>OZ005741.1:34593157-35256295 GCA_963930735.1 Dioctria linearis
TCGAGGCAGATTTGGTAAAAACAAAAATCTGACCCAACTAGTAAATATTTCTTGAAGCTTCTTGACATGAAAAGAATATGAAGATATTTCAGCCGTTTGCTACCTACACTGTGCCGGTTCAATTGTTTGCTTATAATTTTTCTGATTGATTCTTGGACTCCAAAAAAGTTTGTCTTCTAATTTCTGTCTAGAATAATTCGTGGACATAACCAATCTCATAGGATTTTATATTCCGAAAACTTCTTCAATGCCTAAATTAAAAATGGCTCGAAATGACCGTTTTCTTAGCATACATGAAAAATTTATGTATGGCAACCCTAAGAAGCTACCCCATAAAGTTCATTCTTGAAATGCCACGTACATTTGTAATATAATCCTTGCAGCCAATATTTGGAATCACTTTGCCAACACGTTCTGACCCGTAGTATTCAAATATTCATGAGAAATTGAAATTTTTGTATTACAACCATTAAAAGGGAATTGCCCGATTTCAATTTAAAATTTGTACACAAAAGTCATGCACAAATTCGCTCTTGAATTATCATTTGGACTGTGTCGTGCAAAAATAAAAATGCCTCCTCTCATGCATGGGTGTCCAATAAATATTTTATTGCTGTTGGTGTTTCATCAAAGGTCACATACCTAATTTGTATAAGGAAACATCCAGTTAAATGGAAAATTTTCCCTGATTAACCGTTATAATAAGGAAATCAAAAGAAAACTTCATCTACATATTTTTATTTTTACTCTTCCTTCATTATAGAGAAAGTTTTTCACTTCGATTGTGAGATTGTCTTGTCGAGAAATTCCGACTTTGATGTTTCGAAATTAATTGCTTAGGAGAAAATAATTTAGAATGTGCGGCAAAAGAATCAGTTCACATTTTTCATTATTTCCAATTTTTACAATGTTTTTTTTTTTAAAGAAGAAGCAATAAATTAATAATTATTTTTAGACAAAAATGAGGTATAAGCACGTTCAAATTAAAATCAATTCTCAACCAATGTCTGTTGGTAATTTTTAGATTTTGTGATACAATTTTTAAAATAACAAATTTTGGCCAATGACATAATATTATCGAGTGAATTGCCTACGTAATATTTAATGAAATTTGTTTAGTAGGTAATATTACGACTATTAGTATAAAATCTTCATAAATAATTCTGTAAGAATTTCTGTGTTTCCATAACCTTCTATATTCCGAGTAGATACTCTTCCAAGAATTGCATAAAAGTGCTTTGTCAAATGTAATTTTTTCTCGACATATCATAGTTTTTTGGGTCTCAGAAAGTATCCTAACTAATGACCAGGACATTATAAGACAAGTTCTTGATAGTGTTCAATCCTATTTGGTGAATTTTAGTGGTGAAACTGTCCTCGGTGGTGACTTCAACTGCACCCTTCATCCTTCAATGGATCGGCATTCCGGAGTTGAGTTCAACTCCGTCAATGCTACTCGAATGAGGAATTTTGTCGGTCTTTTCAGACTCGTGGATCATACACGAGGGTCTTGCGAAATATTCATGGAAGTTTCGCAGGCTCCAGAATTGATAGACTTCAAGTCTCACCTGGAATACTAGAACATTTCGTTGGTGTCACTCATGACGTGCGTTCGGTTAGCGATCATCTTTTTGTAGTGGCAGCCAGCATTCTAGTTGAAAGAAGAACTGCATACTGGTTATTCAACAACTATTTGTTGAATTCCGAACAGTTCATCAATGAGTTCATTGAATTCTGGCACGATTGGCAAGAGAGGAAAGCTGACTTTCTTTTTCTTAGTCAATGGTGGGATGTTGGAAAACTTCAAATTCGATCTTTTATCGAAACCAATTTCAATCGAAGTAGGTATCAAGCTTCTAGCTTGTCGGCCGAAGTGTCTCGGGTGGCAACTCTTCTCCCAACTCAGCCGGACTTGATTCTTTATTTTAGCAGAATAAAGGAACGCTTGGCAATACAAACTTACAATCACAGCTTGGAGTTTGTGGCTGAGGGAAGGCGATTCTCTAACCGAGTACTTCTTCCAGGCAGCTAGACGACGTACTGGTCGAATCGATAATTGATGAATCTGGACAAGTCCTCAACGGACAACAGCTATCAGAATATATTCGAGACTACTACAGTAGTCTCTATTCTGAATCGACGTCGACAACATCCTCGACCACTCATGAATTTCTTGAGAATATTCCTACTTTCTGTGAAAACAGTAAGGAGTTCCTGGATACAGTAATCAGCTTGACTCCAGAATTCTTTATACGTTTTAGGGACCTATTAATTCCTGACCTTTTGGAAGCTTTCAATTCTGCGGTTGAGATACATTCAAACTTTTTTTCTAGTTGGAGGAGGTCTGTTATGCGATTGATTCTAAAGTAAGGAGATTTGCAGAGGATGGGGAACTGGAGGCCAGTAACCCTATACAATGTAGACTCCAAAATCGTCTGCAAAGCTTTGGGGGCGATACTCCGCTCAGTGATTGCTTCGGTAATACACCCGGAACAGTCCCATTGTGTACCTGGTCGTAGTATCTACGACAACATCGTGGTAGCCGAACATTTGTTTGCCTACCATGAACAGACAAGTACACAAATGGCCATGATTTCACTAGACCAACAAAAGGCTTTTGATAGCGCCTTGCACTAGTATCTCTTGACTGCTCTCTAGGCATTTGGGTCTTCGCCCAGGTGGCTTGATATCGTCGGGAAACTGTATAAAGATTCAGCAAGTTGTGGCTCCTATCTTGTTTCATCGATGTATCAGACAGGACTGTCCATTGTCAGGCATGCTTTCTGATCTTTCGTTGGAGCCCGCTACTGGTCAATCTTTGTCGAATGCTCAGACAATGTCCAGTTTATGTACCATATACCAATGTGAGGCCCTTTATGTTGGCATATGCGGTTGACCTTTCTATTTTCGTAGCAAAAGATGAAGCTTTTCTGGTCTCTCGTGCTGTTTTCGAACAGTGCGAACGTATAGCGGGCGCTTAAATCAACTTTACTAAGAATCAAGGCTTGTGGCGTGGAAGGTGGAGAGATCGTACAGATACTCCACTGAACATCCAATGGACTAATACTTGCCTGAAGTATTTAGGTGTGTATATCGGACGAGAGAGTAAATCAAATAATAGCCGCATTGCTCTGGAGAAACTCTCTAGAGCTGTAAACTCATGGTGTAGTCGACTATTTCCATTAACCTTAACGGGAAGATCAGTCGTGATAAACTATTTGATTACCCCGTCCATCATTCATTTGCTAAAGTCTGAGACGTTTGATGAAGGCTTGGTAGATCTTCTTCAAGCAAAAACGATAGACGCCTTTTGGTGCGGAAGACGATGGGTTGCGGAGAGCACGCTCTGTCTGCCAGTGAAGATAGGTGGATTAGGTCTCACTAACTTGGTTGTGAAACCAAGGTGTGCATTGCAACGAGTGTTTTTCCAGAGAGACACCTTGATTTCTCAACTGTGGCTGAATGTACTGGGAGGGATTGGCATAGGGGAGTATTATTACCTGTTCTCTGTTCGACCACCTATCCTCGTGACTGGGCACAGGGTCTAATCTCTACAATTCGGACCTGGGGCAGAATCAGGCGAGCATTTCACCTTCAGTGGAATGCTCTACGATACACGCATTTCGCGCGTATTCCAATCAGGTTTAGTTCTGAATTATTAGATTCAGTGTTCAGTAATGCACGAGATTTTGAAGCTGACACGCATTCACTGACAGTTCTCGAAGATATTATTGATATCTCTGGAAACTGTCGAATAAACACTAATACTTCACAACTATACGACCTGGCTGCTTCTGCGCGGAGAGATTTCGCCAACTTGGGACCAGGGACCATGGCACTAAGTTGGAAGATGCTTTCGTTCTGAACAGACCACCTCACATACCTTTCAGCACACTCACAACACGTGTGCTCCATGAAGTGCTTATGTCCATCAGACCTCCGGAGTATAAAGGATATAACAGACGGCAAACACACCTCGGATGAATATGGGCGTGATGCGAGGGATAACTTGCAGAGTAGTCTACAGTTATCCTTGTAATTACAAAGATGCAGATGTAGCATTCAAATTGTTGCATCACAGTCTTATGGATCCTAATGAGTTGTCAATATCGAGAGGCGAGTTCAGAAGATTTGCACAGTTTGTGCTGGTGAAGGCACCCTGTTTCACAGCTTTGCAAAATCGAATGGAACTTGTGCGCGATATGTGCCAGTTGATCCACCCGAATTTCGTCATTACTAGGACATCGTTTCTATGGGGACCAAAGGTCTGTACTCGGGTGAACTGTTTGATGAGCTTTGTGTTGTCACTTGTGCTACATGAGAGTCGGAGATTGGTATCAGAACACTGACCCACAACACCACACACAAGCACTTAAGGGCCACTTCGTTGACAGATTGAAGAGACGTTTACGTCTTGAATATCGGCAAACGAACGCATGCACATTCAACTGCACATGGCAACCACCAACATCTTTGCAGTACGGAGCTCTTGTCTTTCGCTTGTGATAGCAGGCCACAGTCTTTGCAACACTAGTCCACGGGGCTTCTCCCCGCTTAGGAGCCGTTGCAAGTGCTGTGGGAAGGACAAGCGCTCCATTAGAGATGCTCAGCTGGAGGTATGGTAAGGGCAGTTTGTAGAGGTCTATTATACTACAGGCTGCCCTCGTGGCACTCTATGACGGTATCGTGTGAATTTTTCGTTCGTTCGATTTGTCATTTTAAACTCGGTTTCGGTGTCGGTGCTAAATTGCAATATTTTTGTTGAAAATTCGTTCGTTTAGGAAATTAGCTTTTATTAAATTATTTTGAAAATTTGGAACTACTTGGAACTGCCACTTACCTAATTGTCAAAATTGGGATTGGTTAAAAATTTTTGGTTATACTTTAGATCTTTTTCAAAATCCTTGTGTCTGTTGGGTCTCTTTTGAGAGTTTTGTGTCGTTTGTTTCATTACGTTGTTTTGTTGATATTTTGTGTCATTTGTTTGTTTTAATGTTTAATTGTCCCTATTGACCTTTTATAACTTTTAGTTTAGCTAGCGTCTTTTTTTTACACTTTGTAGAGCCTTTTGCCACCTATGAATTTTTAAAAGAGCCAAAGAGCCACTAAATAAAGAGTCATATACAAATAAAAAAAAAATTATTATTATACTGAGGATTAAGAAAATTGGAAAGATCGATAGCGACACCTGTCGCTTCTGTATGGAAGATGACGAAACTGCTGAACCCGTCCTTTACGACTGTAAAGTTCTTGGATGCAAAAGGCTAAAAAATTACCCCCCCCCCCATCATTCCCATTGCCAAAGGATGTTACAAAGATTGCCCCAAGAACGTTATAGAATTTGTAAAAGATCTGAAGTTCGAATGGGTGTCCTAGGATCTTAGAGGTCTCAATGATTATCTGGATTTCACATTTTAATAATAATTATAATAAATACCACTTGCAGAGGCTTTGACTAAACAATATTGTCTAAAGATATGGCGCAAATTTTGAGTACCTACTATGTTAATATTTCTACGCACATAAATTCATAATGTTTTGAAAACCACCCACGTTTTTTTACAAATTATTCCTCTATTGAAGAAAAAAAAAACATTCAATTGCAGGTTTCTTTTAGAAAACATAAAAAAATTAATTTTTATCATTATTACAATTTTGAGTAAGCACTCGAATGATAGAGCCACTTAAAAACAACTGCCAAATTTTATTCCACTGCCTAATTGAAATTATAATTCTAAACACACGCAAATTGTGAATAGGTATTTATTTTGAGTTGAATAGAGTTTAACATAAATTCGGATAAATTTGTGCTATTTTTGTCTATAGAAAATTTGTAAACGGCTCCGTCAATTCCTTGTCACTCAGATCACTTTAACAAAAAAGAAACAGTTGTTCGGGAAAATTGGCAGTATTCAGATGACATGAAACTTTTGTCAATTATTAAAATTCTAATATCCGTGAAAACCATATTTTAGTTGAGAGAAAAATCAAATTCGATTTGTGTGTTATTTTGAAGATTATTATTAAAAATTGTGTTTACAATTTTTAAGTGTTATTAACTTTATGTGTCAAGAGTTCTGTTACAACTTAATGAACAATAAGTATATTGTGTTTGAGTGTAGATATAGTAAAGTTATTATGGAATTTTTAATAGTTATTATTGATTGATTGTTTTTAATATTTAAACAAAATATAGGTGTATACCTACGTAAGTTAAAAATTATTTTAAATAAAACTATATTGATTCCTTAAAAACAGTGTAGAGGATAATAGATATTTATCAAGAGAATCTAATTGTAAATAAAGAAGGGAATAAATAAAGAAAATATTTTTAACAATATAAAATTCGGAGAATATAAGTAGATATATAATTCACTTATTTTTTATAAAATTACTTTTCCTTTAATGAGAAAATGTATTCTCTTTAAATGAAATTAGCATTCATCATTCGTTCGTAATTGGATTTCTAAAAAATCGATTTACCATTGAATTTTAATTTTAATTATTAAAAATGTGCTGTCAATTACATACAAAAATTGACAGGACTTTCGTTTTAATCAACAAAACCTTGGGTTACGTGATTTTTGAAAAAATCAACACGAACGAATGATCATTGATTTTGTCCGTCTGTCTAGGGTATTAAGCAGGATTTATATTATGATAACATGCATTTTTTTTACAGAAAATGCTACCGAAGCAATCATTGCAATGCCTCACACGTACGTTCCCCTCTAGATTTTATGGTAAAAATCGTAGACTGTCAAACAGTCAAACTGTCAAATTGTCAAATTTTAAACGCTATTTAGTAATATAATTGTTATTAACAAATGGAAACGGACGAAGAAGATGTTTTGTTAATCGACATGATATTTAATAGTACAAAAATAAAGAAAAGGAAACTGACAAAATTTTTCAAATCTATTGACAAAATTGCATCGCCAACTGTTTGAACTCTCTTCCCAATGCTATTAGAAATTAATTCAAGCAGCAGTTATTTATTTCCCTTGATTAGTTTGCTAATTTCGATTTGGTATTAATTAAGTATTCATCAATATCATTTTCAGCATTAACCGGAGTTGAGAAAGCGGTCGCAGTGGAATATTCTGCTTCAAAATCATTCCCCATATCAGCTCCGAAAAGGACCACTGGAGTGAATCTATGAACGTACTGCTCCATGCTTGTAGATGGAAAACTACCTCCGAAATTACTTCAATATTTTCTATAAAGAAATATTTAAAAACTTTTAATTTCGCAATATTTAATTACAAACTCAAAATTTACATTTATTTATTTCGACAAATAATTTGACTTGACAGATATGTATATGCCATAAAATTATAGTAATAACATCAATATGACAGTACGAGTAGTCGAAATTGACAAATTAGGGTTGCCAATAACAATGTTTTAGTTGCAGTAACTATAAAAACTTACTATGCTTGAGATCTTTTTATGGTTCCGGACACACATGCATTGAAAAATCAAGGTCTGGAGAAAATGCAGAATGCGTTTGCTTCTGTCGTCACTCATAATTAAATTTCCGTATACGATGTACTATCTCCTTCACAATTTCTGTAAAAATTGCATGCCCCATCGTAATGTAAGTCCTGCTTTACTAGTAAAAATTTGAGGATTAACAATAAAGACGAATTGCCAACACTCAAAAGACAAATTGCGGATAGCATTTCCGCATCTGTCTTTAAAACATATCTTAACATCTGTCCTATGTTATTTTGTTGTCAAAACTAGATGGCGTTGAAATATAATTACATATTGCACTAAAAATTCTGTCTTCACATTTTCTTATGTATTTTTAAGTCAAGTCCTCGGATGTGTCCTTAAATTTAGAATTACACAGAACTCAACGCATGCATCGCTATAGCTTCATATTCATGATGTTGTTTTTATTTTTCACTAATAAGAACAAAAATGTTCCAAGCGTTGTATATTTTGCGTAAGCCCTAGGGACTTTTGAAAAATATTGCATTCTTATGCCCCATCAATTTATCAACTAACTTTTATATATTTATTTATTTAAAATTGATATACATATTTACACGAAGGTCCTGACCATATTGGTTTTGTCAACAGGTGCCAAATAACTAGCGAGTGGTGGCTTACAGAATATTGCATGAAAGGTTTAATTTTTATCTTAACAGATCTTTGTCAAGTAATAAATTAGTGGCTAAAGTAATGGCTTTAATTGAGTTATATGCATCAGATCAGGACCCATAATGGTGATTCTGATCTTTTGTCGTATCTTAGGCGTATATTTTAGTCACTTATTTGGACATTTCACCATAAATTTGTCGTACTTTTATATTCATCATATCATTGTTAATTGATCCATAAAAGTATGACAAATTAATCAACTGCTTCCGAGATTGTGACAAAAATTATAAACTATGGAAAATGGATATTCTACACCAACTAAGAGCAATACAAGTTCTTAAATTTGAAATAATATTTTTATATATAAAATGTCATTTTCAGTTCATTCTACGTAATGCAAAGCTTGCTGAGCTGAATAATAACATAAAAAAAGCAGCGGAAAAGTTTAATTCATTTTGTCGTATATTCTGACATTAAGGTACGACAAAAGATCATAATGACTCCTCAGGGTGCTGATTCTGATCTTTTGTTGTATTTTAATGTCAAAATATACGACTAAATGAAATGAACTTTTCTGTTGTTTTCTTTCTTGTAGAATGAACTGAAAATGACACTCGCATTGGAAATGCAAAAATATTATTTCGAATTTCATCACTTCTATTTTGACATTTATTCATTTAAAAAAATAAAAGTACGACAAATTTGTGTTGATTTGTTAAAAATGTGAAAAAAATATACCCATAAAAGTGAGTATGATAAAAGATCAGAATCAGAGTTTTTTTCAATCTCTAGAATGCCTGTTGACAGTAAATCTGTGTCCGACATAGTTGGGGCGCATATAGAAAATAAAACTAATTACAAGCTTTCCAAATGTTAATATTTCTTTTGGAATTTCCATTTCCATTTTTAAAATAAGTTCAGAAAGGGTAGTTTTTTTTTGTAATTTATACTGATAGAAAATTAATTCCATCCTACAATGCGGCAAGCCCGACTTACATCCCTAGCACTACTATCAATTGAAAATGCCTTATTGCGGGAGATAACATTTGAAAACATTATTCTTAATTTTGCTAATGCAGAGAGTCCCAAAGTTAATATCATTTAATTTGTACTAAACTGTTCTTTATTACAAATGTTATTTAATATGTTTCATAATTTTTTATTTTTTTTAATTTTTTTATTTTGTCTTGTGTTCAGCTCAATAATTTATATTTAAAATGTCATATTCAGACTTTGGTAGGCCCTTCGTAGGTACGTAGCTCCTAGACACAGTGCCTGCCCTGCCTAAAAAGGTATAGTTTCAGAAATTTCGTTAATTTTTAATAATTTAAGCTCATTTGCAAAAGCTTTGAAAAATTCTTCATTAAACGAAGAAATGTACCTTCACCAGTCACCAGTCTAAACACATATTGTAAATCTGGTTTTGCCTTTGTAGGATATAAACCATCATTCTCAGAAATTTTACATCAAATTCATTTAATATAATCAATAAATGGTTTGTGGCCACTACAAATATGTTATTCTGAGAAACCCAAGCACACAATATATACATACATCCCTAGGCCTGTACATAGTGGATTTACATTATTGTGAGTACCTTGACAATTAATTTTACAAAAGAATGGAGGGTTTTTTTCACACTTTCTTCTTAAAAACATAAAACACAACCCTTCCCTTGAAACACATCGAAAATTTACGAAAAAAATACACAATTAAAATTACAATTAATTAGACGATTTTTACTTATTTCACTAATAGATGTCGCCAGATCAAATTTTTTTTGCTCTTTCTTGTATAGTATGCGCGTTCTATGTAATAGTCTCATTGAACAAATTTTACAGACATTACAGTTTTTGGGGAGTTTAAAGTCGAACTGCAATCAAATGAATTAGTTTTGTTCAAGAAAGAATTTTTTGGGATTGAATTAGATAGCAACACAGAATCATAGACCTCGTTTTTTATGATTTTATGTTTTTTTTTTAAATTTAAGAACTCACGAATATACATAGTTTTTTTTCAATTTAACATCGCTAAGACTTGGAAGATTTACTCTATACAATGGCAGAAGAAGGACATTCTCTGCATCTCAAACAGCGGTGATGTGTTTTTATGTTTTACATAGTATTTCTGCTCAAAAATTCTGTTTTTTTTTTTAACCACGTAATATAATCACTTTCAAATCTCTACACATTTTTGATACTGCCTTAAAATTTGTCTTCGATGAGACAATTAAAAGCAGCAATTCTTCTGAACGATAACTACAGCTTAAAGCGTGTCGCTTTATCCACGAAAATCACTAAAAACATGAATTTCTTGTTTCATTTGAAAGATCTTTTGAAATACTTCACTCCGATTTTTATAAATGCTGATCGTGATATCTTTATGCAACCTTATCCCGTAGTCGTACTTTTAGGCATACTTTTAGGCGTATATTTTTTTTCATATATGTATTTCGATATTTCATCACAAATTTGTCGTACTTTTATTTTCACAAGCAATTTAAATTACGTAAAATGAACTGAAAATATCATTCTTTTGAGGGTTTATTCATTGCAAATTGATAGACGTTCTTTTAGGCGTTCATTCATTGCAAATTCATAATAGTTCATTTTGTTGCTGATGAAAAGGATAAGTCAAAATAAATATGGCGAAAATAAAAGTGTAACAAAATTTTGATGAAATGTTAAAATCTGTGAGAAAAATATACACCTAAAAAGTACGACGAAAGATTAGACCCAGGTGCTGTTCTGATGGTAGGCCAAAAAATTGGCTTCTTTTCTTTTTGTTTTTCTTCTTTCTGGCGATGATGAATAACACAGAACTAGAAGCGATACAGGTATTGAATTGATAGATTCGAAAAGTAAACGTTTCCTTCGTCCATTTTTTGAAGTTGGTACCTTTCGTACAACGATCGACTTCTCTTGCCATTGAGCTAAAGAGACAGATATTTTTCCCTTTTATAATTCACAATTTTCTAGCCTTTTAAGCCATGAATGCTATCAGTTGGCATTTCGCCAAAGTCGATTGTAACTTGACACATGGCTTAATTTTTTATGTAAAATTTTTCGATATTATTAATAAAAAACTCTAAAATTATTACAAAAAAAAATATGTTCATGTTAATCAAATAATTTTCCCCCTTATTTCCAAGAGTTTTATGAAGTGGCTTTAATTTAATTAGCTTATTTGAACGGAATTTTTAAAAGTAAAGTTCAAAGGTAGGCACTACCTCCTATGTATATTTCAAAGGACCTGACAAAGATGCAATATATAAAAATCAATTAAAGAGGCTACCGCCCCTATCGGAAACAAAAGGTGGAAGTTCATTGCATAGTTAATACATTATGACAAGGAGTAGGGAGGGATATGTAAGTATGTATGCATGTACACTTATTTGCCTCCGAAATACAGCAGGGTTGTTACTTTGATGGTTGCTTTTTTTTCTCACTTTTCACTTTACCTGTTCGCAACATAGACAGCAACGTCAAAATGCGCTGCTATTGTTTTCGCATTCGGTTAGCCATAAGAATAACACAGAATAGATAGGTTCCTAGCTCATTAGCCCACAGAAGACAATAACTATAGTTACCGTATTTTGTTTTTATGTTGTTTTTTTCCTGTTCGCAACATAACGCTAAGTCATCAACGCTAACACCCCTTCTGCTACATATTAGGTACAATCGGTTCGTGTAAAAATAGTCGAGCGCAAAACAAAAGCTTTCAAAGAGCAACATTTAATACAAAAAAAAAACAAAAAAAAAAGAGTTACCCGTAAATATTGGTCAAGCCGAGCAATATCTAAGCAAAAACAGGATGAGAAGAGAAAGGATATTTTTTTTCCAAAACGAAAAATGAAAATCGCGCAGGAGTATAAGTGATGTTTCTCAGGGGTTTATTTATGCACACAAATGCACAAAATAAATAAAAAAAAAACGAAATTTCGCTTGAGAAAGAAATAAAACAAAAATTTCCTCAAGAGCGAAAAGCTTTTCGCACAATCTGTACAGATTTTAGCCAGACACAAGAAGCTTTCTAGATAATGGCTATACTGTGTTATGGTTCGGCAGGCTATGATGGCATGGGGCTATGGGGGCATGGGGCTATGGAGCTATGGCATTTGATCGTACCTATATAGTTGGGGAGAAGGAAATATTTCACCGTCACGTGGGTACGATTGCTTTTGATTTGATTTTGTCATAGGACTGGCGCGCTAGAACTCTCAAGCTTGACTATGATGTAGAATGCAACCCCTCCATAGCCTTCTATACATATAGCTTCTGCTGAAAATTTGTATTATTGTTTCTGGTGTTGTTTTTATCTAGCGTTGCCATCTTTATAATATGATACAAACTCAATTCTAGCTTGTATTTGAATGTGTGTTTTCCTGTGACATACAGCAGAGAAGCCTCCCTTAAATATCGGATCGAGGGTAGTGCAGAGATGTTGAAGAGTATAAAAAGCACAGCAGCAGCATCCGAACAGAGCAATCGATTTTAGTCAGTTGTAGTCAGTGCTCGAGTTCGGTTATGGGGTTAAATTTGGCTTTTAAACTATAACTAAAAAAAAAGGTATATATACATATATGTATATGGTATATATATATAAAACAAAAAACAAAAAAAAAAAAGTTTTTGGTGTATATTATTTAAAAGTAGGGTTTTTTTTCTATTTACTATTCTAGAAGAAGTGCTAAAAATTACCCCCTCCCCGTTCAATGTTGGAAAATATTAAAAACGTGAAAATTACAAATACACAATACCCCACAACTCTAACTCGAAAGTTAGTCTTGAATCTAAATTTTTTTTTTTTTATCATAAATAAAATTCACCACACCCAGTCGAACAGCTTTTTAGTTAGTGAAATATTTCTCACCACACCGACGACGACTAACATTAATTAGAGAGAAGAAACAAAACAGGCAAAATGATATTGCTTAAATCATGCTCAATAAGTTAAAATCTATGTTTACTACAGTTTTTATCTAAAAAAAAAAAAAGAGAAAAAAGGAGAGAAAAGAAAAAAACAGTGTTTTGTTGTAATGTTTGTAAGTGGTGTGTTGTGATAAATTTGTATTATTATTTTTTTTTATATATATACATAAGAAAATATCAAGATAAAAGGGCGGACGAGAAATAAGGCATTAAAGCTTTCAGAACGATAAGAACAGGCACAGGAGCACAGCAAAGTAATCATTTGTCTCAGGTAAGTGATAAAAAAAATTCTGATTTTTATCTGTGAAAAATTTAATTGGAAATCGAAAAACGAATTTTTGAAAGAAGATGATGGAAATATTTACACATGTAGGTAGATATAATTACAATCTATAGTGTACTACATGTAAACAGATTAAGCTTATGGTATACGTGTAGGTACAAATATATAAAAGATATTTACTACAGAAAATCTCACTCAATATACTCCACGCATCTCAAATCGGTCCAGTTTACACCTTTAATCCTTTTTCCACCCGAATTCAATTTTTCGAAATGATTTTGTCGATTTCAATTATTGTCCTCGATGGAAATATTGCCTTAAGGGATTTCACTTCAATACCTATCATTTTTTGTCACATGAACTCAACAAGATTGCCATATTCAAATTAGAAAACGTGTTGAGAAACTATTTAGATGATTTTTTATGTGAAGCTGGTTTTTGTATATTTATTACGTCATAAATAAAGAAATTTATATGTATGTTAGCTAAACAAGAGAAACTTTACTTATTTCTGAAGTAGGTAGGTAGGTACACTTGAAACTTATATGAAATAAATATCAACTTTGATTCAATATTTATATGAAGGTTTCGTTCAGTTATGATGATATTGTCAGGGGGATAAATTGAATTTATCAAAGGCTTCTGATACAGTGGATCATTTGCTTCGCTATCGAAAGTTCAGAAGATTTTTTAAATTTTCATCTCAGGTAGATGATCTGATTTTCAATAACAATTGAGTTGAACTGATCATAGGTAAATTTGTTTTTATGATATCCTTTTTACTGATATCTTCTGGTATGCCTAAAGGATCATTCTTTGATCCCTTATTATTCTCCATTTTTATCAATGACATATTTCTACAAGTTAAATTTGTGACTTATATCTACATACATATATGCATGTGATGTGCAGCGGTAGATCTCCAATCATTTTGGTCTTATTGAGGATAATGTTAATGATAAATGACTATCATAACCAGGTTAACACAAGCTCACTGTAGTTTAATTAATAAACGGTCAAAAATAGACGCTTTCCATCACATAGCTGATGTTAGTTTTACTATGTTAACCTAAACATAAATCAAACATCGGATAAAATGACATGCAATGTGATAAAGAATCAGGGAACTAAGAATTATATAGACTTTTTTTTTAAAAGATGCTCTGAAACGTCAACGATAAAATACTCAGCCTTTATAATTAATGGGTTCGTACATGCCAAAGTTGGACCTTATACAACAGCGGTAACCTTCATAAATTGTGCAAACTATAACGGAAAGAGATTTTGTTAAGTAGCAAGGGAGAATCAACATTAATGTTTAAGAGTTGATCATTGAATAAATAACTGACAAGGAAGCGGTGCATTAATTGGAAACCTAAGCCACTCACTGACAGAAATTTTAAATGTATTGTGTGAAATTTTAATAAATGTATTAGTAAGCAATAATTACACAAAACACTAAAATTGAATAAAAATATACACTTCAAGATTTAGAAACAACGCTATTTCAAATTTCTAATGTTTATTAATAATAATAAACTTGGAAAAGTCTTTGAACTCCAGAAATTCTGAAATGTTTACTTTCAGAATCGTCAAAGCAAGTCCTACCAAGTTCAATCCGACTGTTAGTGAGTGGCTTATTCACGTTCCACTGTATTTGATCGATATCCCGCTTCCTTGTTAGTTATTTTATCAATGAAGTTGATGCACAAAAGTTATATCGGCTACCATTCGACGTTTTTCAAGCGAGTGCATATTTACAAACTTTAAGCGATCCTCATATGGCCTCATATGGTGGAAGAATAAATGAGTAAAAGAAAAATGCCTAAAAAGAAAACGTAAGAAATTCCACTGAACAGACTTGATACGGTCGATGTATGTACCGTAAAAAGGAGACCAGGGACTTCAGCCATAAAAAGTGGCATTTAGCGATAAAATGTGATTTATTTTCGAAAGGCCGATTCCTAAAAAGCTGGGTGACATGACAAATGACTTTTTTTTCATGACAATTATTGCAACCGAAGTCACTTAGCCCTTGCTGCTGTAAGTCATATTCCAAATTTGTCATTTGCCAAATTTCTGGAAAAATCTAAAACCAATCATATTGAACGATTTTATACTTATTTTTATTTTATATATTTACTTCGGAAATTGGAAAATTTTTAACATCATGTGCTATTACATTGTAATTACCTCACAAACTTCTTCTACGCATCTAGAAACTGAAATTTGTGATTATGGCTTACAAAACATCTTGTCCAACTGGCCATTGATAAGACCCTAGTAGATATTAAGTAAGTTGTTGCAAAATTTACATTAAAGTAAATAATAAAAAAATAATAATAAATAAATTAAATTGTTCTATTACACACTCGATATACCCTACTAAAAACTATTTTTAGGGTTCCGTACCCAAAGGGTGCCAACGGGACCCTATTACTAAGTCTCCGCTGTCCGTCCGTCCGTCTGTCCGTCCGTCTGTCTGTCAGCGGGCTGTATCTCATGAACCGTATTAGGTACTCAGTTGAAATTTTCAACCAATACTAAGATTAAAATAAAATTTAAAATTTAAAAGGGGTCCCCATACAATAAACTTTTGTTTTTGCTCGATCTAAAAAGTATTTAGTGTTAAATTTTGTACGATGGTACGAAACCCTTCGTTAGCGAGTCCCACTCGCACTATTTTAGGACATTTTCGTGTATAGCCTACTTTAGAGCAAACGGTTAGACTAGGATGATACATGAGTGTTTTATAATATATGTATGCATGTACTAAATTTGTGCGGATGTAGTCATATGGAAATGATGAATTTTCTTTGCTATCTCAAGCGTGCATCAACTACGTGTGTCATGGGTTGAGACACACTCGATACAAAAACCGGTTTTTACGTCGTCTCTAGTGTGTCAGGGGACACAGGAATATATCCAATTACCCCGCAATTATGAAAGTGTCACTTCTATAATTCAAGATGCGTGTCAATGCACCCAACCATCAGAATTCGAAATGATGGTATAGTGTCACTTTCCCACCTTCGAAATCATTTTGTCATTGTTGTTTGTCATTTTAATTTTATCAGAATCCAGCCCTAGATCTGGCAGTATATTCAAGAAGTGGTCTCACAAAGCAAGTATACAAACCCAATGTTATGGTGTGATTTGAGAACTGTCGGGACCAATGTTTTAGAAAGCCTGGGATAGAACAACCCTTCGATACCATGCAGTTTATGTGGAAGATAAATTCAATTCTTGGTCACATTTGACACTCAAGTCACAGACAAAACCTACATGGCAAATCGAGGAATCCGAGGAATCAAAAGTGATTGGTTTCTGATTCCTGTAGAAAGTCATAATTCGTCACATTTGTCAATACTGAGTACCATATTATTGCTTTTGAACCAATCGTAAGATTTTTGAAGGTCGCCCTGTGACCTGTTTATAATCGTTAAACAATTTAATCTGAGCGAAAAGTTGACCGTCGTCGTCAGCATAAATCAAGACTATGCAGTGACTCATGGCAGAGACAATGTCGTTAATTGATAATATAAATAATAACGGGCCTAAGTGATTACCTTGAAGTACATCAGACGAAGCCTTCAAAACTCTAGAGATGGAATGGCGGAAATAGATGTGAGATGTTCTGCTATCCAAATAAGACTCCGTTCGTTTTAGAAATATTAGAGGAAACCCATGGTTTTATACCCTAGATGAAATCTAAGTTTGTCATTCCGTTTGTAACACCTCGAAATAATGATGGTAGAGAAAAATGGATTGGACATCCATGCATAATATTAAAAGTTATTTTGATTTTTGCATGTCCGTCCATCTGTCCGTCCGTACCGCACGATAAACTCGAGAACGCCTTCACTTAGAAAGCTGAAATCTTGTATGCAGACTAAAAAGTAAAATTAAGTTCGAAAATGAGACAAATCAGGCGACTTCTTCGTGGGGTTGCCATAGAAAAATTTCATTTTCCACTATATATTTGGACACTGCCTGAGAACGCCTCGACATAGATAGCTGAAATTTGGTACATTGTGTTTTCATAGTACTAACAAGTAAAATTTCAAAAATGGACTAAATTGGGAAATCCCTTCTTGGTGTTACCGTATAAAAATTTAGGTTTTTTTTTACATATACTGTGAAAACGATCAGTTCTAGACATTTTTGTTGTACTAAAACTTTCTTCAGAATACAAGATCCTATAAAATTGGTTATAATCATTTTTTCTGTCCGATGAACCGTTCTAGAAATATATGGGAAAAACCACTTCAAAAATCAAACTTCTATCGATCGGTGACCATACGAAATTTTATATGGGCATTCATAAGAATTGGTCTTTTGCTTGTTTTTTATTGTAAACAGTATCACGGGATGAGATAATTTGTTGAACACTTTACTAAAATCTGTATAATCTAAATCAATTTATTTGTGTTCCATGTCCAATAAATTGAAACTTAACCCAATTAAATATAAAAACATGATTATATATTGGTCATAATTAAACACAGATATGGGTATTCACCTGTGACTATATTAATAATGCTATTATTCCCGTTGTTGACTCCGTTATGAAGTTCTTGGTGTAATATTTAATAGCACTTTTACTTGGGATGACCACATAAACTCTGTTATCAGAAAAATTTATGATCGATTTCGGACATTATGGATATCAACCAGATGACTATTTGCTCGTGCTCTTCTAGTGCCTGTAATCTAAAAACTGGACAACAATAATTCAAGAAAACTCAACATTTCCTTCAACTCTTTAATCTATAATCAGGTATGTGTGTCGTCTACGCTGATATGATCACGTAACATAATATAGACGCTCAATCTTGGAGTATGATTTGCTTAACTATTTCATATCATTCAATATCATTATAAGTCTAGATATATTTTTAAACTCCTTAATTTCTTGCGATCAAATATGACATTGCATTTAATTTTGCCTAGGTATTAGTTTTTAATAACAAAACGCCTGTTTTTTAGCCATGTAATTTAATCTAATTTAAGCTCTATACAGTCTGACGCACTATTTTCTATAAATCGAAGCATATTAGAATTTCTTACTCAAAATAGTTAGTGCCTTAGCGTTTTATTCTATATGTTATCATATCCTACCATTCTTTATACTTCTTTTCTTTTGTTCTTATTTTTTCTTCCTCTGTTGTCAGCCGACAACACGAAAACGATCAAAAAGGGCTTGTTTTGGTCACGACAATTTCCGATTTGGATGAAATTTTCAGTCTGAAAAAGGGTTTAACTAAATTGTGACCAAATCCATGATGTTGGTCTAGCATGAGCATTTGAGTTTATTTCCAATATTGGTTTAATTCGCCCAACGAATCGGTAAAAAAATGTTTTCGAAAATTGTACAGATCTAAAAACGTTTCATCCGATACGACCTCAAAGTGATTTTGTGAATCTCGCAAGTTTCATATTTTTCATAAATTGACTCTAAAACTCGTCATCATTATTATGAGTTAGGAAATTTGTAGAAATTTATAAATTTCTATAGAATCTAGAAACCTGTATAATCAACTCGCACCACTTCGGTTAAAAGCGAAGCGGGCTCGCGTAATCAGGGTTCCGTATCAGAACTTTATAGAACAGTCGATCGATTGAATTTAAGTATGATTAAATCTAATTAAAATTTGCCTATGATAATTGAATAATATTCAAACAGATGGACGCAAAAGTAATTTTATAATAGTGGGTGGTTTTTTGTTTGTTTTTGAATCCATGACAGTATTTCTTTTGAACGATATCCCATATTAAAAAATTGTTTTTTTAAAGGCCTCCTAACCCACCCCCATTAAAAATTAATAAGAATAAATATTTAATAATTTTGGACTGTCAATACATAGTGAGTCGCAAAAGTATTCATACATACATTTGAGTTATGTAGAAAAACCCAAAAAATTTTAAAGATACGATAAAAGGAAAAAAAACGTGTAAGGGTTACAACTGCCATCTTTGATATAGTAACAACAAAAAATAAATTTATTTAATAATAAAAGATAATAAAATAAGTAAAAAATGAGTTTTCAAACAAAACTGAGGCCAAGCCGCATGAAAAAGTAGAAAATAAACTTTTCTTCACAGACAGAGGTGGACTCAGATTTGTTGATTGGGACATTTCTCTTGAATATTCTTTCTTTTCATGAATCAAATCACTTATTACCTCTGATTGATCATACTGAAATATATCGGTGATTGTCAGCGAATAAAATCTGAGTCCACCTCTGTGTGTGAAGAAAAGTTTATTTTCTACTTTTTCATGCGGCTTGACCTCAGATTTGTTTGAAAACTCGTTTTTTTTTATTTTATTTTCTGCCTTTTTCACGTTAACTAAATTGTTATTACGTGCTGCTTTCCATGTTTTCCACAGATTTTCCTATTACTATGAAATTTTTTTAAAAAATTTACATGAATTTTCCTCGATTTTTCATGCAAGTTTTCATGATTGTTGAAGAGAAAGTATTGATGCCAGTAGGACGGATAAAAAATGATTCTGCATAGCTTATAAAACTTTTTTGTCGGAAAATTTTCCGGAAAAGTCGGAAAATTCCGGAAATTTTCGAATAATTTTCCAGAAAAATTGGAAAATTCTGCATTTTTCCGGAAACAGATTTATCACTAATCATATCGATGAAAATTTGTCCAATGATTTTCTCGCTTTTCCGGGTTTTCCACAGAGTTTTCCACAAAAGCAACTTTATGCAACTCATTTCGCTCTACAACTTTGTCTTAGGTTGCAAAACGCTCAAACGCTTCCTTGGTCTGAAAAACTCCGGAAAAGCGTTTTACATCAATTTTCCTCGATTTTTTCTACAAGTTTTCACCATTGTTGGAGAGAAAGTAATGATTCCACTTGATAGGGAACTTGATCCTGCATAATTTAGAAAACTTTTTTACCGGAAAAGTCGGAAAATTCCGGAAAATTTTTTCGGAAAAATCGGAAAACTGCATTTTTCCTGAAACTGATATATCACTAATCAAATTTGTACCAAATTTTCAAATGATTTTTCCCGATTTTCGGGTTTTCCATGGAAATTTTGATAGATTCAATTGTCACGCGACATGAACCTGTGTGCCAAATTGCAGCTCGCTGTGATGACGAAAAGTGAGTCTACGAGAGTGTGTCGAAAATAGTAAAAAAGAAATATCTAAATAAATAGACAGACAAATTCGTGTGCGAGTTAAAGGGAATGGCCTCAAAAATAGAAACATTTTGTTTTTTGCCCAAATTTCAGATAGCAAAAGTAATCGTACAGTAAGATAAAATAGCAATAAAAACTTTATTAACATTTGGTGGGATAACATTTTAATTTTAACACAGCGCGAAGTCTTTAAACATCGATTTTACTAATTTCTTCGTTAGCTCCTTACTTGTTTTACACCGTTTGTCACATAAAAGACATATAAGTTGGACCCTGTTGCTGATACTGTTTAACTGTTTATCAAGTTCCCATCTCAGATATTCTATGGGGTTTAGATCGGGGGACTGTGGGATGTCTTGAGTGTATGAGGCGTGTTATAAAGGATCCATTCGCGCACTATATGTGATTTGAATGGTTACCTTGTTGGAAATAATAATCCCACTTATGTCCAACAAATCAACACTTGGTCTTAAATTTTCTCATAGAATATTTAAGTAAACAAACCATCACTTCTGGAGGTTACCTGTACCTCCCGCAGCCATACACCCCCCCCCCCCCCCCCACCCCCCGTGCTTTACTGTGGGTACCATATTTTTAGGATCAAGCTCTTTTCCTTTTCGAATCTATACGCGTAGTTTTCCATCTGAATTTGCTCTCATCCGTGAATAGTACCTACTTTATTCCAAAACTCATCTGGAGCATTAGCAAATTCCACGCGTCTGTTGCTGTTTATTTTGCTGATGTATGGTTTCTTTCTTGATGTACATGAGTTGAATTCAGCCCATTTAATCACTCTTCGTACTGTGTCCGGATGCACCTTCTTATGATAATATTCCTCCAACTCCGCTGCAATTTTCGGGACACTTTTACATGGATCTGAATTCACAATATTAATTATTTTCTTTTCGTCATGTTCATCTAATGTGTTTGGTCGACCAATCCTTTCTTGGCTTTCCAGTTTTTTAGTTTTCTTGATACTGGAAACAATAAATTGTACCTTCTGTGGACTGTGAACGGTTAACAATTTCTCCTACTTCCGCATACGTTTTTTTTAATTTCTCGTATAAAAATATTATTTCCTTTAGCTCACTTTAAAAAATGTTTAATTGCTTTTGGGTAGCTGACAAGAATATTTGAAAACTTTTGCGACTAACTGTATGTACGCGTCATGAGGACTTTACATTCTACTAAATTTCAAAATCCTTTACGCTACATTGTTTTCGAGAAAAACGCCTATAACATACAGACTGACGAACGCACAAGCGATCTTATAAGGATTCCGTTTTTTCTTCTGTTGTACGAAACCCTAACAACAATAAAGATTTTTAAAATGGTTTCATTCCAATTTATTTCATAAAATTCACATTAATAGGTATGTGTTTCGCAATTATCTAAATATGAAGTCCAGTTACCGTCACTATTTATAAATAATTGCCTGACATCTTGTGGAACATCCTTGCGCTAAATTTTTGAGCATAGTTTTTACTCAAACCTCTCCAAATTTGCTTTAAAGCCCAAATAAATTGCCATACATTTTGCTTTGTTTCCTTTCCCCCTTTTAGTTTACTTTTCAATAGAGACCACACATTTTCAATGGGATTTACGTTTAGAGAGAGAATTAAGAGAGAAATCCGTTTTAAGAACTCGAAACTTTAAGGCCGAAACACAGTGCTAGCTTTTCCAACCTCGACCTCAGTATAACTTTAAGAACCTCGACCTGATGAGCCGTGCAAACTGTTGCAGCTCACAATGCGAGCTTTGACAACTTCTGTATGATAGCATTTAATTGGACTATTGGCTTGAAAATTGAAATTATTTTGTAATACTTTACTACAGCAGGAATAACTTTTCACGTTAAATATGTTTCCCAAACTTTTTTTCAACAAAGTTCCCGTACACTTTTTTCCGTAAACAATGTTGGCATCAAATGATTACAAAAATTTGCTGTCAAAGCTGAACAACGTTCCAGCAGAGTAGAAAGTAGACCTACTCGAGCTCAACCACAACCTGGCCGGCCTCACCAACTTCCCCATTGGGAGCTGATAACCTGATCTCACAGAACTGTCAAAGTTGGTGAGGCCGGCCAGGTTAGAAAAGCCAGCACTGTGTTTCAAGCTTTAGCTAGGAGCATTAAGTAGGAGCAGTAGAGATCAAGTAGAGATCAAGTAGAGGTCAAGCAATCAAAATATCATGTAAACGCGCATTGACTTCAAGTTAACTTGAGTCAAATAAAGGCGAATTTTCATTAGTGCGATATTGAAATTTTGCAGATATGTAATTAGAGCGAAGCAACCACATTTTAACCACAGGAGCTTATGAAATAACTATAGTGAGTGAAAAGAGTATGGCAAGTATGTCGAAAAAATTTTGTTGGAGATGTTTGTTGGACATGTACCATAAATTAGGGGGAAAAGTCAGAGATATGCAATAAAAAAGCTCTTAGCATTAGTTCAACATTATGGCATATCTCCGTGTATTTTACTACATATCCATGAAGGAATCAAGAAGAAGACATCAAGCTGTCAATAGTCGATTTATCGCTTCTCCAGATTAAGGGCGATTTTCTTGCATATATTGCATGCATCACTATTATTAAAAATTGTTTCATTCACACTTTGCACATCTATGTGTAGCCTGTAAAAGCAAAGAGTTTTACTTTCTCCTTTAAACGCCAGCCAGCCTTTTAACCAATTTTTCATACTGTCCCGACCGATGTACACATTTTCCTTAATTAAAAAAAAAAAATATATATCACCGCATCGCACTTAGAAAACTTAAGATTTGAAGGTGACATATCGCCATATATGGTTTCAGATATAAAATCGTATTCTTTCATACTTGTAATCGTTTTACATGCCACAATCTCGCTCTAATTGTCTGGAAAATATGAATATCGCGGAAATGGAAACTTACCACAAATCACAAAATTTTGTTCGATTTACTCGAAAAAAAGCATGTAAACAAAACTTTAGTACTTGAACCATGCATGTTCCGTCATTCGGGTCCGAATGTATAGTAGAGTACGTTACAGAGAACACAATATTCTCTCTCCTCTCTCTGTCTTTTCAACTTTTCAATAGAAATGTATATGGTATACCTACATTATAGGACGAGACACGTCACAGCTCAAGTGTCAAAATTTTAATGAGAATACCTTAGATTGGACACTGACGCATAAATCTCGAAACAGAATTCGACCTTTCGATCCGATTCGTACAAATGTCAAATGTGTTTATGCGGGGGTTTCACGAGATAGTACAGCTTGCATGCAAGCCTCCCTTCCAACGTGATTTTAAACTTGACAGCCGAAGGCAGTTCGGTTGACGTCTTATCATTTTGCATGCAAGTTCATTTTAAAAATAGCATTGAGACGTAAAGTCTTGAGTATATTGGAAAATTATAGCAATAAAAGAAGTAGTAGAATGATAAAAACCTAAGAAAAAATGGAAAAGAAGGTGTTGGTAAATAATGTAAAGCAAATCATCCCCGTAAATCTCATTTTCCCATTATAAATTTATTAATTTCGCTGACACATTTCTTTTTCGCCATCTTAAAAACTGTATAATGTCAAATTACTATCACCTCAGATGCCATAATTTTTCATCATATGCAGGTTCATTGAAAGCTAAGCTGCCTGCATGGCAGCAGGGATTACACGTGCCAGAAGTATGGCAGTGCAAGTTGCATGCAAGCTGTACTATCACATGTAACCCCCGGGTTATATGAGACGAAGTTAGTACAGAACGCCAAACATTTTTATAAATATATACTTCCAAAACTCAATTTTTGGAGATATTACTTTTGACTAAACATCATAAATATAAAATCCTATAAAATAATTTTTACTGCTCAACAAACCGTTTTAGAAATAGATGCGAAAAGCCACTTTAACTGTAAACCAGGTGACCATACAAAATTACATACGGACATTCATCTACTAGGGTATCGTAAGAATTGGCCTTAGATTAATTCTAGTTTTTTTGCTTGTTATACCTTAGATGAAATCGATAGGGTATACTAAGTTTGCCATTCCGTTTGTAACGCACAGAAATAATGATAGTAGAGCAAAATGGATTGGACACCCCCGCATAAAGTTAAAAGTTATTTTGATTTTTGCATGTCCGTCTGTCCGTCCGTCCGTCCGTCCGTCCGTGCGCACGATAACTCGAGATCGCGTTCACTTAGAAAGCTGAAATTTTGTACACGAACATTAAAAAAAAAGTAAAATTATGTTCGAAAATGAGACAAATAGGGCAACTCCTTCGTGGGGTTGCCATACAAAAATTTCGTTTTCCACTATATATTTGGACACTACCTGAGAACACGTCGACATAGAAATCTGAAATTTGGTACACTGTGTTTTCATACTAATAGCAAATAAAATTTGAAAAATGGGCTAAATCGGGCAACCCCTTCTTGGTGTTTCCATATAAAAATTTTGGTTTTTACATATACTTTGAAAACGATTAGTCCTAGACATTTTTATTGTACTCAAAACTTCTTCAGAATAAGAAATCCTATAAATTTGGTTATAATCATTTTTTCTGTCCGACGAGCCGATCTAGAAATATATGCGAGAAACCAATGCAAAAAATCAAAATTGCTCAAGTGGGTGACCATACGAAATTTCATACGGGCATTCATCTAGGGTATCATAAGAATTGGTCTTAGACCAATTCTAGCTTTTTCATTTGTTTTTTTTTAGAGTTTGTGCTTCTATTTGTTATGCCAGATTCTTCAAGTCTTCATTTAATTGTGTTAATTGGAACTCAAACTGTTATTTTCGAAAGTTTTTTTCTTGACGTGTCTCTTACTTTCAGAGTTGATTTTTTTTTTCAGAATAAGGCCCGAATTGGCATTTACGACTTCTCAGTCGACTTCGACTTTTCCCCAATGGTAAAAGCATGTGGCAAGATTAAATTGAAACTTCGACTTCAACTGAAATTGAACTTTGCACAAAGTGCCGAGTTGGTGTCGGCTGCGGCCAACGTTAGTTCAGAAATGGCCACGTTAAGGGAAAAGTGTGGAATGAAATCGGCAAAGTTGAAGTTGTAATTTAATTAAAAATTTTACGTCACCACTATTATATACTATTACTACTTAAATATTATATGTGCTGTACTGACAGCATAACCCATGGAAGAAACATTTCACTATTTATTTGCATATTTTCCTGTCTACAGATACAGAGCGCCCACCTTACAGACTAAGCCTTAAGGGTTAAATTTCATAATGCAATTTGTCACAGGTTCATTATAACCGTAATTGGTTCTATGAAATGGTACTTGCAGCAAATGACGTGGTCATATAAGCCTTTCTGGTGTATACCAATTAATCATTGAGCTCCGGTAATTTTATACCATAACATCTCTAATAAGCGTTGCACAACAAACTTCTCTTTGAAGCTTAACTTTGATAAATCTAACAGCAAGCAACGTATATTATACGAAGGCATGTTATACCTCCAATAAAGGTGTTTACTCAGCACAAGTCTTGTGACGGACTTTTGTACGGTATCGATCCGATCTATATGTACTTTATAGGATGAACACAAAATACCAAGGAGTAGTATTCCACTATGGATCTAAGAAATGAATAAAAAAGAGCTATCAAGGACTGCAGATATTTTAAGTCATTTGTATTTCGTCTATAAAGCCTAACATTATAACAGATTTAGAAATAATACATTTTATATGGTTAATAAAGAATAAATTAACATCAAAAATGACTCCTAGATTTTTAGTTTTCGCTACTCTGAGAACAGATGAAGCTCCAATTTTATAATCGAAGACTATTGATGTAGGTTTTAGGCAAAATGACATTATTTTGAATTTCAAAACATTTAGCAACAAGTTATTCTCTGATCATCATCTACTAAGGGCATTTAGATCGTTTTGAAGAAATGTACAATCGGCAATAGAATTACTTTTACCTCGATGACTCTTGACAATAATTGTAATAAATTATTTATTTCTCATTTTAACATGTTGCCTACGATTCGTTAAAAATGCGAGATCCATCTGAGAATGTTAGATTTAAAGCCAAGACGTATAAGATTATTAAGTAACATCAACACGTTCAAAAGCTTGCATAAAGTCGGTATATATCGAATCAACCTGAGCATGCTCTTCAGTGGAATTAATAGCATAATTTGAAAAAATTGCAAGTTTTGTATATGTTGACCAACCTGAGATACATAAGCCCATGCTGAATCGAAGAAATAAATCCAGTAATCCAGTAATTTTTGTATGTTATTCATAATATATATATATAGCACGACAGTTTATTACGAAATTTTTTTTATCGATATTTGTTGATAGGAGTTACATAAGATGTATTCCATAAGTAGTTACGCTATGGCGTCACCAGATCACGTTTTCCATACAAAAAGTTACAACTGTTTTCCCAACTTTTTTGGGCGCTCTGGACCACTGAGCGGCTTGGAGGCTATAATTTGAACTTGACGTCTGAAATCATCTTGACCTTTGAAACCGGAGGTGTCTTGTCTTAGAGGATACAATTTGACCCTGATAACAGCAAAACAGCTTTTAAACAGGTCTGATAACAGTTTAACAGCCTTTCAAACAGGAATCCCTTTGACATCGGTATTACGGTCAAATTGTAGCCTCCAAGGTCAGACACTTCCGGTTTCAAAGGTCAAGGTGACTTCAGACGTCCAGATCAAATTATAACCTCCAAGACCCTGAGTGGCCCAGAACCTCCAGTGATCCAGAACCCCCAAAACAGTTGGGAAAA
The DNA here is from genome assembly GCA_963930735.1 of Dioctria linearis. Lineage (NCBI taxonomy): Eukaryota > Metazoa > Arthropoda > Insecta > Diptera > Asilidae > Dioctria > Dioctria linearis. The sequence continues at coordinate 34,620,403 of OZ005741.1, forward strand.
ATGTTGCCACTTTTTGTATGGAAAAAGTGGTCTGGTGTCGCCATAGCGTAACTACTTCCATACGTGTCCAATAACCATCCGAAACTAACTGAAAGAGGATAGGAAAGAGATGCTAAGCAATTTTTAAGAAAACCCGTACATATATGTTGTCCATATCAGGCTTTGTACTAAAACCTAAATTATTTATAGCAGACCGAACATCATCCATATATCGTTAAAGTCATTTGGGACGTTGGTGCAAAGATCAAATGTTGGAAAGTAGCCATCTTTATGACTCGCACTGTAAACTAGTGCAAAATAATCTGAGAACAATATCTTAAGGTTTTGAATTGTTAAATTCTAGAGTACCCATTTTAGGAAATCCGGTTGACTTCATTTTGCCGTTAATAACTATATGTAGTGCCAAAAAGCCTATCACTTGATATTAGATTTAAAATAGACCAAAGATACTGTTTGTACAAAAACCTATGAAGAAACTCAAATTCATTTCTCAAACGCCTAAAATTATTTAAGTTATCGGAGCTGTGCCTTAGTTTTAGCATTTTTCAAGTTTAAAAGAGCTCTATTAAACCACTTTGGTTGATTTTTTTGTAATTTTCGAAATTTTAGTATAAAGCTGTGCAGTCCATTATGAACAATTTTTAAAAATACGTTAAACATTTGCTGCAGGTTACACTGAAGTAGTTCCGACGACGGTTAGGTTTATTTTAGCTGCAAGTGAAGCCACACTGTAGATAGAGTAGATATATGTTTCTACACATTTATTGCTGCTTTTCCACCTCACCATTATCTGTATGATGATTGAGCTGTCTTCCTTATTTCTTGGGAAGCTTCTTAGAAACTCTTCTTTCAACACGGTCTATGACTTGATGTCATTCTTTTTACTCTGGTACTCTGATAGAGTCTGGTATCCAGAGCCATTTTAGTCAAACTTAAAGTAATTCGTCTCTCCCCTCCTGTTCTATTATGGATTGCAAGTGTTTTATCTAATCGCCAAGTACAGGTTATATTTGATGGCGTTACATTTGAACCTCATCCTATTAATGCCGGTGTGACTTAGGGCTTTGTTAACTGCCCATCTTCTTTTTAATTTTCATTAATGATCTGATTTTTCTTATTTTCTATCCCATCCATATTTTCGTTGATGACAGTATCCTTGTTTTAGCTTAGTCCTTTGAAACTTTTGCAGACTCCAGACGGAGTGCCACATATGTCAAACGAGATTGCATGATTAGATCATTGCATGACGATGTAGAAAATATTGCCGTTTGGGGCAAAGCGAATCGCGTCAAATTCACTGCATCTAAAACCCAAAGCTGTCTCATCTCATTAAAACAAAATCTGACATTTTACCATTCCCATTAATCTCTGATTTACCGTTTTGGCATTAATATTTCCAGTCAGTAAAGCTGGATGGATGATATCTTCTCTGTTGCCAAAGAAGCATCAAAATTTCTTGAGTTTCCGAAAAGGTGTAAGAAATATTTCACCCTGTCAAATCTAGCGCTTTTCTGCAAGTCCTACATTAGACCTAGAGTGGAATACAATTCTCATATATATGGGCGGAGGCTGGTCGCTTCATTAGATATTGTCCAGAAGAGAGCCTTCAAGCTCATTGTCGACATGACAGTTACTTGCCATATTGACTCACGCGAGCACCGCCGCAATGTTGGATGTCTTTCGTTCCTTTATCGCTACATGAATGGTCAATGCTCTGATGATATTCGTGCACTACAAAATCGCGCACATCCTTCTACGCTTCAAATTCGTTTGGCCGTACAGTAAAATTCTTTTTTGCTGATGCTTTTTTTAACCAAACTGTGCAAATGTGGGACAGTCTACCATCTTCTGTCTTTCATTCGACATACAATACAATGCGAAAGTTTAAGGGAGATTTACATCGGCACCTCCGCCACTCTTCTCATATCCTATAATCCTTTCCCTATCTCCTCCCTGCCAAGCTGTGCTCTGCATCATTGGATATCCGCTGAACTTGGCTTAATAATAAAATAACAAAAACACAACACAACTTAACAGTGTACGGTCATCCCAGCCGTAATTATCTTTTAAATTATCTATATCCCTTAACCTTAATCATCATCTCTGGCTGGATGAAAGTCGGGAATCATAATGTTTACTTCACTATATCCCATCTTTACGCAGATTTAAGCTCCACGAACTCTGAGTCCGCTACTTCGTCACTTATATTAAAAGAGCCTCTTACTTGAAACTCAACTCCTCAAATTCTTTTGTGGCCATTGCCAAGAGGAAGGACAATCAAGAAATTGGCATGCATTCAAAACTAAATCCCGACGGGTACTGAAGGAGTGCAGTAAGAAATAGACTTGGATGGAATTCGTAGCATTTTACTTCGCCAAAAACTACCATTTCGCGTCGCGTTTCAACAACGCAATTTCCCACTTGAGTAAATCGGTCTCGGACATCTTTCTACTACACTTTCACAATGCTGACGGGTATAGTTACTAAAATTAATTATTAACAGACGCACCAGTACCTACCTGGATTAGAGTACGACAAGCAACCTTCAACTCGCATTTCAATTTGGCGACGCATGAACATTCTTGTTGCTAGCCAACTACATCTCGCTACACATATAATATAAGTATCAACGAGTTCAACGTACATATATTGAACATGACTACAAAGGAACACCTTTGGAATGCAGTCAAAGTCACTAATAATTAATTAAGAGCTGGTATGTTACCATCAGAGTGTCTACCTAAGCATTATAGGACAATATATTACAAACCCCAATCAAATTCTAAAATTTTTATTTTACCAGAGAACACTAATAAAACGCCAACAACCGATCGAATATCTTGGCAAAATTCCCACTTAATTTGATTCGAGGGAATTTTCATAATGCTTACTTTTCTGTCTGATTTCACGGTTATTGCACCTTGCATCAAGCACTGATATACATATATATGCTTGTACGTACTCAAAATCTCAGAAAATGTTGTCAACGTGAGTCCTACGCCAGAAATAAAGTCATTTTCACTTTGTCATCCACAACAATTTCCAAGAAATGTTTTCAATAATTTTTACACTCTCAAGGTGAAGTTTTCTGCTAAAAGATAAAAAATAAAATACAAATTCGTGTGGATCATCAGGATTTAATCTAAAGTCACCTTATGATTTAAGAATAATAAAAAAGATAAATCAGTGGGCAGGTAGATACCTACCAGTATATTTCGCGGAAAAATAATAGCTCCACTTGATATTTTTTGGAATAATTTGGTTGAATTTTTTCTGAATGTATATTAATACGCGCTTTTAGAAAATCACTAAAAAAACATTTATATTTTTTCTATTGAGCATTTCTTTGCTTTTTTAGCGTGGAAAGATGAATTTAGCTGCGAAAAAGTATAGCCGCAACGCAATTATGAAAAGCTCAATAAAATTAATTTGTTTTTAATTTAATTTTTAATAGGTATTTTGTGTTTTGACCGTGTCTCATCAATAGTTCACAGAGCGATTTGGAATAATTTCATATAGGTTTCTGATAAGTCCTTGTGGTAATTTCTTCCAGGCTTCTTTAATTGCATCTTTAAGGCACTTTCACATCAAACACAAGAATCGAAAAAATGTAAACCGAAAAACTCAATTTATTCCATTTTAAAAAAAGAGTTTTTCTCCAATGATTAATAAAATCATGGGAAATAGGATAAACTAATAATTTTACTAATAAAATATTATATTTATCTTATAGGTTTTGAGAAAACACAACTTTTATGGTTTATCGGACGAATTTTTCCGCCGAAAAAGTTTTTCGGCCGATAAAACATAAAAGTTGTGTTTTTCTTCAAATTCTGAAATAAATATAACTATTTTCTCAGTAAAATTCTTAGTTTATCCTATTTCTCTGGATTTTATTAAACATTGGAACAAAAATCTTGTTTTAAAGTGGAATAAATTGAGCTTTTCGGTTTACATTTTCTGTTCTTGTTTTTGATGTGAAAGTGCCTTTAAAGTCAGAAATACTGCTGTAGGTTCTGCAATCTTTATAAAACCGATATGATAAATACTCCTAGATATTCTCTACTATATTAAGGTCTGGAGACCTCACCGGCCATTTCATTACATCGATTTGTTTGGTTCGAAATCACTCAGGTTTACGTACGGCGGCATTATCTCGCCGAAATATCATATCGTGATCTTCCAAATTATAGTTCTTCTGTTTACTCTCTTCATTGACCGTTTGCAACCGAATGGCGCGTATTTGTTATCTCAACTCAAATGGCCCTTGAGAGGCGCCAACACTAATTATTATGGTCCTATATTCGCACGCATTGCTAATTTTATTTTCATTTGTATAAATATTCATAAAAAATTGTATTATCGACATTTATTCACCAAAATAAATAATTTTGTCGTGTAAATTCTTCCTAAATAAGTAAAGTAATAAAATATTATTGAATGCTAGTATTTTTGTTGCGTGAATTTCTGAAAGAAAAGGCATACTTGCCGACATTTAACCGAAAAACTAATTTTTATGGACTTGGGTCACATACACCCCAGTTACTAATTTCGCGTATATTTTATCCGTTCTTTCTTTCAGAGCCATAAGTGCTTTGTTGTGAAGATTTTTCTCATGGTATTTATATTCTAAAATGGACTTGGGTCACATACACCCCAGTTACTAATTTCGCGTATATTTTATACGTTCTTTCTTTCAGAGCCATTAGTGCTTTGTTGTGAAGATTTTTCTCATGGTATTTATATTCTAAATATTAGTGCTTTGTTGTGAAGATTTTTCTCATGGTATTTATATTTAGAATATTTAGAATATAAATACCATGAGAAAAATCTTCACAACAAAGCACTAATGGCTCTGAAAGAAAGAACGGATGAAATAAACGCGAAATTAGCAACTGGGGTGTATGTGACCCAAGTCCATAAAAATGAGTTTTTCAGTGGCTAAAACACCTTGAGAAAGTTTTCTGAATTGGAAAAAAAAGAATATCGATCTAAGGTACTCGGCGGGACCTATAATTTGATATGGAACATTCCGTACTGGTGCCAACCCCCGCCGGGGGTTCTTACCACTACCATAAAAGCACCCGTGTTAAGAAATTTTCTTCTAGAAATTGTAGCTGGTAATTAGCTGAGGGGAATGGTAAAAGTAATTTTCCGATCGGACGTAACCCCACCGAGTTAGAGCCGATCTAAACTGTGTAAAATCTAGTACCTCAGTTCGAATAGAAAAAGGGAAATACTAAAAACGTGAGTATGGGGATCGAAAGATCTCCAAAAGCAAGGAATGCTTTTACTTTTTTAAAATATAAAAAAATATACTACGCGGGGTTTCAAATTTTGATCTATTACATTTTGAAAAATTAGTACAGAATCGAATATCCCGGCTCCTGAGAAAATGTTTGGCCACAAACATCATTGAAAAGTCCTGACCGCCTAATTCAACCCCCCCCCCCCAAATTCCGATCGAAATAAAAATAGCTATAGCACACGAATTTTAATTATCAATAAATATTTGAAAATGAATCCAAACGAATGGCTGATTTGGAGCTTTATTTTGAAACTTTGATCTTCAAATTTGTTAAAAAACTTTTCCCCCACTCCTCCCTCAACAGGTCAAATAAAAAGAAAAGTGGTTAAAAAATATTATTAACTATCACTTTTGCAACCCACCGCATTTAAATTTTTTTTCCACTATCAACTTTGAATATTGAAATTCTTATATTTGATTTTTTACAATCTTTTATTAAATCTATACTGTTCGGGTGCAAAGGGTTAAAACAGATTTTTGGTCGTTTTGGTGATAGCTAACAGCAGCCCATATCATTACGGATCCCCCATCCATTTGCCTTCTAGAAAGGATAAGTTGTTCTTTCCTTAAGTCATGATATTAATGCATATCCATCCGGTCCATCCACGTTAAATTGTTTTCATCCCAAAAAATAATTTTCTTCATCCAGGCAAATCAAGAGTTTTCTCCTGAATTCTAATGTTGCAGCATATTGTTTATGGCGGTTTTCTTTGGACTTTTCTTCTCTGCAGGATTGGAGACCCTCTTATAATATTTTGGACATTTTTAATCCACCTGTTTTAATTCTTGTATGATTGGCAATTTCACGGGTGGATATTGCTGAGTTTGATGCATTCCTTAATATCAACCATCGTTCTCTTTCCGTTGAAATTTTCGGTCATTCTGCCTTCTTCTTTTTACCATAATTTCCTTTATCTTTTAGAAAATTTCTTACCACGTTTTTAGTTCGATTTATTTTACTGCTGCTACCTATGTATGTCCTTCGCTCTTATATGCAGTGATTTGTCCCTTTTCTTCTTTAAGGAGAGAAGTCCACGCAAAATTCTAATTATTTCACCACACTACAGCAGAATTATGCGATTTATAAATTTACCGCGAAGCTGCCAAAGTTTATTCAAACCAATCACTTCAACAACTCAAACTGATCGAGTGTCAAATTTAATTGTACTTATTTTTACTGTGGCTATACTTTTTCCACAGCTTCAATAACCTTGTTCAAGCGGACTGGACTGAATTATCGAACTCCGGAGTAAATTAATGAATTAATAAATGAAATAGTTTAGACTGGTCTCAATTCGGTAGTGTAGTGGATTTTGTAACATTTTATATATCGAGTGGAATCCGCGTTTGACACTTCTTCGGCGGTGTTAAATTTGTTTATGTTTTAAATGCGCACCACAATTTAGTTGTAAAAACAAATTTTATATTTTAATAGTTCCAGAAGAAGATTTTAGATTTGTGTGAAGAACTTAATGTTATTAATTACAATATGATGAACTACAGAATTATGCGTAGCTTGCTAATTTATACAAAGCTATTGCCACTTAGATTTCAATAGACAAAGCTTTATATTATGTCAATTTTATTATCTCTACATTTAGTGATAGATGGCATGAAGATTGTCTATTAGCATAGAAGCAGAGATATCTCTGACTTAAGTTACATCCATACGTATAACAAATATTAGCAAAAACACATTTATCAAACATTTGACAAACAATTTATAGGCAGTTGACAAATGCTTGTTATTCTTCGATTGTTTGGCAAATGTTTGTCAAACTTTTGTCACACATCTGATAGGATATTTTTATGAAAGTGCAGTAACGTGCATTGCATCATTGTCGTACTTGCCTCAACGTTTGAGTAAAATTTTCGAGAAAGGAAATAGTAAAATAAAAAATTTTTAGACAAAAGATTACAGTGGTCGTAATTTACTGCACGATAAATCTTTCCGTCTATTGAAATTTTACAAGAATCTAATAATTCTATTAATTTTATTATATTTATCTTGTGCCATTTCTTATTCATGATTAAGACTTTATTATTAAAGAATTCCAAAATCAACTTTCACTATCCACATTTATTGAAAACTGACTGAATTACTGTGTTTTCCATTTCATTTGGATTGGATCTTTATAAACATCAATTAATGTCAAATTTGTGTCTACAACCATCAAACATTCCACAAAAGTTAGACCAATTTTTGACAAACGTTTGACAAATGTTTGACAAATGTTTGACAAATGTTTGTCAGATGTTTATTAAACATTTGAGGAATGTTTGTTATTTGCGGACGCGCCTTTAGAGTTCGTTTATGTTGACGATGCTACAGCACTGCTTTGAGAGTTTTGATTCTGTGAGATCTACTGCTAGAGTGATAAGAAACATATGGAAAGTTCGCTTTGTTTATTTATTTATTTCATTTCAGTCTACAGAATAATATCCAACAGACTAGTAAGGTTGACTTAGACATACAGATTTAAATTTAATTAAGCTTAATATAAGTTAGGAATGTTCTATACTATTTTCAATCATAAATAATGATACTTTGAATTCTTGACGAGGCAATGAAAAATCTACATATTTGTTAAATATATTAAAAATTCGTACACATTTATTAATGCATTCATTTGAACCATAGTTAGTTCTATGAGAGGAAGTATAAAATAAATCACGTGATCTTAAGGACCTTAGTGTGGCATATATATGTTCAACAGTAAGAGATGTTTGGGACAATTTATAGATGAACAGAGAATATCTTTAATGAATAAAGCAATATAGCAAAGTTTAGGCAAACCTAACAATTAACGTCTTGACTCATAACTAGGTATATTAATACCCCAGATATTAATCTTATAACATACAAAGCGAGTAAATGCTCTTTGCACTGACTGGAGCCTATTAATATGGCTTTTATAATAACGAGACCAAATTACACATGCATACTCTAAAACAGGTCTAACAAAACCTCTAAATAAGAGTTTAAGTGTGCTTGTGTCCTTAAATTCTTTCGAATTTCTTTTAATAAAACCCATTAACTTACAGGCTTTATGGCAAGTATATTCAATATGTCTGATAAATGCTAATTTCTATCAAAAATTACTCCCAAATCAGTAATTTCATCGACTCGAACTAAACTGACATTATTAATTGAGTAATTGAAGAGAATGCGGTTAGCAGGCCTAGAAAAAGAAATAAATTTGCATTTAGCTGAATTTAAATTTATGTTGTTTTTGGAGCACCAAACTATTAGCTTATCAATATCGTTTTGTAGTTAGGCACAAAAAGTGTATTACTCTGTATTTTTTAATTAAGCATTTTTAAATTATTCTCAAATATTTCCAAAAATTTTGGTTTTTTTTATACACACAAATTTCATAAATACCGTTATTTATTTCAAAAACTTTTGTGTGTAAAAAAAATAAAATTTTGGAAATATTTGAGAATAATTTAAAGATGCTTAATTAAAATATACAGAATAATACACTTTTCAGCAGCTACTATTCTTGGCTATGTAGTAAGCCAAAAATAACTAAAATCTATATCGTGGTTCAAAAGTTATACTCATTTATTCTCATCAGGGTTCACGAATATTGGCGAAATCTTCAACTGGCCACAAGTCCTAAAGAAAGGTTTCTAGGGGAGGGTATGTGGAATAATTTTATGATCAGCTTACCTCAAGGAATCGCGTGGTATACCGAAAGGTATCTTGATCTGAATCACCCTGTATATATATATATAAGGTATAACTTATTTGATATCCTAGGAAATTATAAGAAGATAAAATTTTAAAAGTACAAATAAGTGTTATTCAACAAAACGCTTACAAAAACTTAGTACATTTAATTATGATCATTGCAGATGAAAGTCACGATAATCCAAAACACTTAACGAGATGCTTACAAACCTTCAAGTAAAGTTAAAAAGAAAACAATTGATATAGATAACACCAGACCCAATATTGTACTCTGTCTCTTTCTCTCTCTCTATCTATATACATGTGTAATTATAATTTTTAATAATTAGATTAATTTTGATTTGGAATAGCCGCTTGGAGCTGCCACATTTGTAAACACACTGAATCGCGTAAGGCTTTCGTTGTAGGATTTAAAGTGAATTTAGCACGCGTTAAATTATTTTCTTGCATTATAACTACAGCCTTTCAAGTGAAGACGTTACTAAATTAGATTCACGTGGCAAATTTCCAAATTAACCAAAACTACTTATACAATAGAGCAGGAGGTGATAGTACTCACCTAGATAACAAAAAATTGAATGATGTGGAGGGGGGGGGGGTTCATATCACCGTTTCGGAGGTACAGGGTGATTAAGAAAACATTCGAGTTGTTCACAAAGCGCTCTGTATCGGATCTTCTTACGTTCTTTTTTTATAGTTTGACCTCTTTTTTTTTTACAAAAAGGTGGTTAACATAACTTGTTTCTTATAAAAATTGGAAACTTTAATTTGACCTATTCCACCCTATGTACTAACTGCAGCCGTTAGAAACTTATTAGCTCAACCTATTCAGGTTATAAAATGACGTGTTTTCAGTCACTAAGGAAGGGAGCAAATTATCTTTGAGAATAGATTAAAAGCTAATAACTCTCTTTAACGCCTACAGATACTAAATAGGTCAAATTGAAGAGAAGAGTCTACAGTTTACAGTTTTATAAAAACAAAGAATAGAGGTCAAAGTAGAAAAAAGGTCAAAAATCCGAAATTTTTAATTTAGACCACAATAACTCCTGAGTGGAGGAGAGTATTCCCAAGAAACAATTTTTGTTATATAGTAGTAACCGTATGGTTTCCATTACCAAATTATATAACTTGAGTTATATAGACTAGTACTCGAATTCTCTTTTGTAACCACTATAAACCCCTTATAGAGCTTAAATGGAGGATTATATAAAGGTTACCGTGACTTGATTTAGGTAACGTTATATAACTTAAGGTTTTATAAAATGAGTAATAAAAATATTCTGGTTACCGTAATATAACTTCTTATATAACCATTATATAACCTACGGTGCTCTCGATTAATTTATTTTGGTCATAGCAGTGGTTGCAGTAAAAACGTTTCGGTTACCTTTATAAACTTTATTTATAATGGTGATGGTAACGTTTCCACAACGCTTGAATATTTCTCAGACTGATTACTTTTAGTAATTGAAATTTTACGGAAATTACTTTTCGTTACCTTTATAAAACAATATAATGCAAATATTTACGAAACCTATCGTGACATAGAATTTAGGGTTTAATATTTTTACATTAATTTTTCGGCATATATGTATGTACGTGGTGAAATTCAGCTGCAATTAAAAATTTACTGTAAATATCATCATAGATTTTTCTAAAAAACACAGACCGCTCCAAAAATAAGCAATATTTAATAATTTTTTTTCAATATTTAAAAATTTAAAATTTTCACTTAGGTGATATTCATTCATAAAGGTAACATTACATAATTTAGAAATGTTGTGTACCTAAAATGCTGTAATTTCTTCATATAAAAATAAAACGGAAGCCATATATCTTCAATTTAAAGAATTGACATTTTCTTTTTATCTGTAATGAACAGATGAAAAAATGGCGGCTTGTACTTAAATGAACAAATTACTCTTATAAAACTTCAAGTAGTTTTATATAAACTCTGTCTCTATTATATAAACTTAACGACGCTTATAACACTTCTAGAAATATTATATAAACTATAGGACCCACCATGCCTCCAAAATGGTAATAATACGTAACCTTTGGTAATGTTATAGTATATCTTATAGGGACAAAAAACAGACGTTAGTGTTCTTATATAACCTTTGGTTATATATTGTGTTGAATGAATAAAAACAGTATTATAATGGTTCCATTCGACACTTATAGTAATTTGTTTTATAACGATCATCGTAGTTACTAAAGCGCCACCAAAAAATTTTACGATATTTTATAGTGGGTATATGTATTACCGAAAGTTCCCAATATTTATTAAAGTCACCTAAATTATTGAATGTTGTCGAGTTATCTAAGGGTAACCACGTATACCGCAATAAACACTTATTACCATTAAGTTATATAACGTGGTGATGAAAACAGTTATAAAACTTTCTTATATACCTTGTAGTAATGGTTACTCTAAGTTATATAGACCGGTGATTGAAACATTTCCATCACCAACTTATAAAACCTTTAGTAACTTACATCCACGATAACCACTAGTAACCTTAAAAAGCTCTAATATAACTTCGTCACAAATTGGTAATATTATAAAACATTTATATAACCACTCAAATTCTTATATAACCGAGTAACCATTATATAATCCTTATAAAACTACCCATCACCTTCAGTCACCAAAAATTGGAAAAATTGTTACTTGGGTTGGGCTGGTTGAGTAGTCGTTGGAAGCGCCATGAAGTTCTGCATACCTACCATGTACTCCTAACTGTGACCGTATGCTACTTTTTAAGATGCAGGGCATTTTTCTTAATCACCCGACATGGTTGATATGTTCCCCGCCCACTGCCATACAACTTTTTGTTTGTCTAGGTGAGTACTATCACCTCCTGCTCTATGCTCCATTGACCACCATGAAGGAAACACCCTGTATAAGCTAAACTCAATTCTCAAATATCATTTCAGACTTTTCTTCTTGTTTTTAAAGAAGGTTGCAGGAAAATCCAAAGTTTATATCTCCCACGAGTCACTAGTTTAACCCCCCCCCCCCCCACCATATACGGTCTTGTATGTACCTAATTTAAATAAATTCCTATTAATAAGAGGTAAATTGTGGTAAATAGATAGTATACAACCTAGGCTTGCTTTCTATAATTATGGTAAAAATAGTTCGAAAAATAAGTTGAACATACATTTGTCGTAATACATCTCTTTCATCAATACATTTTGTTGTACTTCAAGAACCTCTAAGAAAGGTCACGCACATGTTCACGAATTTTATAGGTATTAAAACTTTCTGTTCTCTCTATATTCTAAGGCTAATTCGAATTTGAGGATTTTTACAAAACTTGTAATGTTCTTGGGGGCCATCTTTTTAACGTCCTCTAGTCTGGAGGACGTGTTCAATAGTTTCGTAATTTTCAATAATATAGAAGCGATATGTATCACTATCGACCTTATACCCATCTTCATAAGATGATATCTTAGTGGACAATGCTCAAAAAGTTATGAGCCTTAGATTTTTACTGCTGCTATCCGGACTATTCGGAATAATTAAGATCCGATTCCTCAAATCCGGATAATCCTAATCCATGCTATCCGGATCCAGAATAAGCAAAAAAGGTTCAAAATTTCCTCAATATTGCACTGTTTCATTGGGAAAATGGAAATATCATGAAATTTATATTTTCCCAATGAGACAATGTAATGTGGAGAAAATTTTGAACTGGTTTTGCATAGGCTGGATCCACATCCGGATAGTTCGGATCCGTAATTCAGGAATCGGATTGTTTGCAGATCCGGCTATCCAGATATTAGCTAATTCGGATCGAACTTCCATTAATTTTTCACTTAAAGCTTTTCGTGTATAATGTTTAAATCTGTAGGAACAATTTATTTGGAAGAAAAAAAAACACAATCCATTCTCTACCGTTATCGTTTCTTTCATTCCAACTTCCAAGGAAGCAGAAGTAATTTAAAACTCACCAATTAAAGCAAAACATAAGCAATTTCCGTCAATAGTAATTATATTGCAATTGCAAGGAAGGCGTCTGACAGTAAGTTTCCACATAAATTCAAGGGACTTTGAGAGTAAAAGTCCTGACATGAAATTCTTATTATCATTATTGCTGTTATGGAAAATTGCCAACATTCCAAATATAAGTTCTTCTTTTTTTCTTTTTAAATATAGATTTGTAGAAAAGAAAATGAAAACGTCTGAATCTGACTGTTTGAGTTTAGTAAAACCGTTTTCATTAGCAAATGTAACATTACATTTGAAGGCTTTATCTTGTTGACTTGACAGTGCGAACTGGGGCAGTATGTCTTTCTTTGATATTAAATTGATTTTCAGGCTGAAGGATATTTCCAGATAATTTTTCTATTAACAGAAATTTTATGGAAGCCGTTTGGTGAATAAACTGACAAAATTATATAGACATATGTGTATATATGTATGTACACTACGCGACAATATATGTATACCTATGTATATGTTTGGTTGTTCTTTTCCTTTAATTATCCTTTCAAAATCCTCGTGCGATATTGTGAGACCGGTGAAGAAATTTATCTGTTTCTTGGTAAATGGTTTTATAATAGCTCAAAATTAACTAATATCTTATCCATTTACTCTACCGATGCGCGCCTTAGGCTGTCAGCTTTAGTTACATTGGATGAGAATTTAAAATATTTTTCATTTCTTAGTTGAGAGGAATTTGATTTTTCTAGAGTAATTGCGTAGGAAGAAACATGAACAACGATTGTGTGTGTATGAGAACATTGATAGAATAGGACAGATATTAGTGAGAATAGCATCGAATAAGTTAAAGAAATATAAATAGGTTTAAAATATTCGAAAAAAAATCTTTTATCGTGTTAGTAAATGGGAAGGTTTCTTTATTGATTAAAGTAAAAACTTTTAATGCTCATTTTTATGACTTTTCTTGCAAAAAATACACTTAACTCTTCAATTCCCATGTCCAAGCTAATATATTTTTTTCTATATCTTTAAATAAAATACCTTAAATACATTCAGTTAGGACAAAAATATATAAAAAAACTAGTACAAAAGCTAGAATTGGTCTAAGACCAATTCTTATGATACCCTAGATGAATGCCCGTATGAAATTTCGTATTGTCACCCTACTGTGCAAGTTTGATTTTTGAAGTGGTTTTTTGCATATATTTCTAGAACGGTTTGTCGGACAGAAAAAATGATTATAACCAATTTCATAGGATTTCGTATTCTGAAAAAGCTTTTAGTACAATAAAAATGTCTTGGACTGATCGTTGTCACAGTATACTAAAAAACCTAAATTTTTATATGGCAACAGCAAGAAGGAGTTGCCAGATTTGGTCCATTTTTAAAATTTTGTTTGCTAGTGCAATGAGAGCATCATGTACCAAATTTCAGCTCTCTCTATCGAGGCCTTCTCAGGCAGTGTCCAAATATATAGTGGAAAACGAAAGTTTTGTATGGCAACCCCACGAAGGAGTTGCCCGATTTGTCTCATTTTCGAACTTAATTTTACTTTTTTTTTAAAGTCCGTGTACAAAATTTCAGCGCTCTAGGTATACGCTTTCTCGAGTTATCGTGCGCACAGGCGGACAGACGGACGGACAGACGGACGGACATGCAAAAATCAAAATAACTTTTAATTTTATGCGTGGGTGTCCAATCCATTTTGTTCTACCATCATTATTTCGAGGTGTTACAAACGGAATGACAAACTTAGTATACCCTATAGATTTCATCTAGGGTATAAAAATAAGCTACCCCTCGATTTATTTACGGCGGGGTCACTTGCAGGTGACACTGGGTATTGTGTGAAGTTAAGACTCTAAAGGACAAATGCGAATTTATTTTTATTTCGGTAGGAATAAAACGTCAGTTTTTATAAAAATATTAATTTATATGAAAAAAATATAACACTTATTTATTGTGAAAGCTGTACCAACACAAACCTATATTGCACTTATTACATAGTTTTCTAGTGTGTTGGTGACAAAATCCTCATCTTCATTGAGACCAATCGATTGGCGAGTGATTGTCTGCACTTCCAGCACTCCTCACCTCGGCAGGCTCTCTTATCTGCCCAGGAACGCCACAAGCAGAATTACGAG
Organism: Dioctria linearis; assembly: GCA_963930735.1. Lineage (NCBI taxonomy): Eukaryota > Metazoa > Arthropoda > Insecta > Diptera > Asilidae > Dioctria > Dioctria linearis. The sequence goes on from OZ005741.1 coordinate 34,635,507, forward strand.
TCGGAGGCTTGCCATATTTTTGCAGGTAGATAGTTGCCACATTTCGCCGGAAATCGCAGTAGGTCCAATTGTTATCCGACTGCCTTTTGATAAGCTATGCATTTTGGCAAGCTGCATCTAAGCCAAAAGCAAACAGGGGGAACCTCCACTTTTTGCCGCGAAGAGCTACCCTCATGGAGTCAACGTTTTCATCAAAACGGTCTACCTCGCCCATGTACTTATTATATACATCTTGATAATGGCTGGGCAATCAACTTGAGTTTTTGCCCGCTTTTTATCGACAAATCCAATCCGATCTACTTTTGTGATAGGCAGTGGCAGTTGGATGCAATGTTGACGATGCTATTGTCATGCCACTTAGCTGCAATAATTTCCTCAGCAGCTTTATGACATAGCTTACCTCTTGGCTCTTTTTTCATGTCCTTTGAGTTAGCCAAATTGCAATTCTCCAGACGGTTTTCCCGAATAGTACCTGTATCTCCAATGTTCTCCTCTTTCAAATACTTTAGCAATGGTAAACCAGTAAAAAAATTGTCAAAGTATAAGTTTTATGATCCTAACTCTTGTGGGAATCTAGAATGAAGCTCTAAAATAAGAGCAGCTCCTAGGCACAAGTCCGACTGTATCTTGAGGCCAGGGCCGGACGCGCCCTGATAAAGCTCACAATTTACTAAATATCCATGGCGAGTAGCTGCTGACCAGAGCTTGTAGCCGAACCTTATTGGTTTTCCGTGGATGTGTTGCTTGGTACCGTGTCTTCCATTTTTTTTACACACACATTTCATAAATACCGTTATTTATTTCAAAAACTTTCTTACATGTAACCCAAATTTATTGCTTCTTAATAATACCCCTACTACCCTCTATCACTGGAAAAAAAACCGCATGCATAATTTCATTTGACAATTGAAATACCTTGTAGGTTTTTACCAAAACACATGCAACAGCCACAGTGTGTAGTTAGTTATTGAAAAATGTAAACGTTTCCCTTCAGAAAAAACCAAGGATATTACTGTCACACATGCTCAATTTCCTTAAAGCTACATAAAATTTTTTCTTTTAAAATTTGCACGGTCGATGACCCTGTTTAGACGGGTCAGTATAAGGTGCGCTTTCAGGTGCCTCAAAATGCCCTTCATGATTACATCAGTCAACTTGCTGCCCTTGCTGCCTTCAGTCGGTGTAACAAATACTTCGACAAATCATGTAAAGTAACAAATACACACTGCAATGCTTGAAACTGGAATGATCACATGACTCATAATGACTCAAGAGCTGCCTGTGCTCCCTAGTTTAAGTTGCACTTCATTCCTGCCCCCGACCTTCATCCTACTATCAAGTTACGTGCGGCAGAGTAAGCATACTGACCCATCTAAACAGGCTCACTCTTTATTTTAATTTAATCACATGACATCCCACGCTGGTGAGTAATCTCTTCTATTGAACAGCTGTTCAAGAGATTTCTCTTGAATAGTATACGCTCGTCGATCCTGTGCTGTTATATGAATGCCCCTTGAAAAGAAAAAAGAACGAATACAAGCAAAAAGGAGACGAACAGGAGAAAGAAAGAATAGTTGTTTAGTTCCTGATTCTTATTTAATTTTTGTACTCAAACTACGACTAAGTTTTGTATACCATAAACTGAAATCTTTAAGCACGTTTAAGGTCACAGCAGTATAAAGTAATTAAATAGTACCTAATTACTAAAGAAAAAAATTCAAGAAATTCAGCAATGCGTATTCATTAACTGCTGTGAAAGAGGCTCAAACAAAAATTTTTTAAAGTCCTCATTGGAATCTCTTCTCCTATCATTCGGAAATTCTTGCTTCATGAGAGGCCTCCTGGATTCGCTGGAGTACTTTAATGATCCTTTGAAATAAGAAGAAAAAGAAATTTTACAAAAAGAAAACGTGCACTTCCCTGCATTACACTTTCGAGCACAAAATTTTTAGATTTGACAAAGTGATTGGCACACAATTAGCACATAAATCCTGAGTGAATCTAAATTTTTTTTGCTAGCAGTTTTACTACTAGGGCAGCATGGCGGACGAAGTCATCTTAAAACTCCATTTTTGTTACTTAAAAATCCCTTTAATTTTTCATGCATAAGATTTTTCAACATTTTTGACAGAATTTTCACTATGGCGGGTGGAGGATGACGCCATCCTAAATTAGAAGAAGAATTAGAACATAATTGGCACATAAATCCTGTGTGAATCAAAATTTTGTTGGCAGAGCTAATACTAGAGCGGAGTGCAGCTTGGCGTCGTCCTGCATCTCACATTTTGAATATTAAAAAAAAAACTATTAAATTTTTAGCACGAAATTTTTCAGTTTGGTACGTAATTAACGCGCATAATTTTCTTCTGTTTTATTTTTCCGCTCTTTTGTTCTTATCAAACAAAGTGTATGAGTAGAAGTCTTTTCTATATGGATGCATGATTTTATAGTTGTTATAGAGATAAACCAAACACTATAGGCAACAAAATTTTTACGTTTCCAACAACAAGGCCTATTAGGGAGCTAGTAATAAGCAGTACACATGGGATTCGTTTGCGGTCCCGTGTGTCGATGCATTTGGGATGGAGTATACCGGATAAACTTTAGTTTAACCTAATATTGCTAGTCTTGTTTCCATGAACTTTTTGATGTATTGAAAAGAATTCAATTTATGTTTTTAGTTTTTTTTGTTTTTTTCTTAAATATGTTTAAAATTTTTCCTCTTATTTTTACGTTTGTATAATTTTTATCTCTATTTGTAGCATTTCATATATAAACTACTACGCTTCATTACTCATTCGGTTATATGCAATCCTGTTTTCTGTGCAAATCTTTAAAGTTTTAATTGCGTTTATTATGAAAATGTTTAAATGTTGCGTACACTGTAAAAATATTAGGACTATTCCCTAAATTTAAGACACGTTTTTCCCTAAAAATAAATGTAATTTTCTCTGATAGAAAGGGAAAATCAGTTTAATTTCCCCAAATCAATGGAACATTCAATGAGTTTAGGTATTTGGCACTAGAAAACCTATAAAGTACGTAAAATTCCCGAAATATGAGCTCTTTTGTATATGAGGAAAAGAACATTGAATAAATTAGGTATTATGCTGCATTTTTAATGGAAACATATTTTCGTTTATATAATTCACACATTGTTTTTGAAAAGAAGTCATATATTGCTTTTCACTATTTTGTTTATGCGTGCCCAGTGCACCAATATAACTTCCATACTACTTAGTAGTATGGACCATAAGAAATGAGCTATTCAGCTATTTTAAAAGGGGTGGTCTTCTATCACCTTCACCTATGGTGGAGAGTGGTGCGGTGCCATCACCTATTCCCTACACTTTAGGGAATATTCTTTAAATTTTAGGGAATAGCCCCTACATTTTAGGGGAAAAAACAAAACAACAATTTAAAATTCCCTATATTATAGGGAATGCTCCCTACATTTTAGGGAATATTCCCTAAAATATAGGGGAAAACATTAAAAAAATATGAAAATTCCCTACATTTTAGGGAACCAAAATTCCCTACATTCGAGGGAGAAAAACTTACCTACATTTTAGGGATAAAAACCTAATCGTAGTTTTCCAAGGTGGAGCTTTCCCTAATCTTATCGACAAATGCCTAACCTGTGGGCAACGTTGCCAGATTGATGATTTTATCGTCATTATGACGATTTCTGTATCGAGAATTTTAATGCCGATTTTGCTTTTGAAAATGACGATTTTATGACAATTGTAAACATTGGTCATTTTTGTACAGAACAAATATTTGATTTTGAAGTATATACCGAAACAGAAAATGTTTGACCTGAGGTACCGTACGTACATGCCAAAATGTAAAGTTGTTGACCTGAAAATACATTCCGAAATAAAAAAAAATTCGACCTAAATATAACTGCATCTGCATAGCATTTCTGATTATGATTTAATTTACCATTTAGTGAGAAACAGCAGTACCAGCACCATGTTGAAGGGAATACAAAAATATTTCAAAATAATAGGTAAATTCTTAATTTCTACAAGTTTTGATATTCTCGAAATATGTTTTTAAAATAAGAATATTACGTCGACGAATTCTGCAAATGATTTGGATGATTTTGATATGAGTCCACGGACTCATAAGTAATACTAATCAATAAATATTAATACTAAACTGCATCTACCACTTCGTAACTTTGTGCTCAACACTAAGCTTCCATTAAATTGATATCTGCAGTTGAAGCAATGGTACGTGATATTTATAATTATGTTTCAAACAATCCAAAAAAAAGTCAAGAGTTCAATAATATACTCATCCTATTAGACTACAAACCTAAAAAATTTTTACACCTATCTCAAACGAAATTTGCTTCGTAAAACCAGAATGTCTAATAATTAAACATATTAGCTTGGTAGATTTCAAATTTCCACATAACTTGCGCAATCGTGAAGAAGTTTATTTAGGCATTTTTGTCAGAAATAAGTTAGCATTACTCAATATATATATATATGTATTATCAAGACATTAATACTTTTGTTGATAACTGCGTAATGTTTTATATTGAATTATACGAACAAATTTACAAACCATATGATTTTACAAATCCAATCTTATTTCGTTAATCGATCCGGTAAAAATTATCAATTGACAAAGAGTTTCTTTATTGCCCTTAATTCGTGAGTTTTCAAATCTTATTTTTCATGAAGGATATAGATAATGCTAAGGTATCTGGACTATAAGACCATATTTACTTTTGATGAAAGTGTTAACATATCAGTCGAACATTTCTGAATATCTATTTTCAATTTAAAACGGGATGATGGCTGAAAATTATTTACAAAACTTGAAAAATTTATGTCTGCACTTTTAACTCTTACAAATTCGTTAGCAGTAGAGTAGAACGTATATTTTAATAATTAATAAAAGTAAAACTCGCAATCGACTTTATACACACTCTTTACATGGATTTTTATTTACGGGGGATTATATGAATTTATTTTTAAATAATAATTTACTTATCAAATTTAACTCTACAATGTTCATAAAAAAATTCATTTGGTGATATTATTTTTTGCCAATTTTATTCCTAAAAATATTAGTGAAGCAACTGTTAAATTTAGTTTTTCATTATATATTTTGTAGTTATTCTCATTTGTTTTCGTTCTCTTAATAAAGTGAATAAGACAAAGGATGCATTGCATTTAATATGTATGACGATTTTTACTCCCATTTGACGATTTTTTTAACCCGCAACTGCAGATTTAAAATTATATTTTCTGGCAATCCTGCCTGTGGGGCACAAATTGTTGCCACTCACTTTAGGGAATTATTTTTTACTGTGTAGTTTCTTCTATCCTTGTATTCTTCATTTGTGATCCTTTTGATTATTTTTCAACAATTCGTAATAGGTTGTCAGTAGTATTGGTATACCCAATCATCCATTTCAATGTAGTTTTCATGTAGTTCAGTATGACCATGGTCTACCATTCAAGATAAGGATACCTAATATAGGCAGATACAAATCTAGAAAATGTAGTCCTAATTTGTTATACCAGCTAGGAATATTCCTATGATGTAAAATCCAGAGCTAAAATTTATCAAAATCTTAAGAAAATACATCTCAATAGTTCAGACAGAAGTAGGTGTATTCCAACACAGCCTCTCTTATATCAATAATTTTGTTTACATATTTACAGACAGCCAAGAGGCACAGACAGACATATCATTAGCTAAGGTCAAGTTGGGTAATGTGAGAATATGTCGAAACATTAACAAGCCTTGGTACAAGGAACCACCTACCTAACATTCCGCAGGACACTCGAGTATTGATTGAAACGATAGAGCAAGTATGAGCAAAAATGGAGCATCCATACCCCTCTTCGGATCGAAAAAAAAAATTGCGGCATCTCCTATAACACCATGAAAAATGTTCTTAAAAATCTGGATCCACAAAAAAATGATCCAAATAGACATAGACTTCAGCGATAGGATACAGAAAATTAAACAAAGGACCCCCTCACAAACGATGATCCTAGATTTTTTGAGTTTGTCTAGGAATCAGTTCAGGGTCTTATTTAACACACACCTACATTGGATATGCATATGTATCAGCCATTAATATAAATGGAGACTATGTATTTGCCTCGAAGATGATGAAATCTGATTACACCAACTGCTCCTTTTCTAAACAAGCCTCTCCAGATATTTCGAATAAATCTTTCTGTAATCGTTGTTACTTTACACGGCGGAATTTTACTTTAAAAATTAAAAATAGTTTTATATTAAGAAGAAAAAAATCCACACGCATTTCAAAATAACAGTTGTAATAAGAGTGGCAGGCGTACAAAAGCGATTTTATTGCAAAATCTATTTTAATTCATAATAAAACTCCTCTGCCAAAATATTTCTATAGAAATGTTATTGCAGCAGAGTCCACAGCACCTGTATTTGAAAGATTCGTTTAAAATCATAAGAATTTTGCGAAAATATTTAGAGTGGAAAATTGAGGTAACCAACAAATTTTTAGATTTTGTAAATTGATTGCATCCAACAGAGTATTGACCAAAATGATGAATGACGATTACATATGTACATACATATATTTATTTATGCTCTGTTTAGATTTAAATTAATAATGCCGACCTGATTCCACTGCAAATTACATTTAGAGCAAACATAAACTGGCGATTTTTGTGGATATTATTAACTACCACTGACTGCTTCCTTGCGTTCTAAGTATTTAACTTTGTCTGCTTTAGCAATTGTTTAGATATCTTTTTACCCACATTTCAATTTATTCTGTTGATAATTATCAATTAACTCTTAGTTTATTTTCGCATGTATGCAATTCTGGATTGAGAGACACTTAAATTCGAAATTTTGGCAAATTTCCAATTATATCCCGTTGGTGATTGCCATTTAGCTCAATCAGATTTTATGATTTTCAAGAATTTCATCTGGATAATGTGTGAAATTATATAAAAATAATTGTTGTTATCTATGCAAATACTGTTTTGACTTTACATGAAATTTCTCAATATTTTAATATATATTATTAAAAAATAATATGAAATTCAATTAATCTAGGTATAGTCATGTTCTTAATGGGATTTAATCATATTTTAATCCCTCATTTAAATTAGTTATGAATATGGGATAATTAATTTTTATGATATTGTGGAATATTAGAGCTCTTGACGAGGATGATATTATAGAACAGTAGAAGCCGCCCCACAAATACATACATATCTCTTCGTGAATGCTTTATTAGGCTGCTCAACAAAACTACTCAGGATATACGCATACGTTCAGCGCGAAGACAATTCTAAAATTCAATAAAACTAGATTCATCTCAATCATTATGTTTTACGTTTTATCAAATTGTTGTGATCTTGCTTGAGATAGCACGAATATTTATTTCTCCAGTTCTCATACAAACAAATGTCAAACTATCCCCTTGATTCAATTTTATATGATCTCAAATTGAACCAAATTTTCTCTTTCCAGATTGTTAATATCTACCACTGAAATTATACGGGCACTTTCTTCTATTAACGTGTTTTTACCTATAGCTGAAAATTGAATCCGGGTTTCCTAATTTCAGAATATCAGGATATCTCAGATCTGCGAACTATCAGATTCCTGAAATCCAGATCCAAACTATTCGTATCTGGATCTTTATTATAGTCCGGATCCGGATCCACATAGTTCGAATCCGTATAGCTCAGATCCGGATTATCCCGATACCCGAATTTGAAAAATCGGATCCTAATTATTCCAGATCCGGCTATAATAAAGATCCAAATCCGTACTTCTTAAAACTTTTACTCCCAATATTGCTTTGTATAATCCACGTTATTTTAATACTCTCATTATACAACCTACACCTTTCCTTCCATCAGGAAAATAATGTATAAAAAATGTATAAAAAATAATCAGTTGTTTCTTCGAATTCAATTCCATTTCCTTTAAGGATCTCGTTTATAAATTTTGATGTTACTTTCAATAAGGTACTAAGGCGGTTTGATTACTTATGCAGTGTAATCTAGTGCTCATTCGACTCAAGAAGTACATTAAAAATAAATGTTGCCTAGAATTTGTACGCTCGCTACGTTTGTGAGATTATGAGTAGATTTCCCATAGTGTCTATATCGTCTTTGCCTAGAAATGTTTTGAATTATACCTTGGAATACTGCGCTGAATATCTTGCATGCTTGCACATTATCAAAATAACTCATAACTTTTTACCTGAATTTCTTCTTAGGTTAGAATGGTGGCTATCGAAATATCTACGATCAGTCACACATAGACTAGCGATGGGCAACTGTGATCCCACCTCATCAGGATCTTATCTGGAAATGATTGCTTAATTTAGAGGATGCCACAGCTTCTTGTCTGTTAATTCCACGATTCGCCAAAAAAGCAACTACCAAGCTTATTTCTTTAATGTTTGGCAAGGTTTGGGTAGTAACACAGAAGGTGTTGAAAGCTTTCAATCTCTTCTTCGTTCATATAGTTTCTTCAGAAGTCATTGTATAGAGCTTGCATGTATTCTGGATTTTTCCGGAAAAGTCAGTGTCATTACGGTTTCTCTTTTGCAAAGTTTCTATCCTTCCAAGACATTCTTGGGCCATAGCGCTATCCTGTAGTTGCTCATGTGGTTAGTTCATCCCCATCTGCGATTAGCCAGCTTACAGGCCTGTAAATCTAAAATTCTTGTTATTGACTCTCTATGGATTCTTCTGCTTAGGAGTTACAGGGTGATTAAGAAAAAATGCTAGTTTTTCACAAAACACCGTCTATCTTAAAAACTACAGGGCGTACGGTCACATGTAAGAGTACTATCACCTCCTGCTCTATTGACCTCCTAGTGAGAAACACCCTGTATAATAAGTTTGTGTTTAGCACCAAGTTTCCCGAACTGACTGCGACAACGTTGAGCCAGGCGCGATCTAAAGGTTGTTGCATGCTGATTGCAGCTTGTCTGCAAATGCAAATCCTGATATCTCAATCATTAGGTGCATACATTATAAGCTGCCTTCAGGAGCCTTACTACTTTAAGAGGGAAATACAATTCCACCGTTTCGATCCGATTCATACAAATGTCAAATTTGCTTATATGAGACATACGTGCAATTGGACACATTACACCGAAATGGATCGAAACGGGTCGAATCGAAACGGAGACGTTGAGCAAATTTCAACTTTTACGGATGACATAACCTAAAAGAAATCATCTGTAAAGATTTATTTATACAGAAGGATGGTTGAAAAGGCTTTTGTTGAGAAAGTAAAAAAATGACGACAAAAAAGAATGTTTTCATGGATGGATGTAAAGTTTAAAGACAAAATGTGGCTAAATTTTAAAGTCAAGTTTTTGAAACTGAACGGAACAATTGTGTTCATGCATTTATTGTATGGAATCGAATGGAAACGTCACTACTGGGTTTGACACTTTATTTACAGCTAGTACCACCACTTGGAAGACACTATTGTAGTCCGGTAGACGGTATGATTCTTGTATTGGAATGGATGCTGGATATATTCTGGCTGCCACTGTCACATCCATTCTCGAACTATCTGTAAACATACATATATCACAGTAATTTTTCACGATAATCTTCTTACTCCTCTTTACGAAAAATGCTATATGTGAAGCCTTTCTCAAGGTCTAGTTGTGGGACAGTGCAATCCGTAGCTACTCACATATAGTCGTCCAGACAAATCCCTAGTAGTCTGCCATAGCCAAGGTTTGCGATTATCTAGTAGCCTTCTTAGTCTCATTGCACTCTTTACATGCACTCTATATACACAGTAAAAAATAATTCCGTAAAGTGAGTGGCAATAATCTGTGCCACAAATGTTAGGTATTTGTCGATAACATTAGGGAAAGCTCCACCTTGGAAAACGTTGATTAGGTTTTTATACCTAAAATTAGGTAGGTTTTGCTCCCTCAAATGTAGGGAATTTTTTCCCCCTAAAATGTAGGGAATTTTAAAAAAATTTCTTTTTTTTTCCTTAAAATGTAGGGAATAGTTGATAGCAGCACACTCCACCATAGGTGATAGAACACCACCTCCTTTCAAAAACAAGAATGAGCTGAATAGCTTATTTCTTATGGCCCATACTACTAAGTCGTACGGAAGTTATGTTAGTGCGCTGGGCACGCTCAAACAATCAATCAGAGTCCTTCACACGTAATTAACGATACAAAACGAATTATGACGAAATTTTGAACCGAACGGATATCCAGGGATATTTGAAAAAATTTACGTACAGGCTTTTATTTTGGCCTAGGTAACACTTATGACTTAATACATTTTACACTTTATTTGTCAATTGTCCGAATAACACAAAGCTCTTGATTTCGCGATGACGATATTTATCACAGCTTGTTGCGCGACGGCATGTCTTTTGTCTTACAATTATGGTGTGTGTAGATTTAATGGAATGGGGATGTAGGTGGGGATTGAGAGGTTGTGGAATGCTAGAAATTATTCTAACTTGTTGTGGGGTGTTGGCTGGCGGTACCTTCTACAAGGTGAGTAATATTCCGAAGATCCTGAGTGGTCCAGCGATGATAAGTTCCACGATGATCTAGCAGCGCCAGGATGGTTGTTGTTGAAGGTGCATTGAAAGATGACTAATGAGCGAGTTTCGATATTGAGAGATCTTTCTAAGTTGTTTGACAGTGACAGTGTTAGGAGGTAGTCCTCGATTGGAGTGATGTTTGCACAGTTGTGCAAAAAGGTGTTGGGGCACGCTCAAACAAGTCAAGTCAAGTCAAGTGTGTTTTGCGCCGAATTTTATTTGCTTTGTCGTAGTTTCCCTCGATGTTTTCTCTATTTGTCGTCATTTGTTCGTTGGGGCTCATCTTTAACCCTCAGTTCAGTTGTCCTTTGTGACTTTCGAGCTTTCAGTTTTATTGACTTCTTTAAAATTACAGCTGATGCGCCTTATCAGTCGTTCCTCATGTGCACGCTCAAACAAAATATTGAAAAACAATATATGAGTTGTTTTCAAAAAAAAAAATGTGTGAATTATATAAACGAAAATATATTTCCACAAAAAAATGCAGCATAATACCTAATTTATTGAATGTTATCTTCATTATATCCAAGAGAGCTTAACATTTCGGGAATTTTACGTACTTTATAGATTTTCTGGTGCCAAGTACCTAAATTCATTGAATGTTCCATTGATTTGGGGAAATTATATTTCTATCAGAGAAAATTACTTTTATTTTTAGGGAAAAACGTGTCTTAAATTTACGGAATAGTTCTATTATTTTTTACAGTGTAGGATAGCCCCAAAACTTTTTTGTTTTTTTTTGTAAATTTGCCACTTTGCACAATTTTCCTCGAAAACAGCTTAATTTTGCGCGATCATTTTTGACTGCCAAGAAGCAGGAGCCGGAGCCATGGTACAGAAAATTCAATTTATTCTCATTAAAATCTTGACATATTGCAGCTGATGTGCTGTGACGTAATTTCGTGACTAATGTAAATACATTTTTTTTTTATTGGAAAGATAGAGAGAGGAGAGAGAGTATTGTGTTTTCTGTACCGTACTTTCCTATATATTTCACGATATTTCGTCACCTAATGATGGAACATGGTTCGTAATGAGAATACCTTGTATTCTGTGTACCGTGAGCCGGAATATAATCTTAATTACAAAATTTTTTTTTTCAAATTTCCGCATTCATGTCAACTTGAAGTTTCACGTCAAGTTTTAGTTCAAAGTGCTTCTTCATCTGTGCCATCCAACTTCGGAACTCTTTGCCAGTTTTAGTTAAACGTCGTTCGTGGTGCTTTCTGTAGATTCAAGCAATCAGTTTTTGAGTATGAATTTATAATTTATTGTAATTTTTTATTATGTTCCCTTTCATTTTCACTTTTTAGTTTTATTTTATTTTATTTTCATATATAATTTTTATTATTCTTCCTTTTCTCACACTTATTTAACTTTGTATTTCTTTTGATTCTAGGATTAATGCATAAATTTAATTTTTAGTTTTAAATATTTTATATTATTGTTATTTTTTTGCTATTTTGTCTGAATTTTGTTAAGATTAAACACAGGATAACGAGTTTATATGTACTTGTGTGTGTTATAAATAAAGAAGTGAAATGAAAAAAAATAATAATAATACATAGAGCATAGATAATTTAGATTATGAAGATGATTTTATTCTAAACAACTATTTTAAGCTATTGATTTAAGTATTGTTAGTACAATTGGATTCATAAGCTCGGTAAATATTAGCAAAAGCAAAGCATGTTCAAGATGAATCTGTGCAATCATCGACAAATATCACCCTGAAAAAAAAACAATTAAAATTGTGAAAGCTTGATTCTACGACAGCAAATTTTCAATTTCCTACCTTTAATGAAGCTGGTTCAAACAGATTTTAAGGAAATTTCAGATTTATTTGATTTTGTCGTCCAATTTTTTATGTATGTATGTATGTATATAAATATGGATGTGTACATAGTAGATGGGAAAATAATCAATACGAGAATTTTGTTCTAATCTTTTACCTCTCGTCGTCGATGGTTAGCGCGGCCTCTGTGAAAAGATCTGTGTGACACACTCTCCAAATAAAGTCCGATAAGTGAACGTCGTCGTCGTGTGTTTGTTAAGAATTAATTCTGCAGGTGCTGTATGCGGAACAAAAATCTGTCAAATATTTTTGCCACGTGGCGAAAAAAAAAGGATTTCTTTGGACTATATACATTTATTGATGAGAAATTAAAGTACCCATCGACATAAAAAGAACAATTCTATTTCACAATATGTAGAGCTCTGACGATATTATGAGGTACGTTCTAATCTAGGTATCAATAGAAGGAAAACTGTCCAGACATGTTAGTAAAAGTTTGCCCAATTTGTGTAAATGGAAGGATATAAAGTTTCTTCAATGTCCTGTAAAAAAATGTGGGTGTTGATGAGCAGATATCTACTTTCAAGTGATTGCAACTTTGTAATTTATCTTAGTTCTGGGACAGAAATAGAAATCGTTACTATTACTATGATTGTTGCCATTGTTTACGAAGCATCGCTATATATCTTCATTTTATTTATTCTGAAGAGGTAGACTTTTCATCTCAGTCTTAAACTCTTGCATGGTAACCATCGTCTTTATATTTCACTTTTATGGAAACATTGCTACTTTCAAGATTTTTAATTTCATGTTGAGTATTACGTGATATATGTACCTTCTAAAAGAATATGTGGCTACATTGCAAAGAACCTTAATTCATTTGAATGTAAGTCAAGTCAATCGTCCGGTCTTTTTTATTTTTATTGGTTTGAAACTATAATTAATTTTTCATGTATAATCACCTTACATCAACTCTACAGGTGAACAGCCAGGATCGATCTGGTAAATGGTTTGTAGGTCCAAAAGAAATAGCGAAAGGTTTTCGCTTTATTGTTGACAGTGAAATCTACCATTATTGGCTTGAGGATGGTAAACTGTAAACATAAACTGTAAACAAAAATACAACTGTTACGACATATAAGTAACCATTCCATTATATTGTTCTATTGGATCTACGTTGTCCATATGGATGTATTAAAATCTAATTTATGGGAATCTGAGAGAATTTGGATTAACTTTCATAAGATTAAGTCCAAATATATGAATGGGGGTATTTTTAGCAGTAGAATGAACAAAATCTAAATTGTTTTTACTATCTCGGAATATTATACTCTGGATATTTATTAGAAAACTAAAATTATTATTAGTGTTGTTAATAAAAAGTGTAAGTTATCAGTATCCTACTAATTGTTTACTACAATAAAAGAAAACAACATAAATTTTTTTTATTAAGTGAACTGTTTGGTTTCTTTTGAGGAGACCTTCTTAGGGAATTTTAAAGCTTTGCAGAAATTTTTCGCTAACCATGTTACTTCTTTTAATCTTTTTCTATATTGCGTAAGGACATATTGAAAATTTGCGGGAACAATATTTTCATTAATCTGCCTGCCTATAATAATGGAAGGGCCTAAAAATTGTGTCAGATATCTATGGAACTCTGAAAGCGTTTTTACGATTCTACGTTCTTTGTAAGGCAATTGTGTTTCTACTAAAATGCCCTTTAGTTTGTATACCCTACAAAAAACTTAAAACATATAACCGTCTAGATTTTCTGAGCATACTCTCAAAGAAAAAAAAACAAAAACATTGTATTGATTGTCTGAAGTAACACATGAATTGAAATTTGCAGTCATACGAAATTCTTCGCATAGCTTTGACACTAAAATAATTCATATCAGAACTTCTAGTTGGTGACTCGTTAACGATAATTAAATATTTTTAGTGAAAGCATTTCATATCATTCAAACTTTGAAAATCTATATTTGTATATTCCATGGAGCTCAAAAATAGGACAAATAAATAAACCACCTTGACCTCCGTGCTTTATACAAGAACTCTCCATGAATTAAAAAAAAAAAACAAAAACAAAAAAAAAACAAAACGAATGAATTAAAATTTAGGGGAAAAATTGATTTATTTAAACATATAAAATTAAAAAAGTAATACTTCCTTCAAGGAAAGCAAAATAATATGTCTCGGCATAGAGTATCATTCTAATGGGCTATTTCAATACCTACCTACATCATGATAAGTGACAACACTCATTAAGGACAAAAAGTCCTTGCAATGATGCAAAACCCACTACAGCATCGTGTCTTGCTTGCAACCGGATAAGTGAAGAAGAAAAAAAAAACTTTTGATTTGGTACACTCACCTTCAAGTACATAATATACTAGAACTAGAGTATTCATTCAGCACGTGATTTGCATAAGCTGCAGCGTCATTGCCATTGAATAGAATAAACTGACACAGAATAATGTGTAGAATGTGTAGGAGATCAACGCAATCCTTACCTTAACCCCGATTCTCTTAGATTCTAATTTAACAAAGGGAAAAGACATTCACTTGAGTTTGTCTAAAGACTGGTGATACCATCAACAATGGCATTTCGTTCAAAGATCTGTGCATATTTTCTTTGCCCGACACTACATCATCATTTTTTTGTTTAGCCTTTTTCTACTTTCTTTTTACGTTTTCTTCTTTATGTAGATACTATGTACTTATATAAAAACAAAAACAAAACAAAAAAACCAAAAAAACCTTCACCCTCATTTTTACCTTTTTAATGTACCTCTGTTCAAAAATCTTCGTCTCATTAAGGATAATAAGTAGGAGTATCACCCACTTTGGATAGGGCTTCAACAGCATTATGCAAAACGTTTGGTTAGAAAAGTTTGGAATATGTCGAGTCTTGGCGGTCGATACTAGCAAGAATATTTAAAATTGATTGGTGGAAAAGAAAGTTGAAGGTTTTGGTTTTGGTATGTTTATTAGCAAGAAGACGTACATTCTAAAAAAATTTCTTTATCGAGTAGTGTCAAATAAATATATAATAAAATATCTCGGACCAAACTAATTGTTTAAAAAAAAGAAGAAGAAGAAGAAGATGGTCATGCCTTGATCAATGGTGAATTCTATTCAATAAAACTGAACAGGCAGTGAACTGAACCAGAAGCTCTCAGATCTACACCGAACATCTTCCTGTTGGATTTGATTAAAGAGAGGTTGAGGTCCCGAGGGGATCTCTGGAACGTAGGCTACAACAAGGCCCATTGAATACCCCTCAGACATATGAGCTATTGCTCACAGGTACCAACCGAACGCTCTTACAAAGTTCAGTATTCTCCTTGCCGACTTCATGCAGTTAATCCAGGTTGCGTGAGCCAAGAAATCTCCTTCTCTCTCTCTTTCCTAAGAGATTCGGACAGTCATAAAGAAAGTAAATCAGCATTTCAAATTCCTCTCCGCATCCTCTGCATACAGGATTACCAACACGTCCCATCCCCCCTCGAGAGGCCCAGTGAGAATTTACAGTAGAGTTCTCAGGGTTGTCTTGTTTAGTCCCAATAGCAATTTTGTTAAGTTTGGGTTAGACTTAATCCACAGTTCCTTTGTAGTTCTACCCGAAGTTCATCTAACCAATGATGACTGTATTAGCAGTCGGAACAAAACGAAATATTAGAGGCAAAATATTTTGGTACAATATCCCAATTGCGGAGAGGGATGTCCCCGAGGTTCCACCAAGACGAGCAAGCTTGTCCGCTTTTTCGTTGTCGCTGATACCGTTTTGACCTGTGACCGAAAGATCTTATTCTGAGAGAAGTAATTTAGGGTGGTTTTACAACCCAATACCAGTTTGGTGGTTGTAAAGGGTTTTGACAAAACCTTGGCAGCTGCGTGGCTGTCCGAACAAGTGGTAATTTCCATGTTCTCAGTGTCTT
Organism: Dioctria linearis; assembly: GCA_963930735.1. Taxonomy (NCBI): domain Eukaryota; kingdom Metazoa; phylum Arthropoda; class Insecta; order Diptera; family Asilidae; genus Dioctria; species Dioctria linearis. The sequence goes on from OZ005741.1 coordinate 34,651,824, forward strand.
CGAGGATGCCCTTCATTTGCGCTTGGAAAACCGTGCATGGCTTTTGAGGTGTATGGCGTTTTCATACGAGGCTCATTACAGAAAACGCGTGCTCCGGTATTTCCTTCAGATTTAGGGCAGTCTGTGTATAATAATAGGGTTTGTCAATGGATGAAGTATAGAATGTAATATTCCCATTTTTCTCTACATGAAAATGTCGATTTAAATTTGTTTTTAAGTACAGTCGCGAGGAGATGGTCGCTGTCCTTGTCAATGTCCGGCGCGATAGTCTGCACGAGTTCAAAGATGGGCATTCGTGTGTAACTCTTGTTCTAGTGTGAATCTAGCTCTGATCGAGATGCAGTCTCAGCGCTGCGATTGACGCCCCTTTGTGATGGGTATTTACAAGTGATGTGTTGTTGATGACCTCAAGAGCCCGAGTGCTGGTTGACTTGAGAGCGCCAATTACACTGAGGAGGCACAGTCTTTGAATTTTTTACAATAAAACCAGAGGTTAGCATAGGTCGGATGATATTATAGGATCATTCGGAGTTTGAGTCCCAACTTTTTCCCTATAAAGCTCTGCTGCATTTAATCCTATTAGGAACGGGTATAAGCCGAAAAGAGTGCAAACAAGTAAACTACCTGTTAATGTTAGTCCATTATAATATTAATAAAAAAAAACACTTTAATAAAATAATTGCATTTTTACAAAATCTTCACTCATCCCCCCACATGTTGATTACAGATAATTTCAATTTGACATTTAGTTCCGAACCGTAACCACAAACTTCCATGTAGTAAGAAAGCTTAAAACTGGTGCAGAAACTGAATATAGAGCCGCAGTAAAAAAACCAAACTTTCAGAATCAGCTCTGTCCAGAGAATAAAACACTTAGGCACCGACAAGTAATGACAGATATCCAGCGCCTATGGGAGTGATGTTCTGCAGTATTCAAGAAGAAGATTACAGAAGATTACAAAGAGTGCTCCTAGTATCGTTTGCCCTTAGAAGTTTCTATCTTTGCTACGAAATGAAAAAAATGTATTGCTCCAATATAAAATCAACGTTGTCTCGGTCTGATGTAAGGAAGCCGACAATTTTTTCTTTAGAAGTTGAATACATTATTGGAGACCAACAACGGCACACATGAAGGTATTGTATCTGAAAATAACTCCAGTCAGCCAACAGACCGAATAAAAACATTTTCTGTAAATCTTTTACAAGAAATTAATGCTAATCTACGCATCTACGCCCATAAAAATGTTTAGCGAACCAAGCACCAGTTGTCCAATTATGCATAAAGATTCTAAGGAAAAGTTTCCATTAAATTTCTAAGAAAAAATTTAGGCCGAGGCATCGTTAATTTTATATTGGAGCGAGGCATTGCTGGCTGGCTACGCCAGCAAGTCGAGGCATCGTCGATTTTATATTCGAGCGAGGTGTTGCAAATTTCTGTTCTTTGCCCAGTTCTTGTGCGAGGCTATTGCACAACGGAGGTACATAGTACCCAGAAAACATTGCAAAGGCAATGCGAATCGCAAAAATATCACAAAATATCAAAGAACATAAATTGCGCTAATAAATTCAAATGAGATATGAAAGCGAAACCTCGCTTGGGAGCAAATGTTGACAGAACATTCTATCACATTGGGGGGTATCACTTTGGATTCAATTTTATTTTCTTTTTCGACAAAATGCGATAAATTTAAATGTATTCAAAGTGAATATATTAATCTATTGTGGTAACGATAACTTTACGGATTCGCAAATTAAATAATTTCTCAATTATTAGCGATATCAGAGTGTCCTATCTATGTATGAATGTAATTTATTAACTTATGCTTGTGTGTACCTACCTATCTTATCCAGTCTCCTATAAATATAGCCTCTCATTTTATGCTTAATGTTAATTAAATGTAATTTTAATTTACCATCTTTTACAATTCACTGTAACACAAACACGACAAATTTCTGATCTGTTCACGCTGAAATGGAAAAATAGAACCGAGAATCTTGAAACTGTAAAATTCTCAGAAGTTCAGTCACAAAACAGTGCACATTCACGTGTTTATGTAAGATAAATAAAAGCAAAAAGAATTTATATTCGAGTTCGTTTCGCTTTTATATCACTTCGATAACATAAATAATGTTTAGCTCTGTCGCATTCACACTCATGGTTCGCATTGCGCAGCTCTATTGTCCCTTAAGTTTCGCTGTTGCGGACGTTCGTTAAATTATTGGCTGGGCACTAAAATATGGTTGTTTTCAATATTTCTAAATTATTTATAGTTAAATATTTTATATGAGGTCTGCAGTAGATTCGGGAGCTCAGTTGATAAGAGCGCTGACTAATACGAAAGAGGTTGTGGGTTCGAATCCCACTTCGACAATCGATACTGCCCATTACTTTCTTTCTACCTTTTTCTTTAGATCTTTGAACATAGCTCTTCCTCATCTATTTATGCTAATGTTTCGCCCTTGAAAAATTCTCTCACCTTTCTCTTCCAACAGCATTACAACAATATGTACTCCAGAGAAATAGAGCAAGATTTGCGGGCTTTACAAAAATCAAAAACAGTTGTAAGGTTTTCTACAACAAACAAACAGTTTCCCCGAAGACAGTGTGCTTTTTCTAATAAACAATAGATGGCAGCCATATATCAAAGGGAAATACATAGTAATTGAGCCTATTTAGACGGGTCAGAAACTTGTAGGTACGATGATTGGGATCATAAAGGAAGTACAACTTAAAATTCGAAGGCAGCACAGGCAGCTCTTAAGGGCTAGTCTTTTAACTGGCTAGTATAAGTCACGTGATCATTTCACTTTGACCCTGTTCAGATGGGTCAGTATGCTGCCTCTGTCTCACGAAAACTTGTTGGTTGGGGGCAGGAATGTAGCATCACCCTACATGCAGGTTTCGTGCGGCAGAGGCAGCATATATTGACCTGTCTTAACTGGGGCTTTCAAGTATTGCAGTGTGTGTTTGTGCTATTTTTTGCACCGACTGACTATAAGGCAACAAAGGCAGCAAGTCGACTGATGTAATCATGGCGGGCATTTTGAGGTAGCTCAAAGACTTCTAAACAGGGTCATTACAGTCTAATCTATACTGGATGAACACAAATGATTGCAAAAAATTGAAGCAGAGACTCATTTTTTTCAACAAAATTTTGGGATATCATCAAAAATTTCCTTTCCTTTAATAAGCCTTAATATGGAGGTTTGAACCTGAACGTACTATCTGTAGAGGATTCTAATGTATAATCTTTATTAAAATCTATCAACTATTGTGAAACTAAGCCTGTTTTTATTTGTTAGCCATTGTAGTTTCAATCAAACGATAGATTTTAGTGCGCTTTGGTACTGTATATTCATTACTCAGTACTTCTATGTGCATCGTAGACGTATTACAAGAGAAAAAGAAGAGAAATCGGTTTTTAAATAAAATCAATTATGCTATGTTTCCATGTGGAATTTAATTCGAGTCGAACACAAGTTAGTGCTTATGGAAATGGTGGGAGTTGTGTTGACTTTCACTAAATCTTTATTAAATCCACAAAATCAGTCGAGTTGCGGTGGGTTTTGTGAAAGTATTTTTTCGAACAGTGCCGATGAATGTTTTTTCCCACAAATTCGGTTACTTTATATGAATCATTTCTGCTGTCAACTTAACTCAGAAAACATCGGTGGAAGCAGAAATTTTGGATCATGAAAAAATTGTGAATTTGAGTTCCCCACTCTCCATAGACACTTTTCTCCTCAAATCCATATTTACATCTAAATTAAATTAAAATTAAATTTTATACTAAACTTAAATATTACGAAATCATTTGTTTTCACCATTCTTTATCGCTCTACCTCAGGAAATTGAGATTTGAAGATTTCCATAGTGCTATTGATGATTAGGTACTGAAAACTTTTCATTAAGGGAGATGCATTAATTCACAAAAATTATCAAAATTATAAATAAATAAACATCCGCCATATATTCTTCTCAGATGACTAAAACTTAAAGATATACCTACATCGGAGCCGTTATCGTTTCGTTACCTAAATGCAGTTTCATTAACAGAGTCGGGCGCACATTTCCTGATTAGTGGCGGCCATAACTCATAAGTAATCACTAGCACTAGTTGAGCTCAGATTAGTACATATGTAGATTACGTCAGGCCATTCATTATCATGCTCTTGGGAAAATAATTGAAAGTGAACCATCCACTATACTTAATTATGTCAGGGCATGCAACGATATTGTTTTTTCTTATAACCCATTGCGGTTAACTTGTAAGACATTTTCTACTCAGTCTTTGATTTTTTTTTTTTAGATAATAATTTTAGGTTATTCCGCTTTTGTCAGTTGCCATCATCAACTCGTCTATTATTGTATAAATAATATTAATGAAATTTTTTAGTACACCACCCACCTCCTCTTGAAAATATGAAAAATAATTAATTTAATGTCTTCTTTTTATTTTTTTATTTTACAGACTTTAACACCATCAATAAGAAGATGGGCAGTGGCCATTGCTTCTGGGCGATATTCTACTTTGGCTGCCTCTGTAGCGCTTCACTGTAAGTACAGAGCAACATGGAAAATATTTTTAAAAAAATTATAAAAAATAAATGAAAAATATGACAGTTTACCATCAATCACAAACTTGAATGCATACTAGAGAGTGCTTGTGGAAAGATTGAATTTGAATGGATTGAATATTGTTTATAAAATTCTTAAAATAATCTATTGTCAGTAGTGGGGTTGGTTGGGTTGTTTTGGAATAGAAAACTTAGTGGAGGAGCGGGTCGGGGCGACATAGAAAATATTATTGTTGAGATATGAGAGTTACATATATACCTATTATGTGCATATCGTCGAAGCAATAAATTGATATAAATTTGTGTTGTACAGTGTATCCTCCTGGAAACGTGCTGCTCAAGCCAGAAATGTTTTTGAAATTATATGTTGTCTAGCTGTTACCCGCAGCATCGGCCGAGTAAAATTAGCTTTTCATTTTTTTTATTTTTCGATGTTTTATTATATTAGAATTCGTTACAATTAATTTCTAGTAGGTACCATCACAGCTTCTACTGGTCCAAAGGGAAGGAGTTGATAGTACCTACTAACCTAACAAAATATTATATGGCATCTGGTGGCATCCCAACAGTTTCCGAGTTACAGTGTGATTAAGAAATAAGCTAGTTTTTCACAAAACGCCCTGCATTTTAGTAACTACAAGGTGTATGGTCATCATTAAGACCTCATTATCTGGAGAAGCTCGTGGCTTCCGCAACGACTTCTCATCCAACTCCGCACTACTCTCCTCTCCAAAATTATGGCGGTCTAAAATACAATTTTCGGATGGTCAAAATTTTTTTTAAAACTGGCCTCTTCTATACTACAGGGTGTTCCGTAAGTGGTATAGAACCCGAAGGCTATAGATAGATCATATCTAGATAAGCAAAAGATTGTATGGGTAGGGGGCTCAACAAGCTAAAATTTTGGAATTTTAACTCGAGCTTTATATTCAACTACTATTTTTATCAAAAAATACGTCATCAAGACCAGTTTATCATATTGAATTTAAGAAGCTTAGCTTTCAAAATGACCTACTACACTCCAAACAGTGAGCCCCTCTGCGTTTTTTGCACTTTTTCTTAAGGGGTAACGCCACTGTAAATTTTTTGAAAAATCGTTTTTTTTTATTGGCTTAAAGAATAGTGTAAACCCTCTAGAATAAGAAAACAAAGGTCCCGTGCGAGAAAAAAAGATTTTTCCTTTGAAAATGGAGGTCGGCGTGTCAAACTTGCTCCGAAACGACTACCTGAAGCCTGAAACACAATTAGAGCTTTTCAGCCAGCTTTATCGGCAGCTTTCTTCTAAAGCTGACAGAAAAATCCGAATTGAACACAACTGACCTTTTTGACATTTGCAACTTTAACTTTTTTTTTATTTTTTCCAATTAAAAACTGTTATCAAAACTTTAAATGCGTTTTTCCCGTTTTTCAAAATGGCACGCAGCATAACTCGAACAATTTTCATATTTTCGACTTGAAATTTTGACCAGATGTGAACATTAACATTATCTAGAGAATGCCGTACGGGATTTTCAATAACTTCATTTGTTGATTTTTTATTAACAAAAAACCTGCCATTTTTTTGTCAAAAATCAAACTTTTTTCTCAAACGCGCGCCAAATCTACAAAATTTATTATTTTTAAAAACCCTTACGGCATTCTCTAGCTATAAGCCTCTAGATTAATGTTTTTTTTTTGGTCTAGATTCAAATGTGCACCAGTGGTGCTGCGTGCCGCGGAGCCCTGCAAGCAAAACATTTTGCTTTTTTCTTCGCTGTCAAAATTTTATCAATAAAGTTCAATGTATGCCCCATAATACCCTTAAAAGGTTTTTTTCAAACATCTTTAATTTCGCGAAAAAGAAATTCGTAAAAAAAACCTTTTTTTGTTAGCCGTTACAGTGGCGATACCCCTTAAGCAAATCCAGCGATAAAGTTCAATAAGTGCCACAAAGTAGGCAATTGTCTTTTGGGGATGAGCTTTTTAAGGCATTTTCACTGGACAAGTTCAAGAAAAGGTGGTTTTGATGACACGTTTTTTGATAATAATAGTAGTTAAATAAAAAAAACGAGACGAGTCAGAAATCCAAAATTTTAAATTTGTTGAATCATAACTTCAAAATCGATGGGGAAAATTAATAAACCGTTGGAAGGATCCAACGATTACCTATCTACGAAAGTTTAAATCATAGGGTGTGACGTGGAGAAGTTACAGGGTGATATATGAAAACATACCCAAATAGCTTTAAGTCCCGTTATCTTGGAAACTGTTAGGAACTCCCCCCACCCCCATATAATTTTTTCCTCGTCTAAATATTACCAATTTACATATAGCCTTCAGGTTTCACACCACTTACGGGACACCCTGTTCCTGTATGTACATACATATAAACGAAGAGAGCTAGCACATAAACTATATTATTGCGAAAATAGTTGGTATAGCAAACTCAAACTTAACCTATGATTGCAAGTATCCTTACTACTAATTTACATTTGAATGTATTAATGAATTCAAATTTATCTATGTATCTAAAATAACTTCAGCAATATTACGAAAGCCATTTCAGCTCCAATTAAGAAAGTTGATGACCTTTAATTAGTGCAAATAAGGAGATTGTGTACATTGCAGCCAATAATTAAATATCACAATTTTCTAAGGTCTTCCGGTCACAAGTTCCTCCAAGTTGAGACAACGAGATGACAGAAAATTGAACTTTTCCACTCCTCCCCCACCTATGATAATGCATTTATCTTGTCCATTTCTCGTGACAATATTCAATTATCAGATTTAGAACTGCTAGGAGTAGGATTCTCCTCTGATAATTCAATTGTATTCCATGGAATACTCACTCTGAATAACAGCAACAACAACAAATTTTCAAAGGCACTACAGTTTAATAGAATTTGTAAAATTTCCTATGTATGTTCATGAAAGTTAGTTTGTTATTTTCAGTGCGTGCGTATCGTATCGAGGGGGAAAAAGTGTCTCTTTTATTTACTGATGCTAGCTGACCCTAGCCAACTAACAGTGATTGAGTATTCTTGGAGCATCCATATATGTTTGAAGTTATATAATTCAATTAGATTCTTTTTGATTTATATATTCTTGTTTTTCTTTTTGGTTTTTATTTTTTGCTTTTTGAGTTTGATTTTTTTAATTCCTTCCATTCTTAATCCTTTGCCTTTAAATGGAAACTTGTTTTTTTTTTATCTTGAGCATCTTTCCTTAGCTCCTCATTTGAGTAAATTAATAATCGGACTTTGCGCAGTTTAAATATATAATAAAATTGAGCTTCTGTGCAATATCTTCTATTATAATGTAGCGCAGATTACTCTGCACATATATGAAGTTTAGTATGTTGCGACAAGATGGCGCTACCTGTTAGCTTATTATTAAGCAGACTCGACTTTGTATTTTATTTACCATAACATCAAAACGTAGAGGAAAAGTGGAAAGGATTTATAAGGCATTGGAAAACTCCAACGAATAAATTTTAAATCATTATTGTGCGAACCAAAAATGATTTTTTTATTTCGAAACTATTTTTCGAGGAAGGCTCTCATAGAAGTTTAAAAAAAACAGCAAAAAATGTGCCCTAAATTGCCGTGATTTAAACTATTTTTTTCACGTGGAATATCACTGTAAATAGTTTTCAACTAGAATTTCAGCAAAAAGTCACTAGAGTGGACCTCCTAGATTTTTCAGGTAATATTCTAGTGAAAATGTGTGCACTAGAAAACTAGTAATAAGTTTTACTGGTTTCACGTTTTGTTATACTTGAAATTTGGTTCAAATTACTAGAAAAGCGGTTTGTATTATTCTATTATCTAGTGTACTGAAACATTTTTTCAGTGAAAATAGTTTGAAAATAAGTTACTGAAATATTAGTGTGAAAAGTTAGTATCCTAGTAAAAATTTGACAAAATATGATTGACGGTGAAATTCACTAGAATCTTAGCTCTGGTTACTGGACTAAATTTTTAGTCCTTTCCGGTATTATTTACTAAAGAAATTCTGTTCAAACCTAGTTAAATATAAAAGCGTCACAAAAACTGAGTTTACAAAATAAACAAAAATAAATAATATTGTAGTGTTCCAAAATCTGCGAGTTTTGAATCGGAAAAAGAGTACACCACTCAATAGTACGTATCTACACTTCGAGACCTTTAATTTGATATGCAAGATATCCTAATTAACCTCCATTTCTTGGAGTGTGCCTACACCCCACCCTTAAAATACCCCAACTAATTATTTATTTTCTTCTATGATTTGTAGAAGGTAAATATCAGAAACTAACACATAAAGTCGTTTTCTGATCGGGGGCTCTCCAGTTGTGAAAACGAAATTGGTAAAGTTCATATTCGTAAACTTTTACATAATGTATACCTAGACAAAGTGTTAATTTGAATCAAAGTTTTCAATAAAAACAAACCAACTATGTATAGAAAAAAAAACTTATTATATTATGTTCATGTAACAAAATGTAATATTATTGAAAAAAAGTTATATTCGTTATACTTTTATACATAAATACTAAATAAGTATTAGGCAAGACTTAATGTTTTATAATAACGAGATGTTACTCCTAAGGGATTTACATTTTTAATTTTATAAACAAAGCATTCGAAAAAGTTGTAAAATTTCGATAATTGTGGAGCAAATTTAATATTCAATACATAATGTATTTTAAACAATACATCAAAGGCGCTTAAAAAATCATATTCACATTCTATGAATAAATTGTCAACTACAACAAAAAAAAAATTCTTGACAATCGAAAAAATCGTTGCTCTTGTATAGTAGAAAGGGCTGCGTAAAATTATTTTTCTTGATAAATTCTTTTATGTCATCTTCTAGCTGGAAAAAATAGATACACATATTATGTATAAATCATGTTTCAATTTAATGGGCATACTCACTGCAATACATTAAATTAGTGGTTGCAATTTGTTTTGCAGACTTAATATATTCCAATTTAATTCATTGATCCAAATTTGGCAATAAGTTCGTTTTAAAGATCGGCTAGGTAGATCTTGGAGGATTATCACTATTCGTCTGAAGTTATCTATAGGTTGTATAAGAATATTAATAATTACAATATAATCTATAATATATTATAATATATACTATATAATTTCAAATCAAATCATATTAGATCAGATCGAAAATAGTAAAATTTTTAAATTAGATGAACTATTTATAAGCAACAAACTCACCATTTTTTATTATTTCCGTATCTTTTCTAAATTGTCTCTGTATTTCAAATTTGTTTAAATCCCCGATTCTACCGCGATGAATTTTTAATTCCTCAAATTCTTGATTTATCTTTTGTATGTATATGGTTAAATAATTAGTAAATAAGTAAATAAGTATTTTTTAATGTTTGTATACCATAAGTCCCTTGAAGTCGCAGAGTCCTGGATACTTTTCGAGTATATTAATTTTTTTATGTACCAATTCTTGTCTCCTATTTTCAAATGTGGTTAGCATTAAGGACATTATCTTTTCGAAGTTTTCTCTGACTGGTAATAGATTTTTGAGTTCCACTATCTGTAAAGATAAATGGTAATCAAATGAAAGTATTATATACCTCGTTTACGTTTTTGGCCATGTTAAAAAGCGTCTTCCTTTCTGGAACTATTTTTTTTTTTTTATGGGGAAAGTGAAAGACGCAGATGTTCTAGGCGAAATTCATTTTTTATGAAATTCTTGAATGTTTGATTCAGTAATAGCAGTGTTACTTCGTATATCACCAAAGCAGGTGTTCACGTATTCTTCAATTGATATTTTACGATCTGCAAAATGAAGATTTGAATAAATATGTTCATTACTGATAGAATGTTGTTGTGATGCAAATACTTCATCAACAATTTCTACACTCGAATAAACTGTTTTATCACTAAGAGTTTGTTTACTACAGTCAATATTTTTATGTATTTTTTTACATGTCTAGAAAAAGATTTAAAGGAGGAGAATGAGCAATCACAATCGCTCTCAGCACATGCAAAAAAACCAAGAGAATTTGCTTTTGAAAAACTAACGCTATGTCGTTCTATAAAATGATACTTAAGATCTTTAAGAAATCCCTGTAATTCTTCTTTACAAATAAAGCACTTCATTATAACAAATTCAGAAAGTATTTTTTAATTTTATCTGTGCTAAAATATTCCCAAATATTTAAAATTTTGAAAAATCTCAAAAGTTATACTGATCTTTTTAAAAGAAAGCGCAAATAAATTTGCTTCACGTTTGAATCTATTTATTAAGTGCTAGCACACTAAATATTCTTCCGGTAAACTTACGTAAAAAGAGCATTATTCTATCCCACAAACTATGTGCAAGTATATAATCTTTCTAAGAAAACCAGGATTTTATTTATTTATAACTTTTCTGATAAAAAACAACATGGCGATGTAAATTAGTAATCAGTAATAAATTTTACATATCACAAACAATTTTTTGTATATTAAGTACCTACTACTATATTTTAATATATAATTAATTTTTCTTAAATTTATGACCTTGTAAAACTTGTACTACATCTGCTTCAATCCCTCCATTTTTTAGAAATTCTGCAAACTGCGCCACATCCATTATATTTTTATATACACAGCACTATTCAACCAGCAAGTCCGTTTTTTATTTTTCACAAATTGCGAACAATATGCAATATAACAGATGCACTATTCAAGAGCTAACAACTAACAGTTTCAATTAAAAGAATTTTTAACAATAATAAATTCACGTCCAGTCAATTCAACTGGCAAACGTAAAATGGCAAAAGAAGAGTAGGTAGTGTTAAACACATTTCTTTCTCTTTTACTATTCTAGAGAAATTTACTGAGTACACAAGTTATTTCACTAGAATTACGAGCGCCCCGAAATAATGCTCTAGTTAATTTTACTAGGAGCTCAGGGGCTGTATCTGAGAACTCAACTCAATCAGAATCGAGTCAGGTGTGTAAAGCCATTACACGAATAAAACAAAATTCCAGTTGTTATTCTATTTATAATTACTGTAATTCTAGTTTGATATTATAACCCAACTGGCTTAAACTGAATATCTGATGTTATTTTTTGTAACTGCCGAAATATCAGTAAAACTAACTGAGAAAGTAGGAAGAACGTCAACTAGATTTCATCTAGTTAAAAAAAACTAGACAAAAGTCTTACAGTGTGATCCTACCAATGTTCTAAGAAATGACGAATGGTCCTCTACAGTCAGTTTTTTTTACTCAACCCGTTCGTCCGTGAGAGCGGTTTGAAAAAAGAGAAAAGTCTGAAAACTGGCATATTCAAATATACAGGATGTTTCCTCCGTGGTGGTAAGTAGAGCAGCAGGTGATAGTATTGGCGGGGGGGGGGGGGGCATATCAATAGTTTGGGAGTTAAAGGGTGATTAAGAAAAAAGACTAGTTTTTCACAAATCACCATGTATCTTTAAAAGTTAAGTTAAGAGCTCATTGTCTGCAGAACTTCGTGGCCTTTCCTACAACTGCTCAACTACCCCTCTCCCCTATAAAGTTATGAGGGTCTAAACAAAAAATTTCGGATGTTCCTACCTTTTTTTTTAGTTTTACCTTTCTTTTTTTTACAAAAGGGTAGTTAACATAACTTTTTTTATAAAAATTGGCAAGTTTGGACTCTGCTCTTTAATTTGACCTGCTATAACCATGTGCTCACTGTAGTCGTTAAACAGTTATTAGCTCACAATCGAAATGAGACGATTTTTTTTTAAATGACATGTTTTCAGTCACTAGAGGACGGGGTAGGAATATGAGATATGGTAGCAATTTGAGACACCGGGGTTTTGGTCTCCCTACGCTACTGATATCTAAAGCGTAGCTAGGCTAGCACTGCTGTTAGTTCTGCGAAGGTTGTGAAACAGCCGGCGGACATTTCGTTATTAGCCTTGACGCGTGCTGAACGTTCACAGTTAGGGCATAACTGTAAAGTTTTCTTTTACATGTTTTGCTTTCTAGTATATATCTGTATGTATATTTTCTTAGTTTCGATCCAGAATACTGTAAGTTACATTATATTTACTTTAGTTTTAGAATATAATTAAATATTACAAAAAAGCTTGAGTTTTACTCACTAAATTACTAATTTCACTGAAAAAACCAATTGGTTGCAATATGAGACACTTGGTTGGTAATGATATCAGGCTATCTCATATTTCTACCAACTATTAAAGCGGTATTCTAGATGATAATGATGACTTTTGTAGGCCTATATTAGAGTTATAAAGTATATTAAAAATCTTATATAATATTAACGAGTTAGTATCACTGACACTGCACATCTTTTGCCACAATTTTTCGTTTGTTTTTGATATTTTAACACGTATAAGACTACCCTAATTTGGAAAATTCTAATTTTGATATTTTTTGTTTCAATAAATAAATTTTTAGCGTGTTGTAGTCTACATTATTTATGTTAATATTACTGATAAGTAAACAAAATTTCCTATCTTTATATAATTTATTTTTTGGATATGTTTATTTTGGGGCCTTTTATCGTTAAAACTATAATAGGTATCCCATATTTGTACCCCCTCCTCTAAGGGAATATGTTCGAGAATAGGTTAAGAGCTAATAATTATTTAACGGCTACAGATACAACATAGGGTACATTAGGTGAATTTAGAGAGGAGAGTCTACAGTTTACAGTTTTCATAAATAAAAGTTTTGTTAATGACCTTTTTGAAAAAAAAAAAATAGAGGTTAAAGAAAGAAAAAGGTAAGAAAATCCGAAATTTTTAGTTTAGATCACAATAACTCCTGAGTTGTTGGAAAAGCCATGAAGTTCTGCAGGACCCTTTATCTATGCCCGTATGCCCTGTACTTTTTACGATACAGGTTATTTTATGAAAAACTAGCTGTAACTCCGAGACTGTTGATATACCCCACCCACCTGCCCTTTCAATGTTTTGTTTAGCTAGGTGAGTACTATCACCTCTACTGACCACCATGGAGAAAACACGCTTGCGCTATTTTTTTTTAATTAACTATATTTCATCGATATTCTGATGAGATCGACCAGATCAGTTTATTGCTGCATTTTTCAATATGTTTCTTTTTATAGCAACAAATCATAAGTTCTTTATAATGGTGATGAATTCATTTTTCCATACAATTTCTTATATTATACAAGTTAATTACCTACACAAAGAATTTTTTTCCGATAAATATCATCCAGAAAATTCGTTAAGATTCATTCTCTACTGTCTCCTGATTTTCGTTTAGTTCGTTACTGAATAACTGAACTGAATTTTCGATCGCAATTAGCACTATTGAGCATAGAGACAGGAAAAGCAAAAAGGATGGATGCCTCGATAACTTCGGGAGCGCTAAATCTCGAAAGAAAGCCTTCTAAAAGTGCCGCGCAATTATAAATACTATGTAGTAAGCTATGTTACTATTTAAAATTTAACTTAATGATTTTCTACCACAGGCTCTACATTGTTTTCTGTATTTAATTCATTTATAATAACCCGACTTCTTCATTTGGTATGTGTATGAATTTTTTTCTTTTCAATATCTTCTATTATTATCCCAAAGATATGACATCTAATACGAAACACCCTTTATATAATTATTTAAATTGTTTAAATTAAAAAACAAAAAATCTTCAATTTACAATTTTGTTTTTTCTTTTGCTTCATTTTAGCGCAAATAATGCTAAAATTAATTTTCGTGAAAAGGAGAAGAAAGTCTTAGATCAGATATTAGGTGCTGGAAAATATGATGCAAGGATTCGTCCGTCAGGAATTAATGGAACCGGTAAGTGTTAAAATGGGTTCAATTTTTTCTCTTGAGATACTACTAATGAGTTACTAACTGCTAAACGGAATAATTTGGAAAATTTCTTATATATATGTTTTCGATTTATTTCTACAAAAAAAAAACTAGATTTCTATACAAAATTCTTAAAAATTATAAACAACAATTTTTTAAATTTAATTTGTATTTTTTGTTTTTATTCTACTTTAAATAATATCGTCAGAATTTTGTACAAATATAAGAAAAAATTTATAATTCAACGATTAAGTAGGTACCAAAAACTCCTCTTTTCACTGAAACCAAAAATATTTTCAAAAATAATATTTATATTTTTGGAAATTGTGCAAACAATTTTCAACTATTTCTGTACAACCGGAATATAAACAACAACGACATATTAATATTATATGAATTAAAAAATAACAAAAAAAAAATACAAATAATTTTTTAACTCACAAACAAATAAATATAAATAATTAATTTATACTTTTTTCTTCCCTTTTTATATACTATTAATTTAAAATCTTCAAAAAAAAAACAAAAAACAAAATGTATAACAATATTTAAAAAAACAAACAAAACTTAAACATAAACTTAAACTTAATTGACTAACAACGAAGTTACAATAAGAGCGTACAAGGGAAGTGGGAAGTTGGCCTTTTGCAAGACACTTAACAGTAAGTAACTCTGATGGGCACTTTAACTTTACAAAGTGATCCATTAACGGTTATATCTTGACAGCCTACATACTATATACCTATATAGTATAGTATACATATATAAATACACCTAACACCCAACCTACATACATATTATTTTGTAGTTTCGGATCGATAGAAATTTTATTAAGCAGAGAAATAATATTCTCTTTTGCTTCCATAATCCTTCTAAATTGAAAAAAAAAAAACTAAAAACAAATTGCGGAAATTCAGTTCAATTATTCCCCGTTTATTACAAAACACATAACTCATGCATACTCTGTCGTTTGTTTCTATAGAGGTATATCTAATTCAGCATGTAATGTGTGTTTAATCGAGATGATATAACTGCACAGCATTGAATTGAATTATATGTATATGTTTGTACCCATGTTCTACAGTGGTATTGGTAAATTTGTCCAATTTTTTTATAGTTAAGTATACCGTATCCATACATATATAATATATTAGGTGTAGCTAGTGTAGAAAAGATTGCGTTCCACGAATAGGAAAATATTAATTAATTAATAGTCCTTACTAATTTATTAACATAAGCTATACTACTAGTATAGTATAAGTCTACATAAAAATTATATTTGTATTCTACGAGGGAATTTTCTAACACTAACAAATTTCTACATTGTTGCTAAGCTATGCAGTTTGAATATTTAAATTTTAATTTTACAAAAAAAAACAACTGAAAATTTGGCAAAAAAAAAGTAAAAATATAGGCCTATATCGCTTTTTACGTTTACTGTTCCTGATGTTAATTATTTAATGTTAACAGAAAACATTTAATCGGCAAACGTCTTTGTATAGTTCTTTTTTCTTCTTTTATTTACTACTAATTAATCTACTTGATACTAGCGAGTATTTTTTTGCAAACTAAAAATTTACTGAAAACATTATTTTTATTTTTATTAAATAAATACGGTATTGATTCAATGATATCCAAATACTACATAGTATGTATACCAGATATTCATGCTAACTAATTTTAGTTCAAACATCTAATATGTTAGGTATGTGCCTATGTAGTATTGCAATTTATTAAGGTATTAAAAATTTTCCTTTTCATGACAGCAAAGTTTCTGTCAGAGATTTATTTGACAGATATCGCATTCAAGTTCCGCATTACCTAATAATACGTAGATTATATGTGTCAAAGGTTCAGCAATACTTGCCATGCTAATAATACTATATGTATGTGTCTATAGCAAAAGGTGTCCTAAAAATAAGTCTCCTATATTTTCATTTTGAATAACTTGTAAAAAAAAGTAAAAAAGTTCTAATTTTTTTTTTTTTATGGAAGTTTTAGAATTAAATGTTGAAAACAAAATTGACCAAATGCTTGACTCTGTTCGCTGAAATGCTAACTAGTTAATGTTATTAATATCTCTAACTTATTCTATTATTGCTGGCTTATTAAACTCCTTAAAACACAACAGAGAAAGAATCTCTGGCTATCTGGACATCCAATCCATCTCACCACTTTTTGAAATCAAACGACCGCAAAATATGAATTATCACCAAGTTCAATTGGCAATGACGATATCCTATTAATCAGTCAGCTTTCATCAGACAAAATTTTTATTGGCATCTTTAAAAAAAGAAAAGATAAAAAGAACCAATGACGTCTCCACGTTCGACTTACGGTAAGGTTCGTATTTTCAAGAAATTTTAGAATTACCTCTGATTTAGTTTATGATCACTTTACATTGTACTCTCATCAACATTAGTGATTGCATTTTTTTTTATTCAAGTTTATGAGTCATGTGCCTGACATAGAGGTCCTTGATTCATATTAACCACTGCTCTCGGTACGATTTGAATATTATCGACCGAACGTAATATGATTTACCTGCAAAAAGAGCTAATTCTCCGAAATTCTTGGATAAATATTTCATTTTATTTCTATTATGAAGATAATTTTGTCGAAATTTTCCAATTTTCTACGACAAAAAATTAGCCAACTCCTCTGATTTAGAATAAATGCACGTCCTTTAATATTGTATAACCATAATTTCCATTTCCATTAGATTCTCCTTTATAGCAAATTTTGGACAACTTTAAGGCTTTTTATTTTATTTTTCAAAATCGTCTAATCTATCTAGTTCTATATGCAGTAGAAATGTTCGAGTACCTCGTCCTATATTTCCTTTTTTTATCTACAACTTGATCTTCATAGCTACTTGGAATCATAATCAATTTAGTGAGAAATTTCGATAGTACCCACTATATGTCACTGGAGTTTTAGTCGAAACTTTTGGGGAAAAAATAAAAATCTACCTGCAGAACGGTTGAAAAAATTTTCTCCTTGACTTGCTTCTAAGGTTCTGTCAATGCTCAATGGATGTCTTGTTCAATAATGATTCAGTAATTAGCCTACCATGATTTAACAGAAGTTTTCCACTTCATAGTTCAGTTGAATTGGTATGATGTTGCTTTTACTAGATTTAGGTTTCCTTAGACCAGAAGGACTATTTTTTTTTACTCTGAATTTTTTACAATCGTGCTAAGAATGAAGAAGCATTTTCAAGTCCTGGTATTTGTGGGCCAAGAATTATCTCTATTTAAATATATTTAATAGAACAGCAGTTTCATATTTCCATTATTTGCCCTACCATGCGTATTTGATATAAGTTCATTTATCTGACGCATTTCATCTATTTGGTCTACAATTTTGTCTACACCCAGAATATTTATGTATCAAAATATATGTTTGTATATAAATTAATCAATCAATCAATCAACTCAGAAACTTTAGGTAAATTTGAATTGTAGCAATTACCATCATCTTGTACAGTAAAATTTAAACTGATTATGTTCAAAGAAAAAGAAAGAAATGAAAAAGATCTGAGAGTTTTATAATTAGTTTATTACATTTTGATGGAATTTTGATATCGAAAAATATATATTTAAATCATTTCTATAACAATTTCAAGATTCAAACTGCCTATGCTTTATAATTAAGTGTAACTTAAAATATACATATAAAGAAAACTACCCTAATTACATTTTTGAAATATATTTATTTCATAATATTATATATTTATAATTTAAGTAAGAATTTACAAAAAAAAAAAAAAACAAAAAGCCAGAGAGTTCTTTAAAACTCTTAAAATTTCACATATATATGAACAGATGGTCCCGCTATAGTCAGAATCAATCTTTTCGTTCGAAGTATAATGACGATAAGTGACATTAAAATGGTAAGTTTTCAACAGAAATAAAATATTTTCAATAACCACGATTAGCAAGAAACCAAAAATAACACAACTAATAATTTTTCAAAAAAAAAAAAAAAAGCGAAAAACAAAAAGTTCAACAACAACATAAAAAAAAAGAGAAAAATTTCCAGACAAAATCGGATCCTCCAATCAGACTAATACAAAAAAAATATTTATATATTTAAGAATTTTGAAAATATTTAAATATATATTTATTTATTAAAATTATATTCATAAAAAAAAAAACATTAATTAAGAATTAAGGAAGAGAGTGTTTATGTTATTTCGGAGTTTCGTTTTTTCTGTTTTTCCTTTTTGGTTTTATTTATTTATTTATTATTTAATATGTTTTCCTGCAACATAATTAAAAACGTGTTTGTTTAGGAAAGTTTATGCTACATACTAAAAACTATGCAGTTTTTCTTAAAAATTCTTGTTTGAGTTCAATTTACTATCAACTTTTAAGGCTTAAGAATTTAGTTTTGTTTTGAAAGAAATTTTATGAAATATACTTTTTTCATAATGTTCGAATATTGCTGTTAAAATTAGTTTATCAAAAATTAATATATTTTTAATAATTAAGAATATTATTATATAGTTCATTTGATATCTTTGTTGTGGAAATTTAATGAAAATATTAAAACATGCGCACAAATAAATTTCTTTGCCACAATGCCACAAAACTCATAAAAAACATTATAAATGAAATTTGCAAAATTTTTGGGAACATAATTGTCTTTAACATCAAATCAAATGTATATACAATTGTCAAAATTTCAAACCAAAATTCTGTAATTTTTTAATTCATCCTTATTCATCACACTTTATGTATACATATACATACATAAATATTTTTAATTTTTTTTCACATAATAATTGTTGCATGTTTTATACAACAATTATATACCTTTATTACATAATTGAATTATGCATAAGTTACAAAATACGTGTTTGCGCATTGTTTTTGTTTCCCATTGTATACTTACTTGTAAAATTATTGAAAATTAAAAATATATTTAAGAAATTGAATTTCATTTAAATAAATATAAACAAAATAATATCAAAGCCGTAAATGGTAGGGGAATGTTGTCAGGGTTGACTTTTCTTCTGCGAGCGCGTCAAAACTTGTCTTAGTGACAGCTAACATTTATTGAACAAATTGTTGCAAGGTACAAACAAAGTTTTTTACCATCAGTGAATACGATTAGAAAATGAAGCAAAGACGATTGTCATCAAGGTTGGATCATTTGTGCTGTCAGAATTGGGCCACCGTGACTGCGTAAAAAAAGTGCAGAAAAAGCCCTCTTTGAACAAAGATGCGAACTTTCGTCCTATCTGTTCAGAAGCTATGTCTAGTCGGTTAAACCGCAACAACTCTATTGCATTCATTTAATACAAAAGAGAAGTGCGCATTTGAAGTGTGTCAATATAACGACGACCTATTACCTATTTGCCGGATCTGCGATTCCGAATAATGTGTCATTGAAATTTTGCAAAATCTAATAAGAAACAGAAAAATTCAACAAATTCGGCTTTTTATTTCATTCAAATAATGTTTCCAGGTCATTTTCAATCATTTACAGCACATATTTCGTCGATTGGCCAACCTAGACAGCACTGGCCGACCCTGACAAAATTTCACCTTTTTTTTTTTTTTAAATGCCTAAATTTTTTTCATTTTTATACCCAATTAATTTACAATGTTCAGCAAAAGTGCTACCTTTTCCCAGATTTTTCAAACAAACAAAAAATCACCTAGAAATAATGATCGGATCTTTAAATGATCAGGACCAATTTTATCCTTTCAAATTCTGGCGTTATTTAAAAAAGTATAGCCAATGAAATAAAAATTGCACCCTAATCGTTTGATTAGTAGTATTTTTGGGTTATAGGATAACAATTATTTCATAATTTATTTGTTTTGATTATGCAATAACAGTTATGAATCAACTTTTATAACTTTTGCCAATAATAAAAGTAATTTTACGATTTTGTTTTTATTGGTTATCAATCCGCTCAATTTGCATTTATTTTTTCACGTGATTCACAAGAATTACATTAATTGGCACGATTTTCGTCACAAAATTCTATTCGGTGATTCTCGTCTTCTTTTTTCTCTTTCTTAACTTTTATTATTGAGAAGAATTAAAAAAGTTATCGACAACTCGTAATACGTAACCAAAAAGAGGATATTCTTAAATAATGGTTAAGGATAAATAAAAAAAAAACAATTTGTTCAGTTGGAAGATAACTATTAAAGTGTGCAACTTTTATCATAGATCTTATAACAATTACGGTCTCTTGTTAAGCCTTATAACAAGGAACGGTAATTGTTATAAGATCTATGATGAAAGGCTCCTACGAAAGATACCCTGATATCCAAATCTAATTTTTATGCTAGAGCCGATTTTTTACCCTCAGTGCTGTCTAAATGTCTAAAATATTAATTTATGAAGGCTAACAAATATTGTTATATCAGTAAAATGATACCATTAGCTAATGACCAGGGGTTTTCTGTATAATTATCAACAGTTTCTGTATCAACTGCATTAACTCATTTTTAATATTTCTATCCTTTTATCATTATTTTTTTTATAGTATAAAGACTTCTTTGATTTTTAATATTTTTGGGCTCCAATTATTTAGTGATTTAAAATAAAAACTTTATTACAGGATCGAGGTAGCTCAACTTTTTGTCGAAATTGCACCTTAAATGATACGGAAATACTGGTCGACACATTTAGTATTCCAATTTTTTAATAAATTAGAATAAAAAAGAAAATTTCCCTATTTTTTATTTGAAACAAGGCAAATACAGGACCTGGTACCTCGTAAATGCGACAAACAAATTGTCGGTCGGAAATCTTTAAGTACAAGGAAAAACAGATTTTGTGTTTTCGTAGAATTCTATATTCTCAAAATGCCTTCTCTTATTTTACAGACATGCAAGATCATTCGACTTTTGAAACAATTCGAAAATATAAATATCGGAATTTCGAAAGCGCTTACTATTTGTAATCTAGTAACCTGAAAATTAGTACGAAACTGAAACTCTAAGTTTCAGAAATTTGAAAACTAATTTAACAACAAAACTACGGGCTTTCGAAAATCGTGATTTTTTTTTTCTTCTTTCACGTTTTCATCAGTATGAAATTTAGTTTATCAACCGTGTACTTCTTGACGAGTAGTATATTAACTGTTAGTAATAAATTTTTTTTGACATTTATTACATGGACGAGGCTATTGTATATACACAATTTTTAATAAAGTTTTTTTTACCATAATTAATCAGGCAAGCTTTGATGTCATGAATTAGTAAAATCATCTACCTTCATTAAAATTTTTTTAAATTTGTCAGATATTTCAATTCAAAATGATTTTTATAGAAAAATATAATTCAATAAAACTTGGCCAATTCGTACAACACAAAGGTATCAATGAACTCTATATTAGTATAAAAAAGTGATTATTCATCGAATGTAATCCAACAAGATAATATATAAAATTAAATTAAAAAGTTCAATGAGTTTTCTAAATACTCAGTTAAAAAATATTTAACTTTTTTTAAATGCGTATTTTTTGTTATTTTAAGTCTATAAACAGCAACAAAAATTGTTTTTAAATTATAATATTTATTAATTATTGTAAATATGAATTATTTTGGTTAATAATGCTATTTTAAATTTATGTTACAAAATTATAAATTGTCAGATTTGAAGTGCTCGTATGTGATTCATAATTTTTAAATTTCACAAAACCATCACTGTTTTCGACTTGGTTAAGACATAGTAATTGTGATATTTGTAGAAACCCTAGCCTTCAAATTACTCACATTCTCAAAAACAAAACAAAAACGCAGATATCGAGACTGAAATAAGAGCTAAATTCTCTCGTATGTATTTAAGTCTAATACATTATTTGTTACTTTGTTGTTTCTAAATTTTAAATATAATGTTAACCAGCGACTAAATATATTCTCAAGTACTTCCCAGTACAACTTTAGTAATGATTACTCAGTCTTAGCCGAAGAAAAAATCATGAACGAAAAACACATACTTAATGGATTAATTTCATAATATGAATGATACAAAATTGAATTCTTTGGGATGAAATAGATCCATTTTCTTACTGAAAATACGGCGAGACCCCATTTTCTGATATTCAAGTTAAAAAAATAAAATATTTGTGAAATTTCTACGATCGAAACATAAAAGATGTTATTCAATTGTTAGGATGTTATTATCAAATGGTATCAACCAATAATCCCTTACCGCAGTCATGACGCAATTCATTCTAAGATCATCGCACAAAATCTAAGGAACTTAGTGAAACAAAAATTTGTAAAAATTAATTTTTGTATTAAAAAATCAAAAAGCCTGTATCGATAGGTAAAAGAGCCTACGATAATACGAAAAAATAATTTGTTTTTTTCAAGAAATGGTTGCGCGAATTGATCCCTTTGAATCAAGTACATTTTACACTTTTACTACAGATTTGAAAACGATTTTTCTAACAAAGTACGCATATACATAAGTCTAACTACCCCGAGCTATAATAGCGGTAATAGCTATTTTTTATCGTGATTAAATTTGAAAAAAATTCAGAGTTTTCCGATATAAGTACTTAATTTAAAGTTCTCTAACTCAGCAGGTGTAGAGTTTTACACTTAATCAAAGATACATAGTGTTTCATATTAACACGGAGAAATCTATTCGTACTCTTCAACTCCAAGAGAAATATGCGTTTATGACCTTTCCTCTCTACCTATGATCATTAAAATCATACATCTAAATAAAAATTGTTACACCAAAAATATTCTGTAATTAAAAATAAATAAAAAATAAAATTCAAAATCATGAAATATTCAAAGTATTACACCAAGCGAAATGTGATGTCTAAAAACGAAGAAGGAAGAACACTGAGCGTTAAGGTTTTGTTGTGATTTACTAGTGGAATAAAGGAAAATGGCAGAGGACCCACTGGAAATTGAGAATATTTTTAACAGAAATTTTGCACAAAAGCTACCTTCTCAAATTTTCAGCAGGACTTCCTGTTTTCAGAATAGTGTTTTAAGGGGGTATTCTAGTCTAGAAATTCGAAAAAATCGATTTTTTTTTTATTTTCATATTTTCAAAGTTTAACTATTCAAGAATATGCCTACAAGAGGATTTTTCAAATTTGTATCTTTATATTTAGTGTTCACTTGCATCCAGCTGCTAACAGTTGAATTCTAACTTCCAAACCACGTGGACGTATGGGCTTTAAGGGGTAACGCCTCTGTAACGGCTAAAAAAAAGATTTTTTCAAGAATTTTTTTCTCGCAAAATTAAAGGTGTTTGAAAAGACCTTTTAAGGGTATTATCGGGCATACATTGAACTTTATTAATAAATTTTTGACAGCGAAAAGAAAACAAAATGGCGGCTCCACAGTTATCTTCCTGGGTCATGTTTCGGAGCAAGTTTGGCGCGCTTGGTGGCGACCTCCATTTTCAAAGGAAAAAAAAATTTCTCGCACGGGACCTTTTTTTTCTTATTCTAGAGGGTTTAAACTATTTTTTAAGCCAATAAAAAAAACGATTTTTCAAAAAATTTACAGTGGTGTTACACCTTAAACGCGTTTTTCTCGAAACTGCCTTTTTCAAGACGATTCCCACAATTTCTCAAGTTCTACTGGACCGATTTACTTGAAATTTTTTTGAGAGTCTTCTTTATAGACTTGTCTATGTCCGGAACTAGCCGCATCCCAAAATTTCAATTTTTACTATTTTTAAAAAATTCGAAAAAGTCAAAAAAGTGGTACAAAAATTGCTTTTCTTTAGGCAGCGGCCATTTTGTGAAAAAAAAATTTTTTTCAACTTTTCCCTAGTTCCGGACATAGCGACATTACTCTAGACTTATAATATTTTTTATTTTTTTTCGGATTGCTAGGCGGGTTAGAATCGTGGGTATGATCACGCGCCAATTTTTTGAGGCCCCCACTTCATCAGCTGCTAATTTTTTGAATTTTTAACTTTTGTAATTTTTTTCTGTATTCTTGCAATGTTAATAAATAACTCATAAAAAAGGGATAGAAAAATATTGATTGCCTTTTTTTTACGGCACTTCAAAAATCACCTAAAATTCGGGCCTCTAGACTAGAATACCCCCTTAAGAACTCTTCCCTTCCCTTGCGAATCCTCCAACCGAATTCATTTCATTCACTTCAACTCAAGTTTGGCATGTTAGTACTCAAATGTACTCATGTAAAATTTTCAAAAGAGCCGGGAGAGGACAACAAAATTCTGCAAATTGATTTTCTAAATTAGAATTTAGAGGATAACATCTAACTCGACTCAATTTATTCGAATTTATTATAGATTTTTGTAATTGTAGTGGAAGATTTTTTCGAACTCTCGGTGTATTCTTGGAAATTTCTATTTTCACTTAAATGCCGTAGCGCCAAAAACTTATGATTAAAATTTTAGTTGAAATTATTAAATAGTTTTCAAGTTCGGTGGCCTCCGTATAAGCCAAGTAAAATTTCTTTTAGGAAATTTATATTTTTTTAATTATTTTTTTATATTAAACATTTTGATGAATGCTTTTTTTTCTCTTTTCCATTTAACCCATTACGTGATCGAAAAATGCTATCAGATTATATTCAACTACAATCGGAATGGAGTAGTTTTTATCTTTATTTGAAATTAAAAGGATCGCTCTTTAATGAAGCATGAATATATTTATATAAAATACACAGCATTATTAATTGAGGTAAAACAAAATATATAATTAGTTGTGAAATGAAAATATAAATATACATTCATAAGTATAGAAAACTCATTGAATTTTTCCATAGTATTTTCTACTGAAATACTTATTTAAAAAAAAAAAAAAATTTAATAAAAATTAATTCTTTTCTCTTTATTATTTTAATTTTTAATGAGATTAAGCCAGATTTATTTATTCATAATAGGATTGCAGCATGAAATTTTAGTCGGAATTTATTAATATTTTGTATGATTTGTATGATTCTTAATTTAAACTTGAAAATTCATTTTCAAGGTTAGCTCAGTTAAAGTCAATAAGTATAAAAAAGACAAAAAAAAACAACATCCATAAACTAATGCGATAAAATCTACTCAGCAAACGAAAATAGTAGCAAAAATTAAATTTAAGCAAAAATTAGACAATTAATTAATTTACTATTTTATTATCGACTAAACTGAACTTGCCTGCAGTTCTGTTTGTGTATACACTTCAACACTTATTTTTCACAGTCTCAAATATTTATATATATATTTTTGTTAAATTATTTTATAAAATATTAAAAATAGACAATTCATTTCAACACAGAAATAATTATCACCTTCTCCTCATCACAAAAGCTTATTGGAATTATTTTAATTACTTTAATTAATTAATTGCAGTTTTGATGAAATAATATAATCAGCATATGTAGGCTTTCGATAACAATATCATGAAGTTTTTTAGTGTGTCGTATTCGATTTCGGCTTGCTATAGCACATAGCTATTATAACAATTAGCATAAAATTAAAAATCAAAGTAAAATATGTGTTTCAATTCGTTTTCTTGATATTTGGCGCTTCGACTTAAAGCAGCCTAAAATGATTTTTTTTTTTGTTATTTATGTATTTTTGAAAACTGAAAGTTTTTTGAGTGGCCGCTTTTTGAAAATAATTAAACCTTGGTTATGGGGTTAATCTTCTGTTACAGCATACCACACAAACTGAAGGCTTCCCTTAAAAAGAAGTATTCGTTTGAGATATTGTTAGAAATAAGTCAAAAAGGAGCTTTGAAAAATTGTCTAATAATCGACAGTTTTAGTGTCTGTCTAGTTTGGAAGTTTAAGATGAATTTTTGTATGTGATCTCATATTGTGTATAATCATAGGAATTTTTGGAGTGTGTATTGTGCAAGGCAATTAATTATAGTAACTTAACTACACCCATTTTAAAACTTCCCAACGACTTTACTTAACTTGTTACAAGTAGGCAATCCGAAAAACTGATAAGGCTGCTAGTCTTTTATACTGGCTACTCCAAGAAGAGCATTCTAATTTTTTTATAGTTACATAAATGGGCCCAAGTTAGAAAGTTTGACTCTGTATAAGCAAATGAAATTCCTAAAATTCAAAGTAACCAAATCTTCGTCTTTGATATTACACAACAAGCTTAGCGGTTATAAGAGTTAAACGAAGATGAAGCTAGCTTCTCTGGATTCATTTTATTCGTTTAATATTTGAGGTTTGGTAAAAATGTCTGCTATTTTATATAATTTTTGTATTCCCCAACCCCCCCCCCCCCCCTCCCCCCGAGAATATTTATATTTTAGTACTTATATATTCAGCTTAATTTTTATTTCAGCGTTTGCCAATTATTTTTATCGATTTCAGCATGAAGCCAACCAATCCGAATTCATTTGCTTAGCTTAATGTCCAACAAACTTAACCTCACATAGTATTGGTTGAACAAATGAATTCAAATCCTACTTCGCCTATCAACCTTCTAAACACATGTCTTAACTGCAATACTAAGTAGACATTAATTCGGATAGCTATTATAACATAGCCGCTAAATATCTTTCATGCTTGTAATTTTCATCTTCCAAAACAAGATAAGAATTAATATAGTCTATTTCAATTCATTGGCTTAGCTCAATATTTGCAAGCTGAGAACACACCCATACATTGTTCATTATGCTTATCTCTTATATTTTCTGGCAAATAAATATGAAATTATGAATCGATAAGGCATCAAAAGATAAGATAAAAACTTGAATTTGAGTTTATCCTATGCATTTCATTTCTCCGACCGTTGCCAAATGTTGATCTAAATTCTCAATTATACATAATTCATTGAGTATATGGTATAGCCTCTCAGCTGGAAAAGTGTCAGGTCTTCCAATGGAAGCCTTGTGGAAGCAAAGTAATTTTTCTCAATTGCTTCCATGTTAGTCGCATTGAAACTTGATGAAAGGGAACTCAGCGAAAAAAATTGCCATGCCTTCCAATGGAAGCTTGGAGGAAGCGGTAGAAAAGCATTTCTATTGTTTCCTAATAATTACATGTAATATTAAAAAGAAATTAGGTGTCCAACGAAAAGCCACGCATCCATGCCTTCTAAGTAGAGCTTCCGCTTGCATCATGTGATGCTTCCAATTCCCGCTAGGATATAATTAATAAAAACAAAACTGTAGCAAATATATCTCTTCTGCTTATGTCACTGCTGAAAAGGATTAAAAAATTAATCTTAACTATTGTTTAGTCTCAGCTTTTCATTTGCTTATAAATATCTCATAGCAACTAATATCCCTCTATTATTATCTATTCTAACCCCGTGATTTGTTATCTGTATATAAATGAAGAAGTTCTCACGATTAAAATAGTTATTTCATCAAAACTAAAATTTATTATGTTTGCAAATTAAATTAAATTATAATGACAAAACTTGAATTTGTAAAAATTAATCATTATAAAATTTTCAAATTTCAAATATTTAATTCCTATTCATATCAAAATATCCTTAAAAATAAATTTTTCAAAACAAATATTTTTTACACACACACTTCTTAGTTAAAATAAATTTTTGATGCAAATATTTAAGTTTTTATATTGTTCACTTTTTGAATGAGAAGAAGTAGTCGAATATAATTTTTTATAATTAGTTTAGAAGCATAATATCCTACAAGATTACTAACTACACAATAACTATCTTTTATTAAATAAGGAGATAAAATTATACTTAAAACATTCATATAAACACAAATGTTTTATCCTATATAGTTGCAATATTATTTTATTATTATATAATATTTTCAATTTTACACTTATAAATATTAATCTTCAATTTCAATAGAACTTACAAATTAAAAGTCATCGACAACTTAAATATTATTTTGAAATTATTTGAAATTCAATATTTACAATCATATTTAGTCATATGAATTCAAATATTTCATTTATCAAAATTTACTATATTTTTCACAATCATCCGGCGTGATTATTTATACAGTACTAACAAGTTACTCATAATATCTTTCTAATGTACAAAAAAAAAAAAAACTTCAAATATGTTTAGAAAAACATCAACAAAGCTTAAATATATCCACATTGTGATTTAAACTGCTTCATATTCTAAAGTCTGTTACATTTTTTCTTAATATGTTTACAAATATAAAATAAAAGGGAAAATCAAAATATCATTTTTGTAGGTTCATATTAAGGAGAAGTATTTATCAATTTTAAAATAATGTAAAAAAAACGTTTGGTAACTGTGCTTCCGATTATTTAAATAACATCAAAGATTATCTTCTATCCAATGTGTTTCGTTTACATTTGATAATAATGATTGCCATTCAACTTTTTAAGAAGCTTCAGAAAACTTATAAAAGGAATTCATTACCATCAAGTGCAAAAATCCGTAGTAAAATTACAATTATAATTTTTTGTTTGCCTTAACAACCGTGAATCATACCTAATTATATTTCATTTTTAAAAGCGATTGTCAAGAAAAACGAAACTTATTAAAACGTGCGCCTCTACAGT
Organism: Dioctria linearis; assembly: GCA_963930735.1. Lineage (NCBI taxonomy): Eukaryota > Metazoa > Arthropoda > Insecta > Diptera > Asilidae > Dioctria > Dioctria linearis. The sequence goes on from OZ005741.1 coordinate 34,680,637, forward strand.
CTCATCTTATTGTACAAAAATTAAATTGAAATGACATTTTCACTGCAATACATATGTATATCAAATTCAAGAAAAATATACAGAAACCAATTCAAGAAAAATATACAGAAACCATAAAGTTTTGTTCACACATAGGTCTTGTGAGTTAAAATTAAATGAAAGGGGTTGTGTGGGTTAAGCTTTTTAAATTATAATAAATATGACTTTTATCGGCGCTTTTATGGATGGATTTCTTTGAAAAGTTTAAGGTTGTTAAGCAAAATTTAAAGGGCTAGTGAAAAAGGGAAAGTGCCAATTCGATTATTTGTACAAAAGATTTTAATCATCGATGGTTGTATTAGTAAAAATGTATAGGTATGATATTTCCATGAACAGTGACGAAATCATTGATACTTATATTTTCCCGACCACACCATTCACATATTTTTTGAAAATTCTACATACTTAACGTATCTGCAAATATTTGAAATTTTAAAGTGAGTGATAGAGGAAAAAGAAATATACAGTCCCAAGGAAGACTTCCGTGACATAGAAAATAGCGAGAAAGACTAGATATGGTGTAGATTCAGACCCAATATTTTACCCTGGAAAATAGTGCGGTAACGTTTTTGGAAAGAGAGTTTATAAATGAGTGCTACTTAAAGAGAATTTGGATACAAATACTTATAAGATTTTGCAAGAACTGACGTCCAAAGCTAAACTTTACGTGCCTCATATTTAGGAGTATTCGAATCACCCCCATATATGTCATGCGATTTTGCGTAGTTTTGGAGTTATGATTTTTTTTTTTTTATTTTTCATTAAACTACTAATTTGAACACATTTTTGGTCATAGTGACTTGAATAATTGAGATAAATTGCTGATATCTTTTTTTTTCAATTTAGATGAATGTTAGACCCATCCAACGCAAAAAGATTTGATTCCGTAGCTCATACTATTGAGCCAATAGATATTTTTAAATTACATAAAGTTTAAAATAATAAATTGTACCAAAAATCTTTGAGGGCGATTTAAAAAAAAAGTCACATAACTTTTTTCACCCAAAACGTATTTTAAAAACCTCGTCTTTTCATTGGCTATTCACTGTGTAAATTTTATTGGCGTCATACTTAAAATTAAGATCAAAACGTATTAAGTCTTTAATCTATTCGAACTGAGATACTACATTTTTCGCACCTTAGATCGGCTCTAGAGTTACGTCAGATCGGAAAACGAGTTTCAGTATTCAATTCAGCTCATTACCAGTTACAATTCGTAGAAGGTTCCAATACGGCATGCTATATATCAAATTAAAGGTCTCGCCAAGTCCTATCGGATGATGTACTTTTTTCCTGATTAATGAAACTTTCTCGAGACGGTTTTGTCGCCGGAAAACCCAATTTCATGCATTTGGGTCACATACACCCTAGTTACTAACCTAAAAGTATCCAGAGAAAAAAAATCTTCTACAAATTGTAGCTGGTAATGAACTGAGGTGAACAGTGAAACCCGTTTTCCGACCGGATATAACTCTAGAGTCAATCTAAGGTGCGAAAAATTTAATATCCCAGTTCGAATAGATTAAAGACTTTGTACGCCCTTATTTTGGCTCAATGGTATGAGCTACGGAATCAAATCTTTCTACATTGGATGGGCCTATCATTCAGCTAATTTCAAAAAAAAGATATCAGCAATTTATCTCAATTATTCAAGTCACTATGACCAAAAATGAAAAAACTCATAACACGAAAACTACGGAAAATCACATAACATATATGGAGGTGATTTGGGTACCCTTCAATATGACGTACCTAAATTTTACCTTTGTACGTCACTTTTATGGCTACCCATTATGTACAAAATTGTCAAAACTAATCATCTCTAAGTCGAGTTACTATATTCTTCTATGGGACAGTCCAAATACATAAACTAAAAAAAAAACAAAATCTAAGGGGCATTTATGGAAATATTTTTCGCAAAAACTTACAGTCTACAACAGAGCAATTCATTCTTAATTTTCATCTTGGATGGATTTAAGTCAAATAAATGATTTTGTGCTAATACTTCCGTTAGAAATTTTCTCATGGCTAATTTTCTCATATGCATTTTATCGGGAAACAATTTTCTCATAATTCTCATTTTCTCGTAATGCAAATTTCTGGAATTTTTCAATCCAAAAATGAAATATTTATTTATATATTTTTCTGAAAAATTCTTTCCAGTTTTCGTTTCAATATATTTTTGAAATCTTATTTTTTAGTTCAAAATGTTTGAACTTCTTTTTTTCAGAAATTTCAAAATATTATTTTGGTCTCAGAAGGAAATGATTATTGATTAAGTATCTTTCGGTGCAGATTCATCTCTGAAAAGAAAAAAAATATAAATAAAAATTTAAGAAAAAATAGGCGAATTGTTAAAAACTGCTATATTATGCTAAATAACTTGTAAATTTCTTAGTAAAACAAGTATTTCCTTAATTAAATGGTAATTCTAAAAAATTGGAAATAAATAATATCTTATGGTCGAAAAACCCCGCAACTGACGGAAGAAATAAGGTATAGGTAGCGTATAGGCCGAAATCATGTTGTTTGTGAATTATTGTTGTTGTAAGGAAAAGTGATGCAAAATAGCGAGAAAATGCGCTTACTTATACTTAGCGACTTTTGGTTCCATTTTTTAGCGTATCGTATAAAGACGTATATCGATTTGAAGCAAAATGTTAGTTATCATATTTTTTTTTTTGTTGCAATTTCGATGATCAAATCAATAGGCTCTCAAAACATAGAATTCAATTTTTATTAAATCTAATCATTCCAACTGTACTGAAAACTTTTGCGAAAATTAGCTCCCATTAAACAATGGTAGATAGCCTCACTTCTTGCCTCTAACACTTATAATGCAATCAACAATTTTAAAATATTTTACATTTCACTCAAATCTAAAATTTTTGCAAATACATTAATTATTCTCAAGTATATTTCTGATGGCAGTTACAGTATGCATTCATAATAGCTAGGGGGGGGGGGGCATATATGTACATACTTACAAACGGAAACTTCAAGCATTTATTATTATTTTTATTTACATTTATTTAAAATTTTTAATATCTTGTGAATGATATTTAAAAAAATTAAACGGTGAATTTAGTGTATCCTTTCCACTATGTATTATGTACTAAAATCCTTTCTGATTAAGGACAACTGATTCGAAAATGAAACGAGGAAAAGGCACATCAAAAATTATACTTATCCCCTTTTAAGCCTTGCTGATTTTTCATTGGTTAATTCATGACAGATATAAAGCGTTGTAATATTAGTAATAATTTACTTGGTCTTTTTTCTCTCTTTCACTCTTACAGTGTCCTCTGTACGTAAAATCCACAAAAGAGTTTGATACCATTTTGAATTGTCAACTTTTCGTCTATATTTTCACTTATCTTGGAAAAAACTGTATCAAGTTTGACAATAAGATTTCTGGTTTTCATATGCTAATTGGCAGAGAAAATTTAAGACTAGACGATAAAAAAAAAATCTTGTAGAGACGTAGGGTCACTGAAGCATTTGGTGGGTTCTTTATTCACTAAAATGAATTGTAAATGGAACGATTTGATGTTCCTAGTTCTACTACTATGAAAATATCAAAACAAGATTGAATTCAAGAGTCTAACAACTCTTAATTGAAATTTATTTACTTTTCAATGAAATTCCTCACATTATTAATAAAGAAAATTGCCCTATTTTTTCATCAAATTAAAAAAAATAAATGGAAAAATGTTTTAAAAGAGAAACATCTATACGTGATGATATTAAAATGTGGTTCTCTTAAGCGTAAGTTGGGTAAAACGCAGTTGTTGTAGTCTTGCGTCTAAATAAAATGGAATCAGTATAAGTCAATAAAATAAAGAAAAGGTGAAGTCTTATATTTTAGAACGACTCTGAAGCAACTCTCAAATTTAGAACACGTTCATAGGCGCTTGAATTAATTTTAATAGAGGTTCTATTATTTTGGGTATATTGAAAACACTAACATAATATCAAATGAAGTGAGTTTGAGAGATAGTTTCATATTAAACAAGCTTTGAAGTAATCCTTTTGCTTGTAAGAATCAGAAGTAAAAACATAACAAAAATTTGTACGAAAGCATTCATGCGCTTTTACATTTTGAATTTGGATAAAAGTCCAACAGGGGCGATTAAGGTGAGAATAGTGTGTGATTACATACAATCTCATTCACCCTAGCGCTAAATGGGAGTAAAAATATTTGTTTCACATGAAATAGAAAATCGCGCAATCCAAATTAGTGATTGAAGTGAATTTAATACTTAATTGATTTCTTTTTTTTCTGCACTGAAAAGGACGCACCAGAAGATTCTTATTTTTATTTATATCATATTGTATTAATCGGTGAGGTGATTTTATAAGTAGATAGCTCCATTAATTTGTTTATAAGGCGATCGGTTAAATCTACTTTATATCCAAATGGCCAACCGTTTCTACACGTCTCTGCTGCAAACAGTTTACATATATGATCTAGCAAAGCTTACATTTTGACATCGTTTTTTTACATATTTTACAAATTTGCATTATACATTATTAAAATGTATACATCCAATACAGATCCCTTTGTTTCCTTTTTAAATCACGAAGTCAAACGACAAAATTCCATTTTAAGTTCTGAGATGATTTAAAATAATAAATTTAATAGAACTCTTTGTAAGTGTCTTCGTATAATACAAGAACAATAAGATTCATAAGTCTGAGAAAATCATTCAAGTTACTAAATATCGTATTTCATGAATGAATCAATCAATCAATCAATACTCATCAACATACTTTTATTTTGAAATATATAAAATATAAAAACATTTTTGTGGAGAACTTAATTGTAATAAAAATTATTACAATAATAATGATGTTATTAATGAAAGAGGATGATTCAATAGAAAACATTTATTTTTATTTTTTAAATTTTTAAATAATATTAAAAAATTTTTTAAGTAAATAAATTGAAAATTAATCCAGGTTTACCCTATACCAAAATAAAATGAATAAAATACATTTGTGTCAACGAAACAAAAAAATATAATTATATATACATAGTTCTTAGAGCCGCTGTTGCTTTAGCTATATATAAAATAATTCAAAACTATATTCTAGTTTAAAACATATTTTTTGAATAATATTTATATTTAGTCGACTCTTAATGCTTTATATGTATTCTTAATTCATATAAATATTTAATACATTCCTCCATTTACACTATAAAAGTAGATAGGTAGGTACACATAATTTATAGACTACACAGATTGTTTTCTTTTTTTTACCAGCACATGAATTTAAGAAAAGAAAACAGAAAAGTGATAAATTTGATAACAACCCTGTTTGGTAAATTGAGTTTTTGACTAATTAACTTATATAATAGCATCATAAAACGTAGATTATTATATTATGTAATGTTTTGCTTCCATCACATTGTGAAATAGTAGGACCAACACCCTCAAGCTGAAATATCCCAGAAATAATTAAAAAAAAAAAAAAATCAAAAATAAAACACCACACAATCTAATTAAGAGTAACGTAAACAGAACAAAAAAAAAGTAATTCAATTATGAAATTTTCTCGATTTTTCTCTCTGCCGTTAATAGATGGCCCAGCTGTCGTCAGCGTCAACATTTTTGTTCGAAGTATATCAAAAATCGATGATGTTACTATGGTAAGTCGGAAAAGGATGATAACAAGTATAAAACTAATCGCGTTTGTAATAAAATAAAACAAAAGAATGGAAAAAAACACATAATCAAAAGAATGCAACATATTACATACATATTTGAGTTTGTAGCGCGAAAAAATTTATGTACTACTTCCTTTTTTGTCAACTAGTAAATCGATGTGTTTGAATTCTCGGGCTCACTGTCGCATTCGAGCTAAGCAGCCTTCGTATATTTTCCCTAATATAATACGTAATGAAATTTAATTTTCAATTTACTTTATTCATTTTAATTTTTTATTTACTAATATAAATCAGAATTTAATTTTTATTCTTTTTATTATTTTTGACTGTTATTTTTTTGATTTTTATTTTTGTTTTTGACTTTTCTTTTTTCTTGGTTATTTGCTAGTTAGTATGCGAAGCATATTGCTACGCTGAAATTTTCGAATTCTATAATATCTACTGAATGTTCTGGTGTACATATATAAATCTAAAAATAGTTTTGCTTGCTTAATTGGCTTTATAATTTAAAATTTTATTAAAGTTTAGCAAGATCTGAATCTTGAATTATTATATGTTAGCTTTATCTACATTATGTTGAATAAAGATCTGATCTCTTGAGAGATCTTGTTTGAATATATTTTCTATAGTCAATTAAATTGGATTTGAAAATTTTTGTACTTTTAACTAATACAAAATACAGTTACATACATACGCCCTATTGTATCTTTATTGTCTGGGTTTACGTGCAAAATCTGATGGGCATTTTCTTTAATTATCCACCCAACTCGTTCGGCGTTTTTATATTTGCTAATATGCAACATGGACTGCACTTCCACTGAATGAATTTAAGGTAGGAGGATAGCGTGCGACTTAGTGGTATTGGTAATGTATAGGAAATTTATTTCAGGCCAAATTGGGTCTTCCAACTCCAAATCATAATTATTATGTAATGAAAATCTTATTTACAGCAAACTGCTTTTATAATTAATCTTCGTTGGAAAAGTATTTTTTTTCTTTTTTGAAAACATTTGTTACGTCTCCTTATAAATTCGGCTAAGCTAAAAACAAAAATTGCTGTTTGTAATTAATTAATTTTAATCTTATATAAAACTAAATACATAGGTAGGGTTGAGTGAGGTAAAAAATGCCGCGGAAAATAAGAGTCACCTTTAATATCTCGTAGTATAAAAGGGCAATAAAAAAAGAACATATATGCAAGAAATTCACTTGGCGTGTGGTAATTTTCGCCACATAGCCATTCGCTGCCAGGAATTAGGAAAGAGTGCAAATAGAATTAATTTGGCAAAAAGTAAAAAAACATCGTTTCGGACATTTTAGTTTGTTGCAGAATGTACTCATTATGGTTAAGTAAAGTAAATGACCTTACTATTGCTATTTTCCTTGTGAATACTCTGATACTATTTAAAACTATAAATGTTTTGTTGTCATTGTTTTCTATCTAAAAACATGTTCTTGTACCGTTCGGGATAAAAAGTACCGCGGGGGTAAATTTGCGGTATAAGGCGGTATCACAAAGACTAAAAGTTATAGCTATCTATTTAAATATTGTTACGAGCGTGGCCTTAATTCGTTATTTAAAATACAATATTTCGGATATAATTCAAAAGTTCTTTCTTTATTTAACTGTACTGTTTACTCTCACAAATTCACAAATGATTATCAAATCAACTCCTTATAGTTATCGCTAGTACTGTACATTTAATTATCACAATAGTTTACTTCGTTCACTTCACTGTCTGAAATAAGATTCGCCTCCTGGATGTGAGAAGCGCCGTATTTATAGTCTACAAATTATCTTAGTACCTTCCTGAATACTCCGTTCTCCGAACCTAAAGTTTACTAAGATGTCACTAACCTAAAGTTGTTTTCATTTCCAACAGATGTCGCTTGTGTCGCTTTGTAGCGCGTCACAATATTAATAACAACCGGAATTGCACTGCGGCTACAAAGATTTCTGCAAAAAGTAAATATAAAAATAACATTTTAAAGTGATGCAACTAAAATAAGGTTAGATTATCATATTAAATTATAATGCTCGTCTCTGCTCAATATTTATTATTGTTTTTGAAGTTATAAATAAATATCGATAACAACATATAGAGTCCGCTTTTTTATTCTTTCTCACCACGTTGCAACAAGTGAAACTTTTTACCTGCAAGAGGGGTAAAAAGTACCGAACGACTTGCACATTTAAAATCAATTAATAACGTAAAATAGTTAAATTTTTTACATATATTTCTTTTGGTATTGGTACATGTCACCCTAAAGATTGTATGTTTAAATTATCTAATAATTTGACCTAAAAGTTTATGATATATTGAGTCTGTTCAGAGCAACACGCTATAGTCACTATAGTCGCTTTTGGCGTTCAGAGCAATCAAAAAGTAACTTTTTTTCCTCTCGATTTTGACAGAAAAATGAGTTCAGAGCGGACGCTATATTCACTATTAAAGTCACTTTTCTTGATAGCAGTCGGGACTGCTTTCAAAATAGTCACTTGCGCGTCTGAATGTGTGAATTGTCAAAGAGCATGTAAAATTGAAAGTAAATAAGTGAATAAAACTAAAATGGATGTAAAGAAGAAAATTACCAAATTTACCAATTTAAGGGGCAAAAAAACTGAGTTTGCTTTCTGACCGTATATTCTACATATGTACACATACTTATGAATATTTTCTTTTAAAACTCTTTTTTCGCTATTTCTCGTTCAGAGCAACCAAGTTGCTTTTTACGATATCGCCAAATTCACAGAGTCACTTCAAAATGCTTTCGAAGTCACTATAGGGTGTTGCCCTGAACAGACTCATTAGTGACAATTCAAAAAGTGGCACTTCCAGCCTCAGCCAACTCTACATATATAAGTGTATTATGGGATCAAGAAGTGTCTGTTTGAATAATTTTGTTAGTTAGTATTACCATAGATGGCATAAGAACTAGACGTCGCATGTAATACCCGAGTAAAGTACCTATATAAATTTTATATGGTGGGTGGGAGATTCCGGAATGTACCACAACATTTGAAATGAAAAATACATCGAGGGATTCATATTTTCTCACATCTGCCATGTTTAGGACGTCGATCAAATGAATATAAAATTGCTGTTGCTATAAACTATGCTCTGGTATGCCATGCAATATCTAGTATTTGTAAAATCTATGGTATTAAGAAAATTCCAGAACGCGATAATTCTTCATCTTTTCAAACCTCATCAACTTCTGTTTTGAAAAACGTCAGAAACTACAAAAGGTAGATCACCAATCTGATATCAGAAGTATTCGTGCATACTTTCTGAATTGGGAAGCACAATAATTCGGAACTTCGGAATGTCGAATAATATCGGTCAGTGTTGGACAATTTTGCGATCTGTGTGTTCTAAATGATAGACGCGGATTTTTTTGAGAATGCCCTTTGCCTTCCAATTTTAAATGGGTTCATATTGGCAGAAGAAAGTCTTATTTGCTCGAATCTTTTTAAGTCAACTCCTTATGAAATAATCATAAAGAGTTTCGGTTGTTCTGAAGAGTTCTACCGTAGTGGACACATCAAAAGTTGGAAAATAGAATTACATTATGTGTTATTGTTTTCTGAAGTTGAACTCGTGATTCTATGAGATATGTTCCATTGTGAATTTTTTTTTAACCATACTGTTTCCTTCCAATTAGTCATTTCCCTTTTTTTTTAGATTCTTTTTATTGGAGTGTATCCAATACTTACTTAAAAAAAACTTTACGAATAGGGTTGTTTAGATAATTATAGCTGTTTTTTATTCTGTATGAGTATAGCATAAGTTTCGTGATTTATTTCCCGATTAAAGCCATTTGGCGTCCATACTAAAATAAATCAAAAAAGAGTAATCCTCTTCTCCACAGAGCTACCTAACAGGTCAGCCAGAGCCTACGTTTAACCTGAGAAAGGCAACGTAACAAATTCCTAAGTTATTTTATTTTTCTTCTTATATACAAATATTTGAAGACAATAGAGTAAATTAAGTTAAAAGAGATATCAAAAATATTTGTGAAACACGGTTTTTTGCCTTTGTATTGTTTTCTTTACAAATAACGCTGAACAGGAAAATATATAATCTCCTTATTGAAGGACCTTGTAAACAATTCAAATCTCTGTAATTGACATTATTATCGGGGACAAATACGTAAATAAATAAAATTTCATTTATAAGATAAGAGGATTAGAATAAAAATAAAGTCCAGAAAAAACAGCAAAACATATTCATCCTTCCAAAATAAATTCAATTACCTACACAAGGTCAAAACCAGTTTTTAATTAACTGACTACTGGTCCTTTGCCGCCATTAAAAAGACAAAAACAGACAGCAAAACCCTTGAAAGTATAAACTAATTTCGAAAAAAAATATCGAGTTTCCTTTTATCTTTCTCAAATTTTCATGGAATTTTTCATAATGTGAATTAAGCAAAAAAACATTAAATTTGTAGCAATATGCTTTTGTAAATTACAGAACTAATTTAAGTAAGATGATGATTTTTCGGACTCTTTATGCTATTTATGTTGCTCCTCAAAATAAATTCGAAACACTTGTTTCAAGTAAAAAACACTATTGAGAAGGTTAAGTAATTGGAATTAAAGTATTTTCTTCTTTTTAGAATTTAATCCTTTTTCCATTATTGTCACCGGTCGTCGAAATTGTGTTTAAGACTTTACAGAGTTCACATCACCGCTGTTGGTCCTAAATGATTAGATGTTGTCCGAAAGACCGAAATACTTGTGGTATGAGAGATTGTCGAGATGGTCCTATAACTTGTGGATCTTGAACGTGTTTTTTTTTCAAACTAGTATAAACAGGTTGCCTTCTCAATTTCAATGTTGCCAAATCATTTAAAATGAAATAGGCATTTTTTCCTCGAAAAGAGATTCGATATTTGGCAATATTTTTGTGTAGGTTCACAAATCAGTGCTTGTCAGTTTCGCTTGTTATCAACAATTTATTCAACGACTAAATTCACTCGACGTCAGTTTCACAATGACTGACTACAATTTTTATTTCTAGGCAAAGTTCAAATACAAAACAGGGCGGGTTCCTAGTACAATTGAATCAGACGTTTTTAAGTTGCAATATTACAGTTTACACTAAATCTCAAGTGTGTCTCTATATACTGAGAAACAACTCTTTATACACTCGGTGTACACTCAGTATGTAGAACATTGGAGCTCAATATTGAAATTGCGAAAAATTTCGCGGTATAGAGAGTTTAGTTCAATCTGATCCTAGCTATAAACCATAATAATAATCATTTAATACACGAAGCTTTTAGAACTGAATTTTATACTGCCATTTTGGCTGCAACTTTTTCTAACATTTAATATTTGACACTTGTCAAGTTGATGTGTCCATTTCGTTTGTATTTTCCGTAATTTTACAATATTTGCTCGCATTTTGCATGTGCGCGGAACTTTCTTAAGTCAAATGATAAATCAAATGTAAGCTCTGTAATTAATTCTCAGTATCGTAAACCGTAAATGTCTCTCTGAAATTCTATTATTGTAATATGACATAATTGCAATATCAATATCTCAATTTGAAACCGTAACTCTGTCCCCCGTATAAGCCAATGAAAAGTATAAATTACGAAAAACATCAATTTTATTATGTTGTATGAACATATTTGTTGTACTTATTTATAACATTTGTTTGTGGTATACCTATTTTTTTTATTATTTGTTACCTTCTGTTACCTTTTTCATGCAGTTTGGAGAGGTTTTGCGCCAAATTCATTTGATAAGATAGTCACGGCATTGTTGTCGTTCCACCTGACTGCAAAAATATCATTTTCTTCGTCAAATTTGCGAGACAATATTCTCGATTTCATGATTTTAAAATTTTCAAATTGGCATTTCTCTATTCTGTTTCTGTTTTCAATGGCTGTAACTGTTCCATCAGAACCTATATCACCCAGTTTAACAACAAGTTTAAAATTCGTAAAAAAATTAACGAAAAAATATTAAAAATTAATATCAGGAAACTTTTTCTATAAAATATTTTCGAACCCCATAACTACAGATTTACCAAGTGAAATTTCGACCTTGGTAAATATCAAAACAGGTACAGTAACCTGACGAAGACGCAAAAACCCACACTTTACAGCGGGCGGCCAGCCGGCTCGGCAGTTACCGCCATCTTGTTAATAACAAACAGTACGTCACCAGAGGAGTGTGGCCGCTTGAACTTATAATTTTCGCGGCGACAAAATCGTAATACCCCAGGCACACAGCACGATCTAATGAATCATTAGTACTAATTCATTAAAATGCCGTGTGTCACACAGTATATGTCATTATGGCTCGAAAATCAGATGATAATGAAGTACACTAATGAAGTGTTTTCTTCCTTCATCATAGCTATAATGCGGAAAAATGTGCTAGATTTGGCATATTATTTAAATATGGAGCTCAGCTGTGCATCCCAGGCACACAGCACGATCTAAAGAATCATTAGTACTAATTCATTAAAATGCCGTGTGTCACACAGTATATGTCATTATGGCTCGAAAATCAGATGATAATGAAGTACACTAATGAAGTGTTTTCTTCCTTCATCATAGCTATAATGCGGAAAAATGTGCTAGATTTGGCATATTATTTAAATATGGAGCTCAGCTGTGCATCTGCTGATTTGAAAAATAAGAATAAGAAATGCAAAAAACAAGTTATATTGTCAATATTCTTTGTAATATAAAGTTTTTGTCATTTCTAAATTGTTAAAATGAAAATAAAATAAATAAAAACAAAGTTTATCGCGTTATTCAATCCATATCGTTTCTTTAATGACATAAATTTATCAAAACCAGTTTGACAGTACAACTTAATTAAAGAAATGTGTGTCTCCCGTTTATAATGAATCATTATAGACTAATGAGTTGTTAGTTATTTCTTCATTAACAGCGCTAAATTTTAATTTAATTACCTACTGTTTCTACATATAGTAACTTATTTAGTTTGAAAGTTAGGTGATGTAAGTAGTTCTAATGTGATTTCGGTGTTTATTTTCGTCCAAAACTGTGTTTATTTCATTAATGTGAGTAATCTTGTAACATATAGTCATGTCATACAGCTAATAAAGCCCAGTGGAGTAGACCGTGGGCTTAATTATCCTACCCAACCCATAACGATACAAAATCTTCTAGTCTGTTTATACCTGAGAATCAGAGATAGATCCAGAGAAAATCTCCTACCGCCCGAGAGATTATATATTCTTCGGAAGAGGGAAAAGGTCTCGTATCTGATCCGGATGATAGCATACCCCTAGCTAATCTTAAAACTAAGGAATATATGTAAGTCTTACTTTTAACGGCTATTGCATATGTATGTACATTTAACTATGCTGTTAATAAGAATAAACAAAGAAAAAAAGCAATAAATCATTAAGGTCAGAAAATATCTAAGGACCTTTTAAATTAAAATGCAAAAGAAAATAAGCAGCCAAAGAAGATAACACCAAAAACTGACGGCAGAGGAACAAACAAGAAAATTATTGATTTAAGATTTTTAAATAATACCTTAGACAAACTGTCTCCATAATGACTTAATTTTCAAATAAATGGAGTTAAATTTGCAGTGTGTCACACGAATGAAGTCCATCAAGGACCCATTTACAACATTTCGCTTCATTTTCAAATGGACCAAATTTTTCTCCATTTAGGGAAATTGCAGTAAAAGTGACACCAACCGTCATTAAAATGAACTGAATTTATTGGAAAGTTGAAAGTTTTTCCAATATAGTTAGCAGTGACAGCCATCAGCTGATCATGAAAGAAATTTCTTTTCCGCTTTCTTCTCTTTTTGATCTCTTTCAGAAACAAAAATAGTCTTCTACTAAATACTTTGCAACTACAGTAAGTACTCGCAAGTTTTCTTGATATCATTTAATTAAATTATGGAATTCTGTCATGATCTTTACCCACATTGAGGAACTGTCAATGACATTCCAAATGAATTAATTTTCGTCCATAATTTTTTCATTTCCATGAAATGAATGAATTTCAAATTAAGTCATTAGCTGTGTTCCAGTGGTCTGTGCAAAATACTCGCGAGCACTTTCCGAATGGAACGCCAATTTGCTAATTTGTGTTGTCAATAGTAAAACATAACCTTCAATTTCTGCATTTCTGTTTTGTTTGTGTTGTACTGCATATTTTTAGTTGTATCAATTTTTTATGAAAATGGTAAGAATTACTATGTTTTTTCTCCAATTACTCAAATTAATTTCATTAAAGGCTACTGAAAATAAAATAATCAAAAAAACTGGACCTATAATGACGGGGAAAACAATAATTAACGCTTACAAAAATAGGAAAGATGAATACTTCTGCACACGAAATAAAAGCACTTCTGAAATAATGCTTTAACATATATTTGTAAGTTACTTGGAATGCGTTAAATCTTTCGTTCTTACGTTATCACTTTCTGAATCTGATGTAGATGAGGATGATGAGGAAGAGGATGAGTCGAACCAAAACTAATATCCGAGCTACTTTCCCCCCAAGCAGTACTAACTAGAAATCTAAAGTTAAAATTTTATTTTAGTATCCAAATTCACCTAGCTGAAAACTCTTGCGAAACTACTCAGCTCATCTACTCGCGGATAAGAGCATGAGTAGTTGCGAGTAGACAGAAGTACTTGGGAGTATTTTACATAGCCCAATGGAACACAGATAATATGGGCACAGTCTGTCTAGGGTATAAGCAAAGATAACCTAATAAGAAGATAGGAAGCAGCCGAACAAAATTGGAATTTTTCGTGTTTTTTTTTTTTTTAGAATGAAACAAATAATGTCCGCCCCTTCTCATTTATTTGATGTCATTTGCCATTCTGTGTTTTCACATTTTTTATCTTTATTCATAAAAGTTTTAAAGTTAAGTTAAAGTTTTGTGTTATTTTTTCTTCTTCTCCCTTTCCTTTTCTAGCCGTGTGCATTTTAATTGTAAAACAGTCGGAAATCTCGCCTGCCTCTTAATTTATTGTTAAGTTAACTTTGGTATAAGACAGGAACTAAAACTCATTAAAGCAAAGAAAAGAAAAGAAGATCGAAATCTCGGCAAAAGCTGTTTAGTATTGCCATGCATGCAAAAAAGAAAGTTAATCGGACATGCGAGAATGTAGTAAATGATACAACGAGGAGTGTTTGGACTAACAATAGAAAATACAGAATTATTTTATTTATAAACTGATTAGAGTGCAACTTTTCTCTCAATAAAACAAATGCTCCTATGTAGGATTAGGCTTGCGAGATTATTTTTGCTCCAAAGTATGAAGACTGTTTTGATTTACTCTGTTGTTGGTTAAGAAATTTATAACTTAACTTGTTGGGTGGCGGTATTATTCCTCTGAGGATTAAAAGGCCCCATTTTAATTTTAATTGGAAATTATTAAAAAATATGCGAATTTCGTTGATTTTTCCTTTAGGGCCTTATTACAGTATGGTAGTTTAATATAGCCCCACGGAAACTGTTTTATATAACTGAAGTATTTTTTTAAATGCTCATTTCTATTTTAGATTTTCTATATTTTTAGTTGTGTAAATATATAAACATCACGGAAAACTAGTTTTTATTTTTATAGTTCTATATCACCAAATATTACATTTTCTGATTAGGTGAACCTAATTGTCCGCAGGTGCATTATATGTTTTACAATTCTTATACCAAGCAAACAAAACAGACTTATTCTGAAAAAAATATCGTTTATTTTTACCGGTTAGATTCATTCGTAATGGTAAGCTTGACTTCAAACACAAATATTAACACTACACACTTCACTGTGCCAAACTAACTCAAAGACTGGCCGATTTGTAAGAAGAAGTTCCGAATTCTATTCTAAAGTTATCGCATGAAGAAACAAGACCAAACTTGATGAATTTCTATGAACCGCTTAAAGATCTTTAATCGTCTGGGGTTTATCAATAGTAAACATGTTTTGATCATTAACGCCCCACAGGGATAAATAGATTAATAAATAAATTTGCTGATAGGAAAGCTAGGATGGTAAAACTTTATTTAAAATATTGTAAATTAATTTTTTCTTTGTGTCCTTTATTTTTCACATTTAAATGACATAGAGGAGTACCACAGAAATCTTGCCTAAAGTGTCGCTACATGCTAAAACCGTCATTGACTGCGACAAATAGTTTTGCTTTAATCAACAATACAAAATTATTTTCTTTACGTATTTTATTTATAAATATAGGATTTTCATATGTACTTATAGCTTGGTTTTAATTTAATAAAAACAAAATCTATCGCTAATATTATAAAGCCAATTAAAGCAACAAGAAAATTATAATCATTTATTTCTTAACTAATAGCATCACCAGAACACCAGTAACTATAATATACATAAATTGACGTGTGTGTATTCTGTTTAAGATCCAAAAATATCTTTAAGATTAAATCTTTCCTTAATTATGTAAATGTAACAGTAAGGCTTAATTTTAATCCCATCGAAATGTGATTCCATTGCAACTTAGAAATGCATTTTGAAGGAGTTTGAAATTGGTCGGATCATCTGATTTAAAAATGCTGTTGTATTTGCATCTTAATGAATATCAGATTTTTTTTAGTATCTCAAACACACATACACACACACACATTCACACACAGAAATTTTGTCTTAATCAATGCTATTCATGGTAATAAGGATAAATATAGTGACAAGTATTGTTTATTTTTGTCGTTTCAACTCTCTTTACCCTCTTTTCTAACACTGGATAATGTCTATTGATCTTAGGAGTTAAAAAAAACAATCATTGTCAGACGTCACGTGGACCACTTTTGATTATTCTTCTATGAAATAAAAAACAATATATAATTTAAATAGTAAAAAAGAACGTAATTAATTTAAAATTCATTGAATTATTGAAATGAGAGACATAAAATCGTTTATTTTGCGTTTTAATTCTTTTTACTTATTTGTTTTTTTTTCTCGATATTTTGCATTGAAATTTTCTCAGTCTTTAGTTTACTATAGATTTTTTTTATTTTCTTTACCTTTATCTATGCTTTTCGATGTTGTTTTAGATTCCTTCAATTCAATTATATTATTTATTTCATATTTGTTTGCAGAGTAAATTATATAATATGTTAATTATAGTTTTTCGTTGAATGTCTTTTGGATCTCTCTTAGCAATCCTTTTTGATATATTTATCTGTGGTAATATTTGATTAAAACAATATTAAATAATATTGCAAATTATTATTAATTTTATTTTCTAATAAATAAAAAGTATTAAAGATATGTGTATCAGGTACTTTTTTACCATATATTGTGTGCTTTATTCGCATTTTTAAAAATTATTATTTTTTTTTTTAAACAACAAACTATCAAGACAAAATATTTTGTCAGATTAGTTACAGATATTCTCTAAATTTTAACAATACATTGTTTGAATTTAAATATTACTAAATTTTATTATTTTCATAATTCATCGGATAATGATTAAATTTTTTATTTTTTTTTATATTATCTTTATTTTATAAAAAATCTATAATTAAAAACATTGTCGCTATTTGCACAAAAATTTTGTTTGTTTGTTTTAAATAGCACTATTGAAATTTTCAGTTTGATTAAATAACCATTTACTTAGGACATTCATATAACAAGCCAAAATATAATAATTAATAATAAAACTAAACAAATGTTAAAGTTTTATGGCATGATTTAATATAATATTTTCTCTCGTTAAATTACATCATTCATAATGTCTCAGTTTCTTTTTATGAGATCCATAGACGTTCTTCATTTTTTCTAATGATTTTTTTTTCTTATGTTTATTAATTCCTTACTGCCTATTGCCATTAAGTGTGTATGTATGTATGTACAAGTTTCGCTGAATAGCAGTTAAATTATTTATAGTATTTATATTTATTTTAAAAATTAAATAAAAATTGCACGAAGTTATACTGTTTAATATAATTGGAATTAGATAAGTAGGAAAATTTATTATTATTTATATATGAAATTCACAAATCTGATTTTTGTTTTAATTAAAAATTAAAATTGTAGTTGATAGCACACAGATAAAAAATATCTACATATAAGATGAAAAATAAAATACTGTTATTAATCCTCTACCATATGATTAACACTTTTAAATAGCTCCATACAAATACTATTTAATTTCATTCGAATATACACATTTTGCTTTAATATTAATTATGTTTTTATTAAATTAATATTATTTGTTAATGCACATTATTTAGATTAAAAAATTATATATAAAATATTACAAGA
This sequence comes from Dioctria linearis, assembly GCA_963930735.1. Classification (NCBI taxonomy): domain Eukaryota; kingdom Metazoa; phylum Arthropoda; class Insecta; order Diptera; family Asilidae; genus Dioctria; species Dioctria linearis. The sequence continues at coordinate 34,698,610 of OZ005741.1, forward strand.
AAAAAATTTTAATCTAATCGTTTTAAATTGTATGAATTTTACAAAACTAAACAACATTGAAACAGAAAAAAAAAGATTGTGTAATCCTACTGCGATAATTATTCATTCCGCAAAAAATTTTGCAACTTCTGTTGTAACTTTGTCTTTTTATAAGCTTATATGAAACTCTGTAATGTAATAAATTACAAGCAAAAGGAATTCTATTCAATCAATGAGTGCATTTTTACATTGATAATATGTAAACTTACATGTATACTCTTTTTTGTTCTTCGTACATATTTTTACTTAAGTTTGTTATTCTACCAAAATTAATAATAATCTTGGAAAAATGTTGTCAAACAGCGCATCTGTATACAGCAAATAATTTGAGTAATTGAGTGCATTCAAGAAATCACATTATCTAGAATGAATACATTAATTCTGTTCATCTTCGTTAACTGACATACACCTTGTATGGAGAAGTGAGGGAGAAGAGTACGGAGCTGATTGAGCAGTCGTTGAAAAGGCCATGAAGTTCTTCATACAATGAGTGACCGTGCGCCCAGTACCTTTGAAAATACTGGTTGTTTTGTGCAAAACTATTTTTTTTTCTTAATCACCTTGTAACTCATAAACGGTTGTTATTGCCCCCTCCCCCTGCCAGACAATTTTTGTTTCGTCTAGGTGAGTACTATCACCTCCTGCTCTATTGACCTCCTAACAGGAAACACCCCGTATAATCCATGGAATTCACTTAACTATGTATTGTGTAAATCTGCCCTTCCATTGTAAACTATTACACTTTTTATCTATACAATAATTATTTGTTTGTATAGAGTTTTACGCTACGCGAGTTTTGTAAGCTTTTATTGGGTAAATATTTATTAAAATAGTACTTTGTGGAATTATTTTGAAACCATAGCATTTTTTAAAGTCGCAATAATATGTAATATTATTTCTTTCCTGTTATTGGAATATGTTTTGCAAGTGTCCTTAATTTTGATCTTCCAATATATTTGCTGCATCGCTACATTTATCCCGTGGAAATACATATTGAAAAGGCGGCGTCAAGCGCAGCGCTGAGACTGCACCTCAGTCAAAGCTGGATTCATACTGGAGCTAAAATTATACACGAATCCATCTTTGAGTTCATACAATCTAGCGCAGCTGCCAGCGACCACCTCCTCGTGACTATCCTGAAAAGTGACTTTAAATCGAAAATTCCATCTAGGGCAGAATGGAGGTCACACTCTGTATACTTCAGCCGTTCATAACTTCTATTATCTACATAGACGGCTCCAAATCTGAGGAAAACACCGGATCTCTCACTTTCTGTGAGAAGCCTCATGTAGAAATTGCCATACATCTTGAAAGCCATGTCACGTTGCTCCAGGTGGAAGTCAAGGCCACCCTGGCAGCGGAAACGTATCTCCTCAACTCAGACATTGAGAACAAGGAGATTGCCATCTGCTCCAAGCCAAGCAGCTGTCAAGGCCTTGCCCAAACTCTTTACAACCACCAAACTGGTATTGAAGAGAAAAAACACCCTGAATTCCCTCTCGCGGAGTAACCAGGTACTCGTTTTCTGGGTGCCAGATCACAGCGATTTCAGCGAGAACGAAAAGACGGATGAGCTTACCCGTCTTGCTTCAGTCTCGGGGCATCTACTCCATAATCGGGATTACACGAAAACACCTTGCCTCTAATATTTCGGCTTGGGTAGACTGCCAACACAGTCGCCTTGGTTAGATAACCCACCGGGTAGAACTACAAAGGAATTGTGGGATAAAATTAACCCAAACTTGACGAAAAAGCTATTGGAACTAAACAAGCCAACCACCCTAAGAACACTACTGTCAATTCTCAGTGGGTAATCTTTCTTCTGGAGTCACCTATACATGTTGGGACTTGTTGATGATCCTATATGCAGAGGATGGGAAAATAAATCCGCATTTGTCACTGTCCTCTCAGGTAAGCGTTATTGATTCCTTGGCATGATGACGGTAAGGAGGGTTGGGGCCAATACTGAACTTTCTAAGAGCTTCTGGTTGGGACCTATAAGCAATAGCTCATAAGTCTGGAGAGTGAACAATGGGCCTTGTTGTGGTCTATGTTTCAGGGTCCCCAAATGGCTGCCTCAACCTGCCTCCCTCCATCTATCCATCGCTATATGAAAAGTGTCCCGCAACGTTATAATTAGGCAGTGTCCCTTGCTTTAAAAATTCTTTCGCAATATCCAAGCTAGCAATAATTTTATAAATTCTACATAGATACAAATTTATTTGGCTTATCAACACCTTCTATACCTTATTCATATTCGTATTTATTATATCAGCAGAATCAGAGGGTTTTCTATTAAGTAGGTACCTACTTAAAATTCTTCTTTATCGTTTGAGAGTCATAATACCATTCCTTGGTATTCTCATTTTATTTATTTCAACAATTCGAGATAACACCCACAAAATTTATTTTTATTTTTTTCTTGTTTCATGAAAAATATGTTTTTCAACGATTTTAATGAGGGTGGGCACATTTAACGTGTAATAAAAATAGAAACCCATGTTGAAAGGAATTTTTCTCATAAATAAAATATTTATCAAAACGGACCGAAAAGCAGCTTATTGTAGATTTACGTGCCACATGCCGACGATTTTTTTTTTTAGATTACCTTGATAACTGCTTATATTGTGAGTTTTTCCAAATAATTATTACAGCTTAAAAAGTGACAAAATATCTTTGCATAAAAAAATGTTTCTCATATACACAAATAGATTAGTTTTTGAAAGAGGTAGGTTCGGTGAACTCTTGCCATGTTGTACCTTTTGTTATATAATTGTTGAGATGAATACCAGTTGACAAAATACAAAGTATAACTATTTTTCCGACATGTTTATCTTGACAAACATATACGAGTACTTTAAACCTTTTGAAATAACTTGAATTAGACTCACAGAGTTCATGGAAATTTATTTCAAAGCGCGAAAACATTCTGCGTGATGTAGTTTTGGTGTACGATAGAACGCACTTTCTATACCTGAAATCGCAGGCATCAAGCAATTGTCTTACGAAATAATTAGTAGTTAGCTCATAGGTGAAATACAATACTGGGAAAAAAACTCACTCACTGTCTCAATTTACACCAAACAAAAAGCAAAAATTGACAAGAAAAGAAGAGAGCCAGCGATTTTTCTGATTCAAATGCCCAATGAAGCTTAATGCTTTCTATTTTTTATAAAAATATGTAGTTACACCGAACGAACATAATTTTTGTTAATAATAGTATTTCGTCATATTACGGTATATGGTGGCTTTGAAAATTAATTTAACCCTTAGCTACCTACGAGCGGTCACCATGACCGCAACGACTTTTCGAATTGGAAGTTTGCGGCTTGTGTGCAACGTACGTCAGTGTGCTTCCATGTAATTTTTGTACACTTCATCCAGTGTTTCCTTTTCTTTTTTATTTTATTACAACAGTTAAGACGCTAGACATGACTTTTATTTATTCACATTTCCCATATTCGTCCAAGATTTAGAAAGAAGTACAATAATTCGTCGGCGATCACCATGGTGGTTACAGGACCAAAATTGGGGGTAGGTAGTTAAGGGGTTAAGGGTTAAACAAAATAACTTTGCGTAGGGGGGTCGTAGAGCAATGCCGTTTTTTTAGTTGGATTTGTGGTATTCGGGAGAAAAATATGGGTGAAGAAAAAATTGGCTTGGAAGTTTGGGAGGGGGGCGGTGCATCACCACCCATAAAGGTGGTCCAAAATGGGGTACGTGGGGTATCAAATAAAAGAGGGAGTGGGTGAGTGCAATCGAGTGGTGGGATTCGTATTTTGATTCTTTTAACTTCATACTGACGATTTACCTTTAAAAATGCTTTTTTGACTTGGGTCATATACACTCGCTTCCTTCATTTTTTTTGCACATATTTTGCCCGTTCTTTCTTTTGTATGCAATAGCGGTCTGTTGTAAACATTTTTTGTTTAGGTGGCAGATTTCGTCGACTTAACCGTTCTTCGCAAACACGAGATTAAAGTAAGACCATTTTTCACTCACCAAACGGCTATTTTCTACTTTAAAAATGACTGGTTTGCTTTCTTTTCAAGTCATCCACGTAAATATTTATCCAATTTAAAAACTAATTCGATATGTGATTATGGGACAAATTCTGGATGCGATTTCATTCTACAAACAAGCTTTAACGTTTATATTTACAAAAAAAAAATTATAGAGTTTTTTCTGTGCTGGAAGACGATCAAACTGAGCTTTTTTCAGGTATACCTCAAATTATCTTGAACATCAAAATCAATATTTCTATGTAAATGTTCGATTGATTTCAATAATTCTTTTTCCGCAATATAGCTAAGATCTGCCGCAATACTAGGGATGTAAATTTAAGAGGTGTGCTTGGTGGGGCTCGGTGGGGAAATAAAAACATCAAACTTTTCGGATTTTTTAAAAAATTATTTTTTTGAAATCAATTTTTTAGTTCAGAAGTTACCTAGGAGGGTTAAATAGCGGTAGTTAATTACAACCCCTATTTGTCCTAAAAATAATTCTTTACAACGCCATCTTTCCGCTAAATTTTGTAACATTTAACCCATTTTTACTCTTTAATTTATCTATAATCTGTAATCTTTCCATTTAAGAAAAAGTTCTTATTTCCAGTCATTTAGGAATAGTTAATGAAATTAGACTACATGGTGTGCTAAATTACTTTCTAATCAAGTTGCTAAACACAACGAAGCCGAACATCATCGCAATTTTTCGTATATAGTTAGATAAGCTTTCTAGCTTCAAATTAAAAATAGAAAAAAAGTTCTAGAAGTCCTTACTAGTGAATAATACTATTTTTTTAATACTATTTAATACTATTATTAACACATAAAAATTGTTGTTCGGTGCTGTTATATTTTTTTATAACATAATTCATCTGGCATTTGAATCCAAAAAATCGGTTGCTTCGTACTCCAGGTATGATTTTTTGAAAATTACGTTTCATCGTAAAAGCACGAAAATTGTTAACCCCTAGCGGGGAGTGGGGCGTAATAGGAGGAAACAAAAATTATGGGTGAGCTATATTTTTGTATTCCCTATAAACTGTGAAAGTTTCATCCAAATCGGATATGGTCGGGTGTGAAAGTACCGCGTCTCACAGTGAAAATTTTGGGAGGGGATGCGGTTTGTAAATTAGGTCGTTTGGGATTTTCGGGGGATTTTAACTTTTGTTTTTATTCATTTATCTACTCCTTTTATCAGAAAACACGTCATCACACTCTGCACCCAAAATACAACGCTCTTTCCCTTTTTTATACTTTTTCCTACTAAACATATCCAAGGAAACTGACTTACTATATATGCTAATTTATAAAAAGTAATTTCCTATACTGAAAATTTTGGATGGATTTATTTATGTATATAAAGAAAAGGTGGAAAAAACGCAAAGAAGATTGTATTTTGAGTACAGAGTGTGTTGGACCCTTTCAAGCAAAAGGGTTTGTACTTCTAAATTTTATTATGGAAAACTGTTTTTTAATAACCATAACAATAATAATTGAATAAATAAACAGTAACAGTGTAACAGTAAATGTGTGCACATCTGGGGATTTTTAAGGAGCGTTTACAATGGAAGAGTAGAGTCGATTGAGCTTTAACCAGACTAGCATGTATGCACAATAGAGACTGAGTTTCATTCGGATTTTCGAAATCATATGATAATAATGTGACAGTTGACAATGTGTTTACATTTGAAATATATTTCAAAACAGAAAACAGTTTATCGATTCGTATAGCTTAGTTAACGAAATGGTGTTAAATGACAGAAAGTATTTCTGTAATTACAGCAGAATGAGCTATGAATTATCACAAAATGCAAATTAAAATTTATTACGTACACTTTCGAAATGAACGACTGCCATCTATATTACATTTGATAAGTCAATTCGAACATAAGAAAATTTTAATTCTAAATTGACTTGATTTTGTTAAAATTAAATCTGACTCTACTCTGTAAAACTAACTCTGTTGGGAAGCGCCGAAGAACTTATATTAGATTGCAAGCTTGAGAAAAGGAGAGAAAATGCAATCTGGTGACTCCACTTTATTCTATCATTGGGTTCAGAGCGAAGCTGTTCCCAATACAGCGCAGAGTAAAATGCGAACTTTGAAATTAAACGTAACAAATCGCCATACAACGCCACATCAACAACGAAATTTGAAATTAATATAACAAAATGCCATAGCAACGCCAAATCAACATGCTTGTCGTTGTCAAAGTAATAAATTCGAAAAGAAGACACCTGTTGCACCATCAGCTTGCTTCGAAACTAGCTAAAAATTAAAGCAATTAACGTATTTTTATTGGTTTTTAAATCCTGAAGTTTACAAAAAACAGCTCTTGTTTTTTATTAGAATTCACAAAAAATATTAAATCAGAAAATAACATTAAAAACATGTTAGTTATCATAAAATTAAATATGGAGCTTTTTTGCACGCCATCTACATACTAGTAATTCGAAATTCCAGTTTGTAAGCTTTCGGAAATGCCAGCGTGAAATAAGAATGGAACCTATTTTCATGCAGCATCACTCTGCGCTACTCTGTGCCAAAAAGATATAGCCATATGCAGAACTGCATGCGAAAAAAAAATGCCAATTGCCACTCTACGCTACTCTACTCCACTCTGAATTGTGAATGCGGCATTATTCTCAATTGCTTACACTTTTTTAATAAAATGAGTTCAATTAAGTTAGTTGCTGCAAGTTAGGTAGACATACAGTACGTTTACATGAATACTTGAAGTATACTTGAAGTATACTTGAAGTATACTTGAGGTATACTTGAAGTATGCTTGAAGTAATCAAAATATCATGAAAAGCCTCATTCAACGCGTAAATTTCAACTTAAGTCTAATTGGAAAATTAAGTTCAAGAAAAATTCAAATCAAGTGATTGGAATTAATTCAATCAACCGCCCTACCTGACCTTCAAGTGGATTTCAAGTCAAGTACTCAAGTATTAATGTAAACGTACTGATAGTTGTACAAACTCTAATGAAGAAAATATTTTAAAAAAAATACGTGCAATAACATCTGCCATGTTCCAAAACTTGCGAATGCAAAATTTAAAATTAGTCGCAGTACGCTTTAAAATAGACTTATAAAAAAAAAGGTCGATCTTGTGTTTTGGGTGAGCAAGAAATAACTTCACCTCACCATAGGCCAAATTACCGCTTAGTGTAGTTAAGAAATATATCGACAAACAGGATCGGAGTATTTCTATACTATTTGTTAAAAAAAATTTCCAAAAGACCGTTATATCGCTGAATTCATGAAACGTATCAACCATATCTTTTCGTCTGTCTAAGAACATAAAACGAGCAAGGTCTGATGTGGGTTCAGAAGCGATCAATAGGGTTTTTTAAAAAATAACATAAAATATAATTTTCTAGTGTTTAATAACGAAAAGTTATTATAAATGGTGATAGGTAAGCAAAACTTTCTATTCGAAAAACTCTAATTAGGAGGGCCAAAGTCTCCGTAATTAACCTACAACTTCGGTACCATAAAGACAAATAAATATTTATTTAAACAGTTATGTATACGTATTTCTCTTCTTCCTAACATGGAAGGCATAAATCAGTGTTTATTTTTGATGGATGAAAACCAAATTCCTAATTCAAATCTATGAAATGTCTCAAAAACTGCCAAATGCAATATATAATAAGTACAGATTTCGGGGATAACATACATGCAAACTTATGAAACTAATGCAACTCCGATTTTATAAAATTGTACTTTAGTTTTCGCGAGCTCTTCTATCGAGTCAATTCGTCTTTAAAATCCTTTTTCGAAAATAATTTGCATTCCATTTTTTTTTTTAAGAAATGGCATTTTTTTAAATAGAGTAGATAAAATCAAAACCAGCAGTTTCTTTTTTTATTGATCTATCAAAATATAAAAAACCTCAATTCAACACAAAATACCATTTCCAGATAGGAAATAATTTAACCGTGTTTATTTTTTATGGAATATAACTCCAAATATCTCCATTTCTTTTACTGATAGATTTCAATTGTCTTTCTGACTAACAATTTTTTCGGGCATTTTTATTTTCGATAAGATTTTTATGGTTCACTTCGTATTGCATATGCGTATTCGACTACATTTCGATATATATATGAAGCTAGGAGCGATAGGGATAGGGGTTCGTAATTTTAAGACTTCCATTGAAATAAAATTTTAATTTAATTTTGAATGTTTATCATTTATGTTTTATTTTTTTTTATTTTTAAATGTAGTTAATATACATTTGATATAGTTAAAACAATAATTAAATTTTTTTTACAAACTCACTTTAAGATGTGTTATGTGTATCGTGTGCAAATTTATAAATCGCAAAAAGTGAATTAAATGAAAAAGATTAATATAATATACCTCACTTTTTATGCTATCCACCTGCAATTTTAATTATCATGTTAATTGTTATTTTTTATTATTTATTTTTCTAGAAAAGTACATACATAATATAACAATGGCTTTTATATTATATAATGCTTTTTGTTTATATATATATATATATATATATATGTATTATTCATTTTTCTTTAATTTTCTTTAACATAATTACATTCAGAACTTATGTAAAATTAATAATGAATAGTAGAATATAATTTTAATCTTTCATACAATAACACACATTTATTTTTACCACCAAAAAAAAAAATTAAAAAATTTTAAATTTTTTTAAGCTGTCATCTCATCACTCATATTATTCTGAATTCGCTTTAATATAACGATATGAAAATTTTAAAATCGAAATATAATATTTATTTATTTATGCATTATTTTTTTTATTATATTAATAATATTACAAATACTTAAGTAAATATAAATTTATCTAAATATATGGATTTACAAAAGGAAAGAAAAAACAAACATCTGTAATAAAATATATATTTTTAATTGGGAAAGGAAATAATTTCCATACACATAACAAATAGAGAAATATTGAAAAACAAAATATGAAAACTATTAAAAAATTATACGGAAAACGACTAAATATATTACAAAACAATTGTAGAGAATATGCCTACCTATGTCGCAGTCAACATGTTTCTTCGGTCGATCTCTAAAATTGATGATTACAAAATGGTGAGTTCATTTTAATGACCAACAAAAACTATACAAATTACACAAAAAACAAATAAATTAAAATATGGATAAAAAAAACAAAAAAAAACACAATAAAGCAAAGAAAACATACTCTGAGAAATATTCAAAACATAACATAATGGACAAAAATATTTGTTGTCGACTTACACAATATGTCTATCTATCTATCTTTATATATATTATATATTAATTTTTATTTTATATTTGTTTTCTATGTATAGCTTTTATGTTTTTATTTTTATAAAAATATAAGATCCATGCTTCTTAAAACAACTAAAACTTCAGCTGGGAAATATTAAGTATATATATCTGTCACTTCAAGAATTAAGTTTTCTATAAAAATCTCCTACTAACTATCTTGAAAAATGGTTATTACTTTTTTACTTTTCAATTTCCAACTTTCAACTTTGATTTCTGCTCCTTCTACTAATGTGTGTGCATACATACACTGCTTGCTAATGTAATTGTATATTTCTGTTGCTCAAAATTATTAATCTTTTTTTAATTATTTTCCAATTGCTGCAATAACGTTCACTTCAATTAACACGGATCTAAAACTGGACTACAGTTCAAACACTTTTCAGCACTTTGAAATATTTCTATATTTCAAAAAATATAATATTATATTACACACCCACCGCTAAAATGTGCTACAATAATTTTAAAATTATACACAAAAACGCTTAATAAGTGCACACATAAATTTTTATAAAGAAATATAATACGATGTACATTATTTAAATGATTCTTATTAATCACCATAAATATTATTATGTTTTCAATATTAATAATATTTCATTAAGAGAAATCGGGTTTTAATGAAAAATTTCCATATTCATGCATAATATCTGATAAAAAAACAATAAACAAAAAAAGGACGTACATATTTGTTTTGTGTGCTTATATGTATACTTTTTAAACAGATTATTTATATGTAATACACATATATAAATATTTTACACACATAGTATACTATGAGTAATCTATCATCCATAAATAAATAAATAAAAAAAAAACCAAACTTAAATAATAAATAAAGTTTGAAGACAATATTTGTTATTTTAGTAAAAAAAAATTTTTTAAATATTTTTAATTTTAAAGTCGAAAAATTTGGTACAATAATATTAGATAGTCCCCCTTAAAAGTTGGGCCGAAAATAGCTCAGTTATTTCATTTTATATTGTTCCTGAAATATTTTATTTAGGTTTGGTAAGTCAATGAAATAAGAAATCTTAGAAATTACCATGATGACTACGGCTTAAATCCATCTTTTGATAGCATTTTCCATAATAACTAATCATAGTCAAAGAGTTTAACAAACATTGATATTGGTCGAAAACAGTATTGTTACAAGTATGAAATTTTACATATACTAGGGAAATACTTATGTATATGTACATATATACGAAAATAGTATATGGAAAGATTTAGCAATTTTTATTAAATAAATTTTCGTTTGACATTCCTGAAACTTCCTAAGTAATTAAATTTCAAAAAATTGTATGAAAACTACATTGCCTCAATTACATAAATATGGTAACCAGTCATTTGAAGTCAATGGCACTGGATACTTTTTTGAAGATCATGGAATTCATTTTAAATCTTAATTTTTAATTACTTTGCCTAACTAGAAGTAATTATAAAAACAATTTATTATTTCTGATAAACTTTAAAGTAAGCATAAATTCTTTTTAAAAATGTTGACCTAATCATATATAAAAAAATTCAATTATGATTTATTGAATAATCAGAATTATAATAGAAACTTCTAGTTCCTGTATGAAATCATACTCGCAGTGTAGTAATAGATTTCTAAATAAATCATTAGTTTATACCTCTGCTTTCTAAACTTTCACTCTTAATGCAATAATAGAAGTTGGTTCACATAACCATTCAAATTATACTGAAAACGTAAATTAGTGAGTTACGAATCAAAACCAGATATCAAATTAAATTACAAAATTGCAATTGTATTGAAATCGAATTATATTAGAAAACTTCGTACATACCAAAATTGTAACGAACGCTTAATACTCGTACAATCCTTGAAATTCTGTATATTGAACAACAAATTAACTAATCCTGTAAATAGTGTACATATGTATATTTAATGGGATTGACTTTAGAAACATTGAAGCATCTCTGAGGTAACTGCAGTTCATACAAGTTCACACACCAATACACAATATAGCATAAATTCAGATAATCCTATTTCAATTCGAGCCAATGAATGTTTCAATCTAAACTCGAAACGTATGAAGGCTCTAATCCAATCAATGCTTTCAAAAGGGGATACAAATCTGACTGTGAGATATCGATCCATCGAAGATGCAATTCCATGATAATATTTACAATTTATATAAAAGCATGCACATAAAGATGTTTATTCTGTATGGTATTCTTAGTTTATGTCCTATGCATAATTATTAAGTATAATTTTAGATTGGAAATCCATATTTTGTCCAAGTTCGATTTTATTTCTGAGATTAATATCGACATAATAGCAGAAATTTATGTAATTTGGAGTGTGATTAATCTCATCAGTAAATTCTGTTTTGCATGTAGGTATATACGTACATATATCTGGGCCATGCCTATTCCAACGTAATTTTTTTTTTTTTATTTTGAAAAACTTCAAACACTCCAAACTCGACCATATCGAAAAAAAATATTCCCTTTACACCTTAACGACGACATGTGAGGACGTCTGTATCTCAGATAAGGCCTTTCTTGTGCAATTGCAAATTTAAAAACAAATATTTACTTTATCCCACTGATGACACCAATATTTTTAAAATTTTAGAATTCTGAAATTGGGGAGCAACTGGGATGGAGGAGCCCTCAGAAAACCATAATCTAGCAAAATAAATTGAAATACACAATATTATCTAAAGAATTGTTGTTCATAGACAATTTTCTATTTTTGTAAATAGCATATAACAGTTTTGCACGTACTGAATAAAACTGCTCATTAAGTATCAAAAACTGCTCGGCGGTATTGCATTCAGATTAATTTCATAATGGACAGCTCAAGGCGGGCAACGGAGTGGTCCTGGCAATATTTAAGGACACAGGCGTGAAAAGTCTATATGACTTACTTAACTCTTTGCATATATATACATACATACACCCACAAGGCCACAGAAAACAATTTTCGTGACAAAATTACGTTAGTGAACTAACATTGCTCGTGTTTAGATATTTGTATGTATATTAGCTTATAAATTGCTTTTGTTTTCTTAAATCAAGAGACAGAGATGGGAACGAAAAGTATCTGTTCAGTTCCCTAAATTCATATTGATCGAAGTAATACGATAATACTTTTACCTACTATGCAATGTTTACTAGTTTTTATACCCTAGATGAAATCTATAGGGGTATACTAAGTTTTTCATTCCGTTTGTAACACCTCGAAATAAAGATTGTAGACCAAAATGGATTGGACACCCACGCATAATATTAAAAGTTATTTTGGTTTTTGCATGTCCGTCCGTCCGTCCGTCTGTCTGTGCGCACGATAACTCGAGAACACTTAGGGAGCTGCAATTTTGTACACGGAATTTGAAAAAAAAAGCAAAATTAAGTTCGAAAATGAGACATATCGGGCAACTCTTTCGTGGGGTTGCCATACAAAAATTTCGTTTTCCGCTATATATTTGAAAACTGCCTGAGAACGCGTCGACGTAGAGTGCTGAAATTTAGTACATGGTGTTTTCATTGCACTAGCAAACAACGTTTTAAAAATGGACTAAATCGGACAACTCCTTCTTGGTGTTGCCATATAAAAATTTATGTTTTTTACGTATACTGTGAAAACGATCAGTCCAAGACTTTTTTATTGTACTAAAAACTTCTTCAGAATATGAAATCCTATAAAATTGGTTATAACCATTTTTTCTGTCCGACGAACCGTTCTAGAAATATATGCGAAAAACCACTGCAAAAATCAAAATTGCTCAAATGGGTGCCCATACGAAATTTCAACGGACATTCATCTAGGGTATCATAAAAATTGGTCTTAGACCAATATTAGCTTTTTTACTTGTTTTTCCTATTTCTTTTTTCTTTCAAAATATCCAAAATAACGTAGCTCTTATTTCTATATCATCTCTATACATTTTTCGCGATATCATAAATTCTATAAAATCTTAAATTTTTGTATTATGGTTTTTGAAAAGTACCAATTTTTTCCACTTAAATTGATTTAATATTGAAACAATTTTAAATTGATAGAAAAAAAACTTTTAATATATACTGACCTAAAAACAAAATCAAGTAAGTTAACACCAAGATATCCAGATCTAATGAAGTTCGGTGGCACTAATTTTTTACTTACAGCTGGCCTGTGTAAATTTACATATGCTGCAGACATTCCTGCAAACAAAAATTGTCTGAATATTTTGGTATTTTCTTATTTATACTAAAAGTGTTTAAACAACTTCGCACTAAATTGCATGATATTAGGTACATAAATATACCTACAACATAGAAATATATTGTTTTTTTTAAGTTTACTTTTATAATTGAAAAATAATTGGAATTTAATATTATTGTGTCTTCAGTGTAATTTTTTTTTTTATAATTTTACTTCACTGTCAAAAACTATTGAACTTTTTCTCCATAAAATTAATCAACCTCTAATAGTATATACACATACCACTGATATAATACAGCATGGACTGAATTTACAGATATTTCAAATATAAAAAAATTACGACATACTTAATTTGGTTAATGATGTATTTCCCTCAAAAGTGTATACATTAAAAATTTTCAGATTATCATTGCCCATTTTATACACTTTGAATTTGGTGTAAATGCTGCTGTTCCCCATGAACTAAAAATTAATTTCACATGAAATAGAAAACTGCGCAGTCCATCGAAAATAATGTCAGTGTGAATCTAAATGCATTTATTTATATTTTGTCTGTAAATCTGTTTTAATACTCTATGAAGATTGTAATTGTGACTGTTTGTTTTCTTAATATTTCATTTTTATCTTATGTTTCTGATTTATTTTTACGTATTTAGTTCAATATTCTTATATATGATATTTTTGTATATATTTATTTATGGAAATTCAGAAATAATATTAACAAAATAAATAACAATTCTACATATATTAGGGTAATGAAATTATTTAGAAAACAGTAATTTAGTGAACAATTTAATAACAATTTAACCAAATTCATAATGCCATTTAATGCCAAATATATCGAGGCCTTTATAATCTGATTTTTTTTATCCAATGAAAAAAGTTTTTCTTATTTAAAGTTAGAGTTAAAGATTTTCTCCGAACCGTTTTAAATTCCGCATATCCTTAATAAAAAAACAATTTTGGTATAATATTTCCGTTCGCAATATACATAAAATTAAAGATGAACTCAAATTTTAGTGAACAATAAAATTTAAAAGTCAACATCGAATATTTTATAACGAATACTTTCAAATTTAATTCAGCTGTGTAATAAATCTGAGAATCAAAACTTTTAACATGTTTATGAATGGTTGCAGCATTCCGCTAATATATGTAAAATATAAAAAAATGTTCACACTTTTTCAACATTTATCGAATGCCTACAATTGATACAAAACCAAAAGTGATTTAAGTACTTGGTAAATTCGATTTTGAGGCACGAAAATTACAAGTGTAGTGCGAAAGTTTTTTTAAACATCTCTGATAAGCACAAAGTTTACTATATTTTTAAGACATTTAAATTTCCTAAACTGATGTCTGCGTGGAGATCCACGGCCTCATTTTTTAATATAATAAAAACAAAAGTGTGGATACAGTCAGAACTTTCGGGTAATTTTATATGTGAAATGTGCAGCCATTCAAAAGATATTGAGTGGGATAAATGTGTAGCATCCTAAAACTGTTAATCCTTTTCTCGACCGCATATCTCTATAAAAAGGACCTTCTACTCTCTATTTACTTTTAGTACATATATACAGTACTAAAAATTAATTTAGAAACCGATTTCAAATAGAACCAGATTTACTTGATGCACTTTCAAAAAACTTCATTTCTGTATAATATTTTAAAAAGGCTTTTATTTAAGATTTTTCTCATTCTTTGCTTTTCCAAAATTTGGGTGAGGTAATTATTGGTAAACTGAACAATAAACTAAAGGTGGTGTAGTTTACAAATGTCCCCTTTCTTCGAATTTAACAAAAAGTAAAATTTTAATTAAGCTTTAAAGAAAAAAAAAATTCTACGTTTGATGGATGCAAATTACGTGTAAGGATTTTAACTTGAAAAAAATGATATTTTTTTTTTAATTTTGAATGCTATTTTTCGATGTAATGGTTCTTATATAGTGTCCAGTCAGATCAATATAAGCGAACGGACAAACTTTCTAGTCTTGCAGCGGTATTGAAGGTTGCTCCCTCCACAGTCGGGATTGCACTAAAAAATATCATTTCTAATATCTTGGCTTCAGTTATCTACTACACAGTCCTTCTTGGTTGTGACACCCATGGATTGAACTACAATAGAACTCAACAAAAAAGCTACTGGGGCTTACCAAGCCAACGCTGAAAACCCTTGTGTCAATTCTTATGGTACACCCACTTATCAGGACCTTGTTGACAATCTTCCATGCATAGAATGTGGAGACGACACCGAAACGTTGACTCATTTTCTCTGTCACTGCCCGGCTCTTTCCGGTAGACGTTACAGATTCCATAGCTCACACCTCCTAGATGAACTGCATAAAATGGTAAGGGAGGATTGAAAGCCTATCCTAAACTTCAGTAGAACATCCAGCTGGAATTTATGAGCAATAGGTTATAAATTTGAAAGGTGAACAATGGATCTAGTAGTGGTCTAAATATTACTTATGTTTTTTTAATATTAAATTTTCCCACAATTCAACAAACTACTAGTAACTTTACTAAATTAAATGTAGAGAATATTGGTAATGCGAGTATTTATGTAGGTTTTGACGAAAGAGGGTTTCTAGCATCTAGAAGTTGTGAATTGTATATATTCTTTTTTGTCAAAAATATTCTGCGCCATAACAGGGTAATTTAAGAGTGTCTTCAACATTTTTCTAATACGATCACTACTTTTTTCCTAAAATTGGGTCTTCACAATCAATTTTAGGAAATTCCTTCTAGTTTAGAGCATTCAAAATGTAACCTTCTTCTTATTATTTTACAGTTTCATGATCGATCTGTTATAAATCGAGTATAAAGTCGTAAATAGAAATTTCTAGGAGTTTGCAAATTATTAAGCAAAAATTTCATCGTATATTTTCTATCGCTATTTTTACCAATTTGGTATTACCAAATCTGCTTGCTGTCTTCATTAAGAAAATGAATGCTTGCTATGAAACCAATTTTTCTAGATTATTTATGACCTCACACTAATATATATTCTTTGTAAACACACTTCGGAATTTAGGGGAAATATTAATTATATTTATTTTCTTATATTTTGTATGAACGATTTTACTTTGAAGTACTTTTATAATTTGTCTTATATTTTAATAATAATTCATATAGGCATTATATTTTCACTATTTAATGTCACAAAGTTTAATGAAATAGTGTGATCCCTTTGTACGAAGTAAAAACAGAAATCTTCTAAAGTGCTTAAATCCTGCAAATCACTCTAAGCTCCCCTCATAGTTCTGGCAATAATTCAAACTAAAGATCAAAAATAGATTTTATTTCCAAATATAAGGTTCTCAAAGGTAAAAATGTTAAAACGTATTTCAGATAACTAAAAAATAATACAAAAATATCAATAAATAAAAAACTATTGTAAAAAATTAAATTTTAATTATTCTTTAGGAAAAATATGATAAAATTGTAAAAATGTTAAAATTATAGTATTGTTGAAAAAAGCTTTGGAATGTACATGAATAAATTATATATATCTTTGTACATTTTTCCTATTAAATATAAATCGAAATTTCATACAAACATTCATATACATTTAATTCATAATTTCATCCAACCTTACAATCGGCCAATAAGAATTCTGACTTTGTGTATGTATAAATTCATCATATTCATCATTTATTCGATTAAATAAATTTAGTTCAATTAAAATTCTCATATCATTTTACAGCGATTAGAAATAAATAAGTAAAAATATAAAAATACTTACAAAAGATGTGTTTTTATGACTACACCAAAGTACGTACCTACATAACAAAAATTATTATTATTTCTATATAAGATCACTTTAAAATCATTTCCATAATTTTTACACTTTTCATTTTCCCTTTTAAATTTTTAATTTTGATTCAATTATTTTGCATTATTATTTATTATTTTTTATTTTGTTGTTGTCAGTAAAATATTTCATTTAACATAAAATGTCAATGAAATACAAAAACAAAACTCTATAATATAACTAGCAATAATTTGCTTGAGTTTGTATGCATGATGCATGGTTATAAGAATTTATGTATATGCACTAACCAAATATTATACATTAAATATGTATAAAAATTTAGTGTTTTGTGCATTATTTATATTTCATTTACAATATTATAATATTAAATGTTGCTTGTTGTGTGAAAATTTATTAGTGGAAATGCTGCTTTGGCTGTTTAAAAATATGCTTTCAACAAAAAACAAAAACTTTACGCTGCTGTAAATAAATCGCTTTTGATTTTTTTTTTTTTTTTTGAAAATATGTATGTGGATAAAAATATTAATAAAAAAAAAACACATAGGAAAATTATTTTCAACAAAAATCGCATGAATACATATTGAATTAATTTCTTAGTACGAAATTAAAAATTAATCGATATAATTCCTTGCTTATTTTAGAAAAAGTTTCTATTATTATTAAAAATTTATAAATGATTTATGATATTTATAGGAATATAGTGTACAGTTAACATTCCGAGAGCAATGGACTGATGAAAGACTAAAGTTCGATGATATTGGAGGTAAGAATAATTTTTTTAAATATGTTTTTACTTTAAATTAAATTAAATTTCTGTTATATTTATTTGAGGCGAAATTACGTTATTATTTTTATTATACAATACACGTAAGATACATATACAGGGTGTCCCATATGTGGTCTGGCACCCGAAGGCTACGGATACGTCATGCTTAGACAAACAGAAAATTGTATGGGTGGGGGGAGGGAAATCATAACGGTTTCCGAGATAATGGGACTTTAAGATATTTGGGTATGTTTTTATAGATTTCCCTGTAACTTCTGAACGTTACACCCTATGATGAGGATTTAAACTTTGATAGATAGATAATCGTTGGGTCTTTCCAATGGTTTGTAATTCCCCCCACCCACCCTTTCCGTTTTGAAGTTATAGCTCAACAAATTTAAAATTTCGAAATTTTTACTCGTTTTTTTTTATTTAACTACTATTTTTATCAAAAAACACGTTATCAATATCAATTTTTAATATTAAATTTAAAAAGCCCAAAAGCTTAGCTTTAAAATGACCTATCACACTCTGTACCAAAATGTAATGCTTTCTGGAATTTTTGCACTATTTCTTAAGCACATCTATCGAAAATGGCTGAAAAAGGTCATTTCCAAAAAATAATTGCCTACTTTCTGGCACTTATTGAACTTTTTCAGCAATTTTCGCTGGGTTTGCTTAAGAAAAAGTGCAAACACGCAGAAAGGGTTACATTTTCGGTACAGACAGTGATACGTTATCTTAAAGCTAAGCTTTTGGGCTTTTTAAATTTAATATTAAAAATTGATATTGATAACGTGTTTTTTGATAAAAATAGTAGTTAAATAAAAAAAAACGAGTAAAAATTTCGAAATTTTAAATTTGTTGAGCTATAACTTAAAAACGGAAAGGGTGCGGGGGGAAAATTATAAACCATTGGAAAGATCCAACGATTATCTATCTATCTAAGTTTAAATCCTCATCATAGGGTGTAACGTTCAGAAGTTACAAGGAAATCTATAAAAACATACCCAAATATCTTAAAGTCCCATTATCTCGGAAACCGTTACAATTTCCCCCCCCCCCCCGCATACAATTTTTTGTTTGTCCAAGCATGTTCTATCCGTTGCCTTCTGGTGCTAGACCACATACGGGACACCCTGTATAACAGTTTATTAAAGTAATTCGAGCCAAGCAAATTGCATCTCTTGACAGATAATGACAAAGAATCAAAGTATTCTGAATAATCATAGACAGTGCCGTAGGTGACCCCCATGAAAACGGAGAATTCTTAAGAGAAACTTATTTAACCGGAAGAGTTATTTTATTTGAGTTCTTGTTAGGTTTCCGGTTCCCTCCATACTAATGATAAAATAATGTCCGTAATATCTCGAGCATGCCGCCCCCCCCCACCCCCCCCCCCCCCCCCCCTTCTTCAAATCTGTTGCGCTCATTTATAACTAATTTTCTTTTTCAAAAAGCACCCGTTTTACACATCGAATTTAAAATACCCCAAAATATGCAACCTCGTTACGTTTCTTAAAGCATTTCTTCATATAAATCGAGAGATAAGATTAAAATTAAGAATAAGTTTTTTTGTTGAGTTTGCAGTGTCCTGTTAAAGATTCATGTAATGATTCTGAGTTAATTCTTAGATAGCCTTAAAATATACAGGCTCATATTTTTTTGCGGTCCTTTGATGAATCTTTTTGCTTATCTGGAGTCTATCATTGATGTCCATCTTTGGACCATTTGGTTATGGATCCAATTTTATTTATGTAGGATATACCGCAAGATGGTTTCGATCCAATGAGTGGCGTGGATGCTCCCCTCTTAGTCAACAATTTTTGTATGTCAGTCCTAGAAGAGAATTTAAACGTGTATTTAAAATTTTTATAAAAATCTGTACACAAAATGTCAGCTCACTATATCTCGTTCGTACAAACAGATGAACAATAAAAACATAAACACAAACTTAGTATAATTTATAACTTCATTTATGGTATAAAATTAAAGTTTTCTACCCTTTATTTTGATAAAAATGTAAATTTATTTATTATTAATAAAATTAATAATAATTCTTGTGTGTATTAATAAAAACTAAATAATATAATTTACTTTAATTTTATAGGGCGCTTAAAGTATTTAACATTAACAGAAGCCAATCGAGTATGGATGCCAGATTTGTTCTTCTCAAATGAAAAGGAAGGACATTTTCACAATATTATTATGCCAAACGTGTATATACGTATATTTCCAAATGGATCAGTACTGTATAGTATAAGGATATCATTAACTCTAGCGTGTCCTATGAATCTTAAACTTTATCCACTGGACAGACAAATATGTTCGTTACGAATGGCTAGTTGTAAGTATAAAAAAAAAATAACTTGCAGTAAGTATTTATGTATAATATATAAAAAAAAATTTGACTTCCCCCAGTATTCCTTTTTTTCTGTAGATTCGATGATAATAAAAATGTTATAAAATGCGTGATTCAAGATTTTTACTCTTATATTCTTAAAAATATAAAATTCGGCATCTAAAAGCATATTTCCATTTTTTTTCTTCTCCCTGATGACACTAAAAACTGAAGTGCAAAAGTCACAAGTCACAAATTTATCAAAAATGTTAGCATTATCAAGTTAATTTCCAAAAACCTTCAATTGCACTTTATAAGCTTTTTATTTTAATTCAATCCAACTTGTAAAATTGTTGTATATTAAACGTGAATAATGCCATCTGGTGGCTATTTTTATACTAGATTTTACTTCTACTCTCATAGTTTTTAAGAAAATTTATTTACTTAGAGTTTAGATAAAATATAATAGGAAAACTAGCAAGTTTAATAACCCCAAAAAAAAAGCTACATACAAATTTCTATACAATAAGACAGAACAAAGACATTCTTCAATATTTTTTATTGAAAATCATTTTATTTAAAAAAAAAACAAACTCATTTTCAGATGGATGGACAACAAATGATTTAGTATTCCTTTGGAAGGAAGGTGATCCAGTGCAAGTTGTCAAGAATCTTCATCTACCTCGCTTCACGCTAGAGAAATTTCTGACTGATTATTGCAACAGTAAAACAAACACTGGTAAGAGTTATGAGCTGAAATTTAAATTTTCAAGACTTTTAATAAAATATTTAAATAAAAGTAAAAAACTATTCACGAAACGGTAAAGTATGATCATAAATGTTTATCATGTGATGCTCATAGCGTTCAGTAGAGATTCGTGTAAATGATGAAAATTCTATTATGCAAATAAGCCCAGTAGGAAAAAGTTTCGTTGAGTCATCGAGGAGTCAACGATATTTTGTATCGTTGACTTATCTTATGACTATTTTTAATGGAGTGGCACCAGTTTCTTAACGTTGACGTCAACATTCCTTTGTCACGTACTTGACATAGTTGGCAAAACAATGCATAAGTAATACATGACACAACAATGACAAGCGGCAAAGACACAACGTTGACAAGCTCAACCATGACTCCAGAATGACAAAAATCAATGAAAATGTGATGCAGTAGCGACAAAAGTAAATTTTGCATTTCTCTTAAAGTGCTTTGTAGATCAGAAAATAAACTAAAATACATGTTGTTACGAGCGTGGCTTTAGTTCGTTATTTAAAACACAATATTTCAATAATCAATCAAAAGTTCTTCCTTTATTTAAATTTACTGTTTACTCTCACAAATTCACAAGTAATTATCAAATCAACTCTTTATAGTTATCGCTAGTACTGTACTTCTAATTATCGCAATCCAAATAGTTTACTTCGTTCACTTCACTGGCTGAAATTAGACTTCGCCTCCTGGATGTGAGAGCGCCGTATTTATACTCTACGAATTATCCTAGAACCTTCCTGAATATTCTGTTCTCCGAACCCAAAGTTTACTAAGATGACACTAACCTAAAGTTGTTTGTATTTCCAACAGATGTCGCTTGTGTCACTTTGTGGCGCATAACAATAATTATATGTAATCGAAAAAATGTGGTATCTTGTAATGCAAATATTCAACCAATTACTAGATTTAAATATAAAAAATGTATCATTCTTTAATTTTTTTATGAAGTTATTATTTATTTTTTTAATTTTTCAAATTTTTATGTAAGAAAAATAATTACTCGATTTTTTAATATTTAATTTTGACTTTAATAAAACTTGAGTTGGCATATCCAAGGTTGTAATTGGTACAAATCAGAACTTCTCGGTTACATTATATTTTCGTTTTTATTTCCCGATAGGTATGCAAAATACGTAATAATGTAGAGATTATAAATTGAATTCTTTGTAAGAAAATACAAACCAAAAATTTCTTTTAGAAATTTTTTCAAAAATCAGGTTGTCAATGAAAACACTGAATAACTATTAACCGTCATATATGACTCAACGCTGACCTTACTACTAACAATTGCAAATTGTAGCCTCAAATTATATTGACTCATGTCTACAATTTGCCAAAGAGCTTTCCAACAAGTCTAATAATTTAAAAATCGTACGATTCAATCAAAAGTTTTTCGAATTCGAAAAGTACAAAGAATCATATATAAATAGGCTGAGCACAGTAAATAAAACAGGATTATTGATCAGAACAATCAGTCGTTCATTTGGGAGTTAAGTTTTACACGCTACTCTCGTGGCTTATAGTCCCAGGAAGCTTCTTGAAGTTGCTCTAAAAAACAATAAAATTTCCAGTACTGAACCACCGAACTTTGGAATAAACATACTGCAATATCCTCTAACTAAGGCAGATGCATGAATATTTACTTAGTTTCCACCTATAGCACCCGGGTTGCGCGTCAGTAACTTTCCGGTGGATTATTTATTATGCCCTAGATGAAATCTTAAGGGTATACCAAGTTTGTCATTCCGTTTGTAACACCTAGAAATAATGATAGTAGAGCAAAACGGATTGGACACCCACGAGTAATATTAAAAGTTATTTTGATTTTTGCATGTCGGTCTGTCCGTCCTCACGATAACTTAGAGAACTGAAATTTTGCACAGGGGCTTTAAACAAAAAAAGTCAAATTAAATTCAACAAGTGAAAAAGCTAGAATTGGTCTAAGACCAATTCTTATGATACCCTAGATGAATGCACGTATAAAATTTCGTATTTGAGCAATTTTGATTTTTTGCATTGGTTTCTCGCATATATTTCTAGAACGGCTCGTCGGACAGAAAAAATGATTATAACCAATTTTATAGGATTTCTTATTCTGAAGAAGTTTTTAGTACAATAAAAATGTCTAGGACTGATCGTTTTCAAAGTATATGTAAAAAGCCAAAATTGTTATATTGCAACACCAAGAAGGGGTTGCCCGATTTCTTCCATTTTTGAAATTTTATTTGCTATTACTATGAAAATACAATGTACCAAATTTCAGCTTTCTATGTCGACGTGTTCTCAGGTAGTGTCCAAATATATATTGGAAAACGAGAAATTTTTGTATGGCAACCCCACGAAGGAGTTGCCCGATTTGTTTCATTTTCGAACTTAATTTTACTTTTTTTTTGTAATGTCCGTGTACAAAATTTCAGCTTCCTACGTGAACGCGTTCTCGAGTTATCGTCGTAGGGTTGCCATACAAAAATGTCATTTTTCACAACATATTTAGACACTGCCTGAGAACGCGTCAACGTAGGGCGTTGAAATTTTGTACATAGGGTTTTCATAAAAATATTAAATATGATGTCACAAATGGACTAAATCGGGCAACCCCTTCTTATTGTTACCATATATAAATTTAGAATTTTTACGTATCCTGTGAAAACGATCAATCCAATATTTTTCAGAATATGAAATCCGATAAAATTGGTTATAATCAGTTTTTCTATTCGACGAGCCGTTCTAGAAATATATGCGAAAAACAACTTCAAAAATCAAACTTGCACAGATGAGTGACCATACGAAATTACAGACGAGTATTCATCTAGGGTATCGTAAGAATTGATCTTAGACCAATTCTAGCTTTTTTACATGTTTTTGATAATTGGGCGAATTAAAAATATATTTTCCTTGAACTTTTCGTAATAGTGTGTTCAGTCTTATTGACGCCCAAGTTTATTTTAAGAATTTATAATAAACACCTACCACATCGCAACACAAAAAAAATAAAACACAATTTCATCTCTATTCATATGAAATTCATGCAGAAGAAGCCAAGCAAAAATTTCATTGATGCTATTTATTTCCAACGTTACACCCTACTCCCCTACGGTACCACAATTTAGATGGAAATTTTTGCAGTAGGTACGGTTTCCTACCTCTAACGACAATCTTTCCATATTTTAAATAAATTTGACTCAAATAGACTCAATTCATAGGTACCCAACCTCCCTTTTTACATGCTGTATTAGTTAGTTACAAGAATCTAGATAAAAAATTTCTCTGAATTATTTCAATTTCCATGGTTATATTTTCTTTCAGGTGAATACAGTTGTCTCAAAGTTGATTTACTTTTCAAGCGAGAATTTTCATATTACTTGATCCAAATCTACATCCCATGCTGCATGCTTGTTATCGTCTCTTGGGTGTCTTTTTGGTTGGACCAAGGAGCAGTACCAGCTCGTGTATCACTAGGTAAGTTGAATTGTACCCACCAGTTTACCTTACATATATTATGCTTGGAATTGTGTAAATATTTCATTCAATCACTTTGTTACCTTACCAATATCCAAATACAACAGGTGTAACAACACTTCTCACTATGGCAACACAAACTTCTGGCATAAATGCGTCTCTACCACCAGTTTCTTATACAAAGGCTATTGACGTCTGGACCGGAGTATGTCTAACATTTGTTTTTGGTGCGCTGCTGGAATTCGCTCTGGTCAATTATGCATCACGTTCAGGTTGGGTTGCTGTTCTAAAAATATCTATATTCTAAACATAACCTCAATATTTAATATTATATATATAAAGCTTTTTGAATATTTAATATTTCATTTATATACGAGTATATTCTCTTTTTTCTCATTTCATATGTTTTCAATCAACTTCTTCTCTACTTCCTTCTGCTTGTTGGTTTTCATTTGCTATAATGAATTTTCTTCTGTTTTCGATTGAATGCTATCTATATGTAATATGTAATACATACCTAACTGTTATTGTAACCGTGATACAAATGTGTTCTAAAATGAACAAATAAATTCTTGAAATATTTTCTACATACATGCAACATACGGATCGGGCAGCAGATATGCATAGGGAAAATTTAAAGAAAAAGCGAAGAGATCTGGAGCAAGCTAGCTTAGATGCTGCTTCAGATTTACTGGATACGGATAGTAATGCAACCTTTGCTATGGTTGATTCTTATATTATTGATTTATTTTAATAGATTTTAGTATAATTATGTTTCTTTCAGAAGCCACTTGTACGTCATCCAGGTGATCCTTTAGCATTGGAGAAATTAAGACAATGTGAAGTTCATATGCAACCACCAAAACGTCCAAACTGTTGTCGGACATGGCTATCGAAATTTCCGACCAGGTAAAAGGTTTCTCTATAATAGATTTTCTTTTTGATGTTGTGATTTCTGTCGAGTTTGACAATCAAATATAATTAATATTAATTATCTAAATCAGAAATGATATGTGTTCTAACAAAAAAAAAAAATAATAATAATAATAATGATTTGCTTTGCTTCAAGACAAGATCGCTTTTTTGTATGTAATAATTTACTTTCAGCTGAAGTGAACTAACATGTGAACAGAAATGGTTTTACTACTTGTTCTTTTTTTTATCCTTTGTTTTGATTTATTTTCAGTAGTGTTGTCTTGATTTCCATCCACATTTGAACATATGAGTTTAATGTATAGTAGGATGTCGTAGTCACCGTGGCGAAATAGTACAACCACACAAAATTGCACAACCTTCATATTTCAGAGAAACTAGTCGCTGTAATTAGGTTCCCGGGGATTATAGTCTGCATTAATTGAATCCTTCTGTCCCTGAAAATCATAAGACGGTTTAGTATTATATGGAAGTATTTGAAATGTATGTTGAGATGGCAGTGTCCGTTAGCTCATACTTCTCCTGTCCTATTGTGAAGGCTCCTTAATTAAAGACTTTAGATTGAACTTTTCTCACCAAGAGTACTGCAGTGATTAATACATTCTGAACTATTCTCTTATTAAAAGCCCTTTTATCAGTAAATATCCCTTAGCCATGCTCTGACCCTATAAATGTCTTTTACACCAAATGCTTGATAGCTATCCAAAGATCAAAATAAATCTAAATTCAGTTTATACAACCCTTTATCTCCCCTAGTTTATGGGAGTAAGTACTTCCGGAGTTACTCTTATTCCTTCCCATTTCAGATTTACAGAGTTAGGAGACCTTTATAGACCTCTCACACTTTCCTATAGCCCTATCGATAATAATTCACCCAAAGCTAAGCTACCTACTCTTCTCCAGAATATCCTAAGCGTCTGAGTTATATGGTTGTGACTCCGTTGACCATTTTGGTAGGGGACAGGATCGTGAAATAATGTTATTTAATTTTTTATTTTACAGTTTCGGACACTTCTGCCCCTCCCCCCAGTACTTTAATTGGTACTTGGTTGCGGTATTAGAAACCTTTTATTTGGAAGTCTTAGGTACCTTAACTTAAGCTTTATGGGGGTTGTTTTGTACATCCAGCCTCTCAAGGACAGTCTCCACTTTTCCATGATTCGGTGGTATTTACACAGTTACCTCAATAAATTTAGACAGGACTCTCTCGTCAGCTTCTGCGAGGTCAACTCTCTCATGTTTATGCTAAATATTGAAATTCACCTTCTCGAAGCTATTTAGCATTGGCCTGCTTCTTTTACTTCTGTTAGATCTAAGATTGATTACTTGAAACAATTAAGATAGATAATCTGATGCCTAGTCGGAATATGCTTGATCGTCTGATAGACGGTTCTATTGCCCACTGCATAGTAATTTAATTATAAGGCTTACATTTATCATAGTTACCACGCGGAAGCTACAGAAGAAAGGCCCCTAACAAAATATTCCCTCATATCTGATACTTTTGTTTGAAATCACACACGTTCGCAGCCTTATATCAGCACCAGTCGGAAGATAGCTTAGGATGGGCTTACGTGAACAGTGGTTTTCTCTCTAACACTATACATCTAAGCCCCCGCCGACGAATAGAGCTTGGACCTTATCCAGATAATCTTCATAATATAGAAATCATTCTAAATGCCTGGAAATGTCAATCGTGCATATGCTATAAATAGGATTATAAAAGACTTTTCAAAATCATATAGATTGAACAATATAAAGAACCGTCATAAACGAGACATCGAAATATTAAGTAGGTACCGTAATCTCTCATTCAAATATTTCATAATATACTAAATTTCGCCATGTGAGTACGACATCTACATAGCTACTCCCTTCGCATTAGGCCAGATATACAAAACTGCTTTAAAGCATAGACAAAAGAATTATAAAGATGGCTACGATTGTAATACGATTTTTCTTGTGGACTGGGAATTTCATAATTCTCTAGACAAAAGTACTTCTACTACCTCAAAATTCGTTCATTTGGACTTCGAATAGATGATTAAATATATGTTTTTGGCACGGGCGTACAGAATAAAAGGTATGGCCAACCAACAGAAGCGATATAATGTCACTCTAGCTAATTAACTTGTGTGGTATTCATATGTTGATTATTTTTCTAATTCTTTGTTTGTTTGTCTTTTTTTTTTGTATTTTTCCCTCAAAAGCTACTATGTAAAGTTAACCGGAGTGACGTCACGACTTAAATGCAAAAAACCTATTAGGCATACCTTGAAGTCTGTAATACTGTGTATTTTTGCCCTCCACAATATGTGAGTATGTGTCTCAGAAACGTCTCATAAGAGGATTTTCTTTTATACATGTATTCATTTGTCTATGCTTGTAAATTCAATGCTTCTTGCAACTATTTATTTTTATTTCTATTTTTGTAGAAGTCTTTACAGCTTGGTGACCGTTGAGTACATATTCCTTTATTATCACTACTCGTCGAAATTTTAAAACTATTTTCTGTTTAACCGATCTTGTCATTCCAGAAGGTTAATATTTAATTTTAGGTTGGCTTATAAAGAAATGCAATTATTGGTCCTTTAAAAAACGAAACAATGGATACTTTATTAATATAATAAATGGTAAAATGCATTGTTAAATATAAAATCAATTTCCTAATTTTCCTATTATGATATATCATCTATGGCTTTTTTAGGATTATACTGCCTAAACAGTAAATAAATTGCCGATTGCAGAATTGATTTTCATGCTTATCAAGAATCAATTTACTACACTATCCCAAATTGGTTAAATTTATTTGCATTCAAAAATTCATTGATATATAAACTAAACAACAATGGACCAAGAATAGAACTTTGTGGTACATCACTTTTTAAGTAAATTAGTATACTCCGTCGCCCTACAGCGCTCCAAAAATTTTATAAACAGTTAATTTCTAATGCAATTTTCAAAAATTAATGAACAACGAAATAGTGATTTCAAAACAAACCTGTTGTACATAGTCTTATTGCTGATAATAGTGTTTAGTGGAATTTTCAAGTGGGTAAATCTTACCCTCCTTTGGAGATATGAGTATTAATTTTTCTTAACAAAGGAAACTAGCTACCAAATTTCCGGTTTCTTCGACCCACATGACATTAAGGCCGTTTGCACATCGAAAAACGAAAACGAAAACACTAAACCGAAAAACTCAAATTTTGTCTTAATCAAACAGAAATTTGCCGGAATACATTCAATAAAATATTGGTTATTTATTCTAATTATAGTTTCGATAAAAAAATATCCATATTTAAAGCTTTATTTCAATTAAAACACATTCTTATGTTTATTCGTACGAGAAACAAATTTTCGTTCCGAACTGTCAAGTAAATTTTCGTTCCGTACTACGTTCCACACACGAACGAATATTCTTTTCGTTCCTACATAACCTCATTTTCGTTTATTTACATTTGATACAAACCCAACCCAACTTTTATTCGTTCGTTTTTGATATGTAAGCATAAACGAATTTTCGGTGTGGAACCGTTTATTCGTTCGTTTTCGTTTTTCGATGTGTAAGGCTGGGTCTATGTTATAATTGGGACAACTCGGTGCACAGTTAGCAAGATGGAGCGTAGCGTCAAGATTTTTGAATAAATCACGAATTGATTAATGGAATATTTATTTAAACATCTAAGGCAACAAAATAACGTTTTCTAATTTTTAAATTTGTCCCCCAATTTTTATTGAAAATGATTTAAAAATGAAAATTCAATGATTTTTTTTTTATTTCTCTGGTTTGCGGAGTGGGGCTGCCACTAATTTGAACTAAATTAAATAAATTTTTAACATAAGCTTTTTGAAGTTAGTAAACAGAAAATAACGGTTTCCGATTTTTAAAGTTCTACTTATGTATATCTACGATAATTCGACGCAATAATTTGTTTTACCTGCATTTTACCCATTAAGAAAGCAACCTATTGCATCAAATTTTCAAAAAAATAAGTAGAATTTAGAAAATCGGAAACCGTTATTTTCTGCTAATTAACGTCAAAAAGCTTATGTTAAAAATTAATTTAGTTCAAATTTGTGGACTCCGCAAACCAGAGAAATTAAAAAAAATCATTGAATTTTCATTTTTAAATCATTTTCAATAAAAATTGGGGGACAAATTTAAAAATTAGACAACGTTATTTTGTTGCCATAAGTGTTGAAATAAATATTCCATTAATCAATTTGCGATTTATTCAAAACTCTTAACGCCCCGGCCATCTTGCTAACTGTGCACCGAGTTGTCCCAACTATGACATAGACCCAGCCTTAAATAAAGAATTACAAATTAATTACTGTTGTTGTTCTCGGATTAGGAACTGCCGCGTATTTCACCTTCCCTATTTCTTTGGTTCATCCTTCAGCCTGCTTACAAATACCTGAAAAAATATATATGGAGGCAAATATCGGATAAATGTTCATCTCAGTTTTGTTTTTTTCAATTCTAAACAATTTTTTTTTTAATTCTCCATAACATTTTGACATAGTTTTGACTCTATTTTATCGATGACAGCTTTAATATTGTCCTTTAATACTGTAATAAGTTTGTGGTTTTTTATAAATTAAAGGATATAAATAGCTATAGCATTAAAAACTGTGTTTAACACAATCGAAAGGAAGAAAGTGTCTAAGCGCCCTATTGAGACTTCCTAAAAAAACATTACTCGACGGGGTGACTTCTCCTGAAATACAGCTATGCTATGTTTCCATAGCATCAAACTACATTCACGGAAATCAAATTATGCCGGCTTTTTCAAAAATGTATGGTCCAATAAGGCTCTCTGCCCAAAAACCGCACAAAAATGTAAATCTTTATGAAAGACATTCGAAGACACAAATGTGCGAGCTCTGTTTATTCACATATCCTTACCGTTAAAAATGAGCACACGTAATTTAACAAAGAAACAAGTAAAAAACTAAAATTGGTCTAACACCAATTCTTACGATATCTTAGATAAATGTCCGTATGTAATTTTGTATTGTCACCCCTCTGCACAAATTTGATTGTTAAAGTGGTTTTTCGCACCTATTTCTAGAAAGGCTCGTCAAATTGTAAAAATGATTATAACCAACCAATTTCATACAATTTATTATTCTAAAGAATTTTTCAGTACAATAAAAACGTCTAGAACTTTACGGTATTCGTAAAAAACACCAATTATTGTATGGCAACACCAAAAATTGGTTGCCAGATATAGTTCATTTTTGAAATTGTGCTCAAAAATGTTTATGAAAAGGCAGTGTACAAAATTTCAGCCCTCCATGTGGACGCGTTCCCACAAATATTGAAAAAGTTAGATTAGGTTAGTATGGCGACTGCATGCCACAGGAAGATCTAGAATGTATTAATCTCAAATAGACCTCTAGGCAGCTCACCGTGATATCACATCCGTAAGATGTAGGTAGTTGATGAGTGGTAACAGAGTATCGCGTACATGGAGAGAAAATAATTAATCCCTAATTATTTCAGCCTGTTTGAAATTAATAGAGATTTGCTGACAAAAGTATTATACTAGCGTATATCTGTAAAGCATCCCACCATTAATATATTGCAGACAAATCTGAAGGGTCCCTCGTTATACGAAGGAACATAGATGCGCTAATTCTATGCTTAAGAATATCAACAAAACAAAAAACATATATTCATTTGAGTAACTACTTGAAATCAGATACAAATATGTACGAGTATGCCTACCTTGTTCACATTTTGCTTCTTTCATTATTATTTTTCTATTCAAATTTTCAATTTGCACTTGCAATGTAGTTTCTATTCATTTCATCTGTAGATATTTAATATTTAAATAAAATAATAACAATCATCTGGAGTTTAGAGCTTTGATTTAGTAACCATCCAACAAAGAAAAGTGAAATGATTTCGTGTAAAAAAAAAACATTTTGTAATTTTTGCAATTTATTTATTTCCACTTTTCCAAAAAAAAAACAAACACGGCTTCATTTTTCTCAAAATAGTTTGCAAGAAGAATATTATGTCTTTAAATTTTATGCTCCATTCTACTTGTCTTGTGTCATTAAATAGCAAGAAAGGAACATTCCACCACGAATGTATGTATATATATATATATATATATTAATGTTTAATAAAGCAAACCAACAAAAAAAAAACATAAACAAATAAATAAATAACTAACTCACAAATCAAAAAGCTAATCTCTAGAATCTGTGTATTAATAATTATAAATATTTATCTAAGGAATTGTTCTAGATCTAAGAGGATTGACGTTATATCACGAATAACGTTTCCATTGGTGTTTGCCCTATTCAACTTGGTGTACTGGAGTACATATCTCTTCAGGGAAGAAGAAGATGAGTAAAGAGACAATGTTTTTTTTTTGTCTATCAGTCACGTGAATAAAATCGAAAGAAATTATTTTGAAAATGGGTGATGGCAGATGGTAAGAAAAATAAAAGTATGGTGTAAGTCGAAAAATGTTAGAATGGTTAGTTTTTATGTAAAATTATGTAAACATACAGAAAACAAAACAAAAAATTCATAATTACTTATTTATTTATTTATTCATTCATAGCGCAGGGATAACTATGAAATTATTTGCGTGCTCAAAATGTGCTAAGAAATGCAATCTCATTCGGCATGGAAAAAAATAAATAAATTTTTACTCAAAATTTATAGGTACTTAAAACTGTGAATGTAAGATACTACTCGTAAAGACATTATTTGTTATTTAAGTATATGTATATGTAAATTTTATTTTACCATATTCAACAGTATATTTATAAGTCGTATCTTTAGTTTTTTTATTGAAATTTATATTTAAGCTTATTTCCACAATTTATATTTAAGCTTAGATAACAACAACAACATTATCATAAGAAATATCCGTAAATCGCTATTTTATCTTTTTATTTGCACATAATATTATATATATAAGTACATATATATTTAGGTATATAAAAACTGTTTCACCATTCATTTTTGTTCATAACTGTACCTACTGTATGTACAAATTATGTATGTATTTGTATAGGTATATATTTACCACCACCACTAGAATCTCCATAAAAACAAATTGTTGAAGAAAATTATTTCATTTTTGTAAAAATTGTGTAGAATTTTATAGATGAACTTTGTCTATTATTGCAAATGGATACAAATTTTTAAAGTGCATATAGATCTTTGTGTAATGATGGCGAAACATTCTGCAGTTACCTCGAAATCCGGATATATTGAATGGATTTTCATCGGATTTTATCATTGAGCTTCTAATTATAAGAACTTTAAATAAAATATTTCTAATAATTATTTATTTATTTAAACAAATAATTCTTAATTATCGAATGAATTTTCATGTTTTTCGCAATAAAATTGATTTATTTTTCGAATATTCTTAATTTGGTTTTCTTGTTTAGTCATACAAACACACGAGAGACATGGTTTTCAAAAAATAAATCTAAATAAATATGACAAACAAAAATTTAAAATTCTTACTATTAGAAACTAAATGAAAAAATCCCATGAAAATCCATTCCCTGTAGACGGGTTCCGAGATTTTACATTTCTCACGTTTAACTGGACAGGACTATATGTAATGTCCACTTTGAATTAGTCCTTAGATGAAAATTAGAACAATACAATATTGCTAATATTGTAAAAGAAGGTGAAACGAAAAATACCTATTCAACTATTGTGAATTGTGCTTACTGGGGAGATTTTTTTGAAAGGAACTGTATATTTTAGAACAAAGTCCCTACATACATATATTATTTTTATTAATACGAACTAATTTGCTTATTGGATTTTTTTAGTGTTCGTGTAGCGATTCTTAATAGAAATTTTGATAATAAACGATCAGAACATAATAGAAAATCAATTTCGGAGTTTACCTACAACGAAATGAATTTTAGAACATCTAAACAAGCCTTATTTAAGATTCCTCAAGCTTAGGAAGGAAGAACTAAGGCTCATAATAAGCCTATTATTACTGGGTATTTTCCCCTCAGATTCTGTCTTAAGAATATGGTTAAGATCAATAACGATACCTAATGACAGGCCTTCGCTGAACACGTTTTCTGCGACTTGACCGCATAAGATTAAAACATCTAGAAATGTTACAAATATGACCCCAACAATGTTATAGGTTTTTTAAAAAACCTCAAGTTCGATTGGACGCCTTAGGTCACTTTAGAAGTAATGTCCCAAAAAAATCTCACAATTCGCAGTAACTAGATAACAGACGGAATATCTATCTAACTGCATCCCCCATATTATTAATAATAATTATGAATTTTAAGCTTACCGCGCTCATTCTAATCAGCTTCATAAATCACTTCATTCAAATCAAGCAATATTCACACAATTTAGGACAAGTTTATAAACATTCTGGAAAAGTCAAATCTCGGTGACAAAAAATTCGCTCGCTTCATTTTTTAAGCTTAATTCATTTTAAATGAAAAACATACCAAGAGGAGAGTGTTATGAAAAATTTGACAGATAAATATGAATTTGTGGAAGATTTTTGTATTTTGTTTTTTTTTTATCAATTTTTATTTGATTAAGTGGATTTCGTCTATATCATTCAGAATTAGAATCGTTATATTGAAAAATTTTGTTCTGAATACAATTTTTAATAAATTTTATGAATTTTGTCCATCTCTTTTCTTCAAAGAAACGCCAAAATTTTAAATATGGATGAATTATATTAAATTGATCATAGGGTTTCCAAAAATGGAAAATTTCACTTCAATTCAGTTTACTTCGTTAAAATATTTCCCGCATTTAAGCAAACATTAAAACCAAGAGAGCTGTTCTTCGATAGTGTATAAAATATAAATCATTAATTATTCTGAGTACAACAATACATATACATAAAAATATATAATTAAAACACCACACACAACAGAAAGCAGATATGTCGATCGTTAATATAAAAGCTGAATAAAAGTGGACCCAAGATTGAACCCTAAGAGATACCACAAGCCAATCGCCAATAACCTGTTATCAATTTTAATTTTTTGAGTTCCGAAGTACATATCAAAAAACTGTATATTTAATTTAATGAAGGAGGATGACAGACAAAACCTAGAATGTGTGTGTATGTGTTCATTTAACGCTCGGCTCATATTCTCTCCTGTCTGACTAGATAACATTTTCATGGGTACCTCTGTTATCTTCTTCACAATCCGAATTTGAGAACTTTTCAAAAAAAAAATATATCAATATGGCGAATTTAAAAAGTAATTTGTAATAATTTTATGAAAACAAGCTTTAATCGTTATGATTAAAGTAGCTTTTCGCGATAATTCATAATAATTACATCAGTTAGTGTGTTAGTGTAGAGAGGAGGTTTTCGACACTAAAGAGGGCGTCCAGTTTGCAAGGCCGCGAGCTAAGCTATTTTTGATTTGTTTTTTTTTTGTTTTTTTTAAACTAATGTACACATATCGTAATAACTTTTTTTTGTATAAAAGGATTCTTCTTTTTCAAAGTAATTTATTGATAATTTTATTGCAAAATACTTCAAATTAGTATTAGCGACGATGCTTGGTCAATGTGCAGCAGCATAGAACTTGTCAGAGTAATCTGAAAGCAATACGAATATTATTTTAGGTGGCTTGAACCGAGTTATAACAAAAAAACCCCAAAGATTTGAAAATGGTATAAATCAAAAAAATCAAAAAAAAATCTTATTCTCTACTAAAAAATCGATTTTCAAATTTTTATAAAAGTAGAGTTTCAAGACACTTACCGATGGAAAAATCCGAATACGTATTTGGGTTCAAAAAGTGTTTTTAATATTTTTATTGGTTACATATTGAATTTTGGTACACAATAATTAACAACACTTTTCAACATTAACAGGCATTCGACAGTTGTCTAAAACTTTATACTAAGCTCTCACCTTGGTACTTAAAACCCTGACTCATATCCGTAAAAGTGTTTCTAACTTCATCATTTTTATGAGTTTGTCCTTAAGATTTTAGAACTATAGTATTTTTGAGATGTTTTACTTTCAATTTATACAGAGACTTTCAAACTAGACTCCCTCTTCAAGAGAATTGTAAATTATTCCTCAGATCAACAGAACAAAAACAACTGCTGGTTTAATTTTGTGTTATAATTAGCGTAAAAAAAGGCTTCGTAAAAAAGTTGGATTCTTTTCTTTTTTTTAATGTACAAGAGGCAGTTTTAAGTAATGAAGTTTGTCGAAATGAACTGCGGGTATGTGGTCGTTCATAAGTATGCCAAAGCTTTTACCGCATAGCTTAATAAGTAATTATTTCTCATTATGAAGTGACAGAAAAAAAACTTTACAGGTAAGCTAACTTAAAAAAACTCTTTATTCACATAGGTTTCAAATTGAGTGCATATTGAGTGTATAAATTGTCGTTATCTGTTTTATTCCGATAAAATCAATTGCTGGGTTACTCCTTTGAATCATAGCTAAATTTGCCTTATATGTATGTTGAAATATCTGATATGAAGCAGCCTTACACCAAACAAACGACTGGCAAGGCAAGACATCTGACTTTCTTTCTCCAAAGAAAATTTCCAAAAATGAAAAGGATCAGTAATTTTTGTCGTTATATAAAGTTGGAAAGTAGATCATTCAAGAATATAGTTTAGACGAGCGCGTATATTCGAGAGTCTCACTAACATTTGAATTGTAAGAAGTTTGAGACCAGGTCAAGTGAATGTGAGGCAACTGGTTTTTATTGTCCAACTCTTAACTGATGTACTTACTTTATAGAATGCAATGGTAGAAACTATTATGTCCACCCAAGAACCGATCACATTTAAGAGCTAGAAAAAAAACGATTAAAATGTGTGACATATTGGAGTTGCTGTCATTGCACGATACCGATATCGCTTTATACTGCACGATATCCTTAAATCGTATCCGTCTCCCTTTGTTCCACTGTAGGAATGCGAAATATAATCTTTCGGAAAATACACTGCTGCATTTCCACTACGACTAGATTACGGAAGGACTACCCCAGACTTGTTGAAACATGTATTCACAATGTCAGCATATGCTAAGGTCGCGAATAATATTTTAATTTTCAAATCGGAAGTTTCTATGGATGAATCTGAATCTGCAATTAAATTGGAATGCTATCCATGGTTTTTGCTCACATCCCCGAAATGTGAAGCATACCAACAGCATCTGGGTTCTAAAATATCACAAATAGAGCGTTTCTGAAATTAGTTCAGTTCGTTTTCGCTGGATTTCTCAAAGTTCTTGGGGGCTATATATGTTAAACTGTGAACTAATTTATTATATCATTTGAACTTCCAAATGTATATTTTGTAGACATTTGATGTAGGCAGATGTGGGCAGATAATGTAACAGAAAGCTGTCATGGTTTTACGTGAGCACCTGCCATTATGGCTTAATCTCACGGCACTCTTAATGCACGGATTGAAGACAAGCGACAATCAACGCCTTTGAGAGATAGAATATAATTTAGATTCTGTCACACCAAGTACCCGTTTATGTCAATGTATGCTTGACATTGGATTTACTGGTCGAAGCGAAACCTACCTAAAATCTCTTCCGATCTGTGGGTCACGGCACCCGGTTGATTTAGCGCAACTCCACGCCAAGAGCCAATCCTCTAAGCATACACTAAATAAGCGACCATCCTTCAAATTTACGGACGCAGTATGCAATTACGACAAGAGAACAAACTACTCTGTTTAGAGAAGAAAGTTCGCCTAAGTCATGCAGACTCAGATAATCTCACTCTGCCGCAACCACTACGATGTTCCCACAAGGGGGCCTTCCCATGTTGAGGCGAATATTGATCAAAGAGCTCTATTCGGAGCTCCTCAAACCCGTAGTACCAAGTTAGCAATGTCGGCTACCCAATTAATATGGCTTCGTATCACATGACCATACGATCATGAGTACTCCCAGTGAATCTTACATGCAGATCCTTAAACGTTACTGGTACCTCCGTTCGGGCTTAATCATATTAGCACTTATAAAGTGACAGCAGTGGACCACGAGATCCGCCCTTTAGGCTAGGAGAGGCTTGAGACTAACGCCAGTAGTCTTATAGCATACCAAGGTACAAATACCAGGCTGCATACTAGGTTATATACGCGCTAGGTTTCACTAGGTACACGCATTTTCATCAGTAATCAGTTGTACAAGACCTCAGCACAACGAAGCACGGTGCACATATATGACTTTTCACATCCAGTTATCCTCCCCTGGCAGCTCTGCGCTTCACTAACCCTTTGCACCGCCAAATAGTGTAACAGTTTGCGCTTAACGACTTTTTACACTAAGTGTCTAAAGGTTTTAGTCACTTCATAAAGTGGTACGAGCCTTTAAGCCGGCCATAGTCGAATATTAGGAGAGGAAGATGAGTGGTGAAGAGGAGGTCGGCGAATGTATGACTGTGTGTTCGAGTCACGTGTATGTGTAGCAGGTCTTGGCGCGACTTCCCTCTCCAAATATTCGGTTACATCGTTTGGTATTATACTATCGGCCGCCGTAAAGGCTCGTGAATTGACTAAAAATTTTCATTAAGTGGTAAGATACGTCAACTGTCTACGATATATATGTACGTTTTCTTACAAACTCTATACAATATTCTAGTGAGGATGACACTTTACAGAGAAAAACCAAAAAAGGATAATATGAAAATATTGAAATAAAATTTCAAAAATCGTTATAAACCGAAATAAAATTTAAAAAACAAAAATAAAATAAAATATAAATTTAAAAACTTAATAATGTAGAAAGAATTCTAAATTAGCTATAATTGATCATGACTCATATACCATTTTTCCTGAGCTCTCTTTTTAAACTTATATTACTTCTTGAGGTTTCTGGAAAATTTATTAAAATCACTGCAACCTACTAAATGAGATATTTTTCTTTCTTAATCTAACCTTAAATGTACGTAAATACTTTAGGGCGCCTTAAAAAATTTCGATATTTTGTTCGTAGCTTGAAGTTATGGTATCAGTCATAAAACACTCTCTTATGGGACCCTATTTTTGACTTCAGCTTATATATCCTGTAATATTTGGTAGCATGAGTAATCTGACACATATTCAAGAAAAATCCAACATCCTTTAAAAAATATTAAAATCTGGTACCCTTATGCATGCATATTCTAGCCTTTCTATCAAATGTTGCCATAAATACTTCAATAATTGTAAAAGATATGGTCTAAAATGGTACTTTAATTGGACGAAAAACTTTTGAAAGTGAGAAAACAATTTAACATTTTTTAATGTCGGATTCTCTCAAATATTTTATTGAAAATTATTAAAACTGAGATTGTGCGTGCGATAGCTGGTGACAACTTTCATGATAATTTTAATAAGAAGTCAGTAATTTTTTAATTTAAGCCATGATCAACGCTAACGTTTCAAGCAGCAGCACAGTGACGCCATAATTATAACACTTGCAGTTCTGCCACTTTTAAGATGTGCATAAAAGTTGTAAGATTTAATTTCACATTATTCACATATGGCACAGATTCAAAAAAAATTCCCGTAGCTACTTTTCTAACATATTAGAGCTATCTCGAAAATCTGACAGATATAAGATTTCTGATTTTGATTTTGTAATTTTATCATACGGACGGGCCTATGCCACACACTTGTTTTTGTACTAGTAGTACACAAAAAACTGATGTAAAATTACAAAACACAACAAAGATATTTACAACACCCTTTTTTGTATATCGAGAAATACAAAAAAAAAATAATCTCCATCTAATTAAATTGAAGACTATAGTGCTATGGCTTTTCCCTTACAGAGCATTCCTCAGTATTTAATAGCTCGATCATATTCAAAAATTTTACAAAGTGTTGTCACTTTGGGTGCAATCGTAGCAAATGGCTACAGGAACACCTATCCCCTAATATTTTGACTCCGCTAGAGAATTTTTGAATATGTGGCCAAAATATATCCAATAATTTTTACTTATTTTTATTCTCAGCCCTAGTGTAAGTGTAGTAATATATTATTTGTGCTGACTGTACTCACCTAGCATTAGCAGCCATAGCCGATAGCTACTTGCAAGTCCGTTACATTTCAAAAAGATTATATGTTTAGAATAATATCAACTTTGTCTCAAAATTTATTAGTACTGCCCCATTGCAACTCAGGTGCTGAAAGACTTTTCTCTCTTTTGTTCAAAAGGAAGCTATTAAGTTACAATGTGATTAATACTTTAATTCTACTTAAACAGTATAAGAAAGGAAAAAACTTAAACTGTACCTTCACTCCACTGAATGTAAAGTAATTTGTACATATATTATATGTAGGTATAAGCATTATGAAAAATAATTTGGTTAAGACAAAGTTTCAGTTAATTACTCTGTAGGATTTAATTTATGTAAGATTTTAAGTTTTCTATAATTTTCACATGCGGTTACTCAAAACACTTGCAGGCTAAATTTTGAAGACTTAGGCTACACAATAATGCTACACTAAATACTTTTTGAGTAGCAACATTGTGCCATAGCCGAAATCTGAAACAACCAAAGAATCTAATTAAAGAAATAAGATAAAGTGTGATAGTGACGAGTGCCTAATGAGTTCGATTGGAAATTTTATAATTCAAAAAACAAATTCCATCTAGGAGATAGCTTCGAAGAAATTTTTATGCATATAACTTTTTCGCATGTTCGATTGTCCAGGAAAAAAAGTTACTTTTCCTTTTACACTTATAATGTTCCAAAATTCATATATTAATTGGATTCTTTCTGACCTGAACTGGTTTAGTTCAATTTGCATTCCAAACAATGACAACACGTAAATCCTTAGACCTCTCCAGTTTTTTCGATCAAAGATCCGAATTTATATTTCATGTCTAACATATAGATGACACTACGGTCTCCCCTGCTCTAAAGTGCGACAGAAGAAATTTCTTTGGAACATACCAAATATTTTTTGCGCTACACGGTTCCACTGCATATTTTGTTAATTGTAAAGGTTAATATGCACCTCAAGCGAAATGGAAAATGCAGCAGAAAATTTATTTTATTTACGCATTTCATTTGTTTCAATTTAAAAATGTACTTTGCACTACTAGTCAGCAGGTGGCTTTATAAAAGTCTTTTTCGTTTCACATGTAAGGGAAGATCGGTATGCAGATTAACTGAAAATCTTGTTTTATTTTTGAACATAAACCTCGTCACAGGCGAAATAGAAAAGGAGGCTGTCTTAATTACAGTTAACTAAATATCAGTTTGTTTTATAATTGTTAATCAAATTAGGTTATTGATGAAATAATAATTGGAGCACCACTGGATTTATTTCAGAATAAAGACAAAAATTTATATTTAAGCAACCCTTCGTGTTGGCGTCATATGTGGGAAATTGAAAAAAAATTAGCGATTTCTTTCCAAGCTTTTATGATGGCATTCGTAACTTGATATAATTTATTTGGTATTTATACCTTAGATGAAATCTAAACGGTATATTAAGTTTGTCATTTCGTTTTTAATGCATAGAAGTAATGATGGGGCAGAGCATAATATTAAAAGTTATTTTGATTTTGCATGTCCGTCCGACCGTCCGCACGATAATTTGAGAACGCGCTCTCTTAGAAAACTAAAACTTTGCTTCTTTATAAATAAAAGTAAATTTAATTTCGACATTGGTAGAAATCGGGCAACTCCGTCGTAGGGTTGCCATATAAAAATTTCGTTTTTCACTATATATTTTTGGGCACTACCTGAGAAACGTAGAGAGCTGCAATTTTTTAGATAGCGTTTTCATAAATACATATGGGAAAAAAACATTCAAAATTAACTAAATCGGGCAACCCCTTGTTGGTATTGCCCTACAGAACTTTGTGTTTTCACTTTATATATGTTCATCTAAAAGGTATAAACAGACCAATTATAACTTTTCCTCTTGTCCTATATAAAACTACTTTTATATTTTACATTTTTCGAACTTCCAGTAGCTTGTAGATAGTTATTTGTATCGTCTGTATTAAGAAATCCGCAAATTTCCTCATACAAATACTCTCATAATTCCTTTTAATACATCCATATATATCACATCTTGCTTAGCACAATTGACTTTCAGAACTTTAAAACAAGCAAAATATCGTGTAAGAATCGTATCGGTGTGAGGGAAACTCGATTGAAAGGCAAGAAGAATTTAACCAACTTTAACCAAGTGTAATTAGTCAAGTTTTGTATTTTGTGTGTTATTTAATTTAAAGAAACGTTAAATTTTCCCGTAATTGTGTTAATTTTAAATAAAAACATTCGAAGTGACATCTTAGTGATTAAGCCTTGGACTTAAGTTAACAAAAGGGAAGAATATTTCAACAATTAATTGTGTTGTGCGATGCTGTTGCAAAAATCGCCGAATAATTTCGTTTTTCAGGCAAGTTGAAGTCCTGAAAATAAACTAGAAAGTTTCCGTTTCGTAATTAAGTGGAAAAAGCAAAAGAAGTGAAAAAAAAGGGAAGGGAAACAAAATCTCAAGATAACTGTTCAACAAATTTCTTTGTTTACATTTTTCTGTTTCCAACTTTTTTGTTTCGTTGTTCAATGTGTCAGTGGCAGCTCACAGTTTTGCTTTATTTTAAACCAAACCTTTCATCAAAAATATTCCATGAACATAACAAATCCATAAACAGAATTCCACCACATAACTAGTGGAAAATGCCGCAATTTTTCGGGCATATTGTGCATCCTTCCATAGCAATTTTCGCTCACGTTTTTTATTTCCTTGATATTTTATAAGGGAAATGAAATTTTCATTTAATCAACAGAATGGACTTTAAGAGACTTTAAGAACATTTATTTATTCAAATTAAAATTGATTTGAATGCCTAAAACGTAAAATGTAGTAAGTGAAAAAAAAATAATTATGTAATATTAAAAAAAAATGGAGTATAATAAAAAATGCTTCCATAACTGACCCAGAGCTGCTTCCTTTTTGATTTTTGAATTGAATAAAGTAGGATGACAAAATTCTTGCGGTTTATTCTCTACAAAGTGGAAAATAATTCATTCCATTTCTCGTTTCTTTGCGATTTCACTTGAAAATTTGCAGACTAACGAAAATTGTGTTTCATTCGAAGTGCGATATACAAAAGCTGCTCTAGTATAGATTTGTATTTGTCATATTTGAATTATT
This sequence comes from Dioctria linearis, assembly GCA_963930735.1. NCBI lineage: Eukaryota > Metazoa > Arthropoda > Insecta > Diptera > Asilidae > Dioctria > Dioctria linearis. Next base: position 34,741,337 of record OZ005741.1, read on the forward strand.
CTCTTTTTATATTTAGGTACTTTTATAATATTTACCAAATTTGAACTTAGAATATTCTCTTTGTTGTATCTTTTTACAATATCTCGGAAATTCCCTTGTGTTTTTTTTTATTTAAAAAAGACACTAAATGATCCAATTTGCAAAAAAAAAAAATGTAAATTTAATTTTAAGTTTTTAAATTAAATTAGAAAACAGAAAAACAATAAGAACCCTTCCAACCGTTTGATTCATATCAAGAACATAACTATAAATATTATAATTCATTCAAACCAATTTGTATTCAGTTTTTTTACCAATTAAAATAAAATTAAAAACCATACATCAATTGCTGGAATGGATTTATTGTTAGCATCATCCTCTTCTATTTTCATACAAATTTTCAATGACACTTTTTTCTATCTATATATGTAAGTAAGTAGCAGATAACTCTAAGAATATTAAACGAATGAATCCTTTTATATAATTTACTTTCAAGGTAAGCACTAAGACATTGGTTTCAGCAAACGACTCTATGTAAAACAAACATTAATTATGCAGCACATTACATACATACTATAACTCTCACATCACATTCAATTCAAAAAATAGAAATAACACAAACAAAATAAGATTACTAACTGTAAATTTAACAATTTTTTATAAAAAAAAAAAAAACCAAAATGCAAGAAAAAACCTGTAATTTTATTTATAGTTTTTATTATTGAAGAACTTTTATATTGTGATTATATTTCTTTTTATATAAAATATAATAATAGTAAATGTGATTTGTTTTATCTAAGTAAAACTTAAGCATATAATTTATATGTAGGTATTTATAAGAAGAAAAAACCATTTATAGATATTTACCGCCTAAGGATAATGGTAAACAGACATAATTCTTAGTTGTATAGAGTAACAAATAAATCTGCACATACATTTTTAAAATACAGGGTTTATAGAAAAAAAAACGCGTCGTTTTATATACATATATTATAATATTAAAATAGAGGAAAAATGTTGGTATAAAGTGGAATGTAATGTATATACTATGATTGTATTATTAAGTTGTTAAAGCGTCATTGAAATCAGTTAAAAAATTATTTAATTTCTCTAATTGACTCATCCCTCACCACAAAGGTTTTAATAGATTTAAAAAAAAAAATATGAAAAATCTGTTCATTAAAAAATATTATGATTCCAAAAAACGTTTAACTTCAGCCAGCAAGTTCTTGCTTATTTTTTTAATACTTTACTACAATTAAAAAACGATTACTAGTACATACTAGGTATTATTATACAGGGTGTTCTATTGAAGATGGCCGATCACCAGCTCGTTTCTATAATTTCAACGGCGCAAATTCTCTATTCGATGACGTCAAGTAAATTCCCAATCCTTTAGGTACGATTTCACATTGCAACTTTTACTGCACAGCTTTTAAGGTTGCAGCTGCAAAAGTTGCAGTGGTGTTTACACATAGTGGATTAAAGTTCCGAGCAGCATGCAGCTTTTGCTGCTCGAAAAAAAATTGCAAAAGTGTTAGCACATGAAGTATAGGTTTTGCTGTGCGCAGCTTTTGTATCAATAATCTCCAGTTAAACTCTAAAGTATTTTGATGATCCAAAATTGCAAGCTGCCGCTTGTTTGGCATTAATTTTGATAAAAAATCTCAATAAGAAGAAAAAATCTCAATAATACAATACAATACCATCGTACAAAATTTAACAGTACCCCAAAAAACACGTTTTTTGTATGGGGCAGCCTTTGATTTTATTTTATTTTTATTATTTATTGTTATAGCGTCAATAGAAATACACAGTATGTGAAAATATCAACAGTCTGCCTATTACGGTTCATGAGATACAGCCCGGTGACGGACGGACAGACAGTAATAGGGCTCCCGTTTTTACCCTTTGGGTATGGAACCCTAAAAATGGAAAGCTTTAGAAAAATTTCTTGCGCTTGTCACCTAATGGATTTGGAGAAATTCTAAGACATGCGACTCCTCGTATAAAGAGAAAAGATATCTCTATCAGGAAAATAACCACTGAACGGTTAACTATAACTTTCGGATTTTTAGTAACAGATAAATATTATGAGGAAATATTTATACTAGTAAAATAATAATAAAAAGTAATATGAATTTTGAAGAATTTGAAATAAAAATTAGGTCAGTTACAGCACAAACTTAAGCAACATCTTAAAAACTGCATGGGTAACCGCAGAAAACTTTTCAACGAAACTAATATTTTTATGCTGTGCTTGCAACCTTATTTTTAGATGTTTACGCATTGCATCTTCCAAAACTGCGGCAGCATAAAGCAATCGAGCTGCAAGCTCAACTTTTTGGGTCTCAGATGTGTTTACACATTGCAACCCTTGAGTAGCGCAGCTTTTTTTACTGCGCTGCAGTAAAAATTGCAATATGTAATCGTACCTTTAACCCTATACTAATTGAGTTTATTCGTGTCTGCATGTATTAATTGAAAAAAAGTGTGGGGTGAGTTGTGTGGGATTGGAAGAAAGGAGCCTTCGATTTTGAACCAGAAATTGAGAAAGAATAAATTTCAAAGCGTACTCTTTTATTGCATGCTGTTATTGAGTTCAACTCAATAGCAGCATTTTTCCAGCATAATTCAAGGTAAATACTGCTATCTTTTTCCGTATATTGTTTACGACCAACACTTCGGTTGTTTTCGGCCAATTAATTTTATCTGCAAATACAAAAATGTGAATATTATTTTACTTTTAGTTATATCTATTGACATAATGTATTGATTAGTATATATAATTTAACCCTTTGTGAAATGCTTTTAATGAGCTGTAAAAGTGACTCACAGTAAAATATCAAGGCGCCATAAAATTGACATCCAACTATACAGATAATTTTATAATTGGTACCGCCATCCAAACTATTAACCCAATTATGTGAATATTTTACAAAAAGTAACAATAAATAAACGCATTTTAATTTACAGGTGTTTCAGTCTACCGGTTAAAATTGATTTTCCGTTAATTTTAAATTTTTCTACAAATTCTCTCAAATGTCGACAAGAATTCCACCGAGAATATTTTCAACTGATAGAGTAGCGAAACTCTACTCGCGTTATTACAGAAACACAGTGGTGGAATATGACATTAAAGTGACGTGAAATAGAGAATTGAAATAGCGATTTTCTCTATTTGATTGTTACAGAAGCGAGCTGCAGATCTGATAGAGATTGATAAGAAGAACCATAAATTGATTGGAATACGGCAGTGTTGGGAAAAATGCAATCTGATTAATGATTAACAATTACAATTAACCATGTAATCTGTAATCAGATTACTTTGTAACAGATGACTAATGTAATCCATTTCCATAATTACATAATGTAATCGATTAACGTGTAATGTGATTACAAGTTAATCTGATTACACATTAATCGATTACAAGTTAATCCCACTACATGTTAATCTAATTAATGTGATTACATTTAAGACATTTAAGATATTTAAGATATTTGTATTCTAATTCTTCGTAAAACTCCCTAAAACTAATTTCGTACGAGAACAATACCATTTTCTTTCGATTCATTTCATTATATTATTAATTACTTTTAAGTAATCTACAAAGTAATCTGTTACAATGTAATTAGATTACAAAATAATCTAATTATATTGTAACAGATTACACATTTGATAGATAACATATTCTCTCATAAGTAATCTGATTGATATGTAATCAAATACAATTTAATTAGATTACTTTGTAATTTGACTAAACTGTAATGGAATTATTAATTAAATTACACTGCAATCAGATTACGCCCAACACTGGAATACGGTTAGTAAGTTTAAAGGGGCTCTTGGTTGGTAGGAATTCAAAAGTTGAATCTTTATGATTATTTTGAATAAGAAGACTAAATTCCGAGTAAATATGTTATTTTTGTAATTTGTACAGGGTGTTTAACTATCGGTCCGCATAACTCAAGGGTTTGATAGCTGAGGTGGAAACAAGCAAAATATTATATGGTGTAGGAGATGGTAAAACACGTCGTCGTTTCGGCGGTAGGGGGTTAAGTTTTTTAGTACATTTTCCACTTTACATCCTCTGTCAAGGTGTGTGATTTATCTCAGATGATAAATAACCGTCTAAACTTTCTAATTAATGCCCAACCAGCCTTCTTGTTACCTTCCGTCGGAAGTCCTAACTTTTTTTAATTTTAACGATTTTCCCGCCAAAATACACGATAACTAGACAGTTCTTTTACAATATTTAGAGACTCCGGAATGTTACCTTTAATTTGACTATGCACATATACCTACCTAAATTCAACCATTTTTGAGATAAACTTCTTTTTATGATGCATAACATCATTAATTTTCATAATTTTGTTAATTTTGTGTGGAATTGCATAAAATTAGGCGTAATTTATATCGCCAGTAGCAAAATTAATGAAATTATTCATCATTAAAACAAGTTTATCTCAAAACCCGTTTCATTTTCATTTAGGGATACATGTGCATAGTCAAAGTAAAGGTAACATTCAGGGGTCTCTAAATCTTGTAAGAAAACTATACTTACTATAAACTCCTACCGCCGAAACGACACGTCTTACCCCCTCCTTCCAAATATTTTTTTTTTATTCTCATTCATTATTATTATCATAAGTAGGCATTTTTTTCAAATGACAGCTTTATTTTTTTACATGACGGACGCCTACTCTCATTTGAAAAAATAAATAAAAAGTACATACTAGTGTTAAATTTTGTACGATGGTACGGAACCCTTCGTTCGCGAGTCCGACTCGCACTTGCCCGGTTTTTTTTTATATAAATTAACACAACATTCTTTATCCTTTTTAAAATCAATTCACTTTTTTATTACAAAACACAAAACACAAATCTTTTAAAGATCTTAAAGCTTTTTTAAAATTAAAGTCAGACTGTCAAGAACAAAAATCGAGACTGATAAAAAAAAAAAATACTTTTTAAAAGAGGCACACATTCTCGAATATGTAACGCAATGTTAACGAAAGAATTTTCAACGAAATAATTTAGATTATGCCAGAGGAATCGGAGGAACATATAAAACATAATTAAAGCGAGGGGTATATGTAAGTCGCCAAAAGTTTCGCCCCCATAAGAGCTATGAAGGATTGAAGATTTTTGGTACGATACTTCATTGGCTTTCCCTTGTTATATTATATTCACCACGGTGCTTTCATTTGACACTTTATGTCCAAATCCTCAAATCCTAATCGTTAAAATTTTATATATGCCGTTAAAAGAGTTACCATTATTTTGAATTACTACGGTTCTGATTTTAAATGTTTGAGCCAAAAATGATTCTAGTTTTGATTTGTCAACAAACTTATTTTGAGTTTTATTATCTTTTTTTATTCTTCTCAGCAGCTGACTTGCCCTTTTCGTTAATGGAATCGCCATGAAACACATGAGTCACGATGCACCTCCAGTTAAGACCGTGATTCATAGTTACACTAAAGAAATAATCGAAAACGTATTGATGCTATAATCTATTCCACTATAGTTACCGAGATTTCGTCGTACTCTCGTAGGCATCCTCAAACCGACTGAGTTGACTGATCATTCCATCCATTGTTAAAGTAGTGCAGATCATTTAGGATAATTACATCGTCGTTCTTGAATAATCAATTAATTTCCTAGAATCTCGAATGCATCCATTTTATGATCTTTATCGGTCCGATGATGCCTACATGAGTAAGATGACACCGCGGGCGCCTTTACAAAATCTATTTATTTATTGAAAATGTAATTCCACCAGAAATTATCGATTATATCAATTAAAAAAGTTACACGTTTCAGCATATTCCTTTTTGCCGTCCACAGAAGTAACCCACACTAAGCCACACAAAGTTTCCTTGCATACGCATTGTTTAATAAGGTCGTATACTTTATCATTGCCCTGTACTTTATCATTCACCCTACAAATTACTTTCAGCCGTACAGTAAAATTCCGTGATGCTTTTTTATCCCGAACTGTGCGAATGTGGAACAGTTTACCACTTTCTGTCTTTCCTCCGGCATACAATCTGGGAAAATTTATCATCAGCACCTCCGCCATTCTCCTCATATTCCGCTATTGCATTTGCAATCACTATTCTAAAATACGGTTAAATTTTTATACGAAATGTGGAGCAAAATTTTGATTGAAAAAGGCACTTTTATTAATCGATTTATACTGAGATGAAAAAAAAAATTGTTAATCGAAATGGAACAAATCGTATGAAATTTATTGTTTTTCTCTAAATTTTCATTTGATTTTTCATCGTTCGCCATATTTTAATACTCTCTTATACAGGGTGTAACAAAAATTATGTGCTAACAAAGGTGGCTTCTTCAGCTTAAAATAAGAAAAAAAATTAAGTCCCAAAATGATTCGTTACTAAAATATGGCCACACTTGAGGTTTTAGTTCGCTATAAAGTTGAAGTTAAAAAGTAGCCCAAATAATATTGGAGGTTGAATTTGCTATCATCGAGGTCCGATCGGCATATTTTGGTTAAAATTACGTAAACTAGAATAAGGAATTTAACTTGACTCGACAGGCTACATTCAAAGTATGAAATAACTTAAGGAGGATATATTACTTAATAATTCTTTAAATTAGGCCTTCAATATGATTTGTTCATTATATTTACATTACCTACTAGGGTGGTTCGTCCAGATATAGAAATATCTATTCCGCTTGGTGCCTCACCTTCCATTTTTCAGGCGGAAGTCTATGCTATAAAGATTGGAGTTCAGAAAAGAAGGGCTGCAAGAACTCTATCAACTACATCTGTTCTGACAGCCAAGTTGCGTTCTTTCCTCTCAAGACTTTGAGTCGAATCTAGTCTGGAGCTGCTACTTGAAATTCCAGCTATTGTCTAGGGACAACCAAGTAACCTTGACTTGGTTCCTGGACACGAGGGAGAGACACCTACCAATAAGCCACTTTAAGGGGCAACTCCATAAATGGGAACACAGACAACTGAATTTCCATTGGCGTAGCGCGCCCCGCAGAAGGCAGGCCAAGAAATTCTTCTACCCCTCTCCTCAGACGTGCCGACTTATTGGACTTAGTAAACCTAAGGGTGCAAATCACTGGAGGAACACTTATCTTTCCAAACAAAGGTTTACAATCTAACCCCAAGAGCAATAATCGAACTCGCTAAAAAACTCGCTTTTGCCTAACCACCTTAGGGGAAGGCAAAATATTTCAACTCTGATCGCATTGTCAGCATGGTGCTAGAGGGCTAGTCGCCCCTACTCTTAGCATTAACATTACTAGGGAAAATATACACACACAATTCTTATAAAATGAAATTCCTTGTACATTAACATACACGTTAACATGAGTTAAACTATGTAGAAAATAGGTAGAGATTAAGGAAATTTTACGTAAACTCAATTTACCAAATCATAGAAATTCCCCAATTTCCTTAATATTGACGTCTTCTCATCCTCCACTGACTTAAGTGCGACGTAAATATTAGGTAATCTAAACTTAAACGGAATTAGTCGCTGCCCTAATTTACGTAGAATAGACATAAATTCCACAAAAAAAAGGGGGGGGGGGGGAAGGAGGAATATTGCATGGGAGGAACGACTATGAGCTACTAGAACCCTTCGAGCAGCGTGGCCACAGTTGATTTAGTTCGCTATACCAACAATAAAATATGCTGCTGTTGATGCCTGGACTGATTTTTTTTTGTCTTCTTTCCATTGATGTATGTAAATTCTGAAAATTTATAATTCCACCTCTGACAATGTCAGCTTCATTTCTAAAGAAAGCATAGAAGGGAAAAGGCAAAAAGCATAGAAGGGAAAAGGCAAAAAGCGCGAAAGCACAAAAATATTCACAAGATATCAAATCATCCTCACTTAATCCCTTTAGTCTTTTCAGATGATACGAATAAAATTGATAGATAGGTTCTTAGAACCCGCCTCTCAGTTATATGATCCACATCTTCTGTCAATGTAATTTCGTCGAGTATACTATCATCTCGTTGCAAGAAATGTTCTTCGAAATCCAATGTTCTTGCAGTTGGACGTGGTCAGCCACGACCCCGAACTAGAGGTTTGAAAAATCCTGTTTACCTACCTTAGCCTATTGTGTAGTCTTCAGAGCTTTCTCTCATTTTTGTAAATAAAGGAGTGAAAGGAAAGGCGGTTGTACATATATTTTCAGAGAGGTGTTCGAGCGTTATTATAGTGCTTCTATCAATTCTTTTTTTTTGTTCTTTTTTTCTTCTACGAATACAATCATAGTGTAATCTTTGAAATGCATACTTACAAATGTAAAATTCACTGTAATGATGTAATTTTAGAATCTGTAAATATAGCAAATACCAAACTAAGATATCCGTAGAAGAGATATAAAAAAAATTAGATATATATATATAAAGACAAAACGACGTTAATATCTTCAAAAAATTTTTGGGTTGTGTTTAAAAGCGTCATAACGCGATGCTGATTTAAGTAATCTATCAACAAGAAAAATTAGATTTTAAATATTTAGAAAATCTATATAATTTTGTTTTTTTTTATTTTTTCCCAACCAGAGAAGAAAAGAGTAATTGTATTAATTTTAAAAGGACATAAATCATAAATATATAGAAGCAACCGATTGTTATTTAGTTTATCCTAATTTTTAAGTGAAGAATTATAGAAGAAAAGACTATACAGTATGTTACTAAGTAAAAGCCTAAAGAAAACCGAAAATATTAAATTATATAAAAATGTTTCTATTAACGGGGGAGAACAAAACAGAAATACTTATGTAAAGATGAAAAAGAATATGAATAAAAGCTAAACATTTTAATGAGGAATGTTGTAATCACAAGAACCCTATTATTGATATGTTTGTATTTATATTTTATGAAAAAAAAATATATTATATAGAAAAAATATTGGTTTTTGTTTAAATGTATTATTATTGGTAAAATTAGATTTGTCACCAACCGTACACCCACCCATTCCTCTTTTGGCGGATTGCAAATTCTTGTTTACGTTTCTTGTTACACTTGTGGTAATAATATCGGCCTTCTGCAGGAGCGATAATAATACCTAACCCTACTTCCGGATAACTCCAGAGTTGTAGGTGTGTTTTATAATGCGGTTGTTAAACTATATTCGATTCGGATATATAAAACCAGCTATCAGCAATAGTGACGTCTTCTTCTACCTTTTTCCCCTATGCCAAAAGGGGAAGTCACCTCAATCTGTGTTGCACCCTCAGATTTCTACTTTAATCTGAAAGAAAAAGGTAAATAAATATGCTGATGCGCTCTGGAATGAAGCGTCTCGAAGAATTCGGGTGTCAGATTGTCCTAATGACAACCTGCCTGCGATGAAAACCTAGCTTGATGCAACAGCTAGGACACAGATCGTCCGATGACAATCGGTCTTGCTTTCTTGAAGTTAGCTACAGTTCAGGAAGTCCTAAATAGTTCGCCAAACGACAATAACAATGAAAACCAAGCTATCCCAACGACCACCGGTCTTGAGGACATACACAAGCAGGATGGCGTCAAGTCCAAGTGCGGGCTCTGGGTACTTAAGGATTTGGGGCCACCAGAGCTGAAATTATTTTCTAAAATACTTTGGGTTATCAACGTGAAGTATGTTAAGAGCTATTGCGCACTGGAGACTTTTTGTCACGATGTAGGTAACTGTTTTCTCACCGCATCGTCAATTCCACAGGCTCTAGTGACGTGACGTGACAGAAAGATAACTTTTTGATTCCTCCGAACTGGTAACATTTTTGTTGCCGCTTAACTGCCGCTATTTTGGGAGACGTTGTTGGGCTAGGAAAACACTTTCGTATCTTTTTTTTAAAAAAAATGGCTGCTGCTGCAACGATAGTGTGAGAGGAAGGTATAAATAATTAAGCAATATACATAATACAAGTTTTACCACCCCTATACAACTAAAACTTTAAGGAATACTCTTGATAGCAATTTGAAGACAAAAATGTGGGAAGAAATGTCTATGAAAGTATTTATATAGACTTTAAGAGTTACAACAAGTCTCTCTTCGGGTTCAATTGATAATCGCATATTGCTACTTTGATAAGTTATAGGGGCCCTATTACACCAACAACATATCGGTTATGACTTTGCAACTTATCAAAATTTCTGATTAATTTCTGTTGCACCAAAAATAAATTTGAAAAGAACTCATTTGAGTGTTGAAAAGTGAGATGTTCGCAGCTTTTCAAATTACTGTTGCACAAAACAGAAAATGAGTAGTAAGTGATAAGTGTTCTATTGAAAAGTGATAAGGTTAGCAAATTATATGCTTTTTCTCAATTTCCGTTGCACTAAATTATTGCGCTTATCATTTTTTCAATAGCGAGTTTGATAATTTAACCGACATAACGCTAACAAAAAATTCTCTTTTCAAATAGACGCAATGTGATCGGTAGTATCTCTCTTTTATAATATAATAATAATAAACTTAATATAGTGAAATAAAGAAATGTTTCACTTCAAAAGATTGTTTAAATTACACGCTGGACTCGGACACATTGGAAGATTTTCGTTTAACACGTGTGCAAATATAATACATATTGTTACGTGCAATTGAAAGAGACAACTGGTGACAGTTACTGGCAATGGAGAGTAAACAACTTCAGGTTCGGAGAATCGATGATGGAATCTTCGGGAAGTTTCAGGAATAGAATGAATAGAATAGTCAAAAAGATTCTGGAATAGAGCACTCCAGAATATTCTGAAGAGTTTCTAGGGTATAAATATAACAGTTGTCACCGCCAAGAAGAGTTTTGTCTTAGACGTTGCAGTGTTAACAAGCGAAAGTAATAAACGGCCGAAAGCGTTGTAATTGGATTGCGATAATTAAAGTTGAGTTGATTAAGTGAATGTTTGTGAATTTTATATGATTAGAGTGAAATAAAGAACTTGTATAATAAATATTTAATATTGTGTTTTAAATAACGAACCAAACCTACACTCGCAACAATAAGTTCAAACTAAAAATTGGAGGAAATTCACAACATAGCAACATAGTGGATGGACAATTCTTTAAGTCCTTTGCAATAACTACTAACAACTCTACATTAGTTAGGAAATAGAGCCCAATACAGTTTCTTCAAATTGGTAGCTTTCCTCAAGTAGCAGGATGCATCGATGGAACTATGATTAATATAGATGCCCCTACAATGAATGAAGAGCACTATATAAACCGGCGCAGAAAACACGCATTTAACGCAATGATAGTGTGTGGACCAGCCGGAAGCTTTTATGCTGTAAATTCCAATTGGACAGGTAGTGTAATGATTCCAGAGTACTTCGAAATTTTCAATTATTTGGGAATTTTAATGTTGGTATTCGTCCATACCTCATCCATACACTGGTGCAGTAATTTTGGGGGACAGTTCTTACCCACTAAAAGAATTGCTCATTCCACCATGAAGAAATCCTGATAATCTTAACAAAGCAAAGATTTTTAAAAAAAAAAACAAAGAGTATTGTGGAAAACAGTTTTGGTAAGTGTTCATGAATTTACCTTTCATTAATTATATTAATAGAAGATTACAAAACAAATTTAACTCTTCCTTTTTTTCTTTCACCAATTGCAAAACAGCTAATTTTTTAGCTTTTTATCAGCTCTAGCCATAATGAACGACTCAACTGTCAACTCGTAAAAATAATAATTAATAATAATTAAGCTCGTCATTTTTTGATAATTAATTTTTAATTTTAGTGCAACACTTATCATCCTTACTTGGCAAAAATTAAGTTTTCTCGATTGATAAGTGAGTGAAATTTAAATGTTTTTCGTGCAACTCTTATTACTTACATATATCAAAAAACAAATAAATTGATAATTTGTTGACTAGTAGTTAATCATCAAATCTTTCAATACTCATCGGAAATATCAAAGGAATCTTTCAGCATAGGACCGCGTAGTTAATCAAAAACATTAAGTGAAATTTGGCTTTAAGAATCGTTTCGCTCCAAATTGAAAGGACCCCTAATAGCGTTACTTTCGTTGATATTTTCTATATTTTAGGACGACGGCAGTAACTAAAAAGTAACGTGACAAAAAGTCTTCAGTGCTCGTCAGGCCTAACATGAACAAACAATATAAAAATTTTCATTGATTAACAAATATATTGAGTTTGGCTACTGGAAGTAGGTATACCAAGAAAAAAATATCGGAAATATGGCTGCAAGCCAGTGTTGGGCAAAATGTAATCTGATTAATGATTAACAATTACAATTAACCACGTAATCTGTAATCAGATTACTTTGTAACAGATTACTAATGTAATCCATTTCCATAATTACATAATGTAATCGATTAACGTGTAATGTGATTACAAGTTAATCTGATTACACATTAATCGATTACAAGTTAATCTCACTACATGTTAATCTAATTAATGTGATTACATTTAAGATATTTAAGATATTTGTATTCTAATTCTTCATAAAACTCCCTAAAACTAATTTCGTATGAGAACAATATTATTTTCTTTCAATTCATTTCATTATATTATTAATTACTTTTAAGTAATCTACAAAGTAATCTGTTACAATGTAATTAGATTACAAAATAATCTAATTATATTGTAACAGATTACACATTCGATAGATAACATATTCTCTCATAAGTAATCTGATTGATATGTAATCAAATACAATTTAATTAGATTACTTTGTAATTTGACTAAACTGTAATGGAATTATTAATTATATTACACTGCAATTAGATTACGCCCAACACTGCTGCAAGCACAGTCACTATACGTTACTTTGTATGAAATTTTGTTGCCATGTATAGAAGTTCGAGTAAATTTCGGGGTCTACTTTCAGTAACTAACAGTAACAGCTATACATATTGTCTTACTGGTTCAAGTTTTGCTCATCGGTTGGTCTACTATCGCAATCACAAAGGCTGGACTTGACCCAGCAGGCTCATGCGTAAAGATGGCATTGGTCAAGTCTGCGGTCTTCGAGGTAGCAGGATAAAGCGGATGCGTCCAATATTGAGGAAACTTGCCGACTACGGCTAACGTCCAATAACTGACGCACAAACCAGGTATCCGCTAACTAAATCTGAAAACAAGCTTTTATTTTGTTAGGCATGCTTTGTTCTGCAGTACATATTTTCATAAGTTTCCTTTATTTTTCTCATATACCTTCTCTGCTTAGAACCTAAACTACTCTGTAAATATGCTTAGTACATAGTCGCTATACCCAACGCTAATTTGCGTGGCGCATATGCCGGGGTTTGTAATAAATAAAATTTGAATTTGAACCTTCTAAAGTTGCCAAAGGAATAATTACAATTTTGTTTTTTGTTTTTCATTTCTACAAATCCAAAAGCCTACCTAGCTAATTCTCCTGGTGCCATCAGCAAGGTATTTGAAATTATTATTTTTTAGATATATTTTTTTACAGCGATTAAAGCTGTTTTTTAGAACTATCGTTGAGCAGTCTGGTACGAAGGTGTCTGTCACATTTTTTTTTTTTTTGATTTTTCATAAATCATTCAAAATTTTTGAATTTGGCAAAACTTTTTCAATAACTCTTAAATGTACCGCTTCTTTCGGAAGGAAAGTTTGAAGAAAGGTATCATGGAAGAAAGGTTGAAGTATTTTTCCCAAATTGGGTTAATTTTCTTTCGCTGTGGTAACCTTTGGGGCAAGTAGGATTTTGCTAATGTGGGGAATATTGAAATACAATACAATTTAAATAAATATATTATTCATTATTATTATTATTATTTATTTTGGGAAAATACGCTTTCTTACTGACACAAATCTATGGAAATGTGTGTGAAATGTGTATGTTTTCTACACGCGTGTCCTTTCCTATTGCACGTAAAAATATTACTAACAAATACTTTATTTTGGTTAATGACTGAAATAAAGATTCTTATTATGGGTAATACTTCAATAAGAATATTACTAAAAAACCACTTTATTCTGAGTATCGACTGGAATATACTTGTTTTTGGTATCGACTGAAACAAGAATATCCCAATTCCAAACCTCAATAAAATAGGAGGCCAATTTGATCAAGTACCAAAAATTGAGCTGGTGAGATTGTCATTTGCTACAAAAATTTTTCTATCATAATTTCGATTAAATTTTAGTTTTACTCCTTTGAATTTATTGAATATTTGTTTTAACTTTATAGATAAGTTTTGAATTTCCTTTAAAATAATTTTACTACTAAAATTCTATTTTATATTAATTCGTTCGTAGTAATTATTGAATTGTGAAGATTTAGTTTTTAGAGTAATTTAGTGTAGTAGACTTGGTGAAAAGGAAAATAAACCAATGATTCATTGATGTTAAACTAGTGTTTTAATTTCCACCACCCTTCGTTTATTTATTACTTGTTCGATCTAAGTGGTTCAGAGAAAATTACGATAACATCGTTGCGATGATACCTGACCTAAATAGCAACTAAATCTAAAATAATACTATTTTAACTCATTGGTAGATCATCACCAACTTTAGTAGCGGTAGCAAATATAGAATATGTGAAATCGTTTGTTGATACCAAGGAAATAATACGATGCTTTTTTCCTATTTGTTCTTTGTCTTTGTTGACCTCTAGTCTCAGTGGCAATCAATATGCACCTCAATGGAAGTAACATCGCAAATATGTTCCAATTTTCTTTACTCTCAAAGAAAATTTCCTGCCATTTTTGCGATATTTTTAGATATTCCACCGGAAATATTTTAATAATACAATATTAAACACATCCAAAGCGAAAATCATATACATATAATAATATACTGGTGTGCGCAATTTCTGTTTAGACAATTCAGTCCAGATCTTTGAAACGATTGATTCTACGAAAAAAAGTCAGAAACTTTTTTGTGTAGAATTTATAAACTTAAAATCTTTTCATAACATTTTCCTCGAAAACTTTATAATTTTCGAGATAATTGCAAAAAACTAGAATTGAATTTCATCCCCTGAATAAACCCACGGTTCAAATTAACAGTACTTTTCAGGATATGTTTAGAACAAAATAAAGGTCACCACAAAAATCCAGCTTGGTTAAATTTTTTTCGAAATTTTGCCCTTTTTGTCTAAATTTACTGGGCTAATTGATTATATGACGGAAGATACGAATCCACAATGCCGAGTTTATTGGAAGATATTGGGAAAATTGAGGACAACTAACCAGTCTACCAAGGATCTTAAAGATTTAAGTAAAATTGAAAAAATCGTCCGAAATTAAGGATAAACCAATTGCCAAAGTTCATTCGTTTAAAACACATGGGAATTTTAACATTTCGAAATTATCAAGTTTCCTTCTTTTCTTATAAACCCATCGAATTTATAAAATAAATGGGAAGAGTAAACAGACTTTCATCTACAGTTTGATGGAAATTTACGACATGAATTTTAGAGTTCCACACAACTGAACAATTTTATCTAGTTTTCTAATTAATTTATTTTTTTACCTGCTGAGAAAACTTATATCAACACGATTAAAATACTTTTTTACGATTAAACGCCTGCATGATCCTCAATGTGGTACGAAAGGGAAACACCAGGGTAATAAATAATTAAAACGTATAAGATGCTCTTAATCATCGTGAACGTTCGCGAAACCTACAATGGCCGTTGTTGTAGAAAATATATAACATGGCTAGAATCTAGCCATTGTTAATGATTTGATGGTCATATTTAAATGCTTAAATATTTATTAAGACATACTTAAGTTATAACACGATAGTGACTATAATGTATGTTACAGAATTATATTTGAGTTCTTTGCAAAAGTTCAAAAATAACGTAAAAAAACCCTTAAATACTATTATTCATAAAAACGTCCATTTCCTTATCGAAAGCAGTCTTTGTGTTGGCCATATACTGATCGAGTTCCTTATCCAAGTCTTCTTTCTTGATATCCGGTCTCTGAACTAAAATTAAATGGCAGAATAATAAGTTTTATAAAAAATATAAATCTTTATAATTAAAATTTAAAGATTACACGACAGCTGTTTCGATTCCAATTGCAGCTTTACAAACCTAATGGACGTTTTATACCTCTTCCACGACCACTTCCCCGACCACGACCGCGAGTACGGCCTCGGGAATTTCTTTGTTGTCCACTACCTCTCCCGACAACTCGGGAATTTCTTTGTTGTCCACTACCTCTCCCGACAACTCGGGAATTTCTTTGTTGTTCACCTCCTCTTCCGACAACTATTTGTCTTGATCTAGATCTGTCTCTTACACGGCTCCTTGATCTGCTTCGGCTACGTTGTGGTGTTGAGCCACCTCTGGAAGAAATAGGATGCGATTAAGATTTAATTTGTGCAGTGGACTGAAGAATTAAGAAATTCACTTCATTCCGCTAAAATTATGCAATCATCCCGACAAAGTCGATATTTAACCGCAACTGGAAAATGCATAAATAAATCAAAATAAAATCACTCACTCACCTTCCTCTTGGGCGACTAACACGTCCCTGTAGAGCCCCACCTTTATTACCGCTTGGTAAATTATTGGTCGAATTCCGCCTCTTAGTAATTCGTCCACGGGTCACACCACCATGACTAATAACTCGCCTTCTGCGATTATTTCCTCTAATTGAACGGTCCCCTTGCCCAAAAGATCTTCGTACACCCAGACGGTTACTAACAGAGGCACTACCTCTACGTGATCTACTTGTGGATCGAAATCTAGTTCTATTGATTCTTTTAGCTGGTGGTACACTGCCGTCACCTCTATTTAAATTATTTCTACTATTTGCTCTGCGCAAATTATTTTTTGAATTCGAACGCTTAAGATTTCCAACAGAATTTGATCGCTGTCGATTTTGTTTTGATGGGCTTCTTATCAATGTAGTTCGTTTTAAACGGCGACGTGGCAATGGTGCTTTCCCAGCACTTGCGCGTCTTGCACCCAATCTTGCCGCTATATTCGAGGTAGAATTCGACCGTCTCAAAGTGGGCTCAATTAAATCAGCCTTCATTCTGTGAAAATTGATTCGTGTTTAAAAAATAAATATTATTTTTTGTTTCATATCGAAACTATAGTTGTATTGGTTTCTTTTGAGTGATTTGATTGATTGGAATCAACGGTTCTTACGTTGCAATATTGGATAGGCTATTCGAACGTGCCAATTTTCCATTTGGAGCAAGTCGAATTGCATTTCTGGTGCCTTTCTTAAGCCCAATCCGATTCTGTATACGCTGCCTGGATGGCAAGTTTGCCTTTAGACTCCTCTGTAAATTTCATCAACGTTAGTTTGTTGGTTTTTTGTTTTTGTTTTGGAAATATTAGTATGTATTTAGATTTATTGGATTTTTGGACATTACTCGTTTCAGTTTTAGGGCTGCTTGAATTTTATGTTTCTTTTCCAATTGCTCCAATAATTTACGATTTGCTATTGATGCTGTGCCGCCGCCATCAATTGAAACACTTTGCGTACGTCGTCGGCCGGGTTTTCTTAATGGTGGCGATTTTGGGCCGACTGACTGCATAACCGTAAAACGATCATTTAGTGATATTTTTGTTGAATTATTTACGTGTATTTTATTTATAGACATTTTTTGTGACTTTTTTGTTTATTTTGATCTGGAAAATAAAAGAAATTAGAAATTAGATTATTAAATTTGTAGTGTAAATCATATGAATATATATAATTCCTGAATACGGATCAACTTAGCTTGTTTTCTCTATTGGCTCTTATCGTTTTAGTTTAGTGTCCGTATATACACGGCTACGAATAATATTTTGAAAGTTGCTTCATAAATTACATAAATTCTGATAAGAAAGAAAACGCTCATTCAAATTAAATTATAGAGACGCTAGTGCTGTCACTATCAGATAAAATCGACTAACGCACCAAGAAGACTGTTCAGAATGAAAACAATCTATGCTATCGTCATGCACGAGTAGCCGGAGATTTTGATAATGTCGCGAAATTTGTGGTTTGTTAAGGGATGAAGATACAACACAGTGCAATCGTTTTCCCTCTTTTTTCTATTACAGAACTATGCAGTTTTTGGGTCAATTATGTAAGAACCAACAGACAAGATAGGCTGACAAAAATTCCAATAAATATGCTTTTGTTTTCATATCGGGTATATTTTCTGATTTATCTAATGGAAATTATAGGCGCCTTAGACGCGATGAGCCTAGCCGTTGTATGACAACCCTACAAAGGAGCTACCTCCACCATTATTATTTCTAAGCATTACAAACAAAATCATAAACTTAGTATACTCCTATGATTTCCTCGTCTAGACTAACAACTAGAAGTTTTGGTGTGTTGAAATGTCAACAAATTTGCACATTTATTAGATTGACTTGAATGCTAAATCATGAATTCTGCTGGTAGAAAGCTTGAACCATAGATTTCACAAGAACTGGATACCTTATGGTATACCAGAACAGTGTATACAGAGTACAGACTGAACCGCAACATGTTTTAGAGCATCCGGAGAACAAATGCTGCTTTAACAGCAGTTTGTATTAATTTGATGGACTTCCTCAACGCATCTGATGCGAGAAAATATGAATCACTCGACGTGTCCATCATTTCAAATTTTGTGATATCTATTCCGGAATGTACCACCAGCCATATAAGATTTGCATAATCTGCTCTAGTATTTCATGCGACATCTATGCTTGTTCTCAACAAACATATTGGTCCGGATTCACTTATGTAATTTACTTTATCAGCATTCCTGTTTGTTATATATTCTGAGTGCGGGATATAAGACTGCTAAGGTAACTTGCTAAAGTACACATAAATTCAAGCAGTTACTGCTGTAGAAATTTATTGTAAAATAACTGAAATTTCCAAGCTAACAGCCCAATTAAAAGCTGGTAAAGTTTAGACTGTATCCTGCAAATTTGGCAGAGTTCACAAGGTTGAAATTCATCAATTAGGCCTAAAAGGCAATCAACGCATCAAGCTACTTCAGCTGACCACCAAGGCGTAATAAAGTATCAAATTTGATCGGGGCGACTTTGCAGCGTACGTGAGGTTATAGAGCAGAGGAGGTTTCCTAATGTATTTGAGGAGAGAGTGGAAATGTGCAATAATTCAACATGAAATGGTGGTTGGTTGTGAAATGCACTCATAATGACTATCTCGTTTGAAGATATGTAGCAGTAGCATATCGTTCACCTAGCCATTCGAATTATTATTGTGATTATTTTGGAGAAAAGATAAGTGAAGAAGAGAGGAAGTAAAAATTAATACAAATAAAATAAGTGATCATTAGACATTGAAATAAACAAACACGTGAAAATGCTAATACACAAAGCATTTAGTGGAATTTAATAAAAAGATCAGTACTGAAGGAAGACAAACCAGAAATAAGTGATATCCAGTTTGGAAATAAGAAAATCATGAAATAGCGAATAAATTAAATATGTAGTTATTTTATTGATAGTGTAACAACTTTAAATAGCTCAATACCAACGGTAACGTATGTAGATAATCTAGAGTAAAGTTTGACGAGCTCTGAATTCGAAAATGTAAGACATGAAAAACCAAAATTTGCATGCCGATGAATAAAAAGAAAGACTACAACAGAGTAGATATAAGAATGATTTAAGACAACTGGAACATCATGGGAGAGTATCCTGTTAACCTGAAGGAACATTTTCTAGTTCCTCAAAAGAGGCTATAGTAGTGCCCGTACCTAAAGTAAAAAAACTAGAAAATATGAGCAATTTCGACCAATTAACATGTTAAACATTTTTGATAAAATAATAGAAAAAGTAGTCGAACTAGATTTGGAGAAATACTTGAAGAATCAAAACTTATAATGAAAGACCAGACTGGTTTTAGAAAGCAGCATAATTGTGAAGCAACGGTGAATCTGATCATAGAAGACTGAAAGAAGAAAATAAATTTTAATAACTTCATACTAGCAGTATTTCTCGACTTTAAAAGAGCCTTCGAAACAATTGACAGAGGAATTCTTATCCAAAAACTAACTAAATATGGAGTGGTGGGAAGAGAGCTTAAATGGTTTGGGAGTTATTTAAATGTGAGGAAACCAAGAACAAGAATTGGTGATGTGCTATCAGAATCAAAAGACATAATCTTAGATGTGCCCAAGGATCAGATCTTGGAATCATTCTGTTCTTAATATATATTAATGATACGTAAAAATATATTAATGATTGGGAAAAAAATTGGTTTCTTCAAAAGAATTAGACGCAAGATATCTCCAATGACTGCCATGCAAGTTTACAACATTTACCCATTTCAAGTATTGTTTAACAATATTGCTTTTGTGTAACCAAGCATCATTAGATCGACAACAGATACTTCAAAGCAAGGCTATGAGGTGTATACTAAAATGCAACAGATTGACAGCAGTTAGACACATGCTACAAGTACTGTAATGGATGAACTGTAAAAACAGAGTGGAAATTAATGTGTTTAAGTTTATATTCAAAATAAAAACAGGATCAATTATCTGAATACCTACAGACTAAACTAAATCTTGTTTGCGATATACAACGATACAATTTGCAAAGTGTGGAGGTAAATTGTCGATTAGACAGCAAAAGTAATAGAGCACAAAATTCATTGTTGTATAAGGAACTATAGTTACTAATGGAACTAAATCATGAAAATAGATTTATTAACTTTAAAAGAGGGTATTTGGATTATTTCAGGGCAAATAGTACATAAATTTATATGGAATCTATAGAACATATATTTTTGTCAATTTAATCTAATAAATTATTAGTATTATAATTATAGTCGTGTTGTAAGCAGCAAGCATCAAAATTAAAAATTATGCAAACTGAGCACAAGTATCCTGATGCTTCGTTAAATTTTTGTGCCTTATTATACTCATTATCATTGATTTACACTCATGAACAATAATAATGATGCTAGTTACGAAGATGATTGCTGCATCGATTAAATTGTCGGCCTTATAAACATAAACATAAATTTATTTGAGTACCCGTGCCAAGGGCACGCATAGCGCTTGGCACATCATAGATAATTACGTGGTAGATTAACATTGTAGCAAAATAAACAATATACTGTGGTCATGGATAGAAAAGCTTGTGGCGATTTCTTGGTGAATGGAAAATTGTGGTAAATCTCCGACTTGGAGAGGTAGATCTAGTTTTTTTTTTCAAAGATTGTGGTAGCTGCACAAAGCAGTGGAGTGTATATTACGATGCAACGGGTATACAGCAATAAGATGTATGCTAGAAGCACTAAAACTGGACATTAAAAGAACGAATGAATTGAGTGTATTTCTGTTTATATTCAAAGTCAAAGTTGGTCACATAGGTACCTGAATCTTTGTGCCGAAAATTATACCTAACAGTTTAACAACCATATAATGTGAGAGCTGTCGGTAGCTTCCACTTGAATCTAGGAAGGAGCACCAGGGCACAGAATTCACTATTATATAAGGGATTGCAATGGTATTTCAGGAATCTGTTTCTATATGAATGGCAGACAATTATTTTTCCCATCCCAGCAAACAATTTTTAATTTCCAGACGAAAACGTAGCGATTACTTCCTTACGAGAAACTTATCGCAAGTGTGTTTGTTTAAAAAAAATGTATCGCAAGTTTGTTGTAATTTTATTGCTTGGGAAATATTGCAAAGATGATAAGAATTCAATAAGAATTAAATTCGCGGTGGGGATAATAAGATGCTATATTATCCTTCCCACGAATCTCATTCTCATTTGCTTGCCGTCACGGCAAAATCTCTCCTAGGGGTATCATCTCATACGCGGACCATTTTATATCGAATGAAATTTTCTCCTCTCACAGATAATTAAGATTCTCCAAAAGCGAAACTTTTTCTATATTCGGGGATTGTTTGCAGGGGTCTGCCATTCCCAAAGCAGCAACAAAGAAAATAAATTTGGCACTGATTTCTCGCTCCAAATATATTTATCTAAGCTTTGAAATATAATATAAAATGATTTACTCGGAATAGGAAAATCTTATCGCCTTGGAAAATATTCTCAAAATGTTTAGAACATCTGTCCCTAGGGTTTTTTTCATTTCCTGAATAAACATCTATTCAAGTTTTGAGTGCAAAAATAACGATTTTACGCCCTCACAAGTGAGCTTCACTTAATAAATGTCTAAAAATAATCTTAAAAATTAAAAGAATCCCAATCAAAATTAAAGATGACCCAATTTGTCATTACTGTAAAATTCTTCCTCGTACGTACTGTAATAGCTAGAAAAAATACCTTTAGGAATCACTCCCGGCTGAATACAAGAAAGCCTTATATATTTTTCTACCTTTTACTACACTTTTCTAAGATATTTTATTCAGACCACTCAGATAAACTTAGCATAAAACTCGAAAAGAAATTCACGCTGCTGATGTTGGTTGAATAAATGCAGGAAAACTTTTGACAAATATGGCGATCAGGCGTAATTCTAATTAGTATTGCCATCTACACTTTTTTTGTATTTCGAAAAATTATTCTTCGAAAACGTAATATATCTATCACTTCTACTTCACTTTCACACGCGGAAGTTTTTGGATAGTTTTTTAAAAGGGAGGGTATTCGGGGGTAGGAAAAATTCCGTGCTACTAAGTTTCGATCAAAAGTACGGGCAGCATACCAATTCTACTGCAAGAAAATTAGATCCGGCCATGCTGAAATTGCGAAATTTCTGAATTTTCTGATGGGACGGCTGTACCACTGACATGTATATAAATTGACTGCTTGTTGAATCAAAAATACATTCAACCAAATGGCACCACTTTCATATTCCTGTCTCTTTCCGTGAGAGCATACTTTCCCACTGAACTGAAACGATTACGAAGGAGAAATTGCTTGTAAAAATCCTTGTAAGAAACACTTTCTTCGACTCATAATTAAAATTTAACGATACAAATAGTCCCAAAAACTTTGTGGTAAATTCGGTAAACCCCACAGGCATGCATATAAGTAAATTTGTAAATAATTTAAATATAGCGCCAATTTACGACAGTTGGTAGCATTGACAGTGAGAGCATACTTTCTGAAATCAAAATTGGTGCCACATGAAATAGGAGATCAAGCATTCCATTTATATATATGTCAGTGGGCTGTACAGATCAGATGTTTACCAGCGATTTGAGTTGATAATATAATTATTTAATAATCATGACGTGTTGAGAATTTGTGATACAGTTATTGTTTATATCAAAAACTGTGACTTAATTGAACACACACACAATTAATTTCCGTAATCATATAAGGAACTACTCGGAGCAACATTATTGTGCTGACACGTCTTAGCAAAAGGGAAGGAAATTCCTTCCTTTCCTAAAGACTTGTGTGGAAAGGCCCTATGGTTTTAATTTAAGATGCCCATACAACAAACGTACATTCGATACGATATTATTTGTCAACGGCTGCGCGTGCTTCATTTTTTTTTATTGGAGTATAGCGCTTAAGAAATCTGAGAAGATATTAAATTTTCGTAAGCAAAATATTTACATAATTTTCAATAGCAGAAATTTTCATACTCTTAAATCTTAGTATTATCAAGTTCGTGCAGGTTTAGCGTTTTGTAATTTCCCAAGCTCTGCAAAATACTGCACGGAGCCAAAAGAACACAGATAAATATTGCAATATTGTAATAAATGAACGTACTCATCAATCAATATCGGCCAAAGTCTAGAGGTTGGCCATTTCGTTTCCGTTTTAACCTATGGTTTTGTTTGGCATCATACATGTTACTATAGCTTAAGAAGAAGACTGAGTTGTCAAAAATATTATTTTTTCGTCGGCAAACAGGCAAACGTCTGCAGAGTACATTGCACCTTGCACAGTGTAAAAAGAATCAAATGAATGTCTGATTACGATTATTCCGCTTATCTGATGTGGCAAAACATGCAAAAATCATCAAAAAAGGCATAGTACAGCAGAATTACAGCGGAAAGTATAGAAGGCACTAATTGCCATAATTTACAAAGAGTGGAAAAATGCGTAACATAGTCCCAGACTTGATTATATGGTTTGTTTCATGAATTAAAAATTTCCATTCATAATGTATAAATGTATATTTTTAGCTCATGTATTATTTTGACACTGGGCCTAGTGCATTTGCTATCAAATTATATTCGCATTGTACTTGGCGGGAATGTATCAGATTTAACTTTGTCACAATTGGTTGACCAGCACAATAAAGAGTACGGATGGCTTATAAAATTAACAGTCAATTGCTTTGGATACAGTTGCATTTTTGTCCCCGGATTTCTTATCTACAAATATACAAAACGCACAAATTACATAGAAAAATCTGGTACAAATAATACAATGGCTCCGTCCTTTATAAAGTAATTTAAAATCGATTTTGTTTTCAGCCAAAAGTTTAATTCACACAGCAGTGAAATTTTGCTTAACTGGTTCAGATGTTGAACGTGTAGAATCTCAATCAAAACAAAATCCAAATCGCACAGTGACCAAAGATATTTTATTACTTGCATACTGCTTTTTTGGCCTAATGGGATCGTATTTAACGTGGGGTGTATTGCAGGAGAAAATCATGACCCAGGAATATAAGAATTTGGATGGGAAAAGTTCACACTTCAAAGACTCGCAGTTTTTAGTATTTACTAATCGTTTATTAGCGTTTACTATAGCTGGAGGTTATATATTGTTAAAACAGCAGGTACGGCATAGAGCCCCTTTATTCAAATACTCGTTTGCCTCATTTTCTAATATAATGAGTGCCTGGTTTCAATATGAAGCCTTAAAATTCGTTAATTTTCCTACACAAGTCTTAGCGAAATCCTGTAAGATTATCCCAGTTATGTTGATGGGAAAAATTATCTCGCGAAATAAATACGAATTTTATGAATATATCACGGCTGCATTGATTTCGGTCGGCATGATTTTCTTCTTGACTGGTAGTACTGATGAAAGTAAAGCATCTTCAGTGACAACGCTGACTGGAGTGTTTCTTCTTGCGCTCTATATGATTTTCGACAGTTTCACCTCAAATTGGCAAGGAGATCTTTTCAAAACATACGGGATGTCTTCGATTCAAATGATGTGCGGTGTAAATTTGTTTAGCTCCTTTTTTACAGCAGCATCATTATCCGTACAAGGCGGATTCCTTGCTTCACTTCAATTTGCAACTGAGGTAAGTATTTATGAAAAACTAATTTGCTGTAGGGTGCTTTGATTAATCCTTTTTTTTTAACCATTACAACAGCACCCAAAATTCATAATGGACTGTGTTATTCTGTCCATTAGCTCAGCAGTTGGTCAATTATTTATCTTTTATACGATTTCTGTCTTTGGACCTGTTGTATTCACAATAATTATGACAGTCCGTCAGGTAAGCAATGGATTGTTTGCTTTTATATTTGCTTATTTTGTAAGAAAAACGCAGTTTTCTGTCAATACGTGATGGTCTCGTAAATATTTATTGTTGTGTGGTAACATATGCTAATATGTTTGCAATGTATGTAGATTTTCAGATAGAAATCTCGTTATAAGGTGGAAAATTTGAAATTAGTTTCTTTTTCACGTGAAATCCATTATCCAACGATTTGCTGTAGTAAAATACTTTTTTAATATGAAATTTTCTCTTTTACAGGCCGTGGCCATTATTCTGTCCTGCTTCATCTATAAGCATCAAATATCAATGCTAGGAATCATCGGGGTATTGGTTGTATTTTTTGCTATATTCCTTCGAGTCTATTGCAATCAACGATTAAAGGCAATTAGAAAACGAGCAGAAGTCAATAGACCAAAATTAGCAGTATAACTTCCGCCTTTTAAAGTCATCGTATTTATTAGAACTCGCATCTTTTCATTATCTCATTTAATTTTATCCGTGCTTGTTTGAATGGCTGTGTGGTTAGATCCGTTTTTAAAACCATTTATGATAAGCTTTAACGTTTTGTTGCTTTTTTATAAATATCGGCGAGACGGCGAGCAAATATACTTAATATATATTTTTTTGACAAGTGTACCTCGGTGTATTATTATCATTATTTTAGGTGATAATTTTTTTATATAAATGTTTACATGTAAAATAAAAATTGTAAGTCGTATGAGATTCTGTGTGTTTATTTATGAAGGGTTTATCGTCAATATCATCCATTGCTTAGTTTGATCTTATTTATTTGAAGCCATAATTTTATCTATCCACGTAGGATATAAGATGTCACTAACTACGCCATCCGAAGATTCCTCCCTACATTTTTAGCAGCGAAAGCAAGCATAGATTATATGTAAAGAGTTTGCAGAGAATGGATAAGTTCGGACCTTGCAAGCCTACATAAGGGCTTTTGGAAATGGTATTAATTGCACCAACGTCAACGAATATTGCCTTGCCAATGACAGAATAGAGTTGAATCCAAGACAGATATTCTTTCGCGTTAACGAATTTTTGTACGATGAAGAGAAATAGCTCTGTACAGTTTGTGGCAGAGCTTACCATCTATACTCTATAGTGTCCAGAAAACAATAATAACGAGAAAGTGTAATATTTATAAGTACTCTGACAATTTGAATTGAAAAAAAATCTGTATGATCGATAGGATAGGTATTTAGGTAAGATGCAAATAAAAAAGTAAAACTGTCAGAGGTTTACATATATATAAAAAAAAGGGGAAATATTTATCATCATACGAGAAGTAGGACTTGGTTATCTAGGTGTCGTCACCAAGAGACATTATAAGTATAGCTTGTTCAAAGAAAGAGTAGTTTGCAGCAGTTTCTGTAGCCTAAAAAATCTTGTTTTGCTATTTTTTTCTCGTTTTTTTCTTCTATCAGAATTACTAGTAAGGTCTAATTACACTTATGGTTGAAAGCATGTGTAAGATGAAGACTTTCTTTCTAACTTTTGAATTACCTATACTCAAACAGCTGAGGCATTTGAAAATTTTTCCGTGCTCTCCATTACGAACCTCAGAGCTTTAGTAAATGTAATCAGGAAACTGCTCCCTAGATAAGGGGTGAGGCGTATTTATCGTAACAGATGAAAACAACAAGTATTTACACATGGAAGATAACTGTTACTTACAACTCAACTTAAATACCTGTTATAAGAAATACTAGTCTTACAATTACAAACAGCTGTTACGGACAATATAAGTAATCGTAACCTGTTATAAGAAATACTAGGCTTACAAGCAACTGTTACGGATAATATGAAATCGTAACCTGTTATAAGAAATACTAGGCACGAGCTTCGCCCTGATGTAGGGAAGGCCTCAATTTTTTCCTAGAAATTTACTGGAAATGTTTTCTTTAGAAAACTTTAGAAAATAACTCAGACCAAAGTGAATAAAAATTCTGCCGAAACATTTTCTGTAAATTTCTAAGAACAAATGAATGCGTATTGCTAATCTACGTGGTACGGTATGAAAAATTGAAAATAACAGACTGTTATTTTATAACAGGTTTTTGGAACTGTTAATTTTAGATAACAAGAACAGTTGTAACAGGTATTCAATTTTACCTGTTACAACCCATCCCTTTAATAATTGTTCTTATCATCAACGTGTCAGATGACATTTCCACTAGGAAAATTTGAATTGATTTTTGTGATTTATTTATTTAAATTTTTAAACTATTTATTTTAAATTAATTTTTATATTTGTTTTTCCGCGGAAAGCCTGTCTCCCATATGCTGAACAAGGCGTTATGTCCATATCCTTACGCTTCAGCGTCGAATTCGGAAAAATATATGAAATCAATCGTAAAATCAGATTCTCATTTATGAACTTATCATGACACTCATTACATGCTCATTAATAATCCCATCGTGACACTCATTGCCATGCTCATTAATAAGCCCATCGTGACACTCATTATGTACTCATCGAAGTGCTCATATAATATTGTAAAATGCACAAAAATAAAGCAAAATATACATTTCTAAATAAGTGAAAAAGATGCAATATTTCATTCACACTTTCTGTGAATAAGTAAATAAATGATTTTTTCCCAGTTTTGATTCAAGCAGAATAATTTGCATCAGTACGTCCATCTGATTGCTCATGAGGAGCTCATTGATGAGCTCATCATATGTCGACCAGGAATGCTACTCGCATACTATTAAATGTCTATTCAATACATACTGGCTCGACTTATTTTACAATTTGAAAAAGTTTTCAATTATCTTACAGCCCATCGGTGATTTTGAATATAAATTTTTTTTAGGTTTATCGATGTTTGAAGATATTGCAAAAGTAATGATTTAGGTGTTGTAAGTGTTTCGGCTATAGAGATGAATTTGAATTATGCGAGTTTTTCAATCGATCTTTTAGATCGCAGTGAATGCAAGACCGACGCCTGCACACCCCTCCGCAAATCTAATCGAATCTAATACTACCAATAGAGCGCAAAAAATCCTATTGAAAATGTGAATTCTTTTTCATTCACCCCTTTTTTATTTTTATAAAGGATCTTGTGCTGTGAATAGATATTTGAAAATCAAATAAACAAATCCTAACTAATTTCAAGGGCTTATATGTGTACTTTTCTTATTTTTTTTATTAAATGAAATTCGAACACTGGAAGACTATTGTGCTGTTACTCTATAATGAAAAAAGATATTTTATTATTATAAAATTTTATATAAACAAGTAAAAAAGTTAGAATTGGTATAAGAACAATTCGTCTGATATCCTAGAAGAATACTCATACGTAATTTCGTATGGTCACCCATCTGTGCAAGTTTGATTTTTGAAGCGGGTTTTCGCATATATTTCTATAAGGGTTCGTCGGACAGAAAAAGTGATTATAACCAATTTGATAGGATTTTATATTCTGAAGATCTTTTCAGTACATTAAAACCGATCGTTTTCACAGGAAACATAAAACACCCAAATTTTTATATGGCAACACAAAGAAGCGGTTGCCCGTTTTAGTCTATTTTTGAAATTATAGTTACTATTTTTATGAAAACGCTATGTATAAAATTTTAGCACTTTATGTTGACGCGTTCTCATGTAGTGTCGAAATATGTAGTGAAAAGCGAAATTTTTGTATGGCAACCCTACAAAAGAGTTACCCGTTTTGTCGCATTTGCGAACTTTTTTTTTAAATCACATGTGCAAAATTTCAGCTCTTTAAGTACACGCGCTCTTCAGTTACCGTGAGGATCGACAGACGGTTGGACGTAAGGACGGACGAACGGACATGCAAAAATCAAAATAGCTTTTAATTTTATGCATGGGTGTCCAACCCATTTTGCTCTGCCATCATTATTTCTCCTTCGTAGGGTTGCTATACAAAAATTTCGATCCCCATTATATATTTGGGCGCTGCCTGAGAACGCGTCGACGTAGAGAGCTGAAATTTAGTATTTGGTGTTTTCATAGCAATAGTAAATAAAATGTAGAAAATCGACTAAGTAGGGCGGCCCCTTTTTTTTGTTGCCATATAAAAATTTAGGATTCTTACGTCCTACTATGAAAATGATCAGTCCTATACGGTTTTAATGTACTGAGAAGTTCTTCAGAATATAAAATCCTATAAAATTGGTCATAATCAGTTTTTCTGTTCGACGAACCCTTATAGAAATATATGCGAAGAATCACATCAAAAATCAAACTTGCACTTACGAAATTACATACGAGTATTCTTCTAGGATATCAGAAGAATTGGTCTTAGACTTGGACTTTTCGTTTCGACTTTTTCTTCATTTTCTGTCGCATTCCAGCGGGAAATAGAACCGCTATAAAGTGAATGCAAGAGCGCTTTTTCGGAAACTCTGTCTGAGCACCACAGGTTCTAAACGTGTGCAGAGTGCATATCCACAGCGGACAGCGATATTCTAGGGATGCATTCTTAAAGCGCTTATAGGGAATGTACAGGGATTCAAGAGAAAGCTTAATACAAGATTTCAGATTATTTTTTGTCTTGAATGCGTTCCGTTTGATTTTAATCCTATACGAATTGCAAGGACAAATAACAAAAAGATAAAAACATATTGTCAACAATTTATTGATCGGACGAAAACACACACTTCAACTGAATACCTACTCAAGAATGAAAATTCTTCTGCATGAGTCAACTTTTCATGAATAAGCCTAAAATCAGTGAAGAATTCTGCTTCGGGAAAGATTCCTTTG
The DNA here is from genome assembly GCA_963930735.1 of Dioctria linearis. NCBI lineage: Eukaryota > Metazoa > Arthropoda > Insecta > Diptera > Asilidae > Dioctria > Dioctria linearis. Next base: position 34,771,377 of record OZ005741.1, read on the forward strand.
GATATGTTAAAATCGCGCTTCTAAAAAGATTTTTTCTGGTTATGGTGTTGCAGCCCTTGTCATATTTGCCGCTAGAATATAATTGTTGACACGCACACAAATTAAAAATATTAGAAGAAAGTCACAGCACATCAGCTGGAATGTGTCAAAGTTTATTAAAAAATTTTAAACATTTTTTTAACAAAATTATTATAAATTTTTTAACTTATATTTTAGTAATATATCTTAAAAATCTAACACAAAACAAAAACGAAATACTGACATTTTTGGTTTTTTTTAAGCAAACGAGCTGTTGTAACTGTTTTAACTGGGATATTCTCTCTACCAAAGTTCTATCAGTACAGAGCGATGTATCTGAGGAATATTATGAGATCTAAGCAAATTACTTCGTTTGTAGTTATTCCGCGATTCTTGATATTCTCTAATAATTTGATCTTGAACATCACGAAGACACGGTGACTAACGACTGTATTCCATGGTAAGTTCACCTTTACCTTGTGTACTAGATCTGCGTTTATAGAGGACTGAAAGTCCGACACTGAAGGTTCCATCCGAACTAAAACTCTCCTATAAACTGGTACTGAAAGTCCAAGTCCAGTCCCACTTTTAGTTGGGACTGAGCTTTCAGTCCGCGACTTCAAAATGTCCCTATAAACACTTCCGGACGGATGAGGTAAGAGTAGTTAAAATGAATAGGGTAATAGGCTATAACAAAATTTAAATAAAAATCACTTAAATTTTCTCAACTAGATTTTTGCAATAATAGTACCTTTTCGTTGTAAGAAAATCCAAACAGAAATTATATTGGCACTAAAACTTTTAAAAATATATATTTTTTTCTTCGAGCCACCACAATGTTAACACTTTTCAAGTCTTGAAGTCTTAACGCAATTTTAAATAGAAAAATCGAAAATGCGACTATAAACATTCCGGGAATTTCCCAAATTATATTTTATTTTTGTAACTGCGTAAAAATTCCGGGAATCTCCCATTATATTTTATTTTTGTAACTGCGCAAAAATTCCGGGAATTTCCCATTATATTTTATTCTGTAACTGCGTAAAAATCCCTGGAATTTCCCCAATTATATTTTATTTTTGTAACTGCGTAACGAATTTTCTAACATGTTCTAACCACTGACTTATAACAATGGCCTGAGCGTATTGTCATTTTCCTATAGGAAAGCATGGCACAAGTTTTATAGTTCTCTCTTTCGCCCTATGGAAGAGTTGGAGCTACCAACACAAAATATTGCATTCTGGAACGTTTGCATATGCCATTTGATGTTTTTATGTTGGCTACAGATGCAATCACCGCAGAAGGAATAAGGTAAATATAATGTTTACCATGCTTAGTCTCTCTTGCCCATAAGCAGGATTAAGTTAAGAATAACTTTTGAAAATTAAAGTCGAAATGAGTTTAATTCCTTATAAACGATTAAAATATCACTTGGCCACAAGAAAATATATTTTTTTAATTAAATTCGATTTATGGGTGTAAAATTTCATCTGATTGATTGAGTTTTACATGTTTTTTTATGTAATCGTTTTTTTTAGGGTGCTCTAACGGTGATATACAGAAACACAACATTTTTTGTGCCACATGAAATAGCAAATCGCTCAGTCCATTGTTATAAGTCAGTGGTTGCATAGCTTTGCTTTTAGCGAAGCGTGAGCAAAACTGTTCAAAATGGTATAAGTGGAGCCATCTGACATTATAACAAGGAAGCATTTTCGCAATCACTAAATACATACACTAGGGTTATAATTATTTTTAGTGTCCGACGAATCGTTCTAGAAATATATGCGAAAAATCATTTCAAAAATCAATACCTACGAAATTACATACGGGCATTCATCTAGTAGGGTATCATAAGAATTGGTCTTATTGTTAAGTCTATCTATTCTAACATTTTTCCCTGTTTCGAGTAATCAATCCTTGGTGAATTTTATAAATAATTAAATAAATAAGACTGCACATACGAGTACACTAATCTACGGATTATATAAAATTCAAACAGAATATTTACGATCTTAAATTTAAAAATTCTAGCTGTCGGAAAAATCTTTTAGCTTAAAATTTTTAACTCCACAGTCTTTTTTCTCTACATTATTTTATGAAACTTTCTACATTAATTAATTAATTAGCTCTTGAATACGTATGTACCTGTTTAAAACAGCCCTCCTACAGTACATCGACCAAATAGAAATTTTAAGTCCGTCCTTAAGCCTTCCAACAAAGCAACGCAAAGCAATTAAGAGTGAAAGTATTTTTTTACTTATGTATGCATTTACGCAAAATTAAAACTATCCCCTTATGACTAAATATCATTTGCATATCGCCATTGTGAATCGAGTTAGGTTGAATTACCTTGGGAAAGGTCCTTCCCCCTGAACACCCATTTAATTTGCCACTGTACTACCGCAAAGTTTACTTACTTGGTGTCGTGATATCACGCAATGATTCAAGCTAATTGGTGGCGTCTTTTTCTGTACCCGTTCGTCAGAAACACAGAACCTACCTAAAACTATTCTATATAGGTAGGTACATTAGTTTTGTGTGAAAGTACCTAAATTACCTTGCTTGGTACTATATAGGTGTGTATTTATGTAGATTGTAGGTACATGTACATAATATAGTATATAATTGACACAAATCAGCAAGAAGTATGTAAGGAAAGGTGTGCAATACTTGTCAGGCCGGAACTCAAGAAGTCATAACAATTCTGGTGAACTTCCAGTAAAAGTCCACTTATTCAGCAGATTGGAATTGTTTCCTTTTGAAATAATAATTATGCATGCTGCGTGCATAAATCTGAACTTATGTTATCATTTCACACCCGATGAAATTCAACAATTTGAATAGTAATAGAATTCCTGCAACATATGGTGTGACAGCTTAAGCTAGCAAACGTGCGTGCCAGCTTTGATATAACATAGATAATGAAGTACGTATACCTTGTGGAAAGATATACCAGGTGTTAACGAAATTGATTTTTACTGTTCACACTCATGCCTCTACATAAGTTGTCCGCGATGTGTAAGACATTTATTATGCGACTATAAGAGAGTAGATTGGCGAAATGTAATATGGTAATATCTAAATAATTGCTGCTATGAAAGTGCTGAGTAAAGAAAGCAATGAAAGGAGCATTCCATATTAGGTACATACTCGAAGGAGCAGAAAAATGTAGAAATTTGCTCCTTAAATTGTTCACCTGTCACGCCACTTTTATATATATTTTTTCACTCCATACTCCATAGCATGAAAATAATACAAACTTTCGAAATCTTATCAATTCAAGTAGATCAATGAAGCCGACCAAAGTGTACAGGTAAAGGCTATATGACTAATACCTTAGTTCTACGGTATAATCATGCGATGTTGCATTCTATTGCATAATTTTCAAGGTCGCAGTCATTAACAGAAATCGAGACCTAGTTCGACAAATATATTTTTGGAAATGTACCTGTAATACACACTGATGAGGTCGAAGGTATATTTTGATGTTACGAGCATAATAAGTTATTGAAATGTTTTTGTTTGTTTGTTTGAAAAGTTTTGTATGAATGTATTCTAGTTGTATAGATATAGATATTCGTATATATTTGGCAACCTCGCACTTTTATTGTAGGCATACATCCTAAGTGAAAAAATTCGTTTTACAAATGAAAAATCTTTTAAAAAAAAAAGTGGAAAATGATAATTTGTGTTTTACTTCATTCGAGAGCCGTACAAAATACGAGTCTACATGCAATTCTCAACCTTCTGCATATGAAAAGAAGAAATTTCTTTGTAAAAGAGTGCGTTTCGAATCAGCAGGAACCGTACATTACCCTTGTGAATAGATTTATAGAACTATATAGTGGTTGCGAAACGCAATTTGTAGTAGTAGGTACCTTGTTGTGTTGTAGAATCGCTACTACTGTAGATCAGACGTAACCAAAGGGTAAGCCAGCAATGCCTCGCTCCAAGATAAAATCAGCGATGTTCGGACCTGATGTAGGTAAAGCCGCAAGTTTTTCTTAGAAATTTTGTGGAAATTTTTTCCTTAGAATTGTTAAACATTGGAGGCTGACCGATAACAGCAAATATTGTGTGATTGCATCTGAAAATAACTCCAGTCAGCGCCCAGCTATATACACAAGGGCGTTACTCATCAGTACGGCTTGATTTCTCTGCCATATATACTAAAGAGAATAGCCAAACTGACCTCATATATTCACTAAAAAATAATTTTTAAGTGTGAATTATATATGAGGCGAAATACTACGTATTTACTTGAATGCCTAGCAAGATTTAGCTCAATCGTGACTAGATTTTTGTAAGGGGGTTTTGATATGAAATAAATTCATATGGAATTTAGTCAAAATGATATTGACCGAGTTTCCTGCTAAATCCGTACTGATGAGTAATACGGTTCCTTCTGATTCGAAACGCCCTCTTTTGCACAGAAATTCATTTTTTAAAGATTATTCATTTATAGAAAGAGTTTTTTTCACATAATTTTCGTACTGGATTTAGCAGCAAACTCGGTCAATTTCATTTTGACTAAATTCGCTATGAATTTATTTCATAGCAAAACTCTCTATACATCGTAAGTTTTATTTTTATTATCTCAGGTGTCATCATCTATAAAAAAGCGACTCCGCTCATATCTTCCTGAGATGATATCTAATTGGCATATATATATATCCAATGAATAGGATTTAGTTGTGATCTTCTAAAGTTGAGAAATGTTTTTATCCTCCCTTGCAAGTAGGTATATTTTAAATACCTTCTCAGATTTGACCTTACAATTATGCAAAATCAAAATCCAAAACGGTGGAAGATTTTTAATTTTGTTGTGTCAATTTCTTTATTAGGTACCTACTTAATAAAATTCAATTGTCAACCATTTCCAACTAAATCTGCACATTCTTCGAGCCTCACGATATTCAGAAGTTAAGGTATATTACATACGGCCGTTAGTTAGCAGGAGGGTGTCCAGTGGTACTCCACAAAGCTGGGTTCTTTCATCTGAACTATGGATATTGGTGGTTAATGGAATTCTCGTCACTTTACAGAGAGAGGGAATAAAAGCGGTAGCATATGCTGATGATTTAGTCATCCTGGTCTCGGGTAAGCTCCTATCAACGATTAGCGAACTAACCCAAAGAGCATTGCAAATGCTTCTCAACTTGTGGTCTGGGGCTCAACTCCGCAAAGACCGAGCTAGTCCTCTTTACACGGAGTAGATTTAGTCCAACTTTCGCTTCCCCAAAACTCTTGAATTTAAAACTGAAGCCAAATACCTAGGAGTGATACTAGACTCCAAGTTAAATTGGAGGATAAATGTGAATGACCGCGTCAAAAAGGCGGCCAATGCACTGTATACCTGTAAGAAAACTTTTGGATAAAGATGGGGCACACACCCTTGCATCATGGCACTGGTTGTCCACCGCCTATCCTCACCTATGAAATCTTGGTGTGGTGGAATGCTCTAGAGAAAGCGACTCACTTGAAGAGTCTTACAAAAATACAGAGAGCTGCCTGTCCAGGAATTACAGGTGCTCTTCGTACAACACCAACGGCAGCAATGGAGATCATATTCCGGCTCCTGCCCCTTGACATACATGGGAAATGTATAGCTACAAAAAGTACACTAAGGCTTAGAGAGTCAGGCTGAAGGACAAGAACAGATATTGGTCACAACAGAATACTGAAGTTTTGTCCTGGGGACTGTAATAGTACCACATACCGGACCTGGTAAGGTTCATTAACTCCTGTGCCTGGTTTCAGCGCACCCCATCACAAAGTTCAACAATTTCATTTGATGCTTAAAATAAAAATGCCAGAGCAACAAGCAAGAACTATATTTTTCAGCATCTTTCAATGTCTATGCAGTAACATTTAAAATCCGTAATTGTACAACTTCCCATTTTGTTGTTTTTTATGTTATTATCATATAAACAACGAAAATCTGCATAAAATGCAAAAAAACGATTTTAATAGATAATCAAATGTGAATAACTTGTTTTTGGCTCATGCACGGGTTTTCATGTAGGCAATCAAAATCTTTACTTTCTAAAAATCTCACGATCAGTTAAGCTGTGGTGTATTAACGATTCATTGTTAAAGTTGATGTGATTCGAATAACTACATCATCGGTATCGATTGTATGTAACTTAGTTAACGTAAAAGATACTTGGTGTAACTATTTATCTTTCAAAATCTTAACGGTTTTATAGTACTTGAAAAAATTGTCAGATCTGCCTGCTATTTCAGGAGAAAAATGAAAAATAATATATTGAGTTTGTTTGTACACCGCATGAACAAGAAAATGGAGCATAGAAGAAAATTTAGTCAGAATGAGGTAATACTGCTATTTATATTACTAACTACCCAAGATAAAACAATCAAATTTTCAGGCTAATGGCAAAACATTATAAGATAACCTGCAACAATTATTTATTAATTATGTATAAGGGCATCACTATTCACAAACAGCCTCGCATTACCTTATGTGACGTTATGTCTCCATTTAATACTAATTTTTGTAGGTCAATACCGCATCAGAAACCGAATTAAAGTAGGACTAGTTTTTCGTAATACGGCATGTTTAGACCACTTTAATATTAGTACTACGTAAGTCGACCTACGTAAAACTAGTCCTAAATGGCACGGTCTAAACGGGCTCAATGTTAGACAATCGTAGATTAGCTGTCCTTGCTTCAAAGCGGTTTTTTACGACTACTACCTCAAAGGATATTTCTGATCCAAAACAAGTACAAAAACCAGATTTTGATACGGTTATTAGTAATGCTGCAAATTCCCGTGACACACGATGATACACGCTCGAGACTAGACACGACGTAAAACCGGTTTTTGTATCGAATGTGTATCAGCCCATGGTACACGTAGTTTATACACGGTTGATAGACTTTCTTGAGGCAGCAAAGAAAATTCATCATTTCCATATGTTCTATACGCACACAAACCGAGTACACGCATACATATGTAATAAAACACTCGTGTATCATCCGAGTCTAACCCTCTGCTCTAAACTGAGGTATACACGAAAATGTTCTAAAATAGTGCTAAGAAAACCAGTTTTTAGTACGGTGTATCGCGTGTGTATCATCGTGTGTCACCGGACTAATGACTAATGACAATGAAAATGCTGGTCATCTTATTCAGAAACTGGTGATGACTAAACATCCATTGCTGGAAACCTTAAGGTATATTTCAAACATAATAAATAGATGGCAGATATTAATAGTTACACTATTATTACAGATCATTTAAAAATAGTAAGAGAAATGTTTTGCAGACGTGGAGTTTAACCATGCTTCTGGTATCAAAAACGGTAGTTTAAGCACCATCAACACCAAAAGATGATTAAGATAAGAATTGTGGCATATTGGATGTTCAACGTGGTTTATCAAGGGTAGTGGAATCAATAGGGATTGCGTATCTTATTCATAGTATAAGTATCTGTGGGCTTGTTAATTTTAAAAAAAAACGGGAATTTATTTATTTTACTTGAATTTTGAAGTAAAGAAGTTAAAAACACAAAACAATGCACGCTCCACACGCAATTTCAAAATGGACTAAATCGGGCAACCCCTTCTTGGTGTTGCCATTCAAAAATCAAGGTTTTTTGCGTATACTGTGAAAACGAATTTTTGTAGTATTAAAAAGTTCTTCAGAATATAAAATTCTTATGAGATCCTATGAAATTGGTTATAATCATTTGTACTGTCCGACCAACCGTTCTAGAAATAGATGCGAAAAACCATTTTAGCTATCAAACTTACTTACATTCATGTAGAATCTAGCATATTTGGCCTCAGACCAATTCTAACTTTTTTCTTGTTTTTATTTGTTTCTATGAAGCGATATCAGATATTAGAAATTCGTTCGAAACATTTCTCCATTTTTCTGTAGTGTATTTCTATGAACGTAGTCAGCCTATATTAGACATGTCAGTGCTTCTCATTCATATTGGGAACCTTGAACGCTCCCATTTGCAATTAATCACAATAATAATATACGAAACTATCTTGGCAACCAAATACGAACTACGATTCACGGTTATGAATTGTAAATTCTGACAAAAACTAATTTCTGTTATCAATTACCATTGCACTGGCTACTTGTTGTTTCAGATTGTTGATTTGGAGAGCTGAAAGTTTTTCGTTCTCTTAATGATTGGGAAAACGGCCAGACCCAGATAGTTTTAACGTCCATATTTAAACTAAAGAGTTCTTGGGAATGTAAAAACATATGAAATTTCATATACATATAACCGACGAACGTCCTAGAAATAAACTGAAAAACCTCTGTAATGATCTAACATTAATATGAATTTTCGAAACAGAGCAGTGCCAATTCTCACCTCACCTTACCTCACTTTCTGTAGAAGGTTTTTTGTTCAGAATTTGGACAGCATTAGCATTCTTGCTTCAAAAATTGCCCAATTTGAGTATGACAAAACTTATTTATCGCGCATAATATCTGCATAATTTAAGAATAATCTTGAAGTTTTATTATTGAATTTTTAAGCAAAAAATTAATGCTTTGCAAATGATGTGCGTCTACTTCATAGTTGGAGCAGCAAAATTAATACTACAAGTGAATAAAAAGTTAGTTGCCAAATTAGGATAGGGTAATTTGTGTATGTATTTCTCCATAATAAAAGTATTTATTTAGGCTGATGTCACATAACTTTGAATTCAAAAAAATGCATAGAAATGAAAGTTCACAAACCGTTTAGATTTTCTAACTCATGTGACATAGCGCAGTTCATTATTGTGCATTTTCATGAGAAAAATTCAGAGTCTGAATTCTGACTAATGTGACATCAGCCTTAGTTATTGAAAGCTGATCTTGAAGTATTAAGTTTCAGTTGCGTCTGCCGGCTGTAATTACAATTTTTAGCGATCCAGGAATCTACTCAACTGATTTGAACTGCTACTGTCCAAACAACCCAATGCTAAAAATTGTATTCAAATTCTATATATAAATTTTCAAATAAATTTATAAGAAAAAATTAATAGTTTATCAGGTCAGGCTGAAGCATCGCCGATTTTATATATTCAATCTCAAGATTTTCGTTCATGCCTGGGTTACGTCATCAACTCAAAGCATCACCGAATTTATATTGTATCGTGGCGGTGCTGGTTTTGCGCTAAATGTCCAGTTTTTTGTAATTAATAAGCTACTTTTGACCTGCTGTCTTTTTCTTGAAATATTTTTGAGAAGGTGAAGATAAATCTTAATATATAAAAATAACGTGTCACTGTGTTCGTACACACTAATCTCCGAAATCGATCAGCCGATTTCAATGACATTTTGTGAATGTGTTTGGTTAGTTCCAGCTTGAAAGATATAATAGTTTTGGATGCGATAGATGGCGCTGTTGTTGAGATCTAAAAAAATGCCTGAGAACGCGTCGACGTGAAAAGCTGAAATTTTGTATACACTGCGTTTTCATAAAAATTGCAAATACAAGTTCAAAATGGACCAAATCGGGCGTCCCTTTTTTGGTTTTGCCATACAAAACTTTATTTTTTCTTTTATTTTTCCCGCGGACGGGAATCGAACCTACACTTGTTAGAATCGGTCAATGATGGAGAAATAAGAATTTTAAGAACTTTTATTTTTAATGATTCTAAATCAAATTTATATATACAAGAAGAAAAAACAACCGCCTCGTCCGGGATTTGAAACCGGGACCTTCCGCTTGCCGGGCGACTGCTCTTACCACTGAGCTAACGAGACAGATGATTTTCCTTCTTGCATTTATCAAATTTGTAACTAGCCTACTAAATTCAAATTAAATTCAATTTACAATTTATTTGTGCGCTTTCATCGTTACTGGATAATGCCAGCTGAAAGCAAAACGTGGCTTAGTAGGCTAGTTACAAATTTGATAAATGCAAGAAGGGAAATCATCTGTCTCGTTAGCTCAGTGGTAAGAGCAGTCGCCCGGCAAGCGGAAGGTCCCGGTTTCAAATCCCAGACGAGGCGGTTGTTTTTTCTTCTTGTATTTATAAATTTGATTTAGAATCATTAAAAATAAAAGTTCTTAAAATTCTTCTTTTATTTTTTCACTATATATTTGGAAACTGCCTGAGAGCACGTCGACGAAGAGAGCTCAAATTTTGTACACGGCGGCGTTTCTAAAAAATGCAAATTAAGTTCCAAATGAAACCAATCGGGCAACTCCTTCTTAGGATTGCCATACACAAAATTTGGTGCCTGGTGTGTGAAGGCGTCGAGATGGAGAGCTCATATTTTGTACATGGCGAGTGAAATCTGAGAGTACGGACCCGCGCGGACGTGTCGGATAATAGCTTAGATATTATCTATACATTTCTAAGCACCCCACCCCGGCACTCACCCATCTAGGTATCTACATGTATTATCGCCGGGAAATGCCGACGGGCTCCCCCTAGTTTATTTATAAAATTTTTAGACAAAAATAATTTGTGACGAAAACATTAATGGTGCCCAGTCATACACCACCATGGTACCTAACTTGGAGTGTTATTTAAAAAACTAAATTGTTAAGGTAAAGCTACACACTGTGAGAGACTTTCGCCTCCAGAGAGTCTCTGGAGATCCAGAGACGTATATGTATACACTTTCGAGACGCACAAAATCTCTAAAGAGACCAAATCTCTAGAGATTTGTTTGGTCCCCGGTCTCCCATCATGTATTTTGAAACAACCAGGTCTCCAAGTTTGGTCTCCTGTCTCCGAAGTTTGTTCAATTTTCGTCTCCAAGTTTCCGGAGACTAATTGTATGTTCTGCTCTATCAGTTAACTGTGGAATGAGTTTGACAAAGTTTCTTGTTAATTTTTATTTAATTTATTATAGTGTCATTCCATAGAAAATCGAACAAAATATGCACTTTTCCAACGTCTCCCTGTGACGTAGTCGACTAAACTGAATCAAGTTCAAACTGTAGCCTTCAAGACCAAACACTTTCGGTTTCAAAGGTTCAGACGAGATACGACACTTCACCCTCAGATGGCGTCCTTAGAGCCAAGGAATAAGACTAAAAAGCTTCTATTCCTCCCCTCAAAAAAGCTCCCTCCCCCTCCAAAACCTATGGGGAACTATCATAGGACAACTACTACTGTGAAAACGATCATTTTTGTTCTAGTTAAAAGTTCTTCAGAATATGAAATCTTATGAAATTGGTTATAATAATTTTTACTGTCTAATGAACCCCGTTCTAGAAATAGATGCGAAAAACCACTTTAACAATCAAACTTTCACAGAACCATACGAAATTACACGCATGATAAGAATTGATCTTAGACGAATTCGAGCTATTTTCCTTGTTTAGATAAATTATGGTTGGGCAAAATATATTTTAAATAAAGTTTAATTGAATTCAATACCAATATGCACATAAAAGGGAGAAAAGGAAGATCCCTTTAAAGTGATAGTGAAAACAGGAGAAGTCTTACAACTTTTCAACTTGACGACTAAATTTAGAACTAATCTCTGTACTATTTTCTTCTTGCAGAGCGTAGTCAACGTTCAACCTTCAGCACTAATTGGATCAGATGATGGAATAATTGCTGACATGTTATTTAGAAATAAAATGACAGTGTTATCTGGTGATTTTTTATTTGCCCAGGCGTATTTGGACCTTGCACATAAATGATAAAACAAAAGAAATCATCTCATCCGTTAATCGTGACTAGGAAGAGTCAGATTTTATAGGGGAGAAAATTGAGCAAAATATTTTGATGCCATCAAAACCACTATTAAAGCCAGGAACACAAATTTGCAAAATTGATGAAGAATATTATGTAGAAAGAGATTTAATGGTTCCAATGGATATTCCCGAAAAAGAATGGGCACTACGACAAATAGTTGATGGTGGTAGCCTTCAAGCAAGAGGATGTCAAGGACCTTTGCATTTAGCGTTATAATCAGAGGAAATACAAGAGCAAGGCTACCTTATAGGAAAACATTTATTCTTAGCCTGGCAAGCGGACATAATTACAGAACTTCAGAATGAGCTAGTGCCACAAATATTTTTAACAGGCTATATATGTACCTATGTGTGCATAGATCCTACAAAACCAAAGCGATATTTGTCAAAGCTGTACGTTCATCAGATGATGGAAAATTCTCCAGAACCCTTAGAGCAGCTAAGATGTGTTTCTCTTGAAGTTTTCGTGTTTCTTCTAGACCAGGTCCGTGAATGATTTCACTGTGTATTTTGTTATAGTCTATGATTTCTATGGAGACCTTCCCTTTCTCGATTTCAGCCTGTAGGCTTGGGTTATGTTCAACATCTTGAGCATCACCCAAGCCTATATGCTGAAATCTAGAAAGGGAAGGTCTCCGTAGAATTCGTAGACTATAACAAAATACACAGTAAAATCATTCACGAACCTTGTTTAGAAGAAACACGGCAACTTCAGGAGGAACGCATCTTAGCTACTCTCAGGGTACTAGAGAATTTTCCATCAGCTGATGGACGTGCAGCTTTGACAAATATCGCTTTGGTTTTGTAGGATCTATGCACACATAGGTACATATATAGCCTGTTAAAAATATTTGTGGCACTAGCTCATTCTGAAGTTCTATAATTTTGGTACTTGAATTAGAAATAAGAACCGATATTGATAGTGATTTTTTTGTTACTGTCAGATCAGCTCGCGCTAGCCTTGATAATTGTAATAGCATGGAATTTATATGCGATATACCATATAATAAATTGTTTATAGTCATAATATAAAACACATGCCTCTTATTTAAACAAACCCAGGGACTTATGATCTTCGCGAGAATCGCTCCCAATCTCTCTCTTCCCCATATATGCAAAATTATGAAGCAATTAATAAGTTTTTATTATCTATTAACATTTATTAACCCATTATTAACGAGAGATCCCAAGTGCGGAGGCCAAAGCGGCCCATTGTGCTATCCTGCTAGAAACCCCATGATCAAAACCTTCCAGGCCTCTTAGTGAAGAGCATCAAGTCTTGGTGAGGAAGATTTTTCAGTTCCTCCACAGATAGGAAGGCAGACTCTAGAGTATCCAACCTGCTCCGGGCGAAGGACGGACAAGCACACAGAAAGTGTTCGGCTGTCTCAGACTCTCCTTCCAGGTAGGCCAGACACTCAGGGTCACAGCTCTACATTGTTTCCCTCCGAGCCGTATGAGAAAATCAGAGCTATTCCTATTGGGTCCATTAAGAAAAAGCTTTGTGCACCTGCAAGCACTCAGGTTCTCCCATCTCTGCTGATGTTTCCTATGAACATCCGCTTTGCTGAGAGATCCGATAATCGAGGTAGCAATGACTACGGCGGGCTCCGGTCCAGTTTTTCGGGTTAGCCGGGTATTAAAATAATTTATTTATTGAGTGCGGTTATATTGATCGTGTGGTCACCGGGTAACTGTCTGAAGCTGTTGCTAATGACTTAAGCTACGCAGAATGTACCGGTGTGTCTACTGTTGTTGTGGTTGTAGCACTTGTTGTTGCTGTTGTGCAGAGTTTTCGGAACAAACATAACTCACCACGTCACTTATTAAAGAAAGTTTATTTCGGATCAACCGTGGCGAGGTGTTGCATGGGATCCCGTGCTCGTAAATGCTGAAAACTGTTGTCGTCAAGTCAACGTTTTATTTCAATCGCCTCACGAACGAACAAGGAGTATAATAAGGCTCGCGAGCCAGGACTTCTGCCTTTTCAAAATGAGTCCAATGTTGGGTGGTCCAGAATATGCTCGCAAATTGCTGATTTTTCCAGCTGATTCTTGCTTACAGCATTTATGTGTTTTTTCAGGCGGGTGGCAATATCAATATAAGATGGCCCACAAGGGGCGGCATATACGCCTGTTGTTTGGAGTGGAAAACGATCTTTTGGTGATTGCAGGTGGTTTCTTTCTTGGCTGGTATGGCTTCAAAACTTTTCCCAGTCTATTCGTAACATCTCTAACATAGGACAGGAAGGCGCTCTTTTACTTTAACTGCTCCTCGTTTCTGTCCCTTTCCTTTGACAAATTAGGCTTTAAAGTCCGATGTTTTCTTATCTACCCATTGAATTTCAAAACATCACCCATATCTGCCGCCACAGATTCTGTGGGATGGTCAAATAGTGTGGAAACGATGGATCTTAAATTTGCCGGGTGGTGGCGTGGGGTAGCGTATATGTATCGATTTGTGTGTGTCATTTTGCGATGAACTGTGTGTCTTAACATGGCATCATTCTTTCCTGCGTCTAAAAACGCAACGTATCCGTTCTGTTCATGCCCAAACTTGAACTTGGTCTTGGAGTGTTGAAAGTTTAGATGTTGTAAGAAACTCTAGATACTCGTGCCAAACTTAGGGTTTTTGTTGTGAATTTCTTAGGGGTACTTTCTCAAAGTGCTACATCCACAACTCAGCAACAATGGGCGCTAAAGAAAAACCCATATTTTTATAGATAGAACTGGTTGTTGAAGCTGAAATACCCAGATGTGTTGCAGAGCTCCAAAACAGATATATGTGAAGTGCTAATATCGGAGGATGCAATAAGCTGTTGAATGACACATAGCACTTCATATACAGGTACATTGGTAAACAGTGATTAATCGTCAGAAATGGTAATAACTTCATTCCCTCAAGCCTTAAGTCAACTAAAATTGGCACTAAATGAGTGGAATCTTTAATTTGATGCTCCGTCTGTCCAACTAATGGTTTCAAAACATTCACAAAATGCTTAGATAAAAGATGGCTTGGCGAATTTATTTGGCTGACAATTGATCATTGATCAGTTGCGCCACCCCTCTCATCTAATATTTTCCAAATTCAGAATTAAGTTTTTGTTTATTCAGAAATGGTACGGTAACCAAATGTTGATCATAACTTGTGGTCTTTTTTCGAAGCTATTATTTTCTCCAGCGTCGCCAAATTGATGTGAATATTTTGCAAGCTTTTGTTTTGTTGCATTTTAAATTTTTGCTAAATTGTATTCCAAATCAAATTTTACAAATAATCCCGATTTCTAGCTTATTTATTGAGCTGAGCAATAATTGTGCTTCCATTGTAGTTCTTAGCTTTTGACCGCCATCGAATACAACTTCTTCTAAAGCATTTCGATAGTAACTATATCCTGAAGGTGAAGCTTTTATAGCGCCTGCTCTAGCTAAGCAACATAATTATGTCTTTTAGTCTTTTTGGTACTTGTTAGATTGTAGTCTGATGTCTTTAAGTATTTTTTCAAAATCTCCCATGCTCATTTAGTCGATGATGCAGAAAAAAATTCAAATGATCTTGCAAAAGTAAAAAAATTATGGATGCCTCTGGGCAACAACCAGCTCTGTAGCTTTCGACTAGATTTAAGAAATGTGGTTAAACCTACAAATTTGTTTATCCATATAATCTCTGCTGGTAATCCACCGTAATATCCAGGCATATTTGCGATTGATGCCTGCAATTTGGTGAATCTCTTGAGGTCATCCTCAATATATACCACATGCACATACACATTAAGAAGGGGGCTGCAATCGCAGCCCCGAGACTGCATTTCAATCAGAACTCGATTCACACTGAAACAAGGGCTCCACACGAACCCACTTTTGAGTTTGTGCAGTCTATCACACTTGACATCGACAATGACCACCTCCTCGAGACTATGCTGAAAAGCAACTTTATATGGAGAATTTCATCTAGGGTAGAATGGAAATCATATGCGGTGCTTTATCTATTGACAAATCCTATAATTTACACAACTGGCTCAAAAAATCTGAAAAAAAACGCCGGAGTAGGCGTTGTCTGGGAGAGTTCTCATATGGAAATTGTCACACAACTCGAAAACCATGTCACAGTTTTTCAGACGGAAGTCAGGGACATCCTGAAGGCGGCAAGGCATCTCCTCCTCAACTCAGTTACTGAGAATAAGGAGATTGCCTTCTGCTCGCAGAGCCAAGATGCTGTCAAGACCTTGTCAAAACACTTTACAATCTACAAAATAGTTTTGGAGTGCAAAACTACACTGAATTCTCTCTCTCGGAATAATAGGGTACTCATTCTTTAGATATCAGGTCACAGAGATATCGATGGGAATGAAAAGGCGGACAAGCTTGCTCGTCTTGGTGCAGCCTCGGAAGCATCCTCTTCCACGATCGGGATCGCATCAAAAGACCTTGCCGCTAATATTTTGGTGTTGGCTGATCGTCAGCACAGTCGTCTTTGGTTAGATTACCATTGGGATCGTACTATGAAGGAACTGTGGCGTAGACTTAACCCAAACTTAGCGAACAAGCTTTTGAGAACTCTGGTGTCAATTCTCTGTGCACTGTTTTCTCAGGTGTCACCTACATAGGATGGGGCTAGTCGATAATCCTATATGCAGAAGATGCGGAGAGGAGTCCGAAATGGTGGTTCACTTTCTTTGTAACAGTCCGGTCCTATCAGGAAAAAGCTAGAAATTTCTTGGCCCATACCTCCTGGACGAAAGGCATTAAGCAGGCGAGTGGGTTGGTCGGCAATATTGAGCTTCATAAGAGCGTCCGGGAACCTATGAGCAATTGCTCATAAGTCTGGAGGGTGAATAATGGGTCTTGTTGTGGCCTGCATTAGAGGGATCCCGTGCGGGATAAAAAACCTCTCTGCAATCCAATCCAATCCTTCGCAATTGCAGAGTAAGTGTTCTGAAGTTTCATGAGCATCTTGGCAGAAGCAGCAGGAAGATGTCTCAGCCAAGCCCATCCTGTTAACACTTTGTTTAAGTAGGAGCACTTTTGAGATAACTCTAACAAATTAGATGATGTGAACTATTTCTATAAATCTAGCCAAATCTCCTTTTTCCATAAGACACCTTTATGAAAACTCTTCTATGAGGCCTGCATAGTCTCGAACATTTGAATAGGTATAAAGTACATTTACCCATTCCTAATTATCCAACAATTCGCATATAAAATTTCACGGACAGCTATAACATCTTCCGAAAGGTTAGCTTATTTCCTGAGTGATCAATAAATAAATCACGTTTACTCTCATATCTACCTTGCTTAAGCAAGTCAATAATTATTACCACAGCTTGTCAGATTGGAAATTGATTGACGCACTATTTTTATAGACTACCTAGCTGGTGGTGGCGACAATCAAATTGTCATTAGTCTGTGAACTGTTCAATTACATTCAACCGAAAGTCATGTCAGATTGGTTAGCCTGAGTCGAGGGTGCCGGGGATTAAATCAAAACTTACACTGAGCTTGTAACCAAAATAACAATCATCCTTCAAAATAATTGATACCCGGAACATTCTCAGGGTAGTTATATCGATTACAGTTAAAGTTTCCTACAATTGAAGGTGTTGGTCTTTTGTCCTTCGAAAATAGGGGGCGGGGGGCGGGCTTATTCCTTGGTTTAACTATATGGAAAGACGGTAAAATGCACTGAATAATGTAAATTAGAAAACTTCATTCACGTGATAATTGTTATTGTTTGTAGTTAGTTTTAGTAGAAATGTAACGCGCCTGATACTATCACGAAGAAGAATGGAATGTTCATAAATTATTTATGACTGAAGTTTATACGTCGATGATGAGTTATGGCTATGACGACAATATATCTGACTGGGAAGATTTATATGGCGATAGTTTTGATAGCCATATTTTGACTTATACAATTTAATTAAATATTTTTTGGTATACTGTTTCCCGCCTATTAAGCTGTTCTTTATCGCTGGTGGGAGACCTATAAAACTTTGTTGACATATTTTTTAATAGAATACTTTTCCGAGAGTTGTGTCGTTAATTTCTACAGCATTCTGCTATTGCCACCTTATCTACGAGATTAGAAATCTGCCTTCTTTTACGTATATTGCAATTAATTTAGGTACGTTTGATGCCCATAGTTGAGTTGACAGCGGTCTATATAGTTCTTCTATTTGTGTCAGAAAGAATACGATATTCATTACGCTCAGAACTTTTGGATGTAAGATTTCTTCAGCTCTCCAATTTTGAAAATATACAAGTTCAAATCTCAATTTTTTAGATAGCAATCCTGCGATAAAGCTACTCACCTATATGAGCTTAAACTTAACTTAACTTTTTTATAAAATTACAAAATTTCAATAATGAATTCTTGAACAGAGAGACAGACGAACATACAGAAATGTTTTATGATTCTATGGATGATGTAGGTACAGTATATACCTAATTATATATTTTTTTCAACAATATTTAAAATTTACATTAAAAAAAAATTGCCTGATTTTATCCATATTCATTCTAAACGTCGGCTTGTAAAATATTATAGGAAACTTATAAGGTCTTGCATAAATATAATTCTATAGAGTAATTAACTGAAACTTTGTTTTAACAAAATAATTTGTCATAATGTTTATACCTACATATGTGTACAAAATTACTTTATAAATATTTCAGTGGTGTCAAGGTACAGTTTAAGTTTTTGCCTTTGTTACACTGGTTAAGTAGAATATAAGAATAAATCAGATTATGACTTAATCGTTTCCTATTATCATTTTAAAGAAAAGAGGGAAAAGTTTTTCAGCATCTGAGCTGCTATAGGTCAGTGCTAATAAATTTTTAGACAAAATTGATATTATTCTAAGCATATAATTTTTTTTTATTATACAGGGTGTCCCGTAAGTCGACGTCAAGCCGGAACCGGGTGATAGACCAAATCATAACAGTTACCAGAAAAATATAAAAAAAATCTAAGTCATGTATTTTTCAAATTATAGACATTTCTTTTGTTTTTGAGATAATGTACACCCTGTGATGGTTTTTTAGCTCCTGTTGCTACAAATCTTTATTTTTTTTCAATTTTATTTTTCTTGTGTAATCCCGATTAGTGCTTATATAACCTGTTGCTTTAAATTTTAAGCCAACTGCTCCAGCTTGGAAGAAAATGTCACATTTTGCGGAACCAAGAATAGAAAATTAATTTTTCATCCAATTTTAAGTGACTGTACTGAAAAAAAAATGTACTACGCCAGTTTAGCAAGTAACTTTAAAAGTATTCCGTATTCGTTCGTGTTATTTCGTACTTTTGACTTTTTGCTTCGTTTATTGGACTTGTTTGCTTGTAATTGGATTTGGACAGTTTCGATCTCTTTACGACAAGCTTTGATCTTTTCTGGACTATAGTTTTATTGTGTAGTGCCACCATGTCTGTATACATCACACAGGAATATGCCAACATGCACTTCCTTTATGGGGGAATGCAGAGGCACTGCTAGTGCTGCGGTTAAGTGCCAAACACAATTCCGCGTTCCGATTCAATTCGATCCGTTACGTGCATGAGCACAATTGTTCCGTTCAAACTTACCATCAGTTTGAAATTTCTCACTGAAATTTTTCCAGATTTTGTCTTTTCTTTTTACATCCATGTAAAATTTGTTGCCTTTGTCATAAAGCTCTTCATATTTTTTAATTTCTACAATAAAAACTTCTTCATCCATCTTGAGTTATACACAAACATTGTACAGGTAATTTTTCTAGGTTATGTCATCCGTAAAAGTTGAAATTTGCTCAACTTCTCCGTTTCGATCCATTTCGGCGAATGTGTCCAATTACACGTACATCTCATATAAGCAAATTTGACATTTATACGTATCGGATCGAAACGGTGCAAATGTGTTTCCCACTTTAGACTGTATCGCGAAAGATACCCAAATGCTGATCGTTCTCCAGATCATAGAGTTTTTACAAATGTGCACCATCTACTCTCCACAGAGGACCGACTGCCAAATCAAGTACATGGGCTGTGTTCAACTTTTGGCTACAGCCGGCTATAGCCAGCTCAAACAAACGTTAAGCTAGTTTGGCTTCACCTCCAGAGCACAAACCAATTTGGCTATAGCCGGCTGTAGCCAAAACTTGAACACAGCCAGGAAGAAATTCCTTACCTTACGAGGGCGTAATACTTCAAGCAGTTGAAGAAGATCCAGGTAGTTCGGTACTTGCAATCCAGGAATGCACAGGAGTGCCCAAAAGTATAGCTCACCGAATATTACAAAAACATGAGCTCCACCCATACCATATTCAGCGAGTACAAACCCTGCTACCTCGATATTATCAACCTCGGGTTGAGTTTTGCCAAATGATGCTACAAAGACAACGGGAAGATCCGCGATTCTTCGAGAAAATTTTGTGGTCGGATGAATCGACATTTAAAAACGACGGTTACATGAACCTACACAACTTACACGAGTGGCACGTAGAGAATCCGAATTTAATGAGACAAAATAGATCTCAATATCGTTTTAAAATAAACATGTGGACCGGAATTTTAAACGGAAAAGTCATACGACCTTTTGAGTTGCCAGAGGTCTTTAATGCTGAAGTTTATTTAGATTTTTTTACAAAACCGTTTACCTAATTTACTGGAAGACATGCCACTAAGTATTTATAGAGAGATGTGGTATCAGCAAGACGGCTGCCCAGCGCACTATGCCCTTTCAGTTAGAGAATATCTCAATGAAGAATATCCGGACAGACGGATAGAGCGGTCTGGTACGATATCGTGGCCAGCCCGTTCACCTGATCTAAATCCATTAGATTTCTTTTACTGGGGAGCAGTGAAAGAGAAAGTTTATAAGGAGTAAATTGAAAATTTAGCTGAGCTTCGGCAAAGAATTACGGAAGAAGTTGAATTTGTCAACAACGGAAGAATTGCCCGTCTGATAACACGATCTTTTTTAAGAAGATGTCGATCTTGTATTGCAGCTGAAGGAAGGCAGTTTGAACATCTTTTGTAAATAATAAATCTTAGCATCCAAATAATTGGTGTTTAATTTTAAAATTAAGGAAAATTTGTCCTAAATTTAACAAAAAGTTAGCATCTCTGACTCGAAAACGTGACTATCTGCCTCACTCACACTTCATGGAATGACTCTCCGTCTCACTCAAACTAGAATCTTAAAGTTGCGGTCTTAAGGCAAGCTTTGGGTACACTAGAATCAATTTTAGTAGGTGAAAAGAAATTTTTCGAAACTGGGTTTCTTGAAGAAAATTTTTTTTTTTGCGTAATGTAAGAAATATTGTAGCAAGTGTTATACCATTTTAGAATCCTTATTAAATGCGTCAACTTTTAAAGTTACTTGCCAAACTGGCGTAGTACATTTTTTTTTCAGTACAGTCACTTAAAATTGGGTGAAAAATTAATTTTCTATTCTTGGTTCCGGAAAATGTGACATTTTCTTCCAAGCTGGAGCAGTTGGCTTAGAATTTAAAGCAACAGGTTATATAAGCACTAATCGGGATTACACAAGAAAAATAAAATTGAAAAAAAAATAAAGATTTGTAGCAACAGGAGCTAAAAACCCATCATAGGGTGTACATTATCTCAAAAACAAAAGAAATGTCTATAATTTGAAAAATAAATGACTTAGATTTTTTTTTATATTTTTCTAGTAACTGTTATGATTTGGTCTATCACCCGGTTCCGGCTTGACGTTGACTTACGGGACACCCTGTATAAGTGAGCTCAGAAATGTAACGAACCTTTACTCCCTTCGACTTTAAAGCCATCAGCATATTCGCAAGACTTACAAGTAATCAACTTCTCACTATATGAATCAGCACTCATACCTTACACAATGACAGTCGGGATATCACCGAAATCATTCGTGTGAGACTGCCTTAGTTAAAGTCACTACAGATTTGAGATTCACTTTGGACCGAAAAGATATTTGCTACCTTGTTCTCCTTGATTTCTCTAAGGTTTTCGATACTCTTAATCACGAAATGCTACTAGTTAAGTTATATTTTAAATTTGATTTGATATGTCCATTATTTGCTCTCAGGCTGATTCATAGTTTTCTTTCTGCCAGGACAGAACAAGTGAAATCTGACGGCCGATTATTTAAGACAGCCACAGTTTTATGCGGTGTTCCCCAGAGTTAGATTTTAGGGCCACTGTTATTTGGATGGTACATTAATGATTTGCCTTCTATAGTAAGACACTCTTTTATCAACATATGTTAATAACCTAAATAGTGACTTAGCTTGCATTTATAGGTGGTCAATTGATCATTCTCTATTTCTTAATCCACCAAAATACTATTTTGTTGCGCACGGAACTCGGCGAAAACTTTCATTTACCTGCATTTTGCCTCAATAATTTAACCCTGATTCGCGATGACCTAAAAAGGGGAATGCCCATTTTGGACCCGATACCTCCAGAAATGAGAGATGTCTTAAACGATGCATTATGATAAATTTTTATTAACAACGTTTATTTCAATTCAGGAGGAGAAAGCCAGGGGGTGTCAAAGTTTGCTCTAGTACGTTTTGGAAAATCTAGAACACAATCGAATTCCCTAGGTCCTTAGAAGAAGTTTAAGTACCCACACTCCTATACTCGGAGGCTTAAATAGCTTTTTATATCCATCTCCATACTCACTTTTTTAGTATTGCCATCATTTTTATTCGAACTGAGGTACTAGATTTTTCGCACCTTAGATCGGCTCTAACTCGGTAGGCTTATGTCCGATCGAAAACGACTTTCGATTAGCATCAGCTCATTACCAGCTACAATTTTTCTCTGCATACTTTTAGGGTGGTGGTGGGGGGGGGGGGTAGTTCCAATACCGCATGTTGCATATCAAATTTAAGGTATCGCCGAGTACTATCGTGTGGTATACTTTTTCTTGATTCACAAAACTTTCTCGGGACGTTTTTGTCGTCGGACAACCCATTTTCATTTACTTGGGTCACTTGGGTTCTTCCACGAATATAAGTGTTTGTTTGGTTGTAAACATTTTTCTTATAGGAAGTCACTTTCCTCGACGCACCAATGCCACGCAATCACGAGAAGTAGAAAATTCCACTTTTTTGCTCAAGAAAGTCGCTCAAGCTACGTTCGATCGTCCAAGCTTTCCCCGCTGAATTGAAATAAAAATTGTTAATAAAATATGTCCAGAGTATCATAATGCATCGTTTAAGACATCTTTCATGTCTGGAGGTGTCGGGCGTAAAGTTGTATGAAAAATGGGCATTCCCATAATAGAATGACCTGTTGTGACCATATCAACATAGATTTATGCGACCCTAAGAAGGCTCTGGACAACTGCGCCACTCTTACTAACAACAACACGTATGTAAGGTTAATTAAGGCGCTCATTTTCCATTTTTCTGTACGGTCTCGTAATTTTGCTCTGTCTTGACTCCGTGTGTGCGCTAGTAAAATGAATGTTGCTTTTAATGGCTGTGTTCGATTTGCGCATGGCTTACGACATTATGATCTCGGATTTTGAGTAACTACTGGCTATTGTTTAGAATGATAAGTGAGTTCAGTCAGCATAAGTAATGATACTACACTTACATTGCTACAGTGCTGAGAATAAAAATTTTTCGATATATTTTTGCCACGTAGTCAAAATATTAGGGGGGTATCCTTGTAGCCAAACGTTACCCAAAGTGACCATTTGATACGATTTTCGCCAAACTGCTTCTGATATTAAATGTGTTTTCAGCCAACTTTATTTATCTATTTTCAGCTGAAAATCAAAATCGTTTTCAATATAATTACCTATATCTCGTCGTTATCTATTCAAATCTTTGCAAAGTCAAAAACTTGTCTTTGAACTTTTAACCCATATATCAAACAAAGAAATTATTTCTACGTCACGATATGTATGTAAATTGCTTTAACCGAAGAAAAGTGTAATAACCCTACATTGAGGTCAACTGCTTGTTTATCAATAATTTATCAAAAGGTTGGCTTCTATTCGAATGGCGGCACAAACGCACAAACATTACTGAACTTAATAGCATTAATCGCACTCTTGGAACAAAATTTTGCAATTTGTCATAGGATAAGGGAGGTCTTTCATAGGTATTGTACCAACATATACATACATAACCCACAATGTTTCTTCATTCGTCAAAGCTTTCCGTCTTGATTGCTAGTTTTTAGTAGAGCGAGTGTCCTTTCGTGCGGAAATAAATTTCTTTTTACAAGGAGGCAGTAAACAATCATTAGAAAAAATTGTAATCAGCAACTAACTTTAGACCAAAGAGGGCTCCTTGAACTGTTTGGAATATTTAAAATATTCATTTTGAGTAAAGAATGTGGTTATTGAATTTACAGATAAATGAGTTGCATTGCATGCAAATGTGTTTTCTTTTTTCAACTGCAAAATGGTCGTAATAAATTTTCCAGTGGGTGAATGTCATTGGCCTACAAATAGATTTTGAGGTGCATATGAATATTAAAATGTCATGCAATTACGTTTCCAAGTAAAATATGTATGCGTTAGTAAAAACAGATAGAAATGTGACATGAGCAATTGACACTTTTTACTACCGACACTTAATAAAATATGGTTTTAGGTGTGATTTTCGTTGACTTCAGTTCACTTAGTATATATCCAAAGAGAGGTCGCCTAGAAGAAAACAGCCATTTCTAGTGCAATTGACTATTTTGAGAAATGTCTTATGACTTCAGTCGCTTCCTTATAATTTATGTTATAACTCGATTCAGCTGATATTATTAGTTCAAATGAAGCTTTTCCACTATTATCTGTATGTAATTGAAGATAAAAGTGTTTTGGTGCAAGATAAGTATCTACTCGCAATTACTTAAAATAAAAAGTAAAAGAAATACAAGGAAATTCTTATAAATTAAAGATACAGACGATAGTAACTGCTCACAGCAGAACATAAAATTAAATGTAACTACATATAGAAAACCATATTAAATAAAACTGCATATAGATATATGTATATAAAAAGGTAAAAAAACCTATTATTATTGAATTATTGAATTCGAGACAATACTAGACAGTTCATTAAGTTGGGGCTTGGTTATATTGCGCCCCTGATACTCAAGTGCTGTGCCTCATCTTTAGCTAAACCTCTACGCAAACTGATTCACCTGTCCCATTCAACAGAAGTCTTTCCTTCGGCATGAGACTTGCACAATATCAGGCAATACCCAAAAAAGGAGAGGCAAGTGATCCCTCAAATTATAGACCAATTGCCCTAACTTCAATTCTTTCGATAGTTTTCGAAACACATATCAACACCCAAATTGATGAAATATCTAGAAACGTTGCGGACCGCTCTATTGTAGATTTACTAACATTCCCTACCGAGCGTTAGAATCAATGTCTACATAATTTTGGTGAATCTTAGATCATCGCATTAGATATCTCGAAGGCCTTCAATAAAGTCTGACATCCTACTCTTTTAGCTAATCTTCAGGCATTAGGTCTGACCCTCTTTTCTTAAAATTCAAGTTATATTGGACGGAGTTACTTTTGACCGTTTTATAATTCATGCCGGTGTACCGCAAGGTTCTGTGCTCTCTGCTACTCTCTACCTAATTTTTATTAATGATCTACTAGCTCCCACTTTCATTCCTACTCATAGTTTTACAGACGACATCACCCTTGATTTCGTGTATTCATTCGACTCTATACAGCGGATTCCTATGAAAACGTTATAGCTGACAAAGGAAGCCACTGGTTTTGTTCACTAAACTAGGACCTCAAAACAATACTTGCTTGGGGCAGAATGAATCGGGCCTTGTTTAATACTTCCAAAACGCAATGTTGTCTGTTATCACTCAAACGTATTCCAACTCCACCCATTTCCGTCGATGGAGAAGATATCTCGAAACCATCTCTTAATATCTTCGGAATTGAAATATCCAGCAATCTTAGTTGGTTTGATCACATTATTGGTATTGCCAAAAACGCGGTGGAATGCCTGGGCTTCTTGCAAAGATGTAAGAAATATTTTACTCCATCAGACTTGGCGCAAGTCTACAAGTGACAATTTTCGTGTGATTTAAAACTGGACACATCAAAATCCATATTTCTCTGTAAGTATTGCAAATATTTCCATAATTTGTTTTTGTAAATATTGCCAGGATATGCGCTGAATCCATAATTTAATTTAAAAATTCCTAGGTACCGAGGTACATACACAAAACGCAACAAAAACAGACAAACTATCTATTGAGAAATATTCTTCTTACTTCTCCACAATTAAAACAACCGAAAGCTCGGTCGAGTGGAATAGAGAATTTGGTAATTCTCAACTCAATACAAATTCCCCGGGTTACAGAATTCCGAGTGGAGAGTTAAGTGTTCCAGCGTTATCTCTCGACATAATGTTGGCATTTCACATAAAGTTATCTACAACTTCTTTAGCCAAATTTTGTGTGTATTGAATCTGATTTCCTTCCTGAGCCTGACCCGGACTTACTCTGGACACTACAATATTCCCCAAATTTACTAGGATCATTTTGGTTGGTCGTCTTGGGGATTTGTAACGTTTTAGCTAAGTTTCTTTGAAAGATATTCGGATTTTCTATATGTATGGAAACAATTAATTTGCGTTCTTCTTAGCTGACTTCCATTTTCACTGCACGAGAGATTTGCACTTAATGGGCCATCTCAGACGAGTATTCTTGATGCAAAATGCATACCGGTTTAACAACATAGTACATATATAAGAATAGGGGACTATGAATGTGTGCGTGCATTATTTCATTTCGAGTTGATTGAGTATAAACGTGAAGGTAAAAAGTTGTGAGAAGTAAGAAAAATATTTTTGATTAAAAAGCAAATTATTAATAAAAGCCGGTAGGTATGGAAAATAATCATTTGATATGATTTTTTAAATTAAATATATTTAAATAATAAAAAAATAAATAAAATTTATAGAAAAATTAATTAGGGACAAGGAAAAACGCCGTAATTGGTTCCCTAGTTACAGCAGCTCCAGGTAACTTATTTCTGGCAGCTGCTATAGAGAAGAGAAGGGAAGAGGAAGAATTACCACAAAAAAACCACCGAACTTGTTGGATAAAAGAATGGCGGGAAAATAGACAACGATGTGGATATACACTAAATTTCATGCGAGAGCTCCAACCAGGCACAGCGGATTACAAAAATTTCCTGTGAATGGATGAATTGTGTTTCAACAAAATATTGTCGTCAGTTCAAGTTGATATACAAAAGCAGAACACAGTTATGAGAGATGCTATTCCGCCTGAAGAAAAGTTTAAGAAAAGAAAATTTTATGGAGTTGGACTATAATTCCAAGTTATCGAAATCATTTTTAGCAGAAGCAATTGAGGATGTATGTAAGGCTATTCATAAAAACATGAAGAAGGAATTTTTTATGGTTCATATAAAAAACAGTAATAATTTATATATTTATTTATATACTTTTCTATTTATTCATTTTCAAAACCATCAAAAACCTCAGATTCCTCCTATGCTTGTCCTAAGATATTTTTATTTGTTAAGGACAACTGGACATATTGTCGTTCTCGTTCACCTCTTCTTGCATTTTTTATAATATCTGTACATCCAGGACTTCAATTCTTGGAATGTTTTTTAGTGTATTGTTGTCATCCGCTTGTAGTTGATAGTGAAGAAGAATATTCTAGCGAAGTGGAATATGTTAAGGATCCTGCCTGAATTGTGGAGATTCAATTGGTGACAAACACAAATTTGACAACATCACTGGAGTTGAAGACGTACTGGGCCCATGCATGTATTCGTTACTTTGCTGATGCAACGATTTCTTCTCATCTCTTATTGTTTTCCTCACAAGTTGCAGAATCTCTATTTTAAGATCAGGAAATATGTCCTCCAAAGTAATTTTTTTTTACTCGGAACAGAGATATCTGTAGAATTCAGCTTCTTTTCCTATCGGCTCCTGTTGCTGTTGTGCAAAGTTTTTTGCTAAATTCAAAGCCTGAATGGATTCTTCATGAAGTTGATCGGACAAAGTATGAAAAGTTAAAAATATTTGTTGATTTATAATCTTATTTTCTTTTATATTTATTTGTTATATTTTTTATATATTTTAAAATTTCCAAAAGTCCAAAAACAATTTAAGAATAAGTAATAGGAATATTATTTCACCTCTTTAATTCCTCATTCATCGCATGTGAAAAATGCCTTTTTTAATTTTTTTTCTTTTTCTCTTTGTAAGCTACATATGACTTTTAAAATTAATTAGTACATTTATATATATGTATCATTTTCTTTTTTAGTTTCCAACTGAGAAACATGAGTGGTCAAACATTGCTAAAGGTTTTGATGAGAAATGGCAAATTCCTTTTTGCATTGGTGCTCTAGATGGAAAACTCATGGCTTTCATGCCATCAAAACAGGACGCACCCCTTTACTACAACTATAAGGGATTTCACAGCATCGTGTTATTAGCACTTGCAGACGCATACGGGAGATTTATTTTGGTCGATATAGGATGTAACGGGAGAATAAGTGATGGTGGTGTCCTACAACGTTCCAATTTAATGCACATAATCAGGCAACCCGATAAATTTCTTCCCTTTAGAAAATGCATCGAAAACGGAAGGTTACAGCCACATGTTTTTGTTGCAGATAATGCATTTCCATTACTAGAAAACATGATGACTCCATATATCCATTCACGACAACAGATGATCTAAAGAAAACATATAATCGCCGTTTAAGTCGTACTAGGCAAACAATTGAGTGTGCTTTCGGTATTCTAACAAATAGATTTCAAATACTTCAAGAAACAATAAAATTGAATCAAGTAAAAGTAAAAAATATTGTGCAGTGTTGTTGTGTCCTCCATAATGCCGAAAGCATTCCTTGCGACGAAAATAACACGGAAAAAGAAATTGGTATTAGCAGCGATGGCAATCATTCAGCATCAGCTAATAAATGTTCAAAGGCAAACAAAGCGCTTAGAAGAAGTTGGACAGAATATTTCAATAACGAAGGGAAATTTTAATGTCAAGGTTTGCAAGGAGTGCAAACTGTTTGAAATAAAAATAAATTAAAAGAATATTTGGTTTTAACTTACAATTGATGCTCCCTCCTCCCTTGCTTCGGATGCCAACTCTATCGGCTCGTTTATTTCATCCTAAAAATGATAAGAAAAGTAGTTGTTATAAACTGAGAATATTAAATATCTACCTATCTCAGGTAACTCAATATTTGAGGTACATACTTGGAACTGCATCAGTGCAATTCGAAAGGAACAGCAGGTCATTATAGCACCATAATACAGGTACATAGATATCATCCGTTTCCGCACCACCGCTTCTCTTTGATCCAAACGCTTTAGCTCTTTCTTTCGATAATTGCCTTTGCAGAGTCCTTATTTTTCTTTTAATGCATTTCACTGTTACATTTGGTCTATAGTCTTTCAATTTGTTCAAAATAAAATTCAATTTGTTACTTCTTTTCACTTTATTTGTGAAATGTGGGTCCTTGGGATTGTATAAACATGGACAAAGTTGTAGTGAAGAAATAAGCACTTTTGTTTGTGCCCTATCCCAATTATCCATGTTTTTTTTTTTTTAAATTATAAAATAAATAAAAAATGTTTATGCTTTTTAATTTATTTTACTATTTGACAACCAGTCATGCAAATTTGAGAATTAATTTTGAATACTTGTTCTCACCGGCAGATAAATGATGAATGAAATCAGGTATTTCATGAAAATTTTCGGACCCTTCCGAACAAGAAATATTTTGTTGCGGTTGTATTAGTGCGGCACAACAAGTGAATATACTGTTTCATTTTTCATGCAAAATTTCTCTCCAAACTGCAGCACAATTGTAGAGATTTCTATCTGCTTCTTTTTCCTCTTCCCTAGAAAACCTGTATGCATTCTGAATCAAGAATACTCGCCCATTGGGCCATCCCACTTCCTGATGCAAGTATGCAAAAAGGTTTTCTTGGGAAGAGGTGAGAAGAAGCAAAGAGATATCTCTCCAAAGTGTAGAGATATCTATACAAACCCTATAAAACCGATATGCATACTACATCCAGAATACTTGCGTGGGATAGCCCAATGGCTTGCAAGTCAAGTGACTTTTGCGATATTTTCCTCGATGTGCTTTAAAGGCCGTGACACATTAAAAGCAGAAAGCAGCGACAGAAGCAGAGGCAGAAGCAGAAATTTTACATTTCTGGTTTACCAACCACATTGAAAGCAGAAGCAGAAAACAGATATTTGTCAACTACAAATGTCAAGTGTTATAATTTTCAAAAAATTAATGCTAGTTTGTTATATCTAACAAAATTAATTATTTTGTCCTCCATAGAAATTTTGTTTTTCTCGCATCAACCTCTTTGACAATTTTAAAAGAAAGGACGCCAACAATGAAATACAAATTTTAGCTCTCTTTATATTGGCAGTACTGAGCAGAATTTTTATTTTTCGGCTTCTGCTGCTGCCGCTGCCTCTGCTTTCAATTTGTTAGTGCTCGAACAGTTGCATGGTTTCAAAAAAAATTCTGCTTCTGTCGCTGCTTTCTGCTTTTAATGTGTCATAGCCTTTAATCATTCATGCTTCTTATTGGTCCTTGGTGTTCATCTCAACGAGGTAATAACTTATGGAGATGCAATCATATGTACGAGCCGTGTACATGAGCGTACCCAAAATTTCCCCTGCATTTGTGTATGTTTCATTCCGCCATTTTTGGTCTTCGCTGTCAGATCCATGCTTAGGTTTTGTTTGATTTGGGCTTGGCGCATTGACGCAGGAAAACTCATGCAATAACCGTAGGGGCACGAAACAAATATTACTCAAAAACTTTTTATCATTGAACTTTTTTTCTTAATTATTAACTTTTTTATGTTCAGTTTGCAAATTCAGTAAATATTTTTAGGTATGTGAAAATAAAAGCAAGCGATTAAAATTGCGAACAGGTTGTACAATTGTGTACAGGTGTACAAATTTTACGGCGCTTATGTTCAAACAATATCAGTGTCATTGATTTAGAAATGGGTACGTGATATTTTCTCATTTGCATCTCCTTTAGTTCTTACCTCGTTGGTTCATCTTTAGCCTTTAGTTCGATTGAATACCACCTTAATGCTGGCTTGCAATTATAAATGTACACCTTTTTACAGATGCTACCAGCGTTCCCTAATTTTGTTTACCAAGTGAATGATGGTGGGGATAGGTGGGTGGCTTTTTTTCTGAAACAGTCCTTTGTTACCGAATATTCTGTATATATTTTAAAAAGTAAATTAAACACACTTGCGATTTTCCTATTAAAAACACTAATTTTATTCATAAAATTTTTATTTTGTTCCTATATACGCTTTTTTTTTAATGTTTTTTCCATCATTACACATTACACATTCTTAATTAATTTCTGTTTGAACTAAGAATGAATCAAATTCATATTCTACATACATAGTAAAATGCCACATCTGATTTATACAAAAATGCAAATAATTTTAATTTTTGTTATTTGTCTCCGCTAGTATAAGTAATATTTCTATGCGCATATGTAGTACCATCAACATTTTCATTCTGATTGTTTCCAAAAATAATAATAAATTTTATATTATATTTTGTATTTTAGGCTCTATAATTTTCTTTCATTTAAGGTAGGTACACGGTACACAGTACACGGTTTAGGTCTATTTTAATTCTATAGCGGCCAAAGACATCATAATAAGTTATAGGTATTATAAATGTTTTTTTTTTGTTTTCACATGCATATATATATGAGTATTATACATATACATACATAAATACATTCATGTTTGATTATTTCTTATTCTATGCTTGCCGTGGATTTATTTACTAGTGTTTCATGTTATCGATATTTTGATTTATGTTTCACTTTTATTGCTGTAATTATAATACTTTTGTTTTATATAGGTATACATTTCAAAAACCTGAAAAGTATATATGAGAGTGTTATACATATTATGTAATATAATAGAAGTAATGAATTTTAAAAATTAAATTTTTGTATCTAGTTATGTAAAAAAAAAACAAAACAAAACAAATATGACAATTTCTGTTATAATTAAATTTTGATATGTTCCAAATAATTATGAATTACTTTAGAAAATCGTATAGAAATGCTCAGGCGATAGAAGCTTTTTGTTTTTTTTTGTTTTATCAAAAGCAATTAGACATAGGCTTATACGGATTTTATCGAATATTTCTTTTTACATTTGGACATGATTTTTCTTCTTCTTTATATACGTATAACAGTTGAAACTCCACATTTTAATTTTATTTTCAGATTTTTAAGCCATTTGTGCGTTTTTGAGTGATTATAAGATGTAATTTTTTTACTCATTGATTCTATTTATATATATATTTTTTTTAATTAGTAATTTTTGGTGCTTAAAGTTCTGAACATTTTATAGTTAAATAAATTTTAAATTTTTTTCTCAATATATCTAAATTTTATTTTTAGGAAATCATTTATGAATATAGTTTTATATATTATAATAGTATATAAAAGTGGTTAGGTTGCATTCTATTCTGTTCTTGTTTTATTTTTTATTTTTACTTTGCAACCAATCAATTCACTGTGCTAAGTATTAGTATTACTCTGTATACTAAATCTTATCCTACGTTCTAAGCTAAGGCTGCTTCTTCGAAAAAAAGACATTCTATACGTTGTTCTATGTTATTTAGCGCTGCCTATAAAGCATTTCGTAGGAAAATAAATACTAGTATTATGCAAGATAATAAAAAGTTAAACGAACATTTTTAATAAATCAGTATATAAATTAAAATATGAATTTTCATTATGTCACTCAAATTGTATTTCCTATGGATTTTAGTAAGCTTTTAATTTTATTTATTTTATTTTTTTACTGGTTTTTAGTTTATATAACTATTCTCTGAAGTATTGCACGGCACTATTTAAAATTGTTCTCCAGATTTTTAGTTTGTTGTTCGGAGAAAGTTTAATTATCTCTGATTATTTCATCAGAAATTAAAAATATTACAACAACGAAATTTCTCAAATGTTACTTTCCCTTATTTCTAGGAATAGTATCAATTTTATTTTACTCAAAAGTTTTTTTTTTATCATACAAAGACTTTTTTTGTACACGGTCAACATTCTATAATTTTATATAAAGCAAATCATTTTAATTCCTATTCGCAACAATTTTATTTAACAAAAAATAAATATACTCAGGTATATATTTTTTTTTAACTCCAATACCCAGCTGTGTTCTAAATAATGTTAATAGGATTTTATTATGTCGATGTTAAAGGATCAATATTGTAAAAAGGAATTTCATATGATGGAGGTATAAACTATTTTTTCTGAGGCTGAGGTTTTTATACAAATATGTATCTTCTGAATGTCCGGACAGTATTTCTACAGTAAATACTTATTAGAAATAGTCAGACAAAGACAAGATTTTCAATTTTTAATTATCAGTTAAAACGTTTGTATCTATTTCCAAAAAAATCGATGGAAATCTATCGCTTAAATTGTTAAAACGTTATTTGGTAAAAAAAAAAAAGCGTTCCCAGCAAACATAAAAATACATTTTATCTTGGATAGTTTTTGTTAACTTCCAGAATGGATCTCTAAATTTAGTTTGAATAGTAGAAAAATGTATAAAAGACGACTAAACACCAAACAAAAATTAAATAAATCAAATAAATTCAAATAGGTATGCTCGTAAAAATATTTAAATTTTTTAAATCGATAATGATCACAAATAAAATTTCTTAACCTTACGAAAATTGATAAAATCCAATTAAAGACAAAACTTGAATAGTTGCGAATACGAAAACTGGATGGAAGAAATAAAATTGATCTTTCTCTTGGATTTAAGATCTTTTAATGATAACATCCAGTAAAATTCTCCATTCGGATAATAATTAAAAGTTGAAATCCTAAATAAAATTATTAAATACAAGAGAAAAAAATAGCAACGGCCTCGCCCGATTTTTAAAACCGGAACATTACGCTTTTCGGGCGACTGCTTACGACTAGCTAACGAGAAAAATGCCTTTTCCTGTTATATTTTGCATTTTTCTAGCCTATTTTCAGATGGTATTAACCAGTAAGGAAGGTTTCGGCTTCGAAAACCGAACATTGTGGTTGCGTTTTTTCTCTTGCATTTAATAATTTAATTTCGAATCTTACAAATAAATCTCATAAAGTTTTGTATTCCATCTACATATATGAGTGGTTCTAAAAATGTTTAATAAAATTATTTATTTATCGGAAAATAAAAAATAATCTGAGTAAAATAGGAATGTTAAAGAATACAAAAGTTCAAAAAACCCAATTCGGTTATCTCTCTCATAATTTCAGCTGGCTTCAGCCTTTAAAATTTATTTTATAAATTCCGTTTAATAAATTTTAATTTTCACGACAATTTCTTCACATTTGTTTGTGTAATAAATCGTACAACTTCTTCTCATCTATTACATGAAAATTCCATAGAACTACAAATATGAAGCATTATTTATAGTAGAAACTGCTTTAAATCTCAGCGTAAGTCCATATACCATTGAATTAATTTGAATTAATTATCTCGTTAAAAAAATTTATGAAAATATATTTATGCAGGGAATTGATTTTATATAATCTAGGATTTGTTGGAAATTCTGTGACGATTTTATTATCTTTCATAATGTTTTCCGAGATTTGAGAATTAGATTAGTTTAGTACAATAAAAGTAGAATGTTCATCCTTCCTACAATGATGAATGATAAATACACATTCATGGCAGGCAGGTTTTCAAATGACTTAATTTGAGTCTGGGCCTCAGCTGGAAGATTATTAATAATTCAAATTCATTTAAAGTAAATAATAAAGATTTTGAATGGACTTAATTCTTGCATACCACATAGTTTTTTAATGTGTGAGATAACTTCACTAAGATGTTTTTCTTTTCAAAATCCCATCCCATCTTTTTGGAGTGAGTGGCTTAGGTATTTTTTGATAATATTAAGGAAAGCTCCACATTGAAAAAAAGTGGAATAGATTTTTATCCCTAAGATGTAGGTACCTACATCCAAATTGATTTTCGGAAATTAAACTGATTTTCCATTTATATCAGAGAAAATGACCTATATACTTGCTTAATATTTCCGAAGAATGTTAATGCTTCTTTTCAGGACTCTGCAGGCATAGTCAAATTCAACAAGATTTAAAAAATTTGGTACCGCACCTGCTGAATATTTCCCGAACTGGGGAGTTCAATTTTACTATGATAGTAAAGAGTTCAGATGTATTCTGAAATTCCTAAGGGAAGTAGGATGAATCCAGGGCGGTTTTAAGGTTTATCCTATGAAGTTAAGGGGCACAATAGACCCACTGGGATCTAAGTAAAGTGGGCTAGGTACTTGTAGCTTCAAACCTCTTACCCTCTTTTTTAAGACTACATATTTCAGAATCGGAACACTTCAGCACAAAGATCACAAAGTATTAAAACATGCGACACTTGTTTCACACAAAGGATGCTCTTTTGTTAAAAAAGAAAAATCAAAAGCAATTTCTAGCTATATTTTGAAACCCTCTGTATTACGAGATCCTGGTCCTTGTGACAGAGCCCACCGTTTCCAGAGCCTGCATGTACATATATATTAGTTTTGTAACTTTGTTTTTTTTTTTTTTTTTTTTTTAAGAAATAAATCTTTTATGTTCACAATTTGCTGCTATGATTTTTTGCTTTAAAATGCATCTACGACTTTTGTACGTACATGATTTCGTACTCCACTGCATAACTCTTTACATAAACGACGCCTTCCACGCGCAAACCGAGAGATGATTATTAATTTTATTATAAAACATTTCATTAAAACTTAAAAGTGCGTGATAGTTGAGCGAAATTATGTTTTATGGTTTTCTTTATAGTAAATTCATGACTCAATTTTAATACATATGATGCAATCTATTGATATGCATAACACAGCCTTGATAAAAAAAAAAAAGTAGGTACATAGGTAAGTAATTAAAGGATTATAAGGACAAACATTTCACCGAAACACATTGTGGACTACAAGAAGAAGGAAAATTATTAATAGATTGTTCCACATTTACATTTAGTTCATGTTATAAGAAATTACAAAGCATTTTTATCCTTTTTGTTTTTACATATTTTAACATTAACAATTCTTTATTTGTTTTATGTAATATACAACTTAAAACTTTTGTTTTTTCAATAAAAACAATTTTGAAAATTCTATATCCTTACGAGTATCCATTACATATTATTATTATACTTACACTCATTTATTCCTTTTTATAATAATATGCGTAAAAATTGTTTCTAATTACTAAAATATCCGGTTACACCTGAAAAACAATCGGTGTTACTCTGTTAATTTATCACAATGTCCACGTCTTTATTTTGTTTTATATTAATTCTAATGATAAAATGTTGCTAATAAATTAATATAAAATCAAAAGTAAGATTTAGGTGCTTCAAACTTATATAATATTTCATACGAACATTTTCAACAACATACGTTTACTTACATTCCAAATACTTACCTATCCAAATGAAGGATATTTTTCATAATTTACCTTATTAATTTCATCACACTATACATATACCGTACATTTTCTCTGTACTATAAGTATGTAGTTAGTTTTATACATCTAACAAATTACATTACATTGTCCTTATGAAATTTTCTCTTGTTAATCCTTAAAGAATATACCTAGGTAGTACCTATTTATACATATATATATATATATATTTTTTTTAATATAACTTATTTTAAAATTGATTAATTCTTTTCAAATATATCATTTTTTCTGTTCATCTTGTTTTTTTGTTTGTTTATTTTTCTTTTAAATTCATTATCAAACTATCATTTAATATCACTAGATCACTCCTAATATTATCTCTAATGTGCGACTTTTATAGTAACCATTACAATTTTACTTCATCTCTTTGAAATTTGCGCATTAATGCGTGGAGTTTCTTTAAATTCAGCGTTAT
Organism: Dioctria linearis; assembly: GCA_963930735.1. Classification (NCBI taxonomy): domain Eukaryota; kingdom Metazoa; phylum Arthropoda; class Insecta; order Diptera; family Asilidae; genus Dioctria; species Dioctria linearis. The sequence goes on from OZ005741.1 coordinate 34,808,058, forward strand.
TTTAATTCTAATAATTACTAAATATTGTTTTAAACGTTCTTTTACTTTTTGTTTTTATATGATAAAAACATATTGTCATGCACGATTTCATTAAAACAATTTCTTGAAATACATAATATGCCTATATACTTTTTGTTTTCTAAGTTTATTGTTTGAATTGAATTTATTGTTCCATCAGATATTTTAGTTTATTACCAGTTTTTATATTTTTATTTATTTTTCTTTCGAACAATAAATTCAATGTATGAATTACACAACATATACATATACATATACGAGTATATACATATATATATAATAAATATACCAAATTGCAATAGACCTAAAAATATGTCTCATTGAATTATACTACCATTTTCAACAATTCTATATTTCCGAAGGTATTTCAATTTTCATAGCTTGCAAATATTCCTAAGCATTTTTTTATTACTTATTTCTACAGAACAAAATATGCAAAAGAAGTCTCGTTGACGGTTACTTTGTCACATCATATCAGAAATAGATTGGCAATCTAAGAAGGAGCTGGCGGAACTTGAAGAAGAATTGGCCTATGTTCTAAGATATACGATTTTATGCAGAGGTCGATAGTAAACACCAGAAAAAATGTCATATCTTCTCTTCTACACAGATAATAATTTTCAGGAAAAAACTACCAATATGGTAACCCTCTTTTTGTAGTTATTTTCTTATGAAAGTTGTCGGCAATCACAGGTAACAGGATGTTAATGCCTTGGTGAGGAGCACATTAGTTTTTATGTTTTTTTATTTCATCAGTTATATGTTATGAGCGGAAAGTATTCTAAAAAACACTGGAACTGGCGATGAACAGTCAAAGAAAAGTACTTGCTTCTACTATATGTGCAGCCCTTTTTTATCTTACTTACTCATCTTCATCCATAGCACAGTATACTTATACAGTAGAACAGCTTAGTAGAAACTACTGAAAAATGCAATTTTAAAATTTTAATTTAAGAAAAAAACTTCAAAATTTCGCCCATAAAAACGATGACACAATGGTGCCTCCGGCACCGGATTCAAAATCAGAGAGCCGCCTCTTGTCAAATTGTTGAAATCGAAGCCGAGTACCAGTATGTTTACATGAATTCTTGAGTACTTGACTTGAAATCCACTTGAAACTCAAGTAGGGTCTCTGGTTGAATTAATTCCATATTACTTGACTTGAAATTTTCTTGAAATTTACTTGAAGTGCACATTGTACCTTTGACAACTCTGCATTAGGTTCAATACCTACATAGGTATGGATTTTCAGATAAATATCTTGAGAAAAGTGCTAAAAATGACAATCTGAATTATCAACTATGATCTTCTTCTTGTTCCTCTTTGACGTTTTCATACTCGCAGCAATGAAAGATGTTCAAGAACTGAAGTTGCGTTTACATGAATTTTTTCAAGTAAATCGAACATAATCTTGTGATTTACTTGAATCAAGTATACTTGAAGACAATGAGCGTTTACATGATATTTTGAGTACTTGATATCTACTTGAATTGAAGTATACTTCAAGTATACATGTAAACGTACTGTTTGACATAATAGTGGCTTTCGCATGGCCTTCAATTTATAGTCGTTATTGTTGCAAAATAAAATACTTTTAAATGCTAAGATGCCCCCATTTGAAATACATATATACATGTATTGTTATTTTTTTTAGAACATATAGCTGTGTTCTTTTGTGTCTCTGTAGAATTTGTAGTGCAATGTTGCACTCCACGGCTGAATACATAGTTCTATTCGTCAAAAGGGGTCGCTAAAATCACTAAAAACTGCGTTGGTTTCTTTATATAACCTTGATTTCCCTTTTCCTTTTCTAAAACTTACTCAAATAAATATATTTTCTTTTGATTTAACGTTTTAGATATCATTACCTGTGTTTATCCTCCACCTTTCATAAATCCCAAACAAAACTTTTACATATGTGTATGGAAGCTACTTAAAGTTTTAAAAATAAAGCTCATTTACTGTGTGAGGCGTTCTCTTATACCAGCATGGCAATGAACGGGCACAAAAGATCACAGCTATTATAATAAACAGAAATTCTCGTATTGTACAAAATTTATGTACCCGAGTGAAGCCAAAAACCGGTAATAATATCTCGAAGGGGTAGTTCATAACGAAGGACAGAGGATACAGAAGAAAATGAGATGCAATATAAAAACATGTAAAGAAGTTACAAATTTAGATTCAAATTTATGGAAATCGTTATGTAATCCGAACAAATAAACTAAAAATGCTCATCCCTTTTCATCGAATGATTTGTTTACATTAAAGTAAAATACTTAAATGCTCCAATATAAATACACCTTCTTGACGTTTCCATTGATGATGGTAACTCATGTCTCTGAGATGTCAATCGTCATATGGAATCATCAGAACGGTAACACTTTTAGGTCTATAAAAGGCGAGCTGGCACCGAGAACAAATCAGTCGATAAACAAGCTTCGACTAGCTACGAACTTCTCAGTTTATAGCCAGCGAAGAAGTTAATTGACTCAAATTCCTGCCGAGTGCGAGGTTTACTGCATTCGAGATATACCCGGCATCCCGTAGTTAGAAATTTCCTACCGAGTACGAGGTTTTCCGTATTCGAGACAATTTCTCAAATTCCTGCCGAGTGCGAGGTTTACCGCATTCGAGATATACCCGTCATCCCGTAGTTAGAAATATTTCTACCGAGTACGAGCTTTCCCGTATTCGAGACAATTTCTCAAATTCCTGCCGAGTGCGAGGTTTACCGCATTCGAGATATACCCGTCATCCCGTAGCTGATAGTATATTTCCCGCATAAAGCAAAGGAATACATAAAGTGTAAAAGTTGAAAACAAACCAAAAGTGTATTAGAATTAAGATTGTGTATTGTCACAGACAATAATTTGACAGTTTGTGTAAAACCTTATGGAAAAAAGGTTAATAAGAAGAGTTTAGTAATTAATGTATATTGTCACAAAATCAGTGTAGTAGTATTAGTTTGTGTATTAAATAAAAACTTTAAGTTCAGTACAAAAATAAATAAGTGTTCTCTTTTCATAACTTCAAAAACCTGATATATTAATCTTCTTCTTCCCCATCGTTGAACACCTTGACCCTGGCGTAACTCCAAAGCTAACCCGCAACGTTCAACTTAAAAATAAACGATTACAAACAACACCAAAAACCAAAAAAACAATCACTGGAAACTATCACGATAGATAAGTGAGTCCAGCTTGTAGAAATGTCATGAAATTTGCACTCTTATTAGAAGTCATTGATTCTAGCGCGGCGCGCGCCACACTAAAGTGGGAAACAAAATGTGGTGCTGGCGTTCGTAGCTTGCGCTGTTGCGCGAACTGTCAAAATATAATAGCGCAATTTTCGTATTTCGGCTCTGCAGCGGACTTTTGTCAGATTTTAATTTTTGGTGCGCGCCAAGATTGATATTTGCAATTTCGAAGTGTGTACAGTCGTACATCAAGTCAATAACGAATCGTTGCCAGGACTACGCTAGACATTTTTGGCATCTTCGTAGTCTTTGCAACGAAACTGGCTATATAAGCGGACACAACGCTCCAACTGTTGCATTCCTTTCTGAGAAGTTATAGGTAATGTTCTAAATTACTAAACTGGTAAGCGGTATTTTAAACTACTCATTTGCCATCAATTGTGTAGTGAAGTAAATTAGACAATTGGAGTCGTTATAACTTTTCGAAACTGTAAACTGTTATAACGTTATAGTATTCTCTACAAACCACATTTATAGCCATAGCATATGTAGATTTTATACCCGTTTTAAGAGTATGGAATCACTAGATTCTATCCACTGTTTTAAGGTGCGTAAAATTATTGAACTATAAATCACTGCAACGTTTATAGCTGCCGAATACTCAGATCTTATACACGTTTTAAAGTGCATAGAGTCACTGGATTATAAACTATTCTATTTTTTGTAATCCTGTATTATATATAACAAACTAATCATTGCGTTTTATATTTTAATTTCAGAGTGAAAACCAAACAATATAACATTAATTAGAATTGAAAAACCAAGTTGCTGTACATCAATTATAAAAATAGATTACGTTACCTTTGTTATATAATAGCTGTGTTCTTTTGTGTACCCTGCTCTAGAACTCCCATATACTGGAGAGAACAATTTGTTCTGTCGATTGAAGCGAACAATTTGTACTGTTCGGTTCATTTATAAATCATCTATGAAGATGTATGAGGCGTTCTTTTGTGTATCTTTTGTTCTGTCCTGTTCTGCGGGCACAAAAGAACACAGCTAATAAGTATGTAGTTCTAAGCGTTCATTTTAGCTTTAACATCAATAAACATTTATACTTTCAAATCTGAATGACTTATCCTTAAAATCAGCACCCCTTTTTATAAATTTGTAAGACAACCCATTCAAAGGTTCGTACAAAGTGGTTTGTTTTTGATACAGAAAAATAATCGAAGTAATGAAAAGAAAAGATATATTGTGGGATCTATGGCATCCCCTATATAAAAATTTAATAAGAAAAGCAGAAGTATGTAATAAAATATCGATAGGGTATGCGCCAGCGCCAGCACCAGATCCTGTTCCAGCCTTAAGGCCCTAAACACAGTTGCGCCGGCAGACGGCTGACAGCACTGCAGATTCCTATGTAATACACTAATACAAGTTCCATAAAACGTTCCTGAAGAAAATTGTTCCTATTACTGCAATAGTCTACCGTCGCAACTGTGTTTAGGCCTTTAAAAACTTGCATCCAACACAAATATCGGCAGGCTTCACTTCATTTAGCTTATCAACATTCCTATTTCTTCTAAGGTCCTTAGGAATTCTGGATTGAGAAAAAAAAGACATGTTACCAATGAGGCAAGCCACCAGCCAGCTGTTTCGATCCCTCTATCTACATACTTTAAACGACAGTAGAATAGGGGAAGAATTTCAAATAGAATTGTGAATTTGTCTTAACTTATCGCTATTCCTTATTTTTCAATTTTTATTTCAAAACTTCTATCGCATGACCGTACGTAATCGACATTTGTTGCTCCATTATTGGGCCTGTATTTTCTCCTTTATTATCATAGTGTACATCCCGCAAAATTACACAAAACAGGCGCATGGCTGGCTCATAACTCCTATACGAGCCACCCACGATAAGTTAATTTTGGAAATAAATGAAAGAGCATAAAGCTATTCAGACATACCTATTACGGACGAATTTTTCCGCCGAAAAAGTTTTTCGGCCGATAAAACATAAAAGTTGTGTTTTTCTTCAAAATCTGAAATAAATATAACTATTTTTTCAGTAAAATTCTTAGTTTATCCTATTTCTCTGGATTTTATTAATCATTGGAATAAAAATCGTGTTTTAAAGTGGAATAAATTGAGTTTTTCGGTTTACATTTTTCTGTTCTTGTTTTTGATGTGAAAGTGCCTTAAGAAAGACAATTTTTTAATTAAAAATATGTATAAATTTATAAACGATGAGTTAAGGTCTATTTTTCCGAATGTAGAAATAATTTAAAAAATATTTTTGACGATCTATTTCGAACACTTATTTTCGGTGTTGAAACGAATAAAAAATATTAATGAAGCAACTTACATCAAAATAAAAAAAATTACCTGTCGCTATTATGCATTGAATCAGATGTAATGAACTTGATTAATTATGATGAAATTATAGACATATTTGCTAAAGCAAAATCCTGAAAATAAATGTTTAGTTATTATTTTATTTTTTATTTAAAATTGAACTGATTTGTTTTTATACTTTTTTTTTTAATTACCAATTATTAAAAAAAATTTTGTGTTATTATGGAATAATCGAATATTGTTTTCAATAAATTAAAACAAATATACATATTTATATTTTATTAACTGAAATAGATTTATTCTTTTGGACCTCATAATGATTTTGCGTCTAAGGCCTCCCGGGCTCTAAACTACTATTCATACAGAAAAATGGTGTTGTGATAATCTTAAGCTTGCTTTCCTATCTTCCGAACCGAAATAAAATTTTTATACCTTTCCTAACAAAATTATTTAAAAAAATTTATCTGAACCAAATGACTATGATTCCTCAAACAAAAACTCTCAGCTGAGTAATCAACTGACTCAACTGACAGTTTTGACAGAGCTGTTCTACTGTATGAATATACTGTGTCCTTAGTCCACTAGTATTCGGCGAATCAATTATCAGTATTTTTTAGAAGAAAATTTCTGAAGAAATTCTAAAGAGAGAAAATGTCGCAGCCACACCGTAACTGTCAGTAAAATTGACAGTTGAAATTAGTACTGACCCATGTAAATACCGGGTTAGACACTTGTTTCGACGAAAAATATTTTTCTTTTATTTAAAATACCAGAAAAAATCCAATTTGATCCTTTATAATAAATTTTGATAATAAATATCGTAACGCTATCTGGAATGGTTTACGAATCATCATATGGTGGACGTTTTTTGTCTTATCTTGTCTTATAAAGACGAAGATTTTTTTTTTAATATTTAGGTACCAAAGTCCTAGGGACGGCTCTGCTATTAATATGTACATAAGAATATATAATATATTGTATATATATATATATATTTAATAATAATCCTAGCTACGTCATTTCAGTTCGCGCCTTCAATTAGGTAGGTATATATGTATGTTGTGACAATTCGGTCAAATATTCAATATTTATGAGTATTTCACAAATCACAGGTAATTTAATATTGTTTTTTCTTTTATTTATTTACCAAGTGCTGAACAGTCTGTCTAACTATCAATTTCAATAACATTATTTACTACCGTGGCTTATTAACTTATGTCATAAAGTAAGGTTAAACAAAATTTCTATTTAAATGTCAATTGGTTAGGCCTCTCATTACGCATTGTCTAAATATCTTGATCTGTTTTTCCATAAGTGGTAATATGAGATAATTTTTTTTAAACTTATTCTAAATATTGCAATTTTTTGGTTGTTGTAAGATGAATTATTGAAGTTATTATAGATGAATTCAGGCAATGCTCTCCAACAAGATAATTAAAACACAGTCATTTGGTGAGAGCTTGAAGGTTTACCCCATCATAGATTGTCCCCAAAGAGGAGTATGATCTCCACTGGTATGTTCCATGCTAATTTAGTTCAACTAAGCAATTAAGGTGTTGTGGGTCACAAGGTTATGCCGATGACTTTGTATTCATTATCAAAGGTAAATATGAGCGCTTGTGTTGTAGAAACCATTAAGCAACCCTAAGTGTTGTTCAAGACTGGTACGCTGAACCTCAGCAAAACATTGGATATACCTTTAACCAGAAGAAGGAAATGGAGAAACATAATTAGCCCCACCCTCTGTGGTAAGAAGGTCTCAATGTGTAAGAAAGATTTATCTCGGGATAACTCTCGATGATAAGCTCAATAGGAATAAGCATATCGATAAGTCAAGAAAAGTTCCTAATCTTGCGTGTGTATGCAGAAAACTGGCTGGCACAACATGCGGACTCAAGATAAACATAATGATGTGGCTTTAGAAATCAGTAGCCGGAGCCAGATCCATGATCACCTGTGCTGCAGCAGTAGGGTGGAATAAATGTACACGAAAGACAATTATCAGGAAGATAAATATGCTCCAATGGATGGTATGTCTTAGTGTAACTGGCGCAATGCGCACAATATCTACCAGCACTGTAGAAACACTATCAAATCTACCGACACTTAGCAACGTTGTTGAAAAAGAGGATGGGTTCATGGTGTATAGACCCCTGACAGATGAATATAAATATAGTAAATGGGACTCAAAAAGTCTATGCACTAGAGCTAAAAGTCAAACTCCAATTGCCATTCAAGATAAAGATATCATATAGGGAGGAAATAAATACAAATTTAGAAAGAAGTCGGGGCAGGAATTTATTGTGTAAAGCTAAGGAAAATACGTCTCAATATTCTAGGCAGAAGTATGTGCATATGCCACTACTTGGTGCGCAAACGAAAACTTCAGTCACTCCTGCACTAGATTAGATTAAATTTGTGGAGAGGTGTACAAGCGTTGGCCTCACATTCACTACGACCTGAAAGATCTATTGTGACTCCCCGTTCAATTTAAACCCTTTCTAGGGTTAGACTGTTAATAAAGTCCAAAATCATTCTGGGATTAAGATACCACACGTAGTTTGGTGGAAGAAAAGCATGTTCGAGGTGGAGTAATCTTCACCTGGCTAATACTTCGTCATTGTATAGAAGATGCTCTCAGGTTTCAGGAGCATCCTGATAGAAGTGGCAGAATGAAGTTTCAGCCAAGCCCATCTTGCTTAAGTGATACCGCAACGAGTAGTGGCCTGAGAAGAGCTATGTGATCATTTTAAGCTCTGTTCTCCTAAAGAGTAGGAATTCTTTCGTTTTTCCACCAGAGGTTCCGATAAACTTTTTTGCCTGACGAAGAAGCTTTTCCTAATAAAGGGATTTTCATTTGTTCTCCCAGTTCTTTAGGATAGCTCTAAGGTAACACCTTGGAGTAGCATAAAATGGCTGTGGTCCGGCAAAGGTAGTTTCCGCTTTTCTTTTCATTACCTTTATGGGCCTCATGTCCCAGCACCAACACGCGGATAACTTGGTTTGTCATCGATAAATTTTTAAGGATTTGCATATACTCCCAGACTAGCCTTGACTTAATACTGATAGACCTTAAGGCCTTGAGATCCGGTTGACTATCCGAGAGGTTATTGATGCTTTTAATACAGATATTGGCGCATTCTTCTATGGGTAATACCTCAGTTTAGAATACGGTAGAGATAGAGCCCAGGGCCTTTGAAATATGGCATCTGGGACCGTATACGCTCAGTCGAACTCCACTGTTCGTTTTTGATATGTCTGTATACTGCACCATCGATCCTTGTTGAAAAAACGGTTTAGTGGAACGCCATTGTTGTCGGTCTCCCAAAATCACGTCGAATGGTCTTACAAAATCCATTTTGGGTGTTATTATATCAGATTATGTCCTCATTTGATTGAAGCGTATCTGTTTCAAGATACTTAAATGACCAATCATATCACCGGGCTTTAACAATATTATATATACAGATAGCCCCAACCGGCACTGAAATCCGTCTTATTACCTGAAAACAAAAACGAAGTTAGTGTGGGTATGCATTCAAGCATTAATAATCCTTGGCGTAAAGAACCACCTAACAAACACTTCAATGGGTGCCACAATACTCGAGAATTGATGGAAATTTCTAAGATTCATTGAAGGACCTTCACAACTAAATATCTTGGATCAGGAGTCTTAACCGGACATTGCAAACTTAACAAACAAATGCATCGGATAGCCATATAACCCACTGATGTATGTGGGTTATATCTCAATTATGATGAAAATTCGAACCACGCCTTATGCGAGTAGTGCAGGACCATTGCACAATGTGTAGATTCTAAGCTTTTAACACATATTTTCTAAAGCCTGCCGACTTTGAGAAAAATTTCATCCAAAAAAAATACTGCTTTTCATAGAAACAGTGTGTGTGATTACTCGCCCCCCGTTAAAAATATAAATCTTAAATAAATCTTATATTTTCTTGCGTAACAGGAGATCTAAGCAGATATGCAGTTATTTAAATTTGAAATTATGTTTAAATTTACATTTCCCTCTCAATAATGCTTAAAATACTTGCTAAGAAACTATTTTTGCTAAAGAAAATAAAATCTTTCATTCCTACACATATCTGGCTAAATATTTTCCTTTTATTTTTTAAATTTTTATTTCATATCTAAATCTATTGGTTTTTTACACGTAAATAAAAATTACAAACCCCTATAAACATACATATTACATATTTCTATGTATGTAAGCTTAATATTGAAGCTAGGTATGTTATGTACATTATACTCGCAAACATATTTCGATTTTGCTTATATTCGTTTTACTTTTATAGTTTTATGTTTTAAACTAAAATCAATAAAATTTACACAATACCACTATTGTTTTTTATTCGTTTTACAATTATATTAAATCATTTTTAATTGCTTTTTGTTGCATTTGAAATGATCACAGCTGCTATGAATGTTTTCTTTTCTGTTGTTGTTATAGATACTTTTAATGAAGTAAAATTGTTATTTTTGTATTTTTTTTTCTAAGTACGCGCAAATTTGATAATTTATTTCCAGAAATTTACTTAAAATCGAATTTTGATTGCAGCAATATTCGCTAATGTTGTTGTTTTTTTGTTTGTTTTTGTATAAATTTTATAATCTATGTGTAATGAAAAATGAAACAAAGAAATTGAAATTTTTCCATAATATGTTTCAAATCTATTAACTTAACTGAATATGTATTAATTTTAGTTCTTATACACTTTTTTTATTATTAATTAATGTTTTCCTTAGGTCACGAGTAATAATTTTAATATATTCTGTTATTCAAGGCTTATCCAAATCCAAGTCATCATGTTTTACTTGTGTTATGTCCCACTTATTTAAAATATAAGAACTGTACTAGTACATATAACAGTTTAGTCACTATATATATATATATATAAATATTTTTTTTTTGCTAATTAATGGCATATTTTTTCTATATCAGTGTAAAGATGAAAATTTGGATTTGGAAATGCCATCAATATTTTGTCACTAGGTCACTAGAGTATATAATAATTTTAAAACCTTCGATTGACACTATGTTGGAAGAACAAACGGATTATCCATAAGCTTTGAATTAATCTTATGCTAGAGATCACCACTAGTCGATGGATTACCAAGATTGCTCTCCACAGTGTCATCTTTATGTCAGAGTGGCGGTTTATATACTTCTATGGCTGGGGTTAACATATCAACACGTGTTGATATTGATGTATCACTGAAAAAAAAAATAGTGAATATTATTGTTAATAGAGTTTGAATAAATGTAAGTATTTACTTAAGTATATAGAAAAGAAAGTTGTGGCAAGTCGCTAACTTCTTTTTTAATTTCATTTGATTGTAGTTTTTCAAGGGAGTAAATTTTTAAATATAGGTATAGGTACATAATACTAAGGTTATAAGAATTATTTTAATTAGAAAAAAGGTTGTTACTGGTATAAGAAAATAGATTACTTCCAGTATAGATATGTATACGGCTACTAGACTATTTTGAAAATGTACCCATTATATAATAAGGCGGTTTTCCGCATTTGTTTCAAGAACAATTCGACGAACAGTGATAATTTTCGCAGCCTATTTTAGGGGTTTTTACATTTCGTTGAAATCTTTAGTATATATTAAAATGCCGAATAAAAGAGAAAAAGAATCAAGGAAATCACTAAAATGGAAGAAAGTTAAAAAAGCAATCAATAGGCATATTAAAATGCAAGCAGATGTAAAGATGAATAATTTAAAAGATACTGCCGACAGCCGATGGAAAATAAAAATGCAAGCCAATGACAGTGGCCCTATGCCTGGTCCTAGTGGTGTATTCGTCAAACCTCAAATATGAAACTTGGTCTCTCCAATCAGGAACTAATCAACGCCATAAATGCAGACAATAATGATAAGAGCGTGTTAAAACAACAGTATTCCGAACTTTTATGTAGGTACAATGAGTTGTTGCACGAATTTAAAGAAATTTCATATAAACTACATTTACCTTCCATTAACAAAAGTAATACCATAACCCAAGTAAAAACTCTATCAGTCAAAAACCTAAATGAGTCTCAGATTTGTGATGTTCTAAATACTAGCCAACCTTATAGTCACCCACAAGAAACCCAAACATTAATTAAGCACATTAATACCGATATGCCTTAGACACACAGCACTCTTAATGAAGAAATAACTAACGACTCATTAGTCTATAATGATTCATTATAAACTGCGGACACACAGCCATTTCTTTAATTAAGTTGTGCTGTCAAACTGGCTTTGATGAACTTATCACATTAAAGAAGCAATATGAATCGAATTAACGCGATAAACTTTGTTTTCATTTGTTTATTTTTCGAATTTAACAATTAACAAATGAGAAAAACATTATATTTAAAAAAATATTAATAATATAATTTGTGATTTGCATTTCTTTGCATTTCTTTGCATTTCTTCTTCTTATTTTTCAAATCGGCAGATGCACAGCGGAGCTCCAGATTTACATTATATGCCAAATCTAGCACATTTTTCCTCATTATAGCTATAATGAAGGAGGAAAACACTTCATTAGTGTACTTCATTATCATCTGATTTTCGAGCTATAATGACATATACTATTTGACACACAGCATTTTAATGAATAGTTAGTGCAAATGATTCATTAGTTCGTGCTGTGTGTCTAGGGTAATACCCTCCAAAGCCAAGTTCCAATACGATCTACACAAATTCCAGTTGATAAGCATTCGATAATAATAACTGAAGTCAAGGACATGACTCAAAAAAACAACATAAACATAACCAGAACAAGTAAAAAAGTTAGAATTGGTCTAAGACGAATTCTTATGATGCCCTGGCCTAGATGAATGCCCATAATGAAATTTCGTAAGGTCACCCATCTGCGCAAGTTTAATTTTTGAAGTGCTTTTCCGCATATATTTCTAGAACGGTTTGTCGGACAGCAAAAATGTTTATAGCAAATCCAGTCCATTTTTGAAACTTTATTTACTATTAATATGAAAACGCCATATAAGCTCTCTACGTCGACGCGTTCGAAAGCAGTGCTCAAATATATAGTGAAAAACGAAATTTTTTTATGGCAACCCTACGAAGAAGTTGACCGATTGGTCCCATTTTCGAAGTTAAATTTACTTTTTTTTAAAAAGCCCGGCTACAAAATTTCAGCACTCTATGTGAACGCGTTCTCGAGCTATTGTGAGGACGGACAGACATACAGACGGATGGACGGACATGCAAAAATTAAAATAACTTTTAATATTATGTGTGGGTGTCCAATCCATTTTTCTCTACCATCATTGTTTTTAGGTGTTACAAACGGAATGACAAACTTATTTAACCATAGATTTCATCTAGGGTATAAAAATAAAACAAAGTAAACAAAATACCACAAGTTGTGTAATACAATATTAGCATAAAAGAATATATACAGCTAACCTAAAAAATCTTCTATGTCCAAATAAATAAATTTTTAGTCCAAACCAACACTAAAAGTTACCATTTCACACCCAAAGAAGAAAAGCTAGACAGCCCTCATTAAAGGACTTGACAGTAGCTTAGAACTAGATGACATTTACCACGCACTCGAAAAACAGAAACTAAATATCAATATAATTAAACTTTTTCAATTAAAAAATACAACTAACTGCGTAGTATAGCTGCACCCATACGACAACCCAAAAAACCTTTTCGGACTTAGATACTTACTAAATCTGACAATCATAGTAGAGTAATTTAAAACAACCAATACCAGTGTAAGAACTGGTAAGAGACTTGGGCATATTCAAAACCCTCGAGAATACTTCCCAAGCCATGAAACAGAAATCTATATGTATGCGTTCGGAGTCCGTTCTCTAAAATGTTCTATATTGATGCTTATGGAAAAGTGCCAAACATTGACTTTATATATGCCATAGAGCCTAAACTACTATCCATACAGGAAAATAGTCTTCTAGTAATTTAATGCCTGGTTCTTTACCTTCCCAAAGGCTACACTTTGTATATACCTTACTTAACAAAATAATCAAATTGTTTTGATTACAAAGAAACCTTACCATTTTACGCTCAATACCTCTCAGCTGAGGGATAATTGCATGTGTGTATGTGCAGCCGGAGTCCGAATCTGTAGGCAGGCAGCTACATTCAATATCATCAGCCCACGGCATCCCATGACGTCTGACGGCACAGCGACATTACAATGATTACTCAGCTGAGAATTTTTGTTTGAGGAATCGTAGTCATTTGGTTAAGACAATTTTTTTTAAATAATTTTGTTAGGAAAGGTATGAAAATTTTATTACGGTTGGGAAGATAAGAAAACAAGCTTAAGATTAACAGAACACAATTTTTCTGTGTGAATAGTAGTTTAGAGCGGAGGAGCTATTCAAATCAAACTTTTGTCAGTTGTACATAAGAACACTGCAAATATTTTAGAATGTAAGGACTCCGTTGGGCCTCGTATGTGGTAGGGAGGGAGTCTGTTTCATGGCTTGTGAAGTATTCTCGAGGGTTTTGGCATATTGCAATAAACTACCATATGGAATACATGGTTCGTGAAATGCACCGAAAAGAATAAATTAAAGGAACGCACACTGAGAGCAAATCAAGAAAAAGAACCCATTGGGAAAAAGAGCAGCATAAAGCAGGCCATACACGATCCGTTTTGCCGTGGTTTTACCACGGCAAAACGGAACGTGTGTGGCGAACACAACGTTTTGAGGTTCGGATGTCTACTAAAACCAGAATTCTGGTCATGCCAGAAATCTTTCTCAAAACGTGGGTAAAACGTTACGTGTGTGGTGATTGTCGCTAATACGTGGTTTTGCTCGTTCATAATCAAAGTTAACTTAATAATAAGTTACATTTACATTTAAAATGTACACGGCAAGAAAAGGAAGGAAGAAAGAAAAAAATAATAAAAAACAAAAATCAAATTCTCTTTAAAATTTTTATGAATAAAGATAAAAAATGTGAAAGCGCAAATTGCGTGCAACGAAACAGAATTGAAAATATTTCATTTTCGTAAATAAATGAAAACCGGTTTTTGCTGAAATATTGTGGGAATTATTATTATTATTGTCACTACAAGATGACGGCAAAACGTGGTGAAGTTGTTACGTGTGTGGGGCTTTTTCTTGACCACGTTTTAGGTTCTTATCTCGACTAAAACGTGGTTTTAAAACGACGGTAAAACGGATCGTGTATGGTGCCCTTAAGGTCCCTCCTGACACGATTCTTTGGAAGCTCGTAGTGCTTCTTTATCCTATCCCAGTTCATGCTTTTTAACAAAGGCATATCCGCAGAACCAAGCGCTCAATGCTGCTCCTAAGAAGCGCTCTAAATGATGACCGAAGAAGTTTGTTGAATGTGTCTTTTCGAACGCTTTAATGAGCTTTTTGGATAATCATCTTAATCTTCTTATAAGATTAAGGCCTTCAAGATTGATAGTTGAGTGGTGCAAGAGGCTAAAACACACGCTATGTTCTTTATAAACATATATGATACTATGCGATGAGATGGTGCACTACTTTCCTCTCTGCATATAGTTTTTGCAGCGACAGTTGAACCAGACCTAAATTACAGTGCTAGGTTCTAGGTTGAATTTGTATCTGATGTGCTGGCGGATGATCAAGCATCATGAAAAATACTTTCAATTCTGTTCCATTCGGTCCAGTTGTTGCTTGGTAGTGATGGCCAATAATTGGGAAAATATCGATATACCGCTATTTCCAATTTTTTTTTCAAAATATCGATACACCAATATATTGGCTCTTAAAATATCGATATCCTTAGTATCGTCGATACGATATTTGTTTATGTATAAATATAGTACTATGCAATGCATACTATGTTGTTGTATATCAAATTAAAGGTCTCGCCGAGTACTATCTAGTGGTGTACTCTTTTCCTGATTCAGAAAACTTTCTCGGGACGTTTTTGTCGACGAAAACCCCACTTTCATGTACCTGGGTAGCATACACCTCACTTACTACATTTCGCATATATTTTTTCCGTTCTTTCTTTCAGGAACATTAATGCTCTGTTATAAACACTTTTTTCTCAGAGAAAGTCATTTTCCACGATGCACCAGTTTTGCACAATCATGAGAGGAAAAAATCCACTTTTTCATCCAAGAAAGTTGCTCTCAAAATACATCCCGGTTAATAGAAAAAATGTTATTAATAAAATATGCTCAGAGTATCATAATGCGTTGCTTAAGACATTTTTCATGTCTGTTCATGTTGTGCCGCAAATTGTATGAAGAGTGGGCATTCGAACAGAAATGTTTTTTAGTGATGCAGCTATTGCAGCGATATTTGAAGTATAAAAATATCGGCACAAACTACCTGCATCGTAAGGGGATAAATATCGATATATCGAATATCGTATCGGTATCGGCCATCCCCCTATTGCTTGGCCACCGTGCTCATATTAAGACATGATACTTATGTGTTTAAATTTTTATCTCTCACTCAACAAGAGGTTCCCCTACGATTTAGTAAACTGCTGGGTAACTTTAAGAGCTAAATATTTTAGTTTTTCAATAATTGTATTATATAAAAAAAAAAAGAGCGGAAGTTCTGGAACGGAACGCTGATAGCGCGACCCCAATTCGCTGTTAACGAACAGTCGATCGATCAAATTTAAGTATATTTAAATTTAATCCGAAAATGCCTGTGAAAACACATTGTGTTAAATATTAGTAAGACGTAATCGATTATTGTGTTTCCACTTTGGTTAGCTTATATTTCATATGTTTTATACATTACACTATTGCTAAATTTCAATTATGCTCAAACAGACAGACGCCAGAGTGATCTTATAAGAGATGCTTTTATTAGTTCAAGTTTTCTTAGAAATATACATAAAAAATTTATGGTTTGGAAACCTTGAAGATCAGGGGGAACGGTGTTTTCTCGCACATTTTGGACTCTGTATGTATATCTTTCTAACCAATTCATCAAAAATATTTGAAAAAGACATTGTGGAATTCATGAAGGGAACTCTTTCAAACAATAGTCCACAGAATACAAAAAAAAAATCAATATTTAGCATTGTTGCGTACGTAGCCTTTGGTTCGTTATTTAAAACACAATATTAAATATTTAATATACAAGCTCTTTATTTCACTCTAATCATATAAAAATCATAATCCTTCAATTAATCAACTTAACTGCAACGTCTAACACAAGACTCTTTTTCTGGCGGTGACAACTGTAACTCTCCAGATTATTCTGGAGTGTTCTATTCCAGAATCTTTTTGACTATTTTATTCATTCTATTCTTGAACCTTCCCGAAGATTCCATCATCGTTTCTCCGAACCTGAAGTTGTTTACTCTCCATTGCCAGTAGATGTCACCAGTTGTCTCTTTCTGTTGCACGTAACAATATATATTATTAATAACGTATTTTCAAAAAAAAAAAAATTATGAATTAAAAAATTTCTGGGTAAAGATTTCGAAATTTCTGATCTGATTTACGAGTTAGGAATATTTTCATCCGTCAAAGATTTCTCTGTGATATGTATTTTTGAAGACGGGCAAAAAACATGTTCACTAATCACTGTTGGTTGTGTGGACTTTTAAATTTTATGCTTTGCTGGAGTAATAGAACTTTAGGAAAAAGCCTTTCTATTTTAGAGGTTGTGAAAAAAACTTATACCTACTCAACTACTTTATAGTTTGAGTTAATGTCTGCAATGAACAGGTAATTTGGTATAAAAGTGATAAGTGAAGGGCTGTTACTGAAAAATTATAATTTGACAACAAAATCAATGCAGTAAAGCAATTGTATTGAACATCTGCTGTCTGTGCATTTATATTTTAAATTAAATTAATTAATTACTGAAGTGAATTTCTGAAGAGCTTTCCTGAAGGAATTAAGGAGATCTCATCTTTTCTTCAAGTTTAACTAATAAAAATAAAATCTCCATCTGAATTCTCTCAGGAATTTTTTTTTATGCTATTCTGACGGCTTAAGTGGTGCTCTTCCTTCTGTGTGGACATCATAATGCAGAATAAATAAAATTGAATAAAAAATCTCTTTACCTCCTTAAGTAGTACCTACTCTAGAATTAGTATTGAAGCGATTTCATTGTTTGCTATGTTATAAAGGAAATTATGTATAAGTGGATTTTGTACAGCTTAGCTCGATTTTTTTTTTAAATCTTTTATATTTAATTGATTTTTCAAACCATACGTAATTGTTTTTAACAGTTTTTACAAACTTCATATACTATACAGGGTGTTTCAGTTATTTCCCGACAAACTTTACAAGGTGATAGCTTTCTATGAGACAAACAAAAATTTGTTTGGCAGGGGGGCGGGGGCAATATCTACAGGTTTTCAAATTATCGATAACATTATATTTTGGAATGGGTTTTTATGAATCACCCTGTAACTTTATAGTTATGCACCTTAAGAACTTAATTAAAGTTTTATTCGGTAGAAAATACTTTGGGCTTTAAAATATATATTTCATAATTTTTGACTGTCGATATACGTGCTCGTCACTAAGATCAAGCATTCTGCCAAATTTCAAATTCACACATCCCATCGTTTGCGAAAAAAACACGTCTGCGACAGACACTAAACGAACGGACGCAAATCTTATAAGGGTTCCAGTTTCTTTCTTTTGGGGTACAGAACTATAAAAATGTGGCATTTTTCTATTATTTAGTTTTGGTAATTTTATTAAATCTGCTTCTGCTTAAACTATAAATACGTTAGCTATAAACTGTGCTATTCATTCTTGAAGGAAAATCACTAAAATAGTCTCTCCATATGTTTTTAGTGAGCATGAACAAACACTCATTCTATATAAATGTAATTCTCTCGTATTAATTCTCTTCAGATTCTAAAAATTATTCAAAATTCAGTCCATGGCATATTTAGATTAATGGTGTGATATGTTTGGTTCAAGGAATATTGCAAAAATGGGTGCGGTTTTATTGGTCGTCACCAGGTGGCGTAAAATGGAAATGTATTTTTTCGGAAAGAAATGAACCAGCCCGTCTTAAAGTAGCAAATGGCACTTTTTGAGTGAAAATGGCTTTACACCTAGACAAAAAACGTTCACAACAGACCACTAATCATACGAAAAAAAGAACGGCAAAATATATGCGAAATGAAGAAGGTATTTTTACCCAAGTACCAAAAATCATTTTTTAATGTGAAAACAAACGTATGAAGTTTACAGAATCAAAAAAATAAGCCCGCCACTCGATTATAGTCTCCATCCCCTTTAATTTGTTACCCCACACGCCCCATTTTGGGCAACCCCTATGGGGGTAGTACTACCTCTCACCCCTCACCAACCCCCCCCCCCCCCATTTTTTATAGATCTTTTTCTCCCGAACATCACAAATACAAGTACCACACTGCTCTAATCCCCTCCACTGAGAGTTATGTATGTAGAAATGCACGAAAAATTGGCCATGTACAGCGACATATTACTTCTAATTTTGCTCTGGTCATACAAAGCGTTTCTGCATTGAGCTACTCCGTACCGAAAGGGTTAAAATTAAAAGAATATGTGTTGGAAGATCGAAGAATCGATTTACAGCTTACGTCAGTGCAATAATTTTTTCCGATGCTCGAATCTATCAACTCATGGAACAAGGAATACCGACAGAGGTACTCTCACTACTCTCCCGCATTATACTCACAAAAATTCCAAATCTACTGCTTACAAGTACACAAACTCTAACAAAATTTCATTTATTTTTTTATTTAAAAAACCCACTTCCAAATTAACTTGAATTCTAAGGAGTTCAACCTTTTATTTATTTTTTTTGCATTAATGGGAAAAGAACATGTTAAAGATAAATTATGAAAACCGACAGACAAAAACTTAAGAGACTCTTGGACGAAGCTTATCTCATCCACTTTTATGTACTTAGGTTCAGGTACAAAAGCCTGTTTTTGTAGCTTGTCAAACACTTCAAAGTAGGAATACTATACGTAAATCGAAAATGCAATATGTATTCAGGTTGTGTGCAAGCGTGCAGAAACATTAATTAAAAACTTAAGATAAGTACTTACAAGGAGTCCCTTTTTGCATGCTCTTGTAAAATATTCAGAATTTATCCAAATTTACATTTTCCTTAATTTTTGCAGATTAAGTAAATTCCTTTAATAATTTCCAGCACTTGTATGTATAGATACACGTCTTGATCTTATAGATTCTATTTTTCAGAAGTAAATTCAAAAAAATATAAATAACTAGATATACTAGACCAAGTTAAAGACAAGACTTCAAAATCATTCCTACCCCACATTTTGTAGGAAAAATACCCCGTTTAGTTGGACTATCATGATATGGGAACTGAAGAACCGTACATACTGATCCCTAAATTGCTTAGCTCTGAATATGTGCGCAATAACTAATACCTTAGACACACAGTACCATCCAAACGAATCATTAGCACTTATTATTGATTAAGACATCGTGGGTCACATAATATACATAATTATGGCTCGAAGATGGGGATACGCTGAGTCCATTGTTATAAGTCAGTGGTTTGACTAGTGCAGTTCAATAAAATTCGTGTTTAACTTTAAATAAAATTTATTTTTTTGCTGACTTAAAATGGTACCAAAAAAACAAAAACTACAAGATATTCGAAGTTGTGTACCCTCTTGGACTGTTGATTACGGGTTTGTTAAACATGGAGATAAAATTCGGTGCGGCCTGCGCTCTTAAATTATTGTGTGTCGAACGTCTTCTATTAAGCGACATTTTGAAACGAACCATAAAGAAATTGCCGAAAAACATATTGATGAAAGAAAAGAACTAATTTCTCAACGGCTAAAGATAGCTGAAAGTCAATCGAATTTATTATCAAAATTTGTAAAACCAACAGCAATATTACGGAAGCTAGTTTTGAAATATAAAAACCATTTTCTGATGGAGCGTTTATAAAAAGGGTTATGCTAAAATCGGGCGACAGTTTTTTTTCAAGATTTTAATAATAAAGAAAAGATTATTCAAAGAATTCGAGAAGTGCAGCTAAGCAGAAATACCGTTAAAGATAGAATTTTAAAAATATTTGTTAATATTTCTGATCAACTTTACAACGACGACGTTAATAGCTGTGACTACATTTCAATATGCCTCGATGAATCAACTGATATTAACTAATCTGCCCGATTAGCAATTATTGCACGTTATCTGAAAGATAATGAAATGCACGAGGAACTTTTAAAATTAGCAAATATACCGGAAAGAACAAGAGAGGTAGTGATATTTGTGAAGTTGTAGTCCATGAATTAAACAATAAAATAAATATTAAAAAAATTATTTCTATAACGACAGATGGTCATCCAAATAATAGGCTTTCATTGCATTATTCACCAGCAAGTTCTTTGTGCAAAATTTGAAACTAGCGATTTCAAAGAAATATCAGAAAAAGTGAATAAAATCATAAATTTTATAGTTGGAGTTGGAGTTAAAAAACGTTTAAATGATATGGATTGCGAATAAGATACTCTCTTAATGTGCAATAGTGTACGTTGGCTAAGCCGAGCGACATCCATAGAACGATTTGTGAATTTCTTGAAAGAAATTCGACTTTTTTTACATAAATTCGACATGGATCGTTTTAAAGAATTGTATGATACAGAATGGTTAACAAAATTAATGTTTTTTACCGACATAACATTACATTTAAGCGTTCTTAATAAAAAGTTGCAAGGACGAGGAAAAACAATTGAAGTTATGTTTGGATTGATAAAGTGGTTTGAAATAAAATTAGATATTTTTGCTAGAGATATCGCATCTGGAAAACATAATAATTTTAATTTAATGGATGAATTAACAAGTTTCAAAAAAACTAATTGGAATTTTAATTACGAATTTTCAAAAGTTCTAGAATCTATTAAAGAACAATTTTCAAACAGATTTAAAGATTTTAAAACATTTGATACGCTATTGAAAATTGTAAGTTATCCAGACTTATTCGATATACAGGATTTCGATAATAACTTCATTAATTGGATGAAATTAGAAAACTTAGAGCTGCAGACTGTAGATTTGCAATCTAATCCTATTTGGACACAAAAATTTGTGAATATGCGATAAAATATCGAAGAATTGGAATATCATCGATTGTCACAGGATGGAGAGTCAGAATGCCGAATTGAAAACTATTACAAGTGTGGAATAGTATGCCAGAGGTATTTGCTTTTGTAAAAATATTAGTAATCGCATTGTTAACCATTTTCTCTTCCACTTATTCCTGTGACAGTGTGTTTTCTGTATTGAATCATGTACTGTCAAACCCAAGAAACAGATTGACAGAGGAAGACTCAGCAGCTTGTATTACCTTACAATCGACAACATGCCAGCCTGATATTAAAAACCTTGCAAGTATCATGAAGCAAAAAACTTCTAACAAAATTTAAGAATTTTCTATTAAAATTATTATTAAACTTTATAATTTTTTATACTATTTCTATATATTGAATTAAGATCACATGAACTCAGATATTGTAATCTATTTCTTTCTTTTGTTTTTTTTTATAATCAGTAAAAGGTACATTTAAATATAGTTTATTTTGGCACTTTGATGAAATCCTATTTGCCATCCCTGATGTACACTAATGAAGTTATTTGTTTCCCTTCATTAGAGTGCTAAAGAGGAAATTGTACTGAAACTGAATATATTTTGTCATATAATATAAATTTGGAGCTCTGCTGTGTATCTGCGTATTTGAAAAATAAAAAGAAGAATGCAATGTACTTTCTTGTGTTATTATGCATACGCTCTACAACTTGTGTGAATTGAGCGTAGCTTCGGTACTGCTAGTTTTATTACCATAAAGGTAAAATTAAATAAGTGCAATAAGTGCTTCTTAACACAAACAATTGTTTCCGAACACAACATATAACAGCATGGCACATAATATTTTATAAATTGGTCCGCCAACTTGCAGTTAACAGTTCACAGTTTCGAGTTACGACTCTTAATCAAAGAGAAGAGTAGTACTTACACAATTAATTCTTAATTAATAATGACTGAAAGATTCATCACAGAAAGAAAAACAATAAATTGGTCTTCTGACCAGGGGTCATTATTAATGTCTTTATGGCAAGATAATATTGTGGAGCTGCGAAAGGAAGTGGGGACGTGTGTACGTACAAATTGCTTTTGAACTTAAAAGTCATACGGCAGAAGAAATGCATATAAAAATTAATAATTTTACATAAATATACAGCACCTACTCTTGAAAATAAATTAAACATAACTTTGTACTTTGTATTTTTATAATCATTAAAGAAGCGAAAAAAAACTGCACTGGACCGTTCGCAGACTCCCCTTCCAACTTCGAAGTACTTCGAGAGGGTGAATATATTTCTTAACGCATTCAAATCAAATAATACAGAACTAATGGAAGAGTCATTCATTTTTGTAAGTAACAGAATATTATTCTTAATAGTATAAAAATTCACATATCTATTTGTGTTTCCTCTCTCTTTAGGATATAGAAGATGGCAATATCAATATCAAGAACCTCAATCCTAAACAGAAAGTCAAATGTCTCCACTAGGGAGTTCGTCACCATCCCCATACGAAACGTCAATTTTCCATTATATTTTGGCAATACATATTGATTAAAACTAGTGTATCAAAATATTTTTTAATATAAAGTTGTTTTTTCATTTCCAAATCGCTGAATTGAAAAATAAAATAGTAAATAAAAACTAAGTTTATCGCGTCGTTTCGATCCATTTATTTCGCTTCTTCACTGTCATATGTCAAAACAAGTTTGACACTTAACTAAAGAAAGGGATGTGTATCTGCAGCACGGTACAGAGAGTACAAGATATTCTCATTGCGAATCATGTTCCACCATTAGTAAACGAAATGTCGTGTAATGTATAGGAAAGAACGGTACAGAGAACACAATACTATCTCTCCTCTGTCTGTCTTTTCAATAGAAATGTATATACATTAGTGAACTTTGTATTCTCTGTACTATGTGCCAGCAGTTGGCTAATGAATCATTATGGTCTAATGAGTCGTTAGTTAATTATTCATTAGAAGCGCTGTGTGTCTAGGACATTAGCTATTAATGTTCGTAGTTTCATTTAATTTGAGCCATACTATTGGTAACCAGTAACCTTGTACTACTCAAATTGTGGGGTATGAGAGGAATCGTTTTGGCATTAAATTTTTTAACTCCTAAGCTAATAGTTTCAGAGGAAAAAAAGCAGTTCTCCTGGCTATAGAGACGAATCAATTTTGTATATACAACACTTCTATTACACTTTAGTATTTTTCAACTTAATTATTATTATTATTTTTAATTGTATAATAGCTGACCGCACTGATGGCAAACAATTAATGTCAGGTTGTGCACCAATTGCTCCACTCCAACTGCATAAGTTTGTAACAACAGTTTTTTTTTACAGAGCTGGCAGCAAATGATGGTGACAATAAAATGTGTGCCAAGAAGAAAATTTTGCTTTCAGGCGTCGTAACTGTATTATTGGCTATTGAGGTTATGATTTCTTTAATTATCGGACTCAGTATGTGTTTTGCATTTGTTTGTTCCATTATTAAATGAATAATATACACAAATAGAAGACGACAATAATTTTTCTATCAATGGCGTAGCAAGGACAAGCCTACGGTCTATACGACACTAGAATGAAACCTCGATGCACGTTATATGTGAGTGCTCAGCACTCGCAGATCTAAACCTGCAAATCACTGGAAGAACATTTATCTCTCCAGATAATGTCTGCAATCTAGCTCCAAAAGTAATAATCAAGCTCGTTAAAAGACTAGATTTTGCCTAACCACTTCAGGGGAAGGCACAATAAATCAACTATGGTCGCAGTGTCCGCAAGGTCCTGGAGGCCTAGTCGCCCTTAATCTTAACATTAAGCACTAGAATTCTCCATAGTGCGTAATAGCTATATTTAAATATTAGCTAATTTATTGGTGGCTTTAAGCATAGATGGTACAAGAACTAGATGTCGCATGCAGTACCCAAAAAAGTATACAAAATTTATATGGCTGGGTGTTTCATTCCGGAATGGACCACAACATTTGAAATGATGTATACGTCGAGTGATTCATATTTTTTCGTATCTGAAGTCGATCAAATGTATACAAAACTGCTATTATAAAAGCATTTGCTTTCGGAACGCTCTAAAACATGTTATGGTCCATTCCAGAATGCACTACCCATTTCACAATCTGTATACTCTGATCTAATGTGCCATGCGACATCTAGCTCTTGTGCCATCTATGCTTTAAGTCTAAACGCATGCGTCTGACTCCTGTGCTTTTACAGTATATGCAGGTATGTATTGCTGAAAGATATACATTTGCTACAAATCAATTTCTTTATTAACCTAGCTAAAATGCTAAAAGCACATAAAACAATGATTTGTAAAATATTTGCCTATCTCACTGACCGGCTTGTATCTTGTCGTCTCCCTTGCGCATAAGATTGCGGAAATTATTTCTCTTAACTTACTTTTGTAGTGAGTGTACTATCTTCCCATACTTAGATTCGATATAAGTAGAAAAAATTACATAAATGTTCCATTAAATGATTGTATCCGATTTATATGGTCTGAAAAGAACCGATCATATCGCTCTGTTCTGAACTATTCTCTTAATCCAGTCTTTAAATTCGAAGTCTTTGATTTTTTTTCATAAGCTGGATCAATTTTTTTACTAGTTTTCCGTTTTTCACATACTTGCGGAAACAAGTAGCTTTCTATTGTACATCAATTAGGCTTTCGTTTTGACACACGTACAAACTATTGGTTTCTGTTTTTCACATACCGGTGGATTTTCTGCAAATAATGGATATTGTTCGTTTCCCGGTTCAAATCAGATTACTTGGATAAGATGATAAATGGAATGTTGTTAAAGGAAGGTAATCGAAGTTGCAGTTGTGACAGTGCATTCCTATTTAATCAGGATGTCTTTTCACCCTCCGTGAATAGGTCTTCGTCTCCATATCCATGTCGTTTGCATCTTTTTGGAACTTTTCATTGGCCCTCAGCTCGATGTTGTCGTTATTTTCTCCCTCGTTGATTCTAGTCTAGTTGATTTGTTAGGTGCGATTAGTTAGTTGCATTTGTCGGAGAGGGAATGAGAATTACAAAAAGGATTTGGGAAACTTTAGGATGGGCAGCTCCTAAGCACAGAGTGGGTTCAAGGTTCAGACTGTCAGAGACCTAATTGACTGGGTTACCATTGCCCTCGGTTTCCTTTGTTTGTCGTCGTAAAATGTTATTTTTCCATCTTGGGAATAAATATTGGAAGTATAAGACTTAGTTAAAAAGACCGATGAGAGGTATCTAAAATCTGTAGGTATAATCAGATTTAGCGGATTATTAATGACGGGATTGGGGAGTTTTGGGCTTTTCTCCAATTGTTTAATGGCTTGGTTGAATAGGTATTCTTGTATACGAGCTACGCTCGCGACTTCATACATTATTGGCGAAGAGGTCTGATCAAGTCAAGTCAATATCTAATGCGTTAACGAAACTATTTACGGATTATGATGATTTTTCGTCGAACCGATATCCTGGGATATTTGTTGTAACTGTTTCTACATGCTTTAATTTTGGCCTCTCCTTGATGGGACTCTATCCATGGTGATGGCATCTTTCCCTAGTGAAGAAGGTAAATCTTACGCGCAGGTTATAAATGAAGCTCGTATCAGAGTCAATAGGTTGAAGAGGTGACAGATATTGAAATTTTAAACATAGATTTGTGTTGACAGAATATTAATCAGTGGGTTGGAATGTTGAAGGATCTTCTCAAGCTGTTTATCCGAGAGAAATGGGATTATGTTTGAAATTTCGTACAAAATGGTGTTGAGGAAGTAGTAGTAGTGTAGCGATATTGGATATTCCCCTGGTGTCACTCTTGAGGACTACTGAGATTGATTTTGATTCCCTATTTTTCATAGAACTCATCGAGTTTGGCTATGTGCTCCTCAACTTTCCTAGCGGCGAAGCTTGAGGAGATGTATTGGGCGCATATTAGGAAGTCATTTGTGTATAGCAACGTGGTGGAACTCGGATAATTTGGGTTGATTTGCTGTCCTCGAGTTCAATGTAGAAGTTTCTGGTTGAAAGAAAACTGCAGATGATTTAAGTATGAGGACAGAAATTCTAGACTTATGATTTTGAAAATGAGTCCGTTTTTTCAAACGGAGTCGAAAGCTTTCTCAACATCAAGGAAATAGTCAATTGTGAGCTTCTTTAAATTTAGGGCAGTTATGGTGTCCGAATGAAATTTCAGCAGGTTGGCAGGTCTTCCAGAACATTTTTTTTGCTTTTTAAATTAAAGACGACAGGGTGAAGAAATATCCTAGGCATGGAGGCGAAGGTGGCCCATTGTGTTAATAAAACTTTTTTAATTGGTTTAATTTCCGCAACCATCTTACGAAATGTTATATAACTATGCATAACTAACAATTTATTGAATTGGAATAGCAGTAAATGAATACGCTTGCTGTGTGATTTTCTTAGACCTCGCTTTACGTCGTTTCGTTTTGCGTTTTTTCGAAGTTGCGTCGTTACTGAAGTAAGACGCATTTTCGCTATGAGTCGTTGTTTTTTCGTATTGCGTTGATTTTTTTTTCATTATTCGGAGAATCATATTGAAATACATACATGTTTTTTTTTAAATTTTTTGAAACGTAGATTCGTGTTTTGTAAAATTAAATTTTTTTGGATTTTCGGAGAATCACAAAATTAAAGTTTACATTCAATTGTTAGTTGGTTGTTGGTTGCAGTGGAAGGTTTTTTGTTAATCATTGTAAAAATCATAGTTGCAGTGGAGGGTTTGCTTTTGATTATAAATTTTAAGGTAAGTAAAATATATTTAAATATTAAAAGCCTGTAACCCTGTTTTTTTAAATTTATATTTCAATTTTTAGACCACAATAATCATGAGTGGAAAAAGCAGTGTTGGTAGAGTTACAAAACAAAACAAAACTATAACTTTGGAAATTAAATTGGACATATTACGACGCTTTGATAATGGAGAAAAGGCTGTAGACATAGCAAAAGCTCTTGATCTGGCTGCAACAACTTTCAGAACTATTCAAGCTCGAGATAGAACTAAAATAAAAGAGGCTGCTAAATCTGTAACATCTTTAGACGCCAAGACTATGACTCGTACAAGGAGTGGTTTTATGATTAAAATGGAGTCCTTGCTTTCTATTTGGATTCAAAATCAGATTGCACAGAAAATTCCATTAAGCAAAATGGTAATCCAGGCAAAAGCAAAAAGCTTATTTGAACATATTAAAGGCAAATCTATGTGTAACGACGGTGCAAGCGGTAGTGCCACTGAAAAAGAAGAACATTTTGAGGCTAGTCACGGCTGGTTTGAGAGTTTCAAAACTCGCGCAAATCTACACAGCATTGCTCTCAAAGGCGAAGCAGCTAGTGTAGACACCGTCGCTGCGGACCGTTTCCCTACAGAGTTAAAAGCAATAGTTCACGAGGGTGGTTATGTCCCAAAAACAAGTTTTCAATATTGACGAAACTGGTTTATTTTGGAAACGTCTACCAAAAAAAACTTTTATATCAAAAACTGAAAAATCTGCACCAGGATTTAAAGCTAGTAAAGATAGACTGACTCTACTTCTAGGAGGCAATGCAAATGGTGATTTTAAGTTTAAGCCGTTACTTGTTTACCAATCAGAAAATCCTAGATCTTTGAAGGGGTGTTCAAAAGATCGACTCTCTGTACAGGGCCGGATTAACAGTCAGTGGGGCTCTAAGCAGTGAATGATTTGGGGCCCCTCATTTTTTTTTGTTATTTAATTTAATTGTTAATAATTTTTTTTTGTTTATGAATGCAAAAGTGAGACACAATTATTTTTATGTTGTATATTTATTGAAAGAGCAATATTCAAACTAAATTCATTTTTAAATTTATTTACAAAAATACTTAAAAACGATCGCTTACAAGTTAAACCTTCTTTTTTCTGCACTTTTGACGAGCAAAATCTTCTATCAATTTGTCAAAATTCATGCGACGCATTACATCCGATTCGATACACAGAAGAGCTAACGAACATAATCGATCTTGTCGCATCGTTGTCCTTAAAGGATTTTTTATTCTTTTCAACTGCGAAAAAGAACGCTCTCCAGAACAATTTGTTATCATTAATGATAAAAATATTCTGAAGCAGATTTCCAAGTTAGGGAAGACTGTTTGAAGTTGATCATTCACAATGATCTTGTAAAAATCAGTGAAATTCGCACTAATACTTTGATCCTTTTCCATTTTTAAACGAACATACTGGTGAAATTGTTGTAATTCATCAGCAAGGTTTGAATTTAAATCCTCAGGATACGATGCGACAAGCGATTCAACCTTGGCAAACAACTCATCGTTGCTTAAATCCATTTTTAATAAAAACGAAAACTTGTCTGCCAGCTTTTCGTAAACCTCGCCTCTCGTTTTCATCTCGACTTGAAGAATGTCGACAATGAAATAAAAAGTCGAAACGCGAAATTTGTCCCTTGCAGATAAAACAGCATCTTCAGCTGGACCATCATTGACTTGTACTCTCCGAGTACGTCTTCGGTTACCATTTCCCCGATAATCACCGTCGGGCAAAATTTCTTTGGACTTGTTTTCGAATTCATCAAATCTTTCTCTGAGATTTAGTAAATAAAAAGTTAACGTTTTATACAAATCACTGCAAACTTGCAAATTAAGTTCTGCATTTTGAAGGGCTTGTGATGTCCTATGAAATTGATGCAAAATATCATTCCACATCGTAACCATGAAAACAAACTCAAACTCTTGCATTTTTTTTGCAATATTCATTGCTTCTTGTCTCGTTTCCCCTTTTTGATCCTTATCTTCCGAAATAGAATCTAACGCGTCGAGAATTTCAGGATACGATTTTAAAATTGCATCTGTGGCAACTGCGTGTGCTTCCCACCGCGTGTTTGAGAGTTTCTTCAAAACTTTTTCATCTTTGATATGATCCTTTAGTACTTTCCATCTCTGTGTGGAAGCAGAAAAAAATACGTAAACTGTTTGTACCAACGAAAAAAAGTTGACAGCCTCCAAACAACAATCGACTGCACTACGACCGACAAGATTCAATGAATGTGCTGCACACGCAATGTATATTGCATATGGGTTGAGTTGTAAAATGATACTTTGCATCCCTTTATAAATACCGGACATGTTTGCTGCGTTATCATAGGATTGCCCTCTGCACTTAGAAAAATCAAGTTTGCAGTCTTCGATCAAAAATTTTAAAACCGCATCCGCAATATCTTTTCCAACGTGACTTTTTAATTCTAAAAATGTTAAAAATCGCTCTACAGGCAAATCATCAAACGGTGAAACGTATCTTATGATGACGCACAACTGGTCAATGTGAGATAAATCAGGAGTTGAATCGACGGACAAACTAAAATATCCAGCAGCTCTTATTTCAGCCAAAATCGCAGCCCGGACTTCCTGACTCATTAGTTCAATGAGCTCCTCGCAAATAGTTTTCGACAAGTACGACACATTCCCTGTAAAAAATGAAAAGTATACGATTATTATTCATCTATAATATAGTAAATTTTCTTGAAAAAGGTCACATATTGACAATACATTGACAATATATTAATACTATATTGACAATACATTAATAATATATTAATAATATATTGACAATACATTGATAATATATTAACCATACAGTGGAAAATTGATCCGAAAATTAAATCATGATTAAAATGTTACCTTTTCCTTTGTTTCCATAATTTGAAATGTGGGAGGCCAAAAACGGATCAAATTTAGCGACAAGTTCTAGCAATCCTAAGTAGTTCCCGTTATTCACGGATCCAAATTTTTCATCTGAACCTCGGAAAGGCAGTCCTCGTTCCGCCAATGTTTGAACGACAGATACAAGTCGGTGCAAGATATGCTTCCAGTATTTAAATTCTTCCTCCATTTGGTCATCAAACTGAGATTTTATGCCCAATCCCTTTCGTCGAATCAAATATGCAAGCATTGCTTCTCTATGAGACTGAGAATTTTCGTGTTGATCAATGACACAAGTGTTACGCCAATCACTGAATCCAGATACCAACCGCGACGAAACATTAGATGAAAAAAGTTTACAAACGAAACAATACACGTCGCCCTTTGACGGAGAATACAGCAGCCATTCTCGAGTATACTTTTCACCGTTGGCCTTGGTACCATTAAAAATGTTGCGAGAGCAGAATCTTGTTTGTTTTCCATCTTGGAAAACTCTCCGCGAGTTTTCCAACGAACTAGAGTGGTGTTGACATTTTTGTGGTCCCTCATTTGTCCAGTAGCTAATATCATCCTCAGAGAGTTCAGTCCACGTTCCAGAATCATTGTCCCTGTTTCCTCGGTGTGCGAGATTTGGAACTGTTGCATCATTGTTATTGTCAACAGCGAGAGGTGGTTCCTGAATTTTTTGCCCGCCGTCTTCTTCCGCCACGCTCGACGCACCAGCAGGATTCTTCGGCAGCGATGTAGAGGGTTGAAAGTATGTCGTTAATTTCGGCACTTTTCTGACGACTTCTTCATCTTTTTGTTTTTTTTCTTCGGCTAGTTTCCGTTTTCGTGATCCACTCGGATAAACTCTCGTCATTTTTACACGTATTTATCACACATTCTAACACTCAATCAACTTTTAAAAACGTTAAAAGCAACTCTGGAGATGTAACGTCTTCGCTCCTCAATTAGAACTAACTTGCAGTCAACAAGGTACAAACATTTATACTTAATTTTTCTATTGTTTGATGAAAACCATATATCCCCACATTTTCGGTTTTTAGTTCTTAGAATTTTTTGCCCGCCGTCTTCTTCCGCCATCATTTTCGGTTTTTAGTTCTTAGAATTTTTTGCCCGCCGTCTTCTTCCGCCACGCTCGACGCACCAGCAGGATTCTTCGGCAGCGATGTAGAGGGTTGAAAGTATGTCGTTAATTTCGGCACTTTTCTGACGACTATAATAGCCTGATCTTAGGGGCCCCACTTCAGAAGTCATTATCCAAACTTTTTTCAATTGAAAAGACTCATTGTATGGGAATTCTGATGTTCTTTTGATCCAGAATTTCCTGTTGAAACTAAAAACAAATAATACTCTTAATCTTTGGGGCCCCCATTTAAAAAGGCATTTTCCCAACTTCTTTTATCTGGCTAAGAAAGACTCATTTTATGGAAATTGAAATATTGTTTTGACTTAAAATTTCTTATTGATACTTGGAAAAAATTAAACGCCTGATTTTCGGGGCCCCAATTTTACGGGGGCCCTAAGCAGCTGCCTAGTTTGCTTATGGGTTAATCCGGCCCTGTCTCTGTACACTGGCGAGCGAATAAAAAAGCATGGATGACGGCATTATTATTTAAAGACTGGGTTTCCACGTGTGCTATTCCTGAAATTAAATCTTATTGCAATAAAGAGAACTTAGACTTCAGAGCTTTAGTTATAGTAGATAATGCCCCTGGTCACCCGGTTTATATTGATGATTTATCAGAAAATGTTAAATTTGTGTTTTTACCACCGAATACCACATCATTGATACAGCCGATGGATCAGGGTGTAATCTCGAATTTTAAAATCTATTATCTCCGACGAACATTTAAGCTGCTTTCGAGTGAAACTGATGGACCCGATAAGACTACAATGCAGCAATTTTGAAAAAATTTTAATATTTTGAAGGCAATCGACATTATTTCTCTGTCTTGGGAGGAGGTAAAACCATCTTGCATGAACGGTGTTTGGCGCAAAATATGGCCAGAATGTGTGCACAAGAAAAAAAGTGACAATTTCTCTTTAGAAGTTGATGATGATGAAGCACATACTGTTTGTCATTAAATCGCTAGCTTAGCAAGAGAATCTAATTTTGAAGGGATGGATGAGACTGACATAGATGATTTGCTAGCTTCTCATAACCAAGAAATGTCTAACGAGGAATTGATGCAACTGGATTTGGAAACCGCTAACGAAGAAGACAGCTCCATAGATATAAGTGACCGTCGAAATTTAACTTCACAACAAATTTCTAAAGCAATGAGTCTAATAGACGAAGCAATTGAGATTTTTTCAAAAAATGATCCTGACATCGAAAGAAGTGTAAAAGTTTCTGGAGCGGTAGCAAATGGTATTAATTGTTACAAGGAACTGTACCTTAATATCAGAAAAAAAGCTGTTCAGCAAACTTTGGACACATTTTTTGAAAAAGAGACTCCAATGGCCATAAGCTTGTCTACAGAGTCTGAATAATTTCATAATTTATTTCTTTATTTTGTGTACATATTTTTAATTTTTAATTGAATTACTAGTCTTTTTTATGTTTTTAAATGAATTAATAAAGTTTTACTTTTGTGTTGTTATTTAAATATTCTTTTTTTTTAACATTTAAGGACTGAAAGAAAATTACGGTAACCTATCTTTGCTGTTTATATGATTTCCAATAGAAAATAGCAATTCACTTTGCGTCGTTTCGATTTGAGTCGCGATTTTTTTGGAACGTATCTACGACGCAAAGCGAGGTCTTAGTGTACACCAAATAATTATGAACTTGAATCATTCTATTTCTTTGAGTATAGAACCAACTGAAAACTTATTAAATTGTTGCGATTTGTTTAACTAAAAATTAAATTTAAATATTGTCCATGCAAAAGGATAGCCGCACCTTAAAACTCCCACTGTCGACAAATTATTTACGTTTTGTGCTTGACAGAAAAAGTTTTTTGAGTTTCTCCCATGATCTCCTTTTTTTTTTTTTTACCCTGCTACTACATATCTACCTACCTATAATGAAGTTTGTCTTCGTCAACAGAGAAAGTACCAGCGGGGGCTGGCCTATTAATATATTTTCAATCGAAACTAAGTAAACAAAGTAAGACCCGACCACCTAATTTGCCGATGTTTACTTTAGCCTTGAAGCTTTTACCAAATATTTAATTTCTGATATTTTTTGAATGCTTTCGCTAAGTTAACAAGGTTGCATAAAATTTCCTAGAGAAACTACATACATATATAAAATTACCGGGGGTGTTTGCAATATTTCTCTAGAGCTAATTGCCAATCTTAAGAGAATGAAACAATTTGTACGACCGACGGTATGTAGGTGAAGGTCTGGTTTGAGGGGTACATTTCTACCCCACAAAACACTTACAATAAATTTTTCTTAACTATGTATGCTCATTATGTAGATTCTTATTATAAGTGAATTATTAAAATTAAATGAGAAGCTTAAAAATTTATGGAATTTGCTTGAAACTCTGCAGTGTAATCAAATAAAAGCTCCGCAAAACCCACGTAGCAAATTTCAGAAATCAATGAGAGGATTTAACTTCACCTGGAAGGAATCTTGTGGATAATGTTAATGGCTCACCTAGGCGAGAATAACTGCATTGTGTTACAAGTTTTCTGCAATGCACTATCCTCTTATGCATATATGCATATAATCTGTATATACATATATATGTATGTATGTATAATGGGAGTAGAGTAGAGTATACGGTTGGCTACACTTGGCAAATATCTGTGGAAATTTTAGAGGGAAGAAATGTTAGGAATTGAAATTTACAGCAGACATTGCTTGATTCTAACATTTCTTTATTGGAACATTCATCTCTCCAATTTCAATATTATTTTGCAGTTGCAGTTTTTTTTCCAAATTAGCTATTATACAGCTACCTTTTTCATGAAAACTGTACGCAGATACATGAGCATCTTCGCATAGTACAGAAAAACCTTTGCTGATCATGCGGTATAAGACCACGACTGATGCTTTGGATGTAAATACAATACAATCGACATGTAAGGTCCATTCTTACCTATAAAAATTTTGGCATAATTATCCGGACAATGCAATTTCCATAAAAAATAGTGAAGTAAAATATAACAAAAAAAATATTAAAGAAAATAACAAAATTATTGCGTTCATCCGTTTTTAGTTGACTTTGCCGAAAATATAAAAATTAAGATTCACCAGCAAGGATCAAAAGCGTCTTAAGGGGGGATATCACCAAAAAAAAGCTCACGATTTCTGTTCTCAAAAGCATAAAAGTATGCAATTTGAAAATTGAAACAAGTCACTATATTTACTGTACGTGCAAAGCTATATGATGCTGTGGTATTCGTGTGCATTGTACTCCAAAGCATTTCGGCCATCTGCACAGCAGTAGGATTGCATAAGCATAGCGAGATTTCAGATTTGCTGTCGGATTTTTGATAGATTTTTTTTTTTTGTAACTTATAAAACTTTTGCGTGAGGAGCAAGCAAGGGGCGAACGAAATGTGTGCGCTCTGTGCTGTTGGTCAGACACTTTTCCTTGTAATTTGTCTGGTTTCATTTATTGCTTGGGCAAATTTTATTTGACTGAAACCGCTCATAAAATAAAATTCTTCCCAGGAAGAACTCTGAGTTGTATAGCATCGTTTACAATGGGCAGAGTGGAGTGGAGTCACCAGATTGCGTTTGATCTCATCATCTCACCAACGTGAGATTAGAAATTATTCAAACCTGACACTATTCTGTACAATTCACCTGATGGGAAGCGCGAAGAACTTATATTGAAGTGCAAGCTTGAGACAAGGATAGACAATGCAATCGGGTGACTCCACTCTACTCTGCCATTGAAAACCTTCCTTAATGTTTCATATAATTTTGGCAATGTTCACACTATGTCAGTTCTACCATTTTATTAACTAGATAGCCAAAGAACTACTTTAAAGAATTAGATTTGACTTTACCAACAACAAGTTTTTTCCTTCCTGTAGCTTCACTAAAACCCATTAGGAATTAAGATCCATACAATAAAATAAAAAATATCGGGACTGCACAGATATTCAAGGATAACCGAAATATCCATTACATCTACATATCCGTTACATCTACTAAGCAAAATTTCCCACATTTTTCAAATTTCAAAAGACCGTATCTCGGTCATATATGGATCGCAACATTGCCAACCTTCCTGTAAAATTTCATAAAAAACAAAAAACAATTTCAAAAAATTGGTCGATTTTCTGTGTAACGGCTTAAAGGATTATACATATATTTCATATACACAAATTTACATACCTAGTAACATTCAGTTTTCTCTTCTTTATTCCATAATTATAGGACTGAATTTTACTAACACGTCCCATGATTAAATAATAGTTACTCACAATCAGAAACAAATAGATTCTAAATAGAAGTGCCAAAATAATTTCTCGCCTCCCAAGCAAAAATAAGTAATTACCAATGATAAAACTTAAAATATTCCGAGAAATCTACATACATATACCTAATGCAGAAAATGGCGGCATACACTTTCCGAGCATGCAGCCTATAGTCCGCAGAGCTTTCAAAACAAATGAATGCTTTCCGAAAGCTATCATTCCACCTGACGGTGAATAAATGAATTAAAAACGCCAAATTGTATGCAAAAAATATAAAAACAAGACATTTTTGTCGTTACCATGGTTAATATTATTGACTTTATTTCCTTTATCATTGCACTAAACAATTTGAGTTTTTCAAAATAAACAGAAAAAGGTTCGACCTTTGTTACAAATTGAACTTTCTTTCCAATAATATCATAATTGTGATAGTTATTCGTCTCTGAAAAACCAAAATATATTAGTAACCAAAACTTTTTTACTAGTTTTCTCTCCGTCACTTCCTCTTCCACTTCAATATCTTCCATACTCAAGTACAAATTTATCTACTTGATGTACCATTATTACGGTATTATGTACCTAACTTTGCAAATTTCATGAATTTGAGAATGTTCTAAAGCTAATTACATACATATTGTTACGTGCAATAGAAAGAGACAACTGGTGACATCTACTGGCAATAAACAACTTCCAGTTCGGAGAGTAAATGACTTCAGGTTCGGAGAATCGATTATGAAAGTTCAGGAATAGAACAAATAGAATAGTCAGGAAGCTTTTGGAATAGAACACTCCAGATTAATCCGGAGTGTTTCTAGTGTATAAATATAACAGTTGTCATCGCCAAAAAAGAGTCTTGTCTTAGACGTTGCAGTGTTAAGAAGCGAAAGCAATAAAGAAGCGATAGTGTGTAATTAGATTGCGATAATTGAAAGTACAGTGTTAGCGATAATTAGAGTTGAGTTGATTAAATAAATGTTTGTGAACTTTATATGATTTCAGTGTAATAAAGAACTTATATATTAATTATTTAATATTGTGTTTTAAATAACGAACCAAAGGCCACGCTCGCAACAACTGGTGTCAGAAGTGAAATATATTTGAGAAATAAAGTGGTGGCAATTGACTAAAAAATTAAAAGTGTGATTAATTTTGTGGAATTGTGTTAAATTTTAAAAGTTCTGGAAAATAATTTATATTCAACTGTGAGTGAATTACTACAGTAATGGGGCGCAAAGTGGAGGAGCTTCGAATACAGGATTTGAAAGTGGAGCTAGGGAACCGCTCATTACAAACGACAGGTGCAAAGAAAGTTCTAGTCGAGCGACTTAGACAAGCTTTGATAGCGGAAGGAAAGAATCCTGAGACATTTGTTTTCGAAGAGAACTTGGAAGGAACCGAATTTGAAGAAGAGCCTGAGATGAAAATGGAACAGCTTTTGAGTATTTTAATGAGCAAAATGGAAGCCCGTTTTGATGAACAAAAGAATTCTCTCGAGGAACAAAAGAATTCTCTGGAATCACGTTTAGATGAACAGAAGAAATCTATGGACGAACAAAAGAATTCTCTCGAGGAACAAAAGAATTCTCTGGAATCACGTTTAGATGAACAGAAGAAATCTATGGACGAACAAAAGAATTCTCTCGAGGAACAAAAGAATTCTCTGGAATCACGTTTAGATGAACAGAAGAAATCTATGGACGAACAAAAGAATTCTCTGGAATCACGTTTAGATGAACAGAAGAAATCTATGGAAGCCCGTTTTGATGAACAAAAGATTGATTTTGAGGAACAAAAGAAATCTCTGGAAACCCGTTTGGACGAACAAAAGATCTCTTTGGAGAATTGTCTAGAAACTCGTTTGGAGGAACAGAAGACTTTCCTGAAAAACTCATTAGACGAACAAAATTTGAAATTTGAAGGAATCGAGCAGGAAGTGGCGGAAGCTCAACAAAAAGTCACCGAGCAGCTTGACAGTTTTAAATCAGATCTGGAAAGAATAAAGCATCGTCAGCCTCTAAGCGGAGCAACTGAAATATCCGGTGCAGGTAGAATGAAACCTCCCATATTTGATGGACAAAATTCGTGGCATATCTTCAAGAGACAATTCGAGGCAGCTTCAGAGGTAAATGGATGGAATGATGAAGACAAAGCTATAGCTCTGGTGTTAGCACTTCGAGGTCCTGCGTCAGAACTCTTACGAACTGTACCGATTGAAAATCAACGTAATTACTCTTCATTAGTACAGGCGATAGAATTACGTTACGGAGATGAGCACATGCAGCAAGTATATCGCCTACAGTTGCGCAACAGGATTCAAAAACATGGCGAATCACTAC
Organism: Dioctria linearis; assembly: GCA_963930735.1. Classification (NCBI taxonomy): domain Eukaryota; kingdom Metazoa; phylum Arthropoda; class Insecta; order Diptera; family Asilidae; genus Dioctria; species Dioctria linearis. The sequence goes on from OZ005741.1 coordinate 34,846,151, forward strand.
AACAACTGCAGGCAGATGTAGAAAGATTAGCGCATCTGTCATACTCCAGCGTGAATGCGGATTTTCTCAATGAAGTGGCGACGAAGGCATTTGTGAACGCTATTACAGATCAAAATTTACAACAATCATTTAGGCTAGCAGGAATGAAATCAACAGCAGAAGCACTAGCCTATGCATTAGTGTATGAATCCGCCAGACAAGCTTCGCGCAGTTCAGTACGAATGAGAGACATTTCGGTGGACAAATGTACTTGTAATAGAATGCAGTCATCCCAGAGCTCACCTTTGCGTGGTATCGTTCGATGCTGGAATTGTAATAGACCAGGACACCTACAAAGAGACTGCAGAAAACGCCGACGAGTGGAATCTCTAGATGAAGAGAGGAAAGTGGAATTGGAAAGATATCGAGCTGAGCAGCAGACTTGCAATAGATTGCAGTTATCACTGAGTACCCCTTCACGTAGTGTTCTTCGATGTTGGGATTGTAATAAATTGGGACACCTTCAAAGCGACTGCGAGAAACGCCGTCGAAAGGAACCAACAGAAAAGAAAGGGACAGAAGAACGTACAAGTTGGCGAGCTGCAAACTATTCTTAGGGAGACTAGAATCCAACCTTATGACTTCGAGAGCCAACACAGAAAAGGACGTATCTATGGAAATGCAGAAGCCTTGGTACAACGTCAATGGAAACCTGAATGTAAGCATTATGGCTGGGAGAAAGGAAATGAGAAAACAGCTACTATACAGTTGGTATCCGTGGAACCATCTACATGTTGGGACAACGAGGACCTGCGAACAGCACAACGAGAAGATCCGGACATTTCACCTATTCTTGCTTGGAAAGTAGACATAGTAAAACCAGAATGGAAGGATATTTCGAGGATGAGTGAAGAGCTGAAAAGCTACTGGGCTCAATGGAACTCTCTTCATGTTGAATGCGGCATATTAAAACGCAAGTGGGAAGCACCTAACGGTAAATCGTTCCGAATGCAAATAGTCGTGCCGGCATCAAAGGTCAACGAGGTTCTAGGTAAAGTGCATCGTGGAGCATCTGGAGAACATTTGGGAGTGAATAAAACAATTTCTATAATACGAGAAAAGTTTTATTGGCTACATATGCGGGAGGATGTAGAGAAGTGGTGTCGCAGATGCACTGTGTGTGCTTCTTACAAAGGGCCGCCACGTAGCAGCAGAAAGGAAATGTACAAGTGTAATGTCAAAGCCCCATTGAAACTGAGAGCTGATGTACAAAGAGCCACGGGGGCGAAATTAGCAGTAAGTACCCATCGGATGAGGACACGTTATGACTTACGTGCGAATTCAGCAGGATTCAATGAAGGTGATCTTGTTTGGCTGTACAACCCGAAACGACGTAAGGGACGTTCTCCAAAATTGCAACAACACTGGGAAGGACCATATTCAGTAGTAACTAGAATTAATGACGTGGTATACAGGATTCAGCGTGGCACAAGAGCCAAGCACAAAATTGTTCATTTGGACCGCTTGTGTGCATCAAGACCGTGGACCACCTGTTGTTCGGGACGAACAAGTTTAAGAAGGGGGCAGTGTTACGTGCAATAGAAAGAGACAACTGGTGACATCTACTGGCAATAAACAACTTCAGGTTCGGAGAGTAAATGACTTCAGGTTCGGAGAATCGATTATGAAAGTTCAGGAATAGAACAAATAGAATAGTCAAGAAGCTTTTGGAATAGAACACTCCAGATTAATCCGGAGTGTTTCTAGTGTATAAATATAACAGTTGTCATCGCCAAAAAAGAGTCTTGTCTTAGACGTTGCAGTGTTAAGAAGCGAAAGCAATAAAGAAGCGATAGTGTGTAATTAGATTGCGATAATTGAAAGTACAGTGTTAGCGATAATTAGAGTTGAGTTGATTAAATAAATGTTTGTGAACTTTATATGATTTCAGTGTAATAAAGAACTTATATATTAATTATTTAATATTGTGTTTTAAATAACGAACCAAAGGCCACGCTCGCAACAATATAAAACCACGAAATGTTTATTTTTGACACGTCATTACCTAAGTTTATGCTTTTTCTCAAACTATGTGGAGTTTTGATCATGATAATTAGCACAGATTTGACGCAAAGTCGTATTATCTTTTCATGTTTTTTAAGATTTCAGTAATAACCCCCCTTAAATGAAGACCACAGTGGACGACAAATTAAAAGCAAGCAAATAAATCTTGCGCAGAAAATTGTAAGAAAAAGATATTATAGCATATTATATTGTTCGAAATAAGCTATACATAGCTTCCAAAAACGGACGTCTTCGATTGGAAATTGATTTTGGAGGAGTATCCTACACCTAGACCGAGGAAAACATGGATGGATTGGAGAAAGATTGAGATCCCTTGGGGTCCCTTGATTTCTTAGGTGGTATCTTCACATAGGGAAATTTTATTGTTCCGACTCGATAGAAAAGAAGAACCGGCCAATACCTAAGCTTACGCGGCACTCCAATGGCGGCAAGATAATGATTTAGGGTTGCAATCCTACACCATGCAATGCAATAGTATTGCCTAGAGAAGATGAACCACTCATACTACATATATCAAGGTACTAAATGATGTTGCACTTTTTGCGGGGAATAAATTAAGCCACGGCATCTTTATCCTGCAACAATAAAATGCACCTATTCTCACTAGTTGGACCATCATTGAAGAAGTTTCTCTGAAATTGCAGCTCCAAAACACCGACATCAATATCATAAAGAATCTCTGGTATTACCTCAAATCAAGAATTTCAACTAGAATATGAATATGCCGAAAGAGATTTGGAAGAATGTTATAAGGGCTTGGAGATGACTCGAAGAGGTCATTGCAGCTAATAGCATAGATGATGTCTCAATTCACGTTGAAATGAAAATTTACTTTTTTTTCAGATTTCTCAGGCTTTCAAGTTCATCCTGTTCGATTAATTTGTCTGAATAATTGTGATCAATGACTTTCTTGTATGATGATTGAATGGTGCAAGTTGCGACCTCAAATCAGAACCGTCTGGCAATGGCATAATATTGGTCTTATATTGGTTTCTACGACCGACTAGGCTAACTCACGAGCTTTTATGATTAAAGATTCCCAGCAGACGAATAATATTTTAAAGGAAATATGCTATGAGTATAATGGGAACGTTGCGTTAAACTGTTAGATTTGGCCACCAATTGTTGGCATGTTCGAATTAAGAAAGGAAAACATTTTTGCCCTGAATCTGATGCGATGTTGTGGTATCATAGCAGCAATTGGGCCGCTTATTTTATGTGATGTGCCCTGACAGGGGATAACTTCCTGACAAATTAAAGGATTGGTGTTGTTGCGTAGTATTGATATGGCATTGCATATACTGTGCTAATTTCGAGTACACAGTATATCCAACCAAGCTAATGTTTTCCATATTAAAATATTAATGAAATTAACTCGTATAATATCAAAATAAAGCATTATCCTCTAAAATACGCTGACTGTCCGAAAGCGAATAATCTGTTATTTGAGGCCGCACAGGATATTGAAATTGATTAAGAGCAATAGTATTATTAAATGTAAAAAATTATCTGCTCTTGCCTAAATTAATTTGAACCCAGGCTATATGGGTTATGGACTTACATCAGAAATTTGCCTTTTAGATTTTAAAACTTTCGTAATTAGTTGTCAAAATCAAAATTTCATAAATTCTGTTAAGGTTAAGTTTGAGACTGACAGATATCAAATATCATTCACCGCAATTCCAAAGTCCACCCATTTAAGGTCACCTTAAATCAATGTAGAATGTTTATTTTTTATGATTACCTTATTATTTCTATTGAATAACATCAACGGTTAGCTAAAATTCCTTTTGAATTGTTCTTTTTTTATCATGTTAACTGGTACTAACTGAGCTCTCACTAAGGATATCAGAGACATCCAATCCTCTAATATCCTTAAGATTTACATAATCCTTAAAATTAATGAGTATAGCGCATCACTGTGCATTTACATAACACCTATATATAGAAAGTCTATGTACATGGTACTATTCCTCATATGCATAATCGCATAAGCTCTTTAGGTACATTTGCAATTTCAATTATTTGCTGCAGGGTGCATTCCAATGTAATTCTACTGTCAAAGACTCTCACTTTTAGGAAGTCTTTATGCAAGCATTATTAGCATTATTAGGATAGACAGAATATTCGTAAATTTAAGTTTTACTTTGAGGAATTAATAACGTAACATACAACATCAGGGTGTTCTTTATTTACTTCATTGATTCATTGATTGTGTATCATTGTTACAGGAAACAGATGGAACTGGTCTTGATTTACTCCCAAGCAAATTCAAAGCATGCAATGAAGAGAGTTTTTTTTTTGCCCATACACATCATCTTCAAAGAAAATTTACAGACTGTATACCTTTCTAAGCATCCCATCGGAAGAAAAAAAAATTCCAAAGATTAAAAAACAGAAAAAATGAAGGTCACCGCAAGTCAATGTCAACTATGCCAAGAAAGGACTTTAGGAGTCGTATGAAGTTGCCGAGCGAGTTAGTTGTCTGGATATGATGAGGCAGCGAGTTCCAGATTCTAATCAGTTGAACAATGCAAGATCCGTCGAATATGGAGGTTTGGAACCGTGGAAGTAGCAGTTTGAGTCCCCTAGTGGAGTTTAACGGTTGGAAGAAGGTTCTCAGATAGACCGGTTGGAAAGAACGAAGCAAGTTAAACAGGAACACTAAAGCTCCCTGCTTCAAATATATATTGCAAGCGAGCAGCCCAGTAAGGAGAAATTGAAGGTGAGATATATGATCAAACCTCCTCATACCAAAGATAAATCTAGTACAGTTGTTGAAAGCGACATTCAGTTTCCTTGAACAGTGCGAGTCGAGCGAGTCGAGAGGCATGAGTGAAATGTTGCAGAATGAGAGTCCTAACAAAGTGACAACGGAGCCTAGGCGATAGTAAACTAGCAGACAGCCAGAGACGGTGGAGAGTGCCATATATTTTTGCTATGTTTGAGTTGATGAGGTCACAACATCTCATGTTAGAATTTAAAAACACGCCAAGATTTCGAACTCGATCCTTATAAGGCAAGGGACAACCGCCCAATGAAATAGTAGGAAGCATTGTAGGATCAATGCGACTTACTCGGATTCAGCTTGAGCTTGTTTTCTAAGGACCAGATGAAAATATTATGCAAGTCACTGTTCAGGCGAGCAGCACAATCTTCGATCAAACCTATAGGATGACTTAAATAAATGTGCACGTCATCGGCGTACATGTGAATGTTGACGTCGCAAATATACTCGGTCAAATCATTAATGTAAATGCTGAACAGCACAGGGCCCAGAATGGAACCCTGTGGAACCCCACAAGATAGAAAAGCAGGGTGGAGTATTGCATTTAATTTCAATAATATAGTGTGGGCTTTACGAATAGTGCTGCCACTCATTGCTTTTTAAAATAAAGTCTCAAGAATTTTTCGACAAGTATTTTCAATTCTGAAACTTACATGTAAATTCTTAAAAATTTAGGAAATCATTCGAAATAATTTCTAAGTGGGAGGAGAACCACATTTTCTAGAATTCATTTTCATTGCCAGTTTCAACTACACATTGTGCATATATATGCATATATATATATTTATATAAAAATATATTCAATATTCAAAGTGAAACAACCTGGTAGATACTAAAGTCAGACATTCCATTCCTAATTTTCGGTCAATGTAAAAAACGGAAATTGTAAAGTAAATATCCAAAGCAATTATTAAAATTTTTACAAATAATGCATTATCTACTCTTCTATACTATGTAAGTCGATTATTGAATCTAATGGAATTTATATTCAGTAAAATTCTCCATGATATATTCGTTGACATTTGCCGTAGCCTCCCCTTAATTTTCATTTGAAAATTTTCCATAAATTAAAGCGCAATCCAATTTAAGCACTAAGCCTATTTTATCCCTTCGAATGGTACCCAACATGCCATAATTGATTCACAAAAACTTCCAGTTGCTATCGTTGAGACCCTGTTAAATATTTACATCAATAACACGAGCCTTTTGTATCTATCAAAAAAATTCATCCAAAATTTATCGTTGTTTAAAAGCTATTGACCTTTCTATTTGGGACTTAATACAATAAGTGATTCGCGTGACGAACTTCTTGCAGGATACAAATCTCTGCTCTGGAAATAAGAGTTTTTTCGATAGCACTACGATGCCAAAAGGTATTTATTACTTTGTCGAAAGCTTCATAAAATTGTTGTTGAGGTCTTTCAAAAGGTGTCATAAAAAATTGTTTAATAGATTGATATCAGAAGACCTCGCTGGCCATCTATCGCTGAGCATAAATTTCATCCAAAAAGCTCCACACCTCAAGTGAGAAATGAACAGAAGAGCATTATCTTGTATAAACCAAATTTTCCTTTCGAAAGAGGGAGCCACGTAGGAATTACAAATTCTTATTACACCATTGATAGTCGGCAATAAAAACGTCCCACTAATCGGCCACCCATAATTCCACATCAAATATTAATTTTGGGAGTATTTAGTTTGCTGATTATTTTGAAGAATTACTCTTAGGTTTTCATCTGTCAGTAAAGAACTACTTAATTCTTAAGATAAATTTCCTATCGTTATCTTGACGATTCAACAGTAATTCTCAAAACAAGAGTCTGCTTCCAAAATATCTTGGGTGCCCTAAACTAGTTGGAAGCAGTACGTTCTACGGTATCTACCCTGAATATTATGAACACTATTTGATGATACGCTAAACCGAAGTCTAATTCTTCTCGTATTTGCGAAGATTGTCAAAAACTAAGCCGAAAACAAGATTCTATTCACAAAGAGGAATGCCTATTTTAGGCCCTACACACACCTCCAGACATGAAAGAGGGGGGGGGGGGGGGGGGTGTCAAAGTGTGATATAGTATATTTTGGAAAATCTAGTACAGAGTCGAATTCCTCCTATACTCGGAGACTTTAATAGCTATTTACAGCCATCCCAATACTCAATTTTTCCGTACTTCCCTTTTTTATTCGAACTGAGATACTAGATTTTACGTACATTAGATTGGCTCTAATTCGGTAGAGTAAAAAAATTTGTCTCTGTATACTTTTAGGGTGGGGGTAGGAGTCCCCGTCGGGGTACCAATACCGCATGTTGCATATCAAATTAAATGTCTCACCGAGTACTATCGGGTGGTGTACTTTTTCACGATCCAGAGAACTTTCTCGGGATCTTTTTTTTGCCGCCGGAAAACCCATTTTAATGCACTTGGGTCACATATACCCCAGATACTACATTTAGCATATATTTTTACAGTTCTTTCTTCCATGGGCATAAGAGCTCTGTTGTGAACATTTTGCTCATACGAAGTCATTTTCCACGACTCACGAATTCCGCGGAATCACGAGAAGTAGAAATGTCCACGTTTTCAGGCAAGAAAGTCGGTCAAGCTACATCCGATCGCCAAAGCCTTCCCCCGCTTCATTGAAATAAACATTGTTAATAAAATATGTTCAGAATATCATAATGCATCGTTTAAGACATCACACCAGACATGTGTCGGGCCTAAAGTTGTATGAAAAGTGGGCATTCCCCTTTCATGTTTCCTCAATCTGTCTCAGTCTCTCAGTCAAGCTAATCTTTGGGGATACTTTGAAAAGTCAAGCTATATGGAAAACGTCTACTTAAGTATTACTATCACCTTCAGCATTGTCCACATACTCTTCAATTGTGAAGCAAAAACTCTTCTTTATAAAAAAAAAACAGAACTAATCAAATAAAATTTAAAAATCAATATTGAAATTATAATATTTGAATCGTGAACATGGTTTTCAAGAGCCAAGCTTAATCCTAATCATAATTTTTCAAAATAATGTCCCAATAAAGTCCCAATAATTCTGTTAACGATAAACAAATTAAAGCAGATTACGCAATAATTACTTAAATACAAATGCTCTCGATGCTGTTCACCAAGAAAATGAAAGCAAAATTTTCCTGGAGTCTTTTTTTAGTTTTTAGTATCCATGACATTTTCCACTTTCAATACCAAAGTGGAAACCACTTTTCATCAACCTAGAAATGTTAATGACGTTTAAATGGCTACAAATATTGAGCAAATTCTTTTTTTTTTATTTGAAAGGATTTTTAAGGATCTAATTTCTACAGGCAGTAAATCGTGTCCTTGCTTTAAAAATGTTACAGAATTTGCATGAAGATTTATTAATAAATTAAATTGATACATAACGAATTCACTGACGGAACAAAACCTGGAAGATTTATAATAAGAAACGAAGTCTACTGCTAATTAATAAATTTGCTTTTTTTTTTAACCTAGACCCTAGAAATTTCTAGTTTATTGTTAGCAAAAACGGTGTAGTAAATCTCTGGACTCATTATACTGCAAATTATTATCGCAAATCTATTTTTAAATCTTCTTACGTAAAAACCACTTGCTTCAACATTTGGTATGCCAGAAACATTTATATTAATAAAAATATGTTACTCAAGTAAAAATAAGTTGAAGTAAATTTCAACCGAGTTCAGATGGCTCATAGTTTTTATGTTGCACTTTCTAGATAATTTAGAAATATTTATAAATTATCCATATACTCGTAGAATTGAGAAAATGATAAGGTTTTATTATTTCTTCAATTTTTATCTTAATTAGAAATTTAACAGCACTTTTATGGATTTTAGCAAGGCAAGTTGAATATATTTTATTATATAAAATCCTCTACGAATGGAATTTTCAGACAGCTTTGTAACATGGCTAAAATCATACCTCATGTATGGTGAGCAGAGAGTCTTTCTTAGATCTGTCCTTTTATTTCGTATTGTCACAAATCCTGGTGTACCACAAGGTAGCCATGTTAGATCACTTTTGTTTGATTTATTTATTAATGACATGCCTAACATACTACAGTATGGTGATACATACAGGGTGTTTCTGTCACGGAGGTTCTTTGGTAGGAGGCGATAGTACTCACCTAAACGAACAAAAAATTGTATGGCAGGGGTGGGGACAATCTTAACCATTTCGGGATTACAGGATGATTATGAAAATATGCTAGTTTTACACAGAACACCCTGCTTCTTAAAATGTACAGGATGCACGGTCACCGTTAAGAATTCATTGTATGAAGAATACCATGTCCTTTCCAACTACTGTTCACCACGAACGAACAACAAGAGACACTTTTGTGTGACTTTTATGTGTGAAATGATTTGAGTTGCGCCGAATATTGTTCTTAGATTTAAAATAATTACACTGTCGTGTAGTCATTTGATTGATATTTAATGGTGTAAGCGTTACTTTAACGGGTTCCTGAAAATCCCTACGGACCCAGGCATACTAACATAAATCTGCCAGCCAACCCTGTGTTGGTGCGGTAGCCAGTCGTTGTGACCGAGAGTGTTTTGAAGCGTCAGCATTAGAAGTAGTTGATCAGAGGAACAGTGCAGTTGGCATTGAGTAGTGCTCCCAGTGATCATTAGTAGTGAAAGTGTTGAAATAATAGACTGACCCAAGGCTTCAGGGCAAATCTCGGCATAGGGCACAACGGCGGGTTCTTACCTACAAGTGGCAAGTTATGTTTGTTTTTAAATAAATACGAAAAATATTACAATGGTGATATCTCGATAGATAGATGTTTATAGTAAGTTTATTGTAGCTAAATTGTAGAGATTATAGTTAAAGTATGATTGGCTCTATTTTATGGCTACTGAGTATTATGATCAAAGTGAATTAAGGAAATAAGACCTCAAGATGATGAGAAGAACAAGTGGCAAGGGTCTTAGTGGTCGGATGTTTAAGACGATTTAGTGACTGAATGAGTGTGTGAGTGCTGAAGAATAGAAAATTCCCTCACTGAGTAAATTTACTCATATGTACCTTTTTATACCCTAGATGAAATTATAGTGTAATGACCAGACGAATCCCACTTAGAACACCAGTTCTCTTATAAAACAACTCACCCTGCCTTCTTCCCCGATCGGCTGGTGATAAGCAGGGATATATGTGAATACGGATTCGCACTTGACCAAAACCCTCGAGAATACTTCACAAGCCATGAAACAGACTCCCTCCCTACCACATGCGAGGCCCAGCGTAGTCCTTACATTCTAAAATATTTGCAGTGTTCTTATGTAAAATTGACAAAAGTTTGATTTGAATAGCTCCTCCGCCCATACAGAAAAATGGTGTTGTGATAATCTTAAGCTTGCTTTCTTATCTTCCGAACCGTAATAAAATTTTCATACCTTTCCTAAGAAAGTTATTTAAAAAAAAGTATCTTAACCAAATGACGTATGATTCCTCAAACAAAAATTCTCAGCTGAGTAATCATTGTAATGTTGCTCTGCCGTCATGGCATGCCGTGGGCTGATGATATCGAATGTAGCTGCCTACAGATTCGGACTACGGCTGCACATACACACATGCAATTATCACTCAGCTGAGATGTATTGAGCGTAAAATGGAAGGGTTACTTTGTAATCAAAACTATTTAATTATTTTGTTAAGTAAGGTATATAGGAAGTGTAGCCTTTGGTAAGGTAAGGAATCAAGCTTTAAATTACTAGATGACTATTTTCCTCTATGGATAGTAGATTAGGCTCTATGGCATATATAAAGTCAATGTTTGGCACTTTCCCATAAGCATCAATATAGAACATTTTAGAGAACGGACTCCGAACGCACACATATAGGTTTCTATTTCATGGCTTGGGAAGTATTCTCGAGGGTTTTGACTTGACTAACAAGACGAAATAGATCCTTTCCTTACTAACACAATAATATCACAAAATGATCGAGCAGTTAGTTAACCTTCAGACATGAGTACGGGTGGTAGCCAGCTGATCGTAGACCAACACAGGTCGGGGAAGTTGGGTTTCGCTACGAGATTTCGATCGGTAGTATTATTAGTGTTATCGTAGTTGGGTGTACTAAGTTTGTCATTCCATTTGTAACGCATAGAAAAAATTATGGTAGAGCAAAATGTATTGGACACCCACGTCTTTAAAAGAAAAAAATAGATTTAAGTTCGAAAATAGGACAAATCTGGTAACTTCTTCGTAGGGTTGCCATACAGAAATTTCGTTTTCCATTATATATTTAGACACTGACTGAGAATGCATCAACGTAGAGAGTTGAAGTTTTGTACACGGCGTTTTTTATAGAAATAGTAAATATAATTACAAAAATGGGCTTAATCGGGCAACTTCTTGATGTTGTGAAAACGATCAGTCCTAGACGATTTTACTGTACTGAAAAGTTCTTCAGAATATGAAATCCTATGAAATGTATGAAGTTTCTTATAATGATTGGGTGATCATACGAAATTACATACGGACATTCATCTATGTATATTCTAGGGTATCATAAGAATTGATTTTAGACAAATTCTAGCTTTTTTACTTGTTGTAATTATTTTACAGGATCAAACAGTATGCAGAAATCTGCCTTATCTTCCCCTCTGGAATTTAGATATAAAAACCATGCAGTTAAGATTACATAAATATATAAATGTAAATGAACAATCTAATAAGACAAAAAATCACTAGGTATACAACAATTTACATAGTATGTATTCAACATTTATCTTTTCTAGTTCTAAATAAATAAATAAAAAAAAAAAATTCTCAATACCTATGATTAATTTACCAATTCAGACTTTTTTTACCTGACTAAAACTTGTAACCACTGATATACGATACATATAACATGGACTGAGGTCAAACAAATAGACAGAATGAAATTCCAAAATTTATGGCTAGTATTCTTCTATTTATCGTATATACCACCTATTTCGAAATTACGACAAAAAGGTGAAGGTATACACACATACTACAATCGAGGTCAGTTGGTGATCAAAAATCTGTAATTTTGTTGAAAGGCTATTAAAAAAAATAAAATAAAATTTAAGTTTCAAAATGGGGCCAATCGGGCAGCTCCTTCATAGGGTTGCATATATTTCAGCACTGCCTGAAAACGCGTCGACGTACTGAGCTGAAATTTTATAGATGGCCTTTTCATAGTAAAAATAAAATAAAATTTTGCAATGTGCTAAATCGGGCAACCCCTTCTTGGTGTTTCCATATAATAACTTAGGTTTATTACGTATACCTACTGTAAAAACGATCAGTCCTAGACGTTTTTATTGTACTGAAAACTTCTTTAGAATATAATATGAAATCCTATGATATTGGTCATAATCATTATTACTGTCCGACGAATCGTTTTAGAAATATACCATGCGAAAAACCACTTCAAAAATCAAACTTGCACAGAGAGGTAACCAAATGAAATTACATACGGACATTCATCTAGGGTATGATAGGAATTGGTCTTAGACCAATTCTTTCTTTTTATTTTTTGACTTTTAAAATAAAGAAAAAAAGACAATTATTTTTAGGACTCTTGAATAAAAATCAAAGTTATAAAATGAAAATAATTTGTGAAGATTCACTCATAAGAATCATAATGTACGTTTCAATTAATCCTACGATAGCTTTTTCTAAATGATTTTTTGGTTTGAAAATAATTGTTATTTTCAGTCCACGATCCATTTACATAAGAATCATAATGTACGTTTCAATTAATCCTACGATAGCTTTTTCTAAATGATTTTTTGGTTTGAAAATAATTGTTATTTTCAGTCCACGATCCATTTACATAAGAATCATAATGTACGTTTCAATTAATCCTACGATAGCTTTTTCTAAATGATTTTTTGGTTTGAAAATAATTGTTATTTTCAGTCCACGATCCATTTACATAAGAATCATAATGTACGTTTCAATTAATCCTACGATAGCTTTTTCTAAATGATTTTTTGGTTTGAAAATAATTGTTATTTTCAGTCCACGATCCATTTACATAAGAATCATAATGTACGTTTCAATTAATCCTACGATAGCTTTTTCTAAATGATTTTTTGGTTTGAAAATAATTGTTATTTTCAGTCCACGATCCATTTACATAAGAATCATAATGTACGTTTCAATTAATCCTACGATAGCTTTTTCTAAATGATTTTTTGGTTTGAAAATAATTGTTATTTTCAGTCCACGATCCATTTACATAAGAATCATAATGTACGTTTCAATTAATCCTACGATAGCTTTTTCTAAATGATTTTTTGGTTTGAAAATAATTGTTATTTTCAGTCCACGATCCATTTACATTTGAAACATTCCTGTCTTCACTGTATGTATGTCCACAAAAGCTCCTAAACTCCTTGAATTGATTTAATATTGCTTGTCTTAAATTACTCATTCATATCATACTCAGGAATATTCGTGAATAATGAGAAAGAACATTATCAAAAATATCAAATATCCCTGCAAATATCATAATTCGAAAACGATTTGCTATAGAAAATCAATCTTTTCTTGTTTTAACTGTTTGTTTTCATAATTCGTCGCCGGGCATTTTTTCAAAGGAAATTTTATATGATATATGTAAAATCATTTCCATGCACCTAATCCAGGCATGTAATGCTCATAATCCATACTGGAAACAATTTGCGTTTTCTCCCCTTCTGACCTGGCAGTTACTTTCTCTAAATTGATCATTAGACATGGAGTAGCATCACATATAGTTCATGTGGAACCTGAAGGATTGTCAGTTAATTACCTGAGCCACTTTTTCGTCTATTATTGTTAGAAAATTTAGCTTAATTTGGCTTTGAATATTACCCAGGACAGCTCTAGTTTTCTCGGGAGTTTCTTTTGAAAACTCGATCAAAATATACCGACAAAACCTTTCAGATGAAGGCCCTTGCTTCGTCAAGTAACCTTATGGGAACAAAAGAAGCATTGAACAAATTTGCATCTGAAATAAGTTCAGCTTTTGTTTGTCAGAAAAAGTTGAAGGCGTGGAGAGAGTTGATTCGTCTTCTGTTAGTGGAAAAAGCAGAGGTATATTCTGTATCAAGTTAATTGTTATTAGTTCTAAAAACTTAATCTTTCTTGCGTTTTTGTGAAGATTGAGCTTAACGTTTATTGAACTGGCAGAAAATCACTGTTGTCCTCTGAAATTTGATATTTTTCATGTAAAAATGTACTCAGAACCAAAATATTTTTTTCCGTTTTCAATGTGGAAAGCTCATTGTAATCGTAATGAATATTTTGTATTACAAAGTAAAAACGCAGATACAATAATGATTCTGATGAAAGGTGTTTTGTAACCAAGCTTTATATAGAAAAATCGAATGAGGGTAGTGTTCACCATACGGCAGATGACTATATTCACTCGCAAGACGAGTGTAAAACTATATCAAATATCTACAATGTACGTAAAACGATAAATATTACCACTAAAAAAAAAATAGGTAACTATTAAGTTCCCAAGATAATGCTAGTTCTTACATATGTATGTAATAGGTAATAATAATGTGCACGAAATGAAATAAAATTTACAGCTTAGGCAAGCTTAGCTAACTGTCAAGTCTCGTCGAAGTTAAACAAAAAAAATTTATAATAAAAATTACGGCAGGAATATTTTATCTCAAAATATATTATTAATAACTGTTTCTAAATCTTCGAAAAATATCCTTTCTAAATATGTATGTATCATATAATGCACTTTTTTTTGGAATTAATTCTCAGAATCTAACTCTGAAAGTATATAATTTACGAGTCAAAACTTACAGTTTCCATAACGTCGGTATCTAACGTAATTTACGCATTACTTTGTGTATTAACTATTAAGTACATGAAAAAACGAAGTGAATATTACAGTGCGATATCTTAAGTAAATAACAAAACCAAAAACATACGCAATTTGCAACATTTCTAAAAAGTATTTATGATCAGGTCTTGTACTGGGTCTTTCAAATTGAGTTTTCAAAAGTAAATAATTAAAAGACATAGAATTTGAATGGAAACTGGAAAGGTTTTTATTTATTTTCGATATATACAATATTTGCCATTTATACTCTAAAAAAGATATCTCCCATGTGACCACCTGTTGCGTCTCTACAGTACCTGAATCTTTTATCAAAATTTTTAATCACATTCTGCCATAGTTGCGGCTCTATCTCACCAATAAGTCGAATAATTTCTTCTTTCAATGCTTCAACGTTTTGAGGATTATCCTTGTAGACCTGTGTTTTCACATGGCCCTAGAGAAAGAAGTCTAACGGTGTCAAATCACAGAATCTTGAAGACCAATTCACGTCACCGAATCTGGAAATAACAATGGTCTGAAAACTTTGTATGCAGTAATTGCAAAGTTTCTCTAGCTGTATGACATGTAGCCCCACCTTGTTGAAACCACATGTCTTCAGTATCAATATTTTTCAGTTTCGGTCTTAAAAAAGTTGTGATGATGTCGCGATATCTGGTACCGTTAACGGTTATGGCTCTTCCAGCATAATTTTTGAAAAGTACGGACCAATCACACCACCAGACAACAATGCACACCAAACAGTGATTCTTTGTGGATGCGTTCGCCTCTATTGGATCGATCACGCGAAGGTTTTCCTCTCCCCAAATAGGCAGTTTTGTTTATTAACGTAGCCACCGATCACGAAATGTGCTCCGTCCGAAAAGATGATTTTTTTTTAAAAATCGTCGTTTTGTTCCAGTATCCAATTGGCAAAGTTCCGACGCATAGAATGATCTTGGGCAGCAATTCTTGTGTCAATTGAACTTTGTTGGGCTTCAATACAAAATCTTTGTGCATAATACTCCATACAGTTGACTCATAAAGTCCCAATTGTTGTGAACGTCGAGAAATTGATGTGTTGGGGTCAGCTGCAACATTATCACGCACAGCACCAATATTTTCTTCTGAACGAGCGGCACAAGCATACTGACGTCTTTCTCGATCTTGTATTGCACCAGTTTCTTAAAATTTCCGCACATTATTACCAGTTTGACGATTGTGTCGAACATAAACATCGTGTAATTTGCGAAATTCATTTCTTACAGATCAACAATTTTCATAAAATAATTCAATAATCTCCATACGTTTTTGTAATGTATACGACTCCATTTTTATAAATGGCAAACCTTCAACTGTCAAAATGACATATAATATGGGTGCGTTCGATGTTTGAAGTGTGTTACCCAGGCGCGTACTTTTGAAAACTCAATTTGAAAGACCCTGTACTACCATATTCCATAGTGCACTTGTACCTTTTAAAATGCAATAATCTCTAAAGAACTAAAATTTCATCCTATTTACATACGAAGAGATATTATAGTATATGCTAGTGATCTTAAATATACAGCAGCCAACAATACAAAGCTAACTACAACACTAAATTATGTTATAATATTTCTACACCAATAAAATTTTGAAATAAAAGAATAAAATTCAAATTGTGTGTGTAAAGTTCAATCCCTCCACAAAATTAATTAGTCTCGACTGTGCTCACCTTTTTTTTCGCTATTCAGGAAGGTAGGTAAGTGGGTAGGTATACCTATGTATGTATAATGAATATAAATGTACCTAGTTCTCTGCATTTTATGTTTGAACATTTGTAGCCGTACACAGAACTTTTTGATGGTGAATCTCGACGTCTAGCTCTGAGCTCATGCCAGAAAATCGATAGCATAAAAACACGTTTTTCCATTTTACACGATTGTGTCAGAAATTGATTTTCTCATATTCTGCCTGGCGGATTTACTAATGTCTCTAAACATTTCGGGTCGGTTCGTTTTGTTCCCTTTATCCGAAATTATTCCTAAATGCTGCAGTAATTACTTAATTACTTTAATAGCCATTATAGTTTGAATTTTTCATTTTAGTTAATTTATCTATTCCATTTTTATAGTTAGGTAGAAATAATAGAGTCATTTTATATCATCAAAAAGGAAAGCGATTAGCTTTTGTTGCAATGTTTACTAAGCATATAAGAAGATCGAAAATTACACAGGCATTAAGGAATGGTCTTTCCAAATTACTCGATTTCATTACCATACTATTAGATAATAATCAACAATAATTGCTTTGTTTTAATAGTCTCTATATCAAACCACATAGTAATACTAGCAAATAGGGTGACAGATTACGCACTCGGAAAAAAGGGGTCACACGATTTTGTTGAAGCAGAGTGATAATTGGTCAATTAAGAGTATTTTATTGAGAACAAAAATATGAAACCCCTAAAAGATTAGTTGATTTGCAATCGAAAATGTTATATTAATTTTTTCGAATTCATATTACTAATTCCATTAATTTTAATCTATCGTTTTTAAATAAAACAATGTCGTATGAATCTCACTGAGAGAGAAGAAGAAGGGGAGAAGGAAAATCATAATGAAGACAATACAAAGCTCCTTTTAAGTTCAGATATCGCACCAAAAGTAAAAGATCAGCCATGGATCAAAGTATAATAGCTCATGTGCGTCATCCTTTAACAGATATGTATAAGGCATCCTTTAACCTTATACGCACAAGAACTATTCTGCCTAAAGAAATGATCTTGCATAAATAAAGAATTCTCCACATTTGAAAAAATAAATAAAAAGTATATAGTATTAAATTTTGTACGATGGTTCGGAACCGTTCATACGCGAGTCCGACTCGCACTTGGCCGGTTATTTTTATAGTTGCGAAAACGTAGTAAATCTACTACAATTGTTGTAGGTGGCAACCCTGATCCAGATCCGTATGCCAGACGAGTACTCCGCCGTTGGGGATAGTTGGATGTTTCCGGTTTCCTTGTTTCCTTGCCACTATATTAGGTAATTGAAACGACTAGAACTACTCCGGCATATGATCTAATGCCATAGCCAGTTTAGGAATTATTCTTGAAAATCTCTACAATCGTGTGTCCTTTGCAAAGGTTTTGCCAAAGCTTTTCCAGGAAGTCCTACTACATGCAATCTGTACACAGCACTTACTGCCGCACCCTCACCTCCAGGTGCAGAGGTTCAGCTAACTGTAACACAAAAACACAGTTTTTTTTTAGAACAAATTATGTAATCTCACAAATATTTGTGAAGCCATGTAGAAACATAAAATACTAATTATTATATCCTTGTTTAAAACGAAAATCACAACAATAAAAAGAACGGCATAAAACTGCTTATTCACTGGCGGGAATGCTGATTAATTCATTTCAATCAGAATTTATTCATAATTGCTGAAATTGACCCAATTTCATTTAATGATTATTGAATCTTTGGGTGCACATTTTATTTCCGGAGGATGTGGTTAAAAATTTCGCATAATATACATTTTATGGCTATTTATATAAGGTCGAAATTTTTTGAACAGATGTATACGTTGTTGAATTATCTACTTTCACTGTATAGTAATTTATAAAATATCTACAACATTATGTATTGTAGGTATGCATTTATCTTATGCAATAATGGAATTACAGTTGTAGTTAGAGTGCCACTTTTCACAGAGCATGAATAATTAGGATAAGTGTAGTTGCTGCCACTTGAAAAGTTTTGAAGTGGACCTATGCTTTCATTACTTACTCAATGTGAATCAATAATAATTTAATAATTTTATAGTTAATGTACATATGATATTTATGATATGTAAGCCCAAATTATTATCGGTTTATGAACTTAATTTTTAAACGGAGGAGTGGTAAAGAAATTAATAATACTAAGCCATACATACACAAAAGAAGAAAAAAATACTGAGCCATAATTTAAAAGTTCTGTGTTCGAATCTCGTTTGTTTTCTACTTCTGTATATAATTTAAGATTATCTTAAGAAGTACCTACCTATTTACTAAAATTCTATACTTGTCCTATACTAATTGTTCATGATCACTGGTGTATTTATATTTAGAGTTTCTTTGTTCTCTCATATTCATCTATTCAAAATAAAATAAAATGTAATACAATAATAATAAGAATAAGGCAATTATAAATGTCGACATTGAAATTTCATTGAGTTAAGTGATAATAGGAAATATGGTTATGTAGAAATCTGCTCATTTAGTATAATGCTGATAGTCTCTAGACATTGCCTTCTTTACTAACTACAGACCATGGCGCTATACAATGTATATGTATGAGAAACGTGTTGTTTGGAAGCTTTCAGCATTGAGCATTATTGAAAAACAAACACGTTTCATTTTTTAAAATTTATATAAAATAAACAATCAGTACGTTTACATGAATACTTGAGTACTTGACTTGAAATCCACTTGAAGCTCAGGTAGGGCGGTTGATTGAATTAATTCCAATTACCTGACTTGAATTTTTCTTGAATTTAATTTTCCATTTACTTAAGTTGAAATTTACGCGTTGAATGAGCGTTTTCATGATATTTTGATTACTTCAAGCATACTTCAAGTATACTTCAAGTATTCATGTAAACGTACTGAATGCTTCTGGTGACGATAATTCTCACACCTATTTATAGGCCAAAATGTTTACTTTAAGAAAAAAAAAGTAATTATGAGTCTTTCAACAAAATTATAAAGGATTTCTGCATTTTATTAAACTCTACCCAATTCGCTGTTTTCGTTCAAAACGAACGTTCTTTTCTAAGCTTGAAGTCTCTTTCCCCTGCAAATTTCTTTCAATTGCATTACATTTGTTTGTTGGACTTCATAAAATTAATCATTTTCACTTTTTTGACCTATAATTTGTCATACTCTAATTTTGATAAATTGTTTAGAAGCGAAAAGAGAAAGAAAATAACTTTCGCTGCAATTCGAGGAGTGGTGTTCTGCTTGATTTTTCAAAATTAGAAAATGTCAAATTGATGGTAAAAAACTTAAAATTAATGTTTTTATAAAGTCTAACAAACAAATGAAATGTAATTGAATGGAATTTAATTATTATATTAAATTCTTAGGTATAATTATTATTCATTTGACTTTGTCATTCATTAGAAAATCATAGCAATGTTTTGCAGGGGAAAGAAACTTCAAGCTTAAAAAGAACTGTCGTTTTGAGCGAAAGCTGTACTCTAATTTAACAGCGAATTGTGTAGAGTTTAGGAAAATGCAAAAACTCTTTATAATTTTGTTGAAAGACTCACAAATACTTTTTTTTTCCTAAAAGTAAACATTTTGACCAATAAATAGGCGTTCGTCGCCAGAAGCGTTGTTTATTTTATAGAAATTTTTAAATATGAAATTTGTTTGTTTTGCCGTAATGCGCAATTCTAAAAGCTTTCAAACGACACGTTTCTCATACATATGCAAGTAAAGAAAAGCCTTAGCACCACGATCTGTATTAAAGAAGGCAATGCCCTAATTCTAGCAGGCTATTGTAGATTAAGCTGGTTGTTTAAATTAAACCGATACGTAGGCGGTTTGTTTTCAGAGTTTCATTTTAGATACACAATGTTCATGAACATTCCATTGGGATAAAAAACCAGCGGTTCTAAAAGAACCACAATTTAAGCGTTTCCCTAAACATCATTTTGAAGCTCTTTAGAAGAATATTCACTGATCTATCCAGAAAAATAAGCAAAGGCGCAAGTAAGTCAAGAGCTTCTTCTATAGCTATCACTTGGAAGCAAGCTCTATAGAAGATTATTTGATGAGCTCCAGCAGAGCAGAAGTGCAAAAAGGGGTGATCTCATCTAATTTTCGAATAATTAATAATTGTGCGAAGTATTTCTTATTTTTAATGTGAATTTCGGAGTGATTAGAATAGTGTAATCTGAAGTTTATTCTTTCGATCAAACATATAAAAAAAATAGCGCTCTCAGTAGTCTATTGAAGCGCTTCTTCGAAAGCATGCACCGCTGCTTTTCTCCATCCCAGCTCTTTGCCTCATAGCAGTGTTGGGAACTTGTGGGAAAACTCCCATTTTGTGGGAATTTCTGCCCTCTAAATCATCACTGTGGGAAAAAGGGAAAATATTTTTACAGTAGAACAATTTGTGGGAAAAATCATCACCAAAATTTTCCTAGAAGAGTTTTATACTAAAAGGTCTGAGTTGGTCCGTTGGATTTTTAGAAATTCTTAGAAGAGTTCTAGTTTTATCGATTTGTGGACGGATAGTTTGGTGCGAGATATTCTGCTTATACATTCATGCACATTTTTACAGTAGAACAATTTGTTGGAAAACTCATCACCATAATTTTCCTAGAAGAGTTTTGTACTAAAAGGTCTGACTTGGCTGGACCAACAAATTGTTTTACTGTAAAACTGTGCATGACTGTATAAGCAGAAGATCTCGCACCAAACTATCCGTCCACAAATCGATAAAACTAGAACTCTTCTAAGAATTTCTAAAAATCCAACGGACCAACTCAGACCTTTTAGTATAAAACTCTTCTTTTAGAAATTCTTAGAAGAGTTTTATCTATTTGTGGACGGATAGCTGGTGTGAGATCTTCTGCTTATATACATTCATGCACATTTTCATGGTAGTAAAATTAAAATGTATAATTTTTTATTTAAATTTTGTGGGATTTTTGTGGTAATTTCAGCTTTGAACTATGGGAAATGTGGGAAAAATTTGGGCAATATGTGGGATTTTCGAGATTGAAAAGTTCCCAACAGTGCCTCATAGCCATTTTTGCAGTGGCAAGCGCTCGACTACTGTTCTCAGAAAGCAGTCCTGATCTTGAAGGCCTCTTATGAGATTAAGGAAGATGCACTACGATAATTCAAAAAGCTCATTAAAGTTTTTGAAATGACACCTTCAAAAGACTGCTTCGCCCTACACGGACCATACGTCCTCGAGCATTTCCTAAGAATAGTAGTGGCCTCTACGGACATGACTATGTAAAACAAAACAATGGATATAGAAAAGAAGCTTCCAGGGAAACGCTTCAGAAAGTTTCTTGGAGCGCTCTTTTTTCCAGTGAGATGAGACTCGAGCTGAATGCTAATGTCGTGTGTGTTTTATGCAATTATGTTGAAACAGTAAATTAAATTTCCCAGCGGGAAATATGTTGAACGCTTGTCAGGGGAAGCGCTTCCATAACATAGCCAAAAAATATCTTTTCCGAAACGCTCTTTTACCATAGCTCAGCTTAGGTTGGCTCATAAGTTATCTGTTTTTGTTGTGAAAAGATGACTTATATGCATATGAAAACGCAGCAGAATTGCCATTTTTTAGTAGTCAGTTGAAAAAATTAATTTAATTTAAAATTAAACGGATCGCATTCAGAAAAAAACTGAAATTTTTAATAAAGCCCTTATCTTGATTCTCTCTGAATTCCCTATTAGCGCTCCAAGAGTGCTGCCCTACAAGTGCTCCGAGAGCGTTACCCTACAAGCGCTCCGAGAGAGCTTCCCAATAATCTGCACATGAGCGCTTCCCTCTCCGGACATGCTCACGTTAAAACGATATGATCAAGGATATGGTGGGGAGACGCTGCGAGCTCCAAAAGAAGTGTTCTTGTATTCCTTTTTGCGCGCTTCCACTTCCCGCTGGGTTGTTTGTGCAGCTATAGGTACACTTCAGGTGCATTCCAAGGAAGACAATTTAATGATGAATTCTTTTAAACAAAATCGAACAGGTACTGAACTGAACCAAAAGCTGTCGGATCTAAACCGAATTTAGCCCTGTCCCGAACAGGGACAAACTAAAAGAAAAATGCAGAATGCAGAGTTTGAAAATATTTCATAGCAATCTATTCTTGCTTTTTTGTAAGAATAGACCAGGTTCTTATATTATACCATATTTTGGGAGAATCTTGGGCATAATAAATCTTTTTTGCTATACCTTACGATTCATTTTACTTGAGCGTTTTTAGGCTTCCATTATATCTTGGTTCGAATGTTTCTAATACATATGTTTTTCCTAGATTAGTTTGTCATCTATTATGTTTCCCAAGTATCTGATATCAAATATTTTATATACAGGATTTATGGACTGCCTATTTTCCTTCGTTAATCTTATGTATTTAGTTGGGGATTCATTTACTACGAATAATTATTCTAGGTTTTAATTTATATTTTGTACTAAATTTATATATATATATGTTATATTATCAGGATACATACATATATTGTATACGTGACCAGATTTGCGCTTTTTGTACGTATATCAGATATAATTTTGGTCCCAGAGCAGATCCTTGAGCGACACCACTAGTCATAATAGAGTGTTTGAATTTCCAATCTTCAGCCTTGATCTTTCTATTTAACAGATTTCTGATTCTTAGTTAAGAAAGGAACTATTTTTTTTTAAATCTGAATTGACGATCTACAAACGTTCGTTAAATGATTACCAATTTTTCTTGCACATTTTTCGCGAATATACAGAAAAGGACAATTTGTATGAAATTGTTTGGATTCTTAGCACTACCACCTTTGTGCACTGACTGGAATGATAATTGCATCATTTTGACAGCCAGGGAAGACTCCCGTTTACAGTATTTTTTAATCAATAAAGTAAGTGGCTTGACTATTATCTCCATTATATGTTTTCTGTTTTTAAATTGCATATATTTTCCTTGATTTCTCTTGTGTTTGTCTTTTCTTGTTGTGTTTTGAATACTCACGTATTGTACGAAAATAAACAGTGTGTTAAATTAAGTATAGATTTTGACTTGAGTGTTTGTGTAAAAATCACTAAATTTTATTTAGAAGTCTTCATTTCTATATACAGAAAAAATGCTTATTCTAATTAGTTCATTTTCTCATATTATCGAACGGTGAAAAGTGTCAATCAGCAAATTTAGCAATTTCATTCACATTTCATTAAAATGAAATTACTGGTCAAGTGACCTACAAAGAAATCTTTGATTGTTTGTTTACAATTGTGTTATGGGGAAATGCACTTGTTATAATTTAACTGTATCCTATAATTGGGTTACGTTGATGTTTTAGTCTGATTGTTTTTTCACCTGTGAACAGTATAATTTTTGTCTCTTTCTGACTTTTTGTAATATTTGTCTTATATAATCCATGTATTTTCATATCTAATACCCTAGGCAAACGGACAAAATCAATGGTCATTCGTTCGTAATTATTTTTTTTCAAAAATCAAGTTACCCAAGGTTTTGTTGATTAAAACGAAAGTCCTGTTAATTTTTGTATGTAATTGACAGCACATTTTTAATAATTAAAATTAAAATTCAATGGTAAATCGATTTTTAAAAAATTCAATTACGAACGAATGATCATTAATTTTTCCCGTCTGCCTAGGGTATTATATTCTAGCTTTACGTTTTTTACATTTCCGTCATTTGGGCTAAGGCAGTGATGATGGAGTTTGATACCATATTAGGCAGATATAGAATTGGATTAGATTTATTATATTTTTATAGTTTCAAATAAATTTACATTACATTACGTGACCCAATTTAAATTCAATATTTCTGAATTTAATTTGCTCTATTTGGCCTTGCTTTAATTGCCCCAGTATTAATTCAAATGTAAAAATAAATTAATTTAATATTGATGAAGTAATTGCATATATTAAAATTTTTGTACTATAAGTAGGTAGGTACATTTCAAATTAAATAAATCTGTAGACGTTCAAAAGCAATCATCGTATGTTTGTATTTTATTATTTAAACCATTGTGACTTGGTAATTGTACGAATATCGTGATATTTTTATTACCTATTATTTTGTCCCATACGGGACTTAGGCTCATAATTTCTAGAATTGATCATATACATGATGGAATAGAAGAATTTTTAACAACTTGTATTTTTAACGATTCCAAATTAAATTATAAATAAATAAGGAAAAACATCCGCTTCGTTCCGGTTCTTGAAGCCGGGAATTTCCGCTTTACAGGCTTACAGGCGACTATGTTCTTACTTCTGAGCTAACGAGACAAATGCTTTTTCCTCATGTAGTTCTGAATTTTATCAAGCCTATTAACACACAGTTGATGAAATGAACACACATAAATAAATTGTAAACTTTGTAAGGGATGATCCCTACAAATAATAATAAAATAAAGATAAC
This sequence comes from Dioctria linearis, assembly GCA_963930735.1. Lineage (NCBI taxonomy): Eukaryota > Metazoa > Arthropoda > Insecta > Diptera > Asilidae > Dioctria > Dioctria linearis. The sequence goes on from OZ005741.1 coordinate 34,870,973, forward strand.
CAAGCCGATTCAGTCTATGAATATAATTTAGCCCTTAGATATCTGCGAATTCACAACTTCTGATAATTGTCGACTTACAAAAGAAACCTATGCGGCCGCCCTCCTTCCAAAATAATTAAGTTAGGTGGTTACTACTTACTAGGAAATAATTTTAGATAAGGCTACAATACAAATTAGGTTAGTTTCTCAAGTTTTGTTAATGTTTTATACGTATGTAATCCTGTATTTTATTTAATATTTTATTTTGTTTATTTTATTTTTTTATTTTTTATTATATTTTACTTTGTCTTGCCTGGATGTCCCTCGGCGCAATCCTCGAAGTCCCGATAAATGACGTGACTACGCAAAATTGAAATTTTTTGCTGGACGTATCAGAAAATTGCCCTTTTCTTCTTGACCTTTCTTAGCCCGAAAATAGACCTTTAGATTGGTGTGATGAATATGACTATCCCTTATTGTTTAGCGTTTTTAGGATGAAAACTGATTCTTTTTCCTATTTTGTCCGTCGTGAAAAAAAAAAAAACATATCTTGTTCTCCGCTTGTCCAAACCACAAGTTACGTTCACCCGTCAGAATCGCCGCTCACTGTCTTGGCGCTGCTAGCATTAGTGTTTAAGCCGGGTTCGTATTAGGCATTATTTATTTATTATTTTGTAAAGTTTGTATTTTTATTTATTTATTCTATATTTGCTGTTATTTCTATTGCTATTTTAGCTTGCATATTTTAATTATTCATTTTATGTTTGTTAAGTTATTTCTATTGCTATTGTACAATTTAAATATTAGGAAAGGCTGTGAATTTGAATATATGCCTGATTTTATTAATCTAATCTATTATTAATGCTTTTTAAAATTTGTCTATATATGTCGGTGGCATGGTATATATATAATATTCCCTAGGTTCAATTCTGCCAACCTTTCAACTTTTTGCAATATTATTTTTATTTTTATCTATCATTATTTATCATGATACATTAAATCAGTGCATCCCATAAGAGAGAAAGGTCAAGTTATAATGAGTCTGGTTAATTTAACTGAAATTTTAGATACTTATAACGTATTCAAAGTAATCAATAAAAAAAAATACTTGCAATGTTGTTAAAAAAAAGTATGTATGCAGTGACAACATTTTGTAATTTTTTAATGATTGTTACACCTGAAATAAAGCTGACGGGTTGAGCAATTCCCAGTGAATTGAATCATTTACATAAACTTTTTTACAGCGTTGTCATTAGGTAATGACGACTTATTGTTAGTAACTAAAAAATTAATACCTGTGATAGTTAGAGAGATGAGTGCAATACTGGGACAGCTGTTGTCCATGGGTGATTACGGTTTTTGGGTAGATTATACCCCGCTTTAAAAATTATTCGTATAAATGATGGATTCATATCTATCGTGGGGGATGGTGGAGGACGTCAATAATTAGAATATTTGATAACCAGAGATATCCACTTCAGAAATGATTACATTACATTTAAACGACTGAAAATTGATTGGAAACCAATTTTCTGCCAGCTCGGTGAATCGTGGCAGCTTTGATAGAATTACAAAAAAAATAAATAAATTAAAATTATAATTAATGATTAAAAGCTCAAATTATTTGTCTCAATTTGGAGAATTCAGAAATATAAATTTCTGCCAAAATCCGTCGGTCTGTCCATCCTCACGATAACTCGAGAACGCGTGAACTTCGAAAATGGAACTTCTTCGTAGGGTTGCCATACAAAAATTTCGTTTTTCACTACATATTTGGGCACTACCTGAGAACGCGTCAACCTAGAGAGCTGAAATTTTGTACAAAATGTTTTCATAAAAATAGTAAATGTAATTTCAAAAATGGACTAAATTAAGCAACCCCTTCTTGGTGTTGCCATATAAAAATTTGGGGTTCTTACGTATACTGTGAAAACGATCAGTTCTAGACAGTTTTGATATACTGAAAAGTTCTTCAGAATATGAAATCCTATATACATAATTGGTTGTAATCGGTTTTTCTGTCCGACGAACCGTTATAGAAATATATGCGAAAAACCACTTCAAAAATCAAACTTGCACAAATTGGTGACCATACGAAATTACATACGAGTATTTATCTAGGGTCTCTAGGAATGTGGTCTCAGACCAATTCTAGATTTTTTACTTTTACTTTTTTTTTATTTTCATTTTTTTTTATTCTACCAAAACTGTCACAACTAACCGAATTTCCAGAAAATAGGTTTCCAATCTGTTATCGATCGTCCAAATGTAAAGTAACCATGAATATTGCGTTTTTTAAATTTTTATAATTTTAAAACTGACGCCCTCCATCGTCTTCCACGATTGATCGGGGATCTTTCATTTACTAGAATAATTTTTTGAGCAGGGTATAACCTACACAAAAATACGTTAATTTACCCATGGACAAAATTTTACCCATAACTTAAAATAATAACTCAAGAATAACCCAACGGAAATAACCAAATAATTGATTTATTTATTTTACTAAAATGATACATTGTGTTGCCAATGGTAATCATTGAGTACAAAGAAAGTAATTGTATGTCGTTAAGGTGTCTTTCCTGCAAACTGCGAAAAAGACTGATTTTTTAATACAATTATAACTTATCGCAAGCTTATTCAATTTGTAATAAATAAACATGAATGGCTTCTTACTGAAGAAGGTGCTCTCAGATTAGCTAAATTTAAATGCTCTTCAAAATAAAATAAAATTAAATCGAAGACACACAGATCAAAAAAGTAAAACATTGTTCAGAAATTCTTGAATGTATGTTTTGTACTTTATTGTCCGGATTTCCTAATTTTATACAGTACATTTTCATACGATATTATTTAAAATGAGATATTTTACGGCATATTCTTACAAAAAAGTAAGTTTGTTTATTTATTTATTTATTTCGAAAAGTTAAGAAGATATTACACAGACAGAATCCAATAACGCAATACCTTAGAATAGTTAATACAGTAAATCATAATAATAAAAAAATAAATAAAAATAAAAAGAAGAAAAATAGTAAAATAATCCAAGACTACAAAATGAGAACCAAAGCCAAAAAATATTATAATAAACATAAATTAAAATTATAGTGAAATAAAATAAACTAGAATTGTAAAAACTAAAAAGGAAAATACAAAAAATTACAAAAATTCATATAAAAATTAGCTATATACAAAAAGAGAAGGAAATCCAGAAAATAAAAAATAAATGTAGAAAAAAAGAAAAAAAAACAATGATAAACTAAAATTTTAGAACTAATAAAAATTCATATAATACAAATTATACAAGGAAATGAAATTAGAAATTAAAAGCAAAGCAAAGAAAGCCACAGGAAACGACAAATATTAATTTGAAGAACCATTAATATGCTAAGAATCTGGAAATTGTTTTATCTCCATTATAACTGATCTTTTAAATGTCAGAAGGTCAGAACAAAAGACATCAGTGTTGCTAAAATTAGAATTAAAAATTTTCTGCATTCTTACCAAAGGTGACTTAACTCGGAGGTTGGTTCTACAGAAGGGGATTCTAAACGCAACATGGAGTCTTGAGTATTTCGTTGGGCTATTTATGCAGACCTTTAAAAGTAAATCGGGACAAAACACGTAGCCATTTAGAAGTTTATACCAAAAAAAAGCAGTCTAGATACATGCGACGGTGTTCTAAAGATGGGAGATTAAAAAGAGATAATCTCTGTGTATACTCCATCTCGTTGATGTTTAATTTAAACAACAGGATCCTGGTAAACTTTCTCTGGACAGATTCAATTTGACTATTGTAGCATGCATAGAAGGGGCTCCAAATTTGACAAGCATATTCAAGAGTGGTTCTCACCAATGAAGCAAAAAGACAGATAAAAGCAGCACTGCCTTTGAAGGATCTACACACGTGAAAAATGAAGCCCAGCATGCGATAAGCTTTATTAGTAATAAGGTTTACATGGGAAGCGAAAAGTAGTTTGTGATCAAAGGTAACTCCTAAATCCTTTATTTCATTTACACGTGAAATCGAGATATTATTAATTTTGTAGTTGAAGTAGATTGTATCACGCTTTCTAGAAAACGTTATAGTTTTACATTTATCGATATTGAGGTCAAGATAATTTTCTATACACCAATCTTCAAGCTTAACAATATCGTCTTGAAGGCATTTACAATCGTTTGCATCATAAATTACCCTAAAAAATTTTGCGTCGTTAGCATAAAGAAAAGAAGGCGATGTAATATCTATTGGTAAGTCATTTATATGAATTAGGAATATGAAAGGTCCGAGTATTGTACCCTGAGGGACGCCCGATGTTTCGTCGAAAGGGTCTGATTGGGAGCCATTGAAAACCACTACACTGTTTCTCTCGTCTAAATAGGACAGAAACCAAAGAACAGTGTCGATGTTGAAACCAATTTTCAGCATCTTTAAAAGACATTGTTGGTGACGAATTCTATTAAACGCCTTCAAAAAATCAGTGTGAATGGAGTCCAGTTGCTTGCTTTCATCAAGAGCAGAGACGATGGTGTCGGTAAACAGGGTTAAGTTAGTAATTGTAGAACGTCCAGGAAGAAAACTATGTTGCTGATCACATATATAAAGTAAAGTTTGATGAAATAGTTTATTGTAGACTAGTCTTTCAAAGATTTGTAACGAAGTCACATGCCGATCACATATATTACCTTCCCATTCCCTTCTACCTTCCTACAATAATATAAACTCCTATCATTGTATATGATTTATTTCTTACAAATAGAGAAATAAACACGCCAGATTCTATATTATTGGTGTAGAACAGATTAATAATAAAACTTTCCTCACAGAAATACCAGAGTCGATCACGAGATCAGGGCATGACAGAGTATCATGTGCCTATACGATGTACAGATGCTGATCGAGGAAGCCAGTCGACCAAGTCAGCGCCGCCAGGCCGATTGCGCACTGCAACACTGCTGACCGCGCATATAAAAAGGGGGCCGCTGCTGCCAGAAATCAGTCTTGATCGAGAGCTCGAGCAGAGCAGACCACCAGTACCAGACCAGTTCCAGCGCCTGAACAAGCCCAAGCTCCCGTACCAGTAGTACCAGTTGAAGACCAGTAAAATAGATCTGTCCAGCATCAGTACCAGCCGTGTCCATCCGGACAGATAGAACCGGATCAGAAGGAATATATACTGAGCCAGTACCGCAGCAATCAGTCAGTTGCCTCCCAGCAGCCAGACTGTCAACAGCTTCCGATTATCTGTGCTGTTTCTGCCTAAGACGTGCGTACGATTTTCGTATTGGTCTAGGTCAGAATATTCGCACACTATTTCACCGCCTTTATATCCCCGTGCTGTTTCTGTCTAAGACGTGCGTACGATTTTCGTATTGGTCTAGGTCAGAATATTCGCACACTATTTCACCGCCTCTATATCCCCGTGCTGTTCCTGTCTAAGACGTGCGTACGATTTTCGTATTGGTCTAGGTCAGAATATTCGCACACCATTTCACCGCCTTTATATCCCTGTGCTGTTACTGCCTAAGACGTACGTACGATTTTCGTATTGGTCTAGGTCAGAATATTCGCACACTATTTCACCGCCTTTATATCCCCGTGCTGTTTCTGTCTAAGACGTGCGTACGATTTTCGTATTGGTCTAGGTCAGAATATTCGCACACCATTTCACCGCCTTTATATCCCTGTGCTGTTACTGCCTAAGACGTACGTACGATTTTCGTATTGGTCTAGGTCAGAGTGTTCGCACACTATTTCACTGCCTATCCGTCCCCGTGTTGCTTCTACCTAAGACATGCGTACGTTTCCGTATTGGTCTAGGTCAGAAACCCCCCCCATACATGTGATAACACTAAGGTACCAGACTTCGTCACCTTACACGCCTGTATATCGGACTTTGTTTGAACCATTGGAATATGTGCATTAGTGATAAGTGAACCAACGTTATTGAACAAAGCATATCGAATTACATTACTAGAATAAGCACCAGGTTGTTGAGATAGACAGACATTGTATTGAATTAGTTAAATAATAAGTATAAAAATATAGTGAAACTATATATTAATTTACTATTGAAATAAAAAAAACACAGATTTAGTGAAATAAGTGTTAGCGCTAAATGTTATCAATAAGTGGGATTAAATAAAAGAATTATTGAAAGAATCCGAATGTGTTGTTAAAAGATAAACGTCGAGGAACCTGACCCTGGACTACTCCTACGCTACCCGAACACTACTACACCCGACGTTACAGATTAAAGCCAATGCATTTGAAATAGATATAGGACGATAATTTGTAACTAATCTCGGATCACCTGACTTAAAAATTGGAGTAACAAATCCGCGTTTTAGCTCCAACGGAAATATTTTATGTGTGATGGATAGATTAAATAGGGTACTTAGATGATTTGGTAAGCTATTAGAGCATCTCTTATATACAATGTTTGGAATTCCATCAGGGCCTGAATTTTTATCACATTTTAGTTTATCTAGTATGTACTTCATGCACCTCTTCAGATGAGATAAAGTTTACACTAATATTAGGTGAGTTATTGTAATTTTGAAGGGATACCAAATCGAAGTTAGATTCCCTGTCAGAAAAAAACCGACATGAAGTATTCGGTAAATAAATTACTAATATGTTTAGGAGAAGATGAGGTGACATCGTTATATAGCATCTCTTTTGAGCCGTATTCGAGCTCTTGAAATTTTTGCTAAAGGCCCAGAAGGCTTTAGGGTTTTGTTGTAACGAAAATTCAGTCGAGTCCACAAGGAACATTCTGAGATTAATGTTTTAGATAATTGTCTAAGATAAGAAAAAGTTTTATAGATTTCCGGATGGCTATTAACTCTATATAACCGACGATATTTTCCTTTCATATTTAAAACTTTGATAAATTGTTGACTATACCAGGATGGGAAACGTTTGTTTTTCTTTTTTGTTACTGGTACATGATCACAAATACCTAAATTTAGTATTTCGTAAAATCTCTCGAAAGAAAGAGAAACATCAGATGTAAAGACTGAGGAGAAATCAATACCATTGCGGTAATTATTTAGACTAGTATAATCCCCGGTTGTTACAAATTGTGATTCTAGTTTTAGTAGATGGCGAACAATCTGATAAGAAATTTTGTTTAGTTTAAATAATTGAATTGGTGCATTTCTTCTCCCTCCTGGTTTAACTATTCTTGTAAGGAGAGCCCAAGGTTAGAATGTGTTCAAATTGTAATTTGTTATGTAAAACGAATGAAATGAACATTCTCACCAAATTTTAGATCAATTTTCGATTTTCTGTTGGAGTTTTCAAAATCTAATACATTATAAATAGTAAAATCCCATGCGGTCGACTTAAATGAAAAAAACCGATCTACAATTTTTAAATTTCCACCCCATATTCGAAACGAAATAAAGGGCTTAAAGTTATAGGGTAATTCATAAAAACTGGAGGAAAATCTTCAATCCCCACATTTCCTACATTGTAAGCTATAATTGGAGGTCATCATATATTTTTACAGTTTGTATATGCTAAACTAGGATGTTGAATGGTTAAAATTATAATATATTAATTTAGAGGATAAAACGTAGACGCCATTTCATTCCACTTATCAGATAAAAGTGTAGTTAATATTTAATATTCAATATTCAAAAATATTATTGAAAATATTACAAATTTACCCATAGAAAATCGAAATTATAAATCGAGTACAGTATAAATTAGAAAACTAACTAGGGCTAAACTATTGTTGAGTGATGTCGAAATCTATGTTTCTTGAAGACGAATTTCAAACAAAACTTATATATCGAACTTGCTATAACACCTTGAAACATATTTTTTAAAGTACAGTTCGATTGGGTAGGTACATACATATGTACCATCTATGAAGATCTACATATAATATTTATTTGGATTTTTATTCTGCAATTCCTACTTTCGCACCTATATAATCAAGAAAATAAAAAACAAAACTAATCATTTTCCACTCCATTTAATACACTCAACCCACAAGTTGCTTAAGACAAATCGTTCTGATTGAGGACTGACTTCTTAAACCTTTACAAATCTTAATTTACCTGTTTAGAATTTTGCAATGAATTCTAACAAGTCGCTCTTATCGAAGTTGTACTTGGAGTTTCATGCAAAGATTATGGAAATCGAAATTGTGCACTTGAACTTGACTTAAGACTCTCCGGAGTTGTAATAAATTAAACCAGGGTACTTTTATGCATCAGAATTTGTCTACACTTGCAGGAAATAGTTTGTACTACAAGTAGATACGTAGTTTCGTGCAATAAGCCCTGATTCTGATATGCTATTTATTTTTATTAAAAAAAGGAATAAGTTTCTTCACCAATTCAATTTTCTTTGTGCAAAATATGCAAAATACTTAAAATACCTACTAATTATAGAATCATAGCTACAAAACATTTGTGACCTTAATTATAGACTAACATTCAAAAAAGATGACTCGGAAAAACAAATTCTAAATGAAAATTATTATGTTCTTGCATCCTTCGGAAAATTGTTTTCTTCAATTCTTGCAGAAATAAAATGTGGTACCAATGGAAGTTTACTTTCAATTCCCCCAGGCTAGCAAAAATCAATCCCATCACACTGCATACTTAATATCTTGGATTCTCTTGAACTGATTTCAATAAAATCAATTCATCTATCACCCCCTCTCAGTTCTGTTATTATTATCCCACAGTTTCCTACTACTATATTGGTTGTAAGAAAGAATTATTGCACCACTATCTGAAAAACGAAGTGTGGTGGATTGCATAGCTCAAAGCTACCATGCAGTGCAAAGAAGAAGAAAAAAAAGGATGTTATGTTCAAGACATCTCGAATATTGCTGCTCTCTTATATAGAACTTCAAAAGACCTTCAATCTGTATAGTGGTAGCATGCAGAATCGATTTTGTGTCAACATCAGGTCTCTATGGATTTGAAGAACTCCTCAATAATGAGAGGTCGGTCGGTTGAATAAAGGCAAACACAGAGGCCATTATTATCACAATGCCTTGAAAAACTGGAACTTCCTCCAACTACTTATATTGAACATAATGAACTTTTCTCCGTGTCCTTTTACATGGACGGGGTCTAATTAAAATTTCTTTCTCCTCCCTCGGCAATATTTTTGCTCGAAATAATTCATTAGATCTTGTAGAGAGATTTTTCGTTTTTCTTCAACCTGAATGTGCTGTTGTCACTCAAATTTTCATGCTTGATTTATAAGAATACCTTCACTGTATACCTACTTGAGATAATTAAATTCTGAAATGCTTGCACGTTAGAAGTGTTCTTATCAGAAGTTCTTTTTTGTGTAGACTTTCAGCTTAATTACTTTGAGGAGGGGAGTAGTAAATACAGAAAAGATTTTCAAGATTTTCCGAATTGGAGTTTTTTGTATGCACTAGCGGTGAAATAAGAAAGTGCAGAATTACAGATTTTTGTTATTGTCAAATTGGATACCAGAGAATGTGGACCACTTCCTAAATTTAAATATTAAATTAAATAAGCTAGTTGTCCTCAAAAATCTCTAGTTAAGGTTGAGGTCTCTGAACATGACGGATCTTGAAAGAAAGCCTCAATAGCTTACGTGCCTGATAACATATCGGTAGACAGTAGGATAGGTAGCAATTTTTGCAATAGATGGAGCCACCTGTTATAACCGAGAACGGACAACAAGAAAGTTCTGTATGGAGAAACAAAAATAAATCTAGCTAAAGTCAACAAAGCGATCACTTCGACCAAAGTAAATAAAGAGACCTATTTCGCCTAAATGCGTTGATAGCTCAGAAAAATGGGACAAACCTGATGACTATTACTAGGACTTCCAAAAATATCACTGGAAGAAGTAAGAATATGAAAGCCGCGACCATCTGGATACGGTAAGCAGGACTTCAAATTTTTATCCGAGTACCTAATCTTTCACATGCTAGGTACCAAAGGAGATGAAAAAAAAATACTGATACGATTCATCTGCCTGCCGTATTGAGACAGCTGTGCCAACAATATATACAGTCAAAATCGGTCTTTAAATTCCAGATAATTGGAAGTGATCCCACAAAGTATTATGAGACCTCGGTAACCTGATGTAGGATGTAAACCACTGTATATACAAAAACCTGGATAAGTAGTGGACAGATCAGAGATTTGTAAGCTACTGCACTAAATAAAATAAATAAATATGCACAGTTGGACTAAAAGAGGAGGAGTACAATACCATAGAACTTCCGACCATAAAATAGGCAAATTGGCGAGAGGCCTGCAGATCAAATATAGAGTATTCCTTTATTCGATCCATTGAGGTCAACTATAGTAAATGGGTCGATTTTGCTTTCCTTCAAGAGGTAAGTGTCCGTTTTTAGCTTCCATTCAATTAATTAAGAAGTTGGAGTTACTCTATAGCAATATTATTACACGACCTGACAGTAAGCACATACACGTTTTATTTACACGTTTACAGACATAAATTTTTTGCAGACTACGCCTTAATTGTTAATTGATGATTACTTTTTTTTCATAACCAAAAAGATGATATTGTGAAATAGTAATGGTTAAGGGTTAACAAGAAAAAAAATTGGTCGAAAGATAACTATTAAAGCAGCCATTCCACACGAAAGCGATCAAAAAGTGCTTGTTTTGGACCCGACCATCTCCGATTTGGATGAAACTTTTACAATTTGTAGGGAATACCAAAATAGCTCACCCATATTTTTCTGTTTTCCCCTACCGCCCCCTACTCCCCCGCTAGAGGGGTTAGAGATTTTGTACGATTAAGCTTTATTTTCAAAAAATCATATCTCGAGAATGAAGCAACCGATTTTTAAATAACTTTTATCAACACACAAACGCCTGACTAAAAATTTTTGTGTCTGAGAGCCTGAGAGTGCCGTTCGTGACGGAAGAATTTTAGGGTAGTAAACGTGGATGATTTACATGGGTTTTTTTGATTTAGAATTAATGAGCCTTCCGATGGGGTAAGATTTTCTTACGTTTTCGGGAGTTTTGGAGTGGGGTGATAACTACCACCCTTGGGGTTGTCTAATTTAAGCCGTGTCGTATGTGATATGAGTCGAGAGTGGTGAGTCGAAATTCGAGAGTCGTGAGTGGAGAGTTAAAAATTTTTAAACAAAGATTGAAAAAAGTAAAGGAAGTTAAAAAAGTTAAGAAAGTTAAAAAAAAATTAAAAAAGTTAAAAAAAAAGTTAAAACGGTTAAAAAAATATAAAAAAGCTAATGAAGCAAAAAAAATTAAAATTAAAAAAAGGTAAAACTGTAAAAAAAAGTTAAAAAAGTTAAAAAAAAAAGTAAAAAGAAGGTAAAGTTAAGTAGAGAGTATAGGATTTATGACTAAAAAGTAGAAAATAAAATATATTAAAAAAACATAATAAATAACTTTCATACATAAATTTTAGTAAAAAGTAATTTTTTCTTTCTCGGCGATATACACAAGAAAAGTTTTATTGCAAAATATGAAATTGTAGAACTCAGATTAAATCGTAAAAGTTTGGGCATCCATACCTATAATCACAATTGACTGCAACTCATTCCCAAACTTTTAAGATTTAATCTGAGTTCTAGAATTTCATATTTTGCAATAAAACTTTTCTTGTGTACATCGCAGAGAAAGAAAAATTATTTTTTACTTTTTACTACAATTTATGTATGAAAGCTATTTATTTTAAAGTTTTTTTAATATATTTTATTCTGATTAAAATGTCAAATGAAGCTTAATGCTTTATGTCATTTATAAAAAAATATAGCAGCACTGAACGAAGAAATACTTTTGTTAATAATAGTATTTTTTTAAATAGTATTATTCACCAGAGAGGACTTCTTTTTTTCTACTTTTATTTTGAAGCTAGCAACCATATCTATCTATGTGATGGCGTTCGTCCTCGTTTTTGAGATATGAATTTTTAAAGTCACCGTATACCTAAAGTAACGCACTATGAGAGCACTGCACTGAGAAGAATGTATTGTTGTGTTTTTTTTTCTACTAAGGACCTCTAGCATCTTTTTTTTATTTTTATTTTGAAGCAAGAAGCTTTAACTATCTATGTGCAAAAAAATGTCGATGGTGTTTGTCTGAGATATGAATTCTTAAATTCACCATTTATTCATATTTCTGTTTCGTAAATTTTATTGACTTATCTGTGTAGTTTATTCATAAGTCTTCTTACCTAGCTGTAAGTTAGTATTTATGCCTTCTTACCTCTTCCATAAACTAGATTTGTGTGCATTGTTTTAACACGTGTCATTTTGGGTTTATATTGTTTTTCGATTTACGGATAAGAAGAATATAGATTTCCCTAAGTTTCCCCCTTGAAGGTTAATGAAATAATAAATTATACATTGTAATTGTCATTTAATTCCTGCAGATTTAGCTAGCCTATAGGTCTGATACGTGGAATTTTGGATATGCGACAGTGCGAATTTTTGATATTGAGTAATTTAGTAATTCAGTAATTCGCAGTTTTCATGCCTTACCCGAACGAGTATGATCACTTCAAAGTGTGAAATCAATAAGTAAATCGATCGAAATGCCTTATTCGTAGCAATTTAGTATATCCTTTATCTCATTTTCTAAAAAAAACTAAAGATCTACGCGTGTGGTTAAAAAAAAAGTGTAGCGAAAAAAATAGTATGAGTAATGTATGGAAGAAAAAGTACAATGAAGTGCAAGTGTAGTGCTTGCGAACGATACAAAAAAGTAGTGATACATTTCGGATTGATAACGCCAACTTAGTTCATTGCTCGAAAATTCACAATACGGTGTTGGGGGTAGGTAAAAAAAGTGTGTTGTATTTGCTTCCTTAAAGAAATCAAAAAACAATCTATGGTGCTAAACAGCCAGCAAATTCTTCAGGAAGTTGCAGGGCTATCCAACCGGCAAGAGTGGGCTTTGAGATTGCCCGATCTTGACATTGATTTGCTTCGCTCATCAAATACAGGCTCTACAAGCACATCCACCGGAAATTGTTATGGTCTATTCAGCATGACTTATAATCGCTCAACAGAACCTTAGTTTCAGTGGGAAGCTCTCCAGTGGCTAGAAAGAGACTTAAGAAAGGAAGCTATGCTGCATCAATCAAAAAGTACTGAGGGAGGATATTCGAAGTGTCAGGGATGAAAAAGACTCAAATTTTGATTCAACTCACGCACTGCGTCCGCTCAACATTTATGTGGACTCAAGTCTTGAGCGGACTTCCTGCTTGAGTGGACTCATCATTTGAGTTGAGCGGACCGTTCAAGCAGTGAGTCCACTCACGCCATCTCAACCACTGTGAATGTTGAGCAGACTCAATGATTGACAAATGAGTCCCCTGCGAAGTTCCTTAGAATGTAACTGAAGAAGTTGAAACAAGCAAAGTCACTGAAGAGATTATTCAGCAATTGAAAGAAAAACTCTCGAATTTTGTGCACATAGATAGATAAGGCATATAGCCTCAAAATTAACAAAATTAAAGTACAAACAAAAGTACTAGAAGACTTCTCTAGTGAATAATACTATTTTTTTGAAAAAAAAAACATTATTGTTAACAAAACAATTTTTTCGTTTAGTGCTGCTATATTTTTGGCAATTGGTTGCTCCGTTTTCGAGATATGATTTTTTGAAAATGACGCTTCATCGTAAAATCCCCCTAGCGAGGATGGTAGGGGAAAACAAAAAATATGGGTTAACTATTTTAGTATTCCCTACAAACTGTGAAAGTTTCATCCAAAACGGAGATGGTGGAACCCGACCGTGATCTGTTTCATGTGGAATGGCTGAAAGTGCAATTTTTATGATATAGATCTTATAACAATTACGGTACCTGGTTTTACTCATTACTCAAAGCCAACAAAAATGCAGGTAACTACTTATTGCTTGTGGCCATCAGTATTATAAAGAAGGTATTACAGAAATTAATTAGTGATCTCAACAAGACGTTAAACCAACACCAAAACAAAGTTAAAATCTTGAATATAAATAGCAACGATTTCGGATAAAAATAAAATAAAAAAGGTCGTTCAGAAAGTAAGTTTAACGATACTAGCGCTGCTCTTGGTGAGAAGGTAGAACTGTGAAATTTTAGGGACCTCACCCCAAGCGACTACCACCTATCCCCGTCATGAAGGAAGCCAGCGATTTATTTCGACGCAAGAGATCTCAGATGCCGTGACTCAGTATACTTAAAAAAACTGGACTCGAATCATTTCGACTTAAGAATAGGAATTAAAAAACTAGAAAGATGTGGCGATTATATGGAAAAGAAGAAAATTGTCTGAAAAATTCAAAAATGACCTTGCTTTTGTGTTTTGACTATTCTTTTACAGCGTAATTAGACCATTAAACTTACTTTCTAAACGACCCTCGTACAATGAAGATGAAATTCTCGAAAGTATTAAATATGTATGCACAACCAGAGTAAAAGATTTTTCACGAACAAGTTCTTTTCATTGTAGCTCCCATAGATAATTTTAAACTCTAAAGCCTCGAATCGCTTTTTTTGGATCCACATCCTGCTTTCCCACTTATAACAAAAGAAATATTAAAAGTAAAAAAAAAGCATTTAAATATATGAGGCCAAGAGAGAATTTCACTGTGGGGGCGAACCACAATTCACACAATCCAAGAAAACTAGTGAGAAATTTCCTCGACAGAATATTTTTTTCTAGACGTAAATGTAAATTTTTAATTTTTATGCTTCATGGTAATAATTTTATCCTGCATAATAATTTCTTCTACTTTCAAAAACACCATATACACCTATTGAAAATATTTTCAATTCTGAAACTAGGCATATTCTATTGGAGAGAGTATACTTAAGTATAATTAAAATTAAAAAAAAAATTTAATAAAATACACAAACTCACCTTAAATTTTCAATTTTAGGCCTTCGACATTGTGGTCGGCTACGTCGATGGCTACGATCTTTTTTACATCTACAATCGCAATGCATAATACAAAGTGCTATCGATGATAACAATGTTATTATAAATGGCACAACAAAAAAATGTATAATCATTGCAAATTGATCATCATGATTATACGATGTTAAAACAACAGTTTTATTTTTTCTTGAATAATAACAAGGAAAAACAGCACCTTCAGCACCATAATAATTAATGAAATTTTTACACTTAACACTTGGCGGATAGCCGCATCCTTTTATATTAACTAATAATGTTGCCTCATTCGATTGTTCCATATCAGCTGTAAAATTCGCTAATTCATGCATTTTTGTGAAATTTTTTGGTATCGTTATATTTTGCTCAATAAATGTTACATAAATGTGCGTACATTTATACATATCTGATGTGCATCCTTCACGACATGAACTCCACGAACAATTAAATATTCCAACCATATTTTCTCGACGCGTTGTTGTACATAGGGTCGGTGTTTCAATAAAATCATGACTTAATGTTGATATAGCTGGATCAACATAGAGTGGTACTAAAAACAATAGAGATGCACCAGCTGTTACCGAAAAGAATGCCAATGTTGATGTACCATAAAATCTAGCACGTTCACGCCACGAACGAAATCTACGATTACCATTTTTCTTTTTAGGCGCCAGTTCCCTTTTTTTACGTAATCTAATCTCTTGCTGTTGCTGTTCGAGTAAAAGTTCTGAACTGCCACTCCTCATTGTCAAAATAAACACCCCCCTTTATATATGATTTTAAAACATTTGTCCACAGCATCCCCATCTAACCGAACTGTACCGAAGTCGTATATATCATTCGTTAGGGGATGTAATTCGAATATGCAATATCTATATATGTTACCTTGCTCTTGTTCATATGTTCGAAAGAGCTACAAAGGAATAGGTATTTTTTTTATAGATGTATTATAGTAAAATACATAAAAAAAAAAAAACAAAAATACAGTTAAGTTTATGTGCTGGCTGGCATCTATGTATATATATATGGATTTTGCCTTATATATAGGTATACTATCCTTGCGTTAAAATTCGAATCCTACACAAAAAGTCAATTGTACAGATATATTCATGTAACTTTTTCAAGGAGACGACAACGACGGTTCGAAAAAAGTTTCTTTTAGGTTATGTTGAATTTTATTTCGCACTGTAAACATGAATTTCGCCATATTACTATAATTATAACGGGCACAATTATTTCAATTTAAATATATTTTACAATTTTTTTATACACATATTATTATATAACGATAAGATGATCATCTTTGCATTAAAACCATATGTCTGTATATACTTTGAAGGACTTTTCACACTTTATATAAGCCAATGTGCACCTAAAACCTCTTAACAAAAAAACACTTGTTCACCACACTCTGTAGTCTCGCGTTAATATGAAATTCGTGGAAAAAAAAGTTTTTAGCGACAACATAGTCACGTATTTTTCCACTTCAACACTACTTTACCGCCCTCTTTGAATAAACTAAATGACGACATGTCTGTCTTAAATGTACGTACAAGTGTTTTTCACATTTTTAAATTAAATTAAAATTTATTTGCGAGAATGTTTATGCACACACAACTGAACCTTAATTATTATCATATCCGTTCTTGTTTTTGTTTTTTGCTTTTTCTTCTTTCGGTGTTTTTAGAAGTTTTGAAAATAATAAACTCCGAATATCAAAGTCTAGCGAAGAGGACTAAAACTGAAAAACTCCGGATTGTAATAGCCGAGTTCTTACTAGTGAAAAGAATAGGTGACGGTGGCGGGGTGTGCAGACAGTAAAGACTAAAGGGTGATAGGAGCTGACAATTTCTCTAGTATAATCTCTAGTCTCCACACAGTAAAAATTTTGTTATTCCGAAAGGTAACTATGTATATACTTTATAGCCGCTCCCAACAAGGATACTTATATTCAGAAGAGAAAAAAAAACATCCGCGCATACTCCACACATATTAAGCTTTTAACCAACCCTGGATAATAGGGGAGTATTCGACATTTAATACAAATACAGATGCATTTCATACATACACACACATCATTCCCTTTCCATATACTATATCCTCGCTTTCATGAAGTTCTATATTTTCTCCGCCAACAAATGAAATTAATTTCATTGAAGAATTTTCAGTTCATGCGCTTCTCTACAATTTTTTCCAATTTCTGTCTGTCGGTCGTTTGGGGAGCATTTCGAATTTACTTATAGTAGGCAGGAAGATGTGAAAATTGAGGGGAAGCAGTTATTCAGATTTTCAGCTGAAATATAGTAAAAGGAGCAACATGTAAAAGATAATTTTTGCAGTACTTTTCAAGTGTTACGGCCTCTGTTTGACCCAGTGACATAATTTTGGAAAAGAAGAGCATTACAACTTGTTGGAGCTGCTCAATTTGGAGATCTATATATATGGAGGAGACAATTTTGTGGTAAAATTTTCCTTTTTTTTTTTTTTGTTAAATAAAATTGTATATAACACCAATTGAAAATTAAAGAATATTTTGTTAATATTTTTATACTATACAGTCTGAAGAATATTTCACTGGGCGCCTGAAAGAGAAAGAAAAGTATGTATGAGTACAACGACTCAATGAGTATGTATCTCAACTACTGCAGTCACTCACAATCACTCCTAATACTGATAAACCGGACGAACGTGGACTAAAATAGGATTTGGGTCCAAACTCTCGCCAATCTCTCCAAGATTTGCCTATGTGTACCTTATTTATTAGTGAACTTACCAACCGCTGCCAATTTCCGTGGTTTGAAGCGGACGAACACAGACCCCAGCTATTTCCCCATTAGTATAACCATACATTCATAACAAATTACTTATTCTACTATAATTAATATATTTGTTTAAGAAGGAATTTATTTGGATTCTCCGGTATATAGCAAAAGCTAAAAAATGTTTTTAATTTGTTATTTCATCACACAACCCATTATATTTTTGGTGACAAGGAGATCAATTTGATCTGTTTCAAGCGTCTGCAGCAGGCAGAAAGCCAAGCTGCACCGATGAGTGTAAGTTTTTCTGCTAACACGAAACGCTTCTTCTTCTTCTTCCTTTTTCTTTTTTCAGCCCACTGCGGGCGTATACAGGTTCGATTCGAATGAAACTGCTTTTTAATTTGTCTTCTTCTTTTTTTCTCAAATTTTTCATTTGTTTTCTTTGTTCTATTTTTTCATTTGTTTTTTTATGTCACTCAAATTCGCTATTTGGGACCTGTTGATGAGTCAAAACCACTGACTTATAACAATGGACTGAGCGTATTGTCATTTTCCTATAGGAAAGCATGGCACAAGTTTTATAGTTCTCTCTTTCGCCCTATGGCAGAGTTGGAGCTACCAACACAAAGTATTGGATTCTGGAACGTTTGCTTATGCCATTTGATGTTTTTATGTTGGCTACAGATGCAATCACTGCAGAAGGAATAAGGTAAAGATAGTGTTTACCATCCTCCGTCTCTCTTGCCCATAAGCAGGATTCAGTTAAGAATAACTTTTGAAAATTAAAGCCAGAATGAGTTTAATTCTTTATACGCGATTAAAATATCACTTGGCCGCAAGAAAATATATTTTTTTAATTAAATTCGATTTACGGGTGTAAAATTTCATGTGATTGATTGAGTTTTACATGTTTTTTATGTAATCGTTTTAAAGGGTGCTCTAACGGTGATATACAGAAACACAATATTTTTTGTGCCACATGAAATAGCAAATCGCTCAGTCCACTGTTATAAGTCAGTGGTCAAAACCAAGACTTGAAACTAGTCACGAAAAATATAATTGGTTGTGTGATGAAATAACAAAATAAAAACATTTTTTAGTTTTTGCTATATACCGGAGAATCCAAATAAATTCCTTCTTAAACAAATATTATAAGTTTACCCCGGTAAAAAATCCGGAAGAGTAATCTCTACTTTTATAATTAATATATTAAATTAAGACTATCTATTACAACCCACCTTCTAAGTACTCTCAATATGGACAGAATAAATTAAGCACACACTATTAATTTCTAACGCCCTACTGAAAATTTTTCACCTGACACTGAAGTGAACATTGAACTCAAGGACTGATTCCTACCTAAGGGATTCAGAGTACTCCTCCGATCCTCAGGAAGCAGCTCCTGATTCTCTGTCGCCAGTTTTATGACAGGATTATTAAGCCGTTTCAAGAAAAACGTGTGGCTTAAGGGTTTTCTTTAATGTACCGCTCTGTTGCCAATGATGAATTACCCACAGATGCTGTTTTTTACTGTAGTACAGACAAAAGTGTACCTTAGGTTTTTCTTCTATCATTTTAATTTGTTCATTACATATATTTACAAAAAGAAAAAAAAACATATTACGGCTGGAAATAACGACTGAACTAATTTATAATAATATACGTATTCCTTAACTATCTATCTATGTACTTGACGAGCATGAACCCAGAATTATAGGTACAGAGATGTTGCAGAAGACCCAGACATGGATAAAAATAAGATGTATAACACCAGTCTCTTGGATTTGAAGGGCCTTATAGAGATAAAAAAATGTTTTTTTTATATAGGCTGTGTTCTTTTGTGTCCGCAGAACAGTGCAGAGCAAAAGATACACAAAAGAACGCCTCATACATCTTTATAGAAGATTTAAATAAAGCGAACAGTACAAATAGTTCACTTCAATCGACCGAACAATTTGTTCTCTCCGGCATGTGGGAGTTCTAGAACAAGGTACACAAAAGAACACAGCTATTAATTCTTTATTTACTTCAATTCAAATTTATTTAATTATTTAATTGTTTAAGCTCTATACAAGTAAACAAAAATAACTTTTAAGACTGAAACAGGGTTTTTCCACCCAGGTGCTCATAGAACAGGAGGTGATGGTACTCAAAACAAAAAATTGTATGGCGAGGGGGGGGTGGTTTCTGAATTAGAGGGTGATTCAGAAAATATGCTCTGTACCTTAAAAAGTACAGGGTATATGGTCACCGTCAGAGCTATTGCATGCAGAACTTCATGGCCTTTCAAATAACTCCTAGCCCCGTTCTTCTTTAGGGAGTTATGGTGGTCGAAACTAAAATTTTCGGATTTTCTTACCTTTTTTTTTTTTTTACAAAATGGTAGTTAACATAACTTTTGTTTTATAAAAACTGTAAACTGTGAACTATGTTCTAACTGTAGCCGTTAAACAGTTATTAGCTTATAACCAATTTGGTCATACCGAAATTAGACGATTTTTTTTTTAAATGCCGTGTTTGCAGTCCCTAAGGGAACAAAATATCTTTGAAAATACGTTTGAGAATAACTTTGAGAATAGGTTAAGAGATAATGGCTCTTTAATGGCTACATATAGGTGTAATAGGTCAAATTAGACTACCATAATTCCTGAGAGGGGAGGAGTACGGAGCTGGTTGAGGAGTGCTTGCAATGAAATTCTGCATACAATAAGCTCTTAACGGTGACTGTATACTCTTCACTGTTTAAGATACAGGGTGTTTGTGAAAACCTAGCATATTTTTTGATCACCCTGTAACTCCGAAATGATTGATATGGACCCCGTTGCCATAATTTTTTTTTCTAGGTGAGTAGTATTACCTCCTGCTCTATGAACCACGTTGGTGGAAATACCCTGTCCTAAAATAGAATTGGCGATCTAATCGGTAAGTGATTATATTTTTCCGGTGGGGCAATCTTTTATGGGAAGTCACCATTGAGAGTTGAGACCAAATTTCTATCAATCTCTTTCAACTGTGAAATTCTGGATATGTACATATACCACTCGGGCCAGTTCAAACTTCACAATCAATCACTTGAAGGCAAGTCTCGCAATTGGAGCTCTGTCGGGGTGACTACTAATGAGATCGTTGAAAATATTGCAAAACTTTATGATGCACAATCGGTTAACTAAGAAACAATTGACAGAAATGCTAATCATCTGAACAGTAGTATTCGGGGGAAGGAAAAATGCCGAAATGCCAAGTTTCGATAGGGAGTACGGGCAGCATATCAATACTAGCCGGCCATTTTGAAATTGCGAAATTTCTGAAATATCTCATCGGACGGTTGTACAGATGTTTATTTGCGATTTGAGGTGATAATAGAATAATTTAATAATCATTACGTGTTGTGAATTTGTGATACAGTTATTGTTTATATCAAAAACTATGACTTAATTGAACACGCACACAATTAATTTCGGTAATCATATAAGGAACTACGCGAAGGACCATTATTTTTATGGCACGTCTAAGCCAAATTCCTTCCTTCCCTAAAAACCTCTTGTCTGGGTTGGCCCTATGTCTTGAAAAGTACAGGGTATATGGTCCATTTTAAGACGTTATTGTATGCCGAACCTTGCGGTCTTTCCTATGAATGTTAAGCCTTCTCCGTACCCCACCCCACTCCAGAGTTATGACGCTTCAAATTCAATTTCAGTTTTTAAATTATTTAAAAAATACAGCCACTTACATACATTTTTGTTCCAAAATTTCGAAAGCCTTGAGTTTCCTCTTTAATTTAACCTATTATTACACTTATGTTATATCTGTGACGGTTAAGGAGTAATTAGCTAGTGTAATTTCGGGGTAACCTGAATAGGTTAAGAGCTAAGAACTCCTTAACCGTTACAAATAGAACATAAGTATAGTTCGAGTCCGAATTTTAGGAATCAGATAGTTCGCAGATCCGGGTATCCGAATATTAGCAAATCCAGATCCAATTTTAAGCAGTTATAGCTTAAATCATACATTTCAATTATGTATTTTTTGTACATATGATGCATATCCAAATCCATTAAGCTTTTCTAATTGAATTCCGTTAATTCGTTAAATTTCACTGCCTTTTTTGACGCGTTTACCTGGAAATCCGTATCGATATTCGAACAGATTTCCGTTCTATTGGCCGAAGATGAAACGTCAAGTCTTTAATTGCATTGGTAGTTGGAATTGAAAGTGAAAATACTATCCAACAGATTTCCATTTTCTTCCGTATTGTTTAGGTATGGAAATCCATTCTGTAGTACGGCTGAAGGAAATAACGCCCAAAAATCAAAAATAAAATAATGTTTTATTCATAAAAAAAAAATTTTCATTCGAGAAAAGTTGCTGCTCTTTTCTTTTTTGTTAAGCAAAAAATTGAATAGTATGCTGGACTGATACGATTCCCAAATTACAATAATAGAATTTTGGACTCCTTCTGCGAAGAGACAAAATCATTCCCAGCAATCAATTTGGTTTTGAATAAGGGTACTCTACAGATCAGGCAATTCTAAGGCTTGCGAACAGAATAACACACAATCTACGTAACAAAGTCTGCACTGTGGCTTTGAACATCGATCTCGAAAAGGCGTTGATAAAGTCTGACGCAACGAGCTAATCCTCAAGCTGCTCGAAATTAGCTGCCCTTTAAGCACCACCAAAACGCTAGTTAGCTTCCTTAATAACAGGACAACTTCTATTCTAATTTTTAAAAACTTGCCCGAGCCCATCTCAGTCAAAGCAAGAGTTCACCAAGACTCAATCGTTAGTCCGAAGCTTTTCAACATATTCTTATTACGATTTTCCGATAAAAGACTTCAGCTCTGACTTCCTGGTAGCGCTGCTTTATGCTGATGATACAATCATCTTAGCTGAAAGTGAAAGGCCCCAGGTAGCCCGCAATAGAATTCAGCAAATAATCTTTAAAATTCTATAATAAATGCGGCCTTAATATCAATGAGGCTAAATGAGACGTAATATGTTTTAGGAACGCTAGTGGTAAAGGACATTATCTCCAAGTAAAACGCTTTCGGTAAATATTTACAATAATCCGATCTCATTAAAGAACAATATCAAATTCGTCGGTATCTATTTATATCACTGCATTCAAGTAAATCCCAGCATGAAGTACGCGGTTAACAAGGCCAAAGCAGCCAACACAAAACTACTTATATATACTTATACTACTTATATATAAAACTTTAATTTGCTTTATATTTATAAGCTAAGATATTACTGCCTGGCCCACGATATTACCCACAGTCAGTAATCAACTAGAAGCCTTCGAGAGAATGATAATCAGACATTGCATCAACAAATTCAAAGGACCTAATAGCCACAAATGGTACTCCAATACTCTCCTGTATGAGAAAGCTAAAATACCTCCTCTAATGATATACCTCAGTAGTATCATTATCAAATCAATGTCGAGACTAGAGTAGACAGGCTTGCACTGACAACCTTAACAACTCAATTGAAAAAAAAAACTACTGTCTCTACCCCATGAATCTATTCAACACTAACTTCCAGTTATCTCTATCTAACACCTCCATTAACAAACTTCACATCTCCTTTGACATCAGGAGCTCTA
The DNA here is from genome assembly GCA_963930735.1 of Dioctria linearis. Taxonomy (NCBI): domain Eukaryota; kingdom Metazoa; phylum Arthropoda; class Insecta; order Diptera; family Asilidae; genus Dioctria; species Dioctria linearis. Next base: position 34,894,222 of record OZ005741.1, read on the forward strand.
TCGGTAACTATAGAGGATGAGTCTCATCACCCCCAAATGTGCCTTCCAACGGCGCCAAGCGGTCCAACTCGGTAGTAAGACACAAAGATTGTCTGACGATTAACGTACCTAAGTTGATAAACTAAATCATATAAAAAGAGCTTATGTTATATTTTCTATCTTATTTTTATTTGTCTGTATTTACAAATCTTGCCATAAATTAATTATATACATTACTATGTATTGGGTTCTTGTTACGTTTTTGAAAAATGAATTGTTATCTAGTTCGTAGGTCGGTAGGTTAAAGCCAGTATAGGCTATGCTTAGCATACACCGGGAACAAATGAATTCGTAAAATTTTTGTGATAGCAAAGTAAATTCTCTACTTTTCAATGTTGTATACCAGACACAACTTACAGTCGATCAAGTGAATTTAACTATACTGTTGTCTTTCATATTTTAAGAAAATTCAATTTTGTATAGACTCAATAAATGAAATGAAATGAATGAGCAGTAGATTTTTTTTTTAAAGTTTTGCGCATACTAACTTCAAAATTCGTAATAAAAGTTGCACATCATCACAGTTGGAAAATTATTTTATCAATTTGAATAACAACTTTTAGTTGTTTTATCAATTAAAATGTAGGAAAGTGGAGTTACCTAAAACATAAACACATGAGCATCAAGAATTCTTCAGTTTCAGTTTAATTGAAATTTATCTGAGATTTCTAGCTGGAAACGAACCGCCCCCCCCCTTCTTCATCTTCGTATGTACACAGTTGTTTTTGTTTTAATTCCTATCATATCATGGGTACCTAGGGGCAGCGAGTCCAAGCCTGTAGTAGTCGTATTTCTTCCCGTCAACGAGTGACCATGTGAAATTTTAAAAATACAGAAAAATTGTATAAAAACCAAGTCTTAAAGGTATCGTTATTTTATATTGGAGGGATGCATTTCTGGCTTACCTTTGGTTACGTCGTTAAGACGATACATCGTTGAGGCATCGTCGATGTTATATACGATACTCACCCTATGCGGATAACACAGAAAACTCGTATACCGGAATCTGGAGATTTCTGTTTACTCCATAATCATGATATGATTGACATCCCTTAGTAAGGATTTATGTTTTGATTATATTGCTTTGATATTTTAGTAAAAGATGGGTAGTCCATCATGGACATAACAGAATTTATATCTTCAAAAGTGGAAGAATCATGTGTTTTTACAAAAACGTAATGTGTTTTCAGAGAGAAGGATAATTCTATCCGAGATATTAACGGGAATAATCAGTTTTAAACATAAGTTACTGTAGAATAAAATCGCTATCCCACACAAGCATGGAATGTTTACATATCTCCTTTTTGTACGATATTCAGATGCCAAGACTAATTGTATACACATATAGCCCGGAACGGAAACATTTATAAACATAATTCAGACTTTTTTTTTTACAGAAAAATTGATAATGAAACTTTTATTCCTCTTTATATGTCTATGTGCCTTCCTTAGGTCAACTGGACAAAGGACAAAGAAGGTTGTTTCCAGGTTAATTATTGAATTCAAGAAGAAATACAATCTACATGATAATAAAACTAATAAAACTTCAAATCAAAGTAAGCAAACGATCCACGCAGATTAGGTTCGTGTAGCCCACTGACATATATAACAGTGTAGCCCTCGCTTTTTATTTGGCGTCACTAGGTGGAAAATGTGAATTCGGGCAAGACTTACATTGAGTGATTAATTTCTACATGTATTTTAGAAAATTTTGAATTCAATGTGTATAAAAAAATATTTTGTAGTCAATTGCTCTTTAAGGTTGGTTGCACATACGATGGCGATGCCGTTACCATACCGTCGTACATATAAAATACATAAAAAACATCAGCCGATTACACATATGACGGCAACGGCACGGCAATTGTAATGGCTGCTCGACATAAGTTCTGTCGTCGTGCGTGCATACAGCCTACGGCTGACAAACATGATTCTTGGAAATTCTAGAACGAAATGACACACGCAGTGTATCTTTTTTTCGCTCTCTAGATCGAACATATATTATATATATTTTCCAGAACGTCCAGAGGTCTTTGGAAAAAAGATACAAAACCAGAGTGCTCTGAGCGTTCTGTTGGTTTTTTTTTTTTGTTATATTGGCAACACTTGTGATTTGTGAAATATATATTTATAATAGATAATAGAGTTACAAAAACAAAAACAAATAAGGAGTTAAGGACGGAGCTATGGAATAGAAAATAGTATTCACATTTTCAATAGGATTTTTTGCGTCTATTGGTATATATTAGATTTGTGAAGGGGTGTGTATGCGTTGGTCACGCACTTGAGTAATAAAATGTGTACGGTAGAAGCGCATATACTAATGAGCCGTGTGCGATTTTCTTCGCAATTACACTCACGTACAATACCTGTGTGGAATCCCCGTTCAATTTACTCCCATTCTATGTTTAGACAGTCCATAAAATCTGGAACCATTCTGCGACCTAGGTTCCACACGTAGGTTGGTGCAGGGAAAGCATATTCGAAGTGGAGTAATCTCTCCTTGCCAATGCCTCCCAGTTGCAGGGCATGTGCTCCGAAGTTTTATGAGTATCCTGACAGAAGCTAAACCCTTTCTATATAGGTGATACCTCAATGAACAATGGCCTGAGAAAAGCTGTTCTCCTTGTAGATTTTTCCTATAAAGGAATTTTTGTTTGTTCTTCCAGCTATTTAAAGTAACTGTGGTACCACTTTGTCGTTTGACTGTCTGAGAATAAAGATACAACTCCAACATATAGTCATTTGGATTATTCCTTCTGAGCCCTACATTGCCAAAAATTGCGCAGTTTTTAACTACAAATATGTGAACCACCCCATAGAATTTTGTTATTCTAATTTTTGCGCTTCTAGGCCATCATGCACAAGTGTAAATAGCTAATGACTTCCAGATAGGCTTTTAGTTTTGTCAAATTCCGACCTAGCATTAAAATCAATAGGTGTATTTACATAAGTAAAAACTATCAGCTTAAAGCTAGTTTGAACTGAGATTTTGTTAAGCAGTCTGCAATCTACTTGAAAACAATTTCTCTTCATGATTTTTGAGAAATATTCAATTTTCTGTTAACTTTCCTAAGAAACAATAACAATAAAAATTACCATGATTATAGGCAGAACAAAAATCAGCAACTACAATTAAAAAAAAAATTTATTGCCCTAAATTACATGTTTGTAAAATGCAGGGAAAACTTTTATGCATCATCGCCCTTAGTTGCTCTTGTGTAAATTACCTGCGAATGGTGTTGAACTACTTGCTTAATCAGACCTAAAATTGGATTGGAATTAAAATAATAAATTATTTGAACATCTAAAATTCAGCAACCAACCTTTTTCCCTAAGTTCAACTAGCGCTCTCTTAGCCAATGATCCACGAATCTTCAAACGTTCGGAAACAACTGATGGTGTAATAAGTTTATACTGTGGGACCTCTTTGTACAGTTTTTCGTATGTGGCTTTATCGAAAAGCACTTGATTATTTAACTTGTCACGAACTTTTCCCTTGGACCACTTCTTCTTTTTCGCTTTACCGCCACCTGACCCTTCCTTTTTCTTTTGGGTCTTTTGGGGTTGTTTCGCAGAGGACTTTGTATCCTTCTTTGGCGGCTGAAATAAAAATTGAAACCCTTGTAATTATTATAACTTTTGAATTATATTGCTGTTAAGTTTTGACATGAAAACAGAATGACATTCGTGAATACGCCATGTGGCCCGGTAGATATTAAACAAATATTAAGATCACCAAATTTTTATTACTCCTAGAGAGCTTTTTAAATTATCACGTGTCACTTATTTTCATATTAATTTTTTCACACAATTTTCTGGCAAATAAGCACTAAAAATTAATAACAATTTAATAAAATACTCCCGAGCAGCTTACCATCTTGGAAATTTTCGACAGAAAGATGGATTCAGGAAACGTACATTACTACCAACAGTTTAACGTTAAACGTCATTACAATTTAGAGTGCGTTCGCTTAAAAACAGCATAGAAAAGGTTTTGAAGTTTTTTGTCTATTCAAAATATTTTATCCCAATTAATTGCTTGCAAATAACAAGTTTGTAATAACATTTTGATTGTACTTTGCAATCACGTTATTTCTTTACAAGAGCCTTCCCACACAAGGAAGGAATTTCCACCCCTTGTGCTAAGACCTGTCAGCCTAATAATGTTGCTCCGCGTAGTTCCTTATATGATTACCGAAATTAATTGTGTGCGTGTTCAATTAAGTTACAGTTTTTTATATAAACAATAACTGTATAACAAGTTTACAACACGTAATGATTATTATATTATCACCTTAAATCGGAGGTAAACATCTGTGCCTTTAATGGGCCAGCTACAGCCATGCAGTAAGAGCTCACTCTCACTTGTTTTGTACACTCATCATGCAGGAAGAACGTAGATTTCATTTTAAACATGGCCTAAGGCCTACAACTATCTCTTCCACAGAAAAATTAAGTTAAAACAAATTTCAGCAAAATATGTTTTCTTTCTAATGGTTGTAAAAAATCGCATCTATAACAAATTTATGGGAATTATAGTTTTTGAACAAAATACAAGCTACTTTTATATGAAAACACCTGCAGTAAGACAACGCAAAAAGACTGTGATTTTTGCCTGTTAACTGGCCTGCTACTCTCTTTTTCAGACTGTGTAACTGGGGTAACGGTAGCACGCATTTTTTCCTACCCCCGAATACTTCTCACTCATGAAACCTGCCGGAAAATTTCCCCGTGTAGGCTATGGCGTAACTCCTGGAATATAATACAAGCCATGAAGTCGCCGAAGGCACCGACACATAAAAAGGCCTTAACATGCCGGGTACAGCATGCAGTAAGGGCTCACTCTCACTGCTTTTTGTATACTCGTCATTGAGGAAAAATTTCATTTTAAACAGGTCCTAAAGCCCAATACTATTGCTCCCACAGCAAAATGAAGTTAAATTAAATTGCAGCCAAATATGTTTTCTATTTAATAGTTTAAAAAAAAATACCATGTAGAACAAATTTATGGAAATTATAGCGTTTGAACAAAATACAAGCAATTTTTATATGAAAAACTCCAGTAGTAAGACAAGGCAGAAAGACTGTGGATGTCGCCTGCTGACCGGCCTGCTGCGCTCTTTTTTCGACTTTGTTCATGGCTTGTATCTTGCGGGGGTTACGGCCGTACGGCTATGGCCAAAGGAGCATTTCATTCATAGTTAGGGCTTACAACTTGTAGCATGCTTTACTTTTGGTCGATGATAGACATTGCTGCTAAGGACAGCACGCTTCACTTTTTCTGGTGAGATGCATTCGGGGAGAGAAAATTTTCGAAATACCATGTTTCGAAAGGGAGAACAAGCATCATACCAATATTTCAGCAAGCAAATAGTTTTGGCCATTTTTGATTTAATAATTTTGAAATTTCTGATCGGGATTTGAGACGACGAAAATACAAATTCTCATTACGAACTATGTTTCACCCCATTAGTGGACGAAATGTCGTGTAATGTATAGGAAAGCACGGTGCAGAGAGCATAATACTATCTCTCCTTTCTCTGTCTTTTCAATACGTCACAGCTTATATGTCAAAATTTAATAAGAATAACTTCTATTCTCTGTACCGTGGGCTGTGCAGTTATTTATCTACGATTTGAGGAGATAAAATATTAATTTAATTTTCATTACGTGCTGTGAATTTTTGATACAATTATTATTTATATTAGTAAATGTTACTTGATTAAACACCCACACAATTAAACTCGATAAACGTATAAGGAACAACTTCGTAGCAAACTATTCTGTTGAGACACGGCGACACGGCATCGTGGCAAAGAGCACGCTTGCAAAGTGAAGGAATTCTTATATACACCTGCGAACAGTCCCTTATAGAAATTGAAGTCAATTATTCGAAAATATCACTTCCGAAAGTTTTCGAACATATAACTGACACTAGTGGACGTCAGTTATCCGTCTAAATTTTTGTATTAGTTAAAAAAATTATCAATAAAAATTTGTAATTTTGAATAAAAATGCGACTCAAGAACACATAGACGACTTTATATTTTTATTATTTACGTCTTTGCCAAACATTTATTATAAAGATAAAATTGCAGAAGATTTTATTGATGAGGTTATGTTTACAGTCGGCTACCAGAGTTGATACACGTATGCATTTGTAAATTATTGGTATTTTATCAAAATAATTATGCAAAATTTACAGTTACAGGCCATAAAATATATAGCTTAAAATATGTTACCATTAACACACAAGGACAATCGAAATTTATTGTATAGAATAAAGGAAAAATTTAATGGGTGGAAACGTTTGATATTCTCTGACAGAAATTCCAGGAATTTATTCTTATTTCTAATATTAAATTTAAGTTTTGCTTTTGTTGAGTTAACATATGGAATATGGACAAACAGTTTAGGTATGTATATTTATATAACTGCTGTTATATACTGATGCGATTCGATTTACAAATTTCTCTTTTTTTCTAGGTTTGATCTCAGATTCCTTTCATATGTTTTTCGATTGTACAGGACTCTTAGCTGGTCTTGCTGCTTCAGTGATAACAAAATGGAAAGCTAATGAAAAATATTCATATGGCTATGTGCGAGCAGAAGTGTTAGCGGGATTTGTTAACAGTTTATTTCTACTCTTCATATCATTTTTCATATTGTCAGAGGGAGTGGAGCGTTTATTAGAGCCACCTGAAGTGAAACATGAACGATTATTTGTTGTCTCTGTACTGGGATTATTAGTCAATTTGGTAGGAATATATGCTTTTCAGCATGGACATGGTCACGGGCATTCCCATGATGCTGGAGGAGGAGGAGGTCACGGGCATTCTCATGGCGGTGGTATCACAGTAAATCATAATCATAACGATGTACATCACTCTCACGGAAATCACGGACACGATCATGATCATATTCATATTGATCCACAGCTAAATGGAAGTAATTCTCAGATTATGCGTGGTGTTTTTCTACATATATTAGCTGATACACTTGGTTCAGTTGGGGTTATTATATCAGCAATTCTGATGCAAGCATTCGGTTGGATGATAGCCGATCCAATATGTTCAATTTTCATAGCATTATTAATAGCATTAAGTGTACTTAGTTTAATTAAAGAATCTGTTATGATTCTTATGCAACGGCAGCCAGTTGCTTTGGACAGAGTTCTTCCGCAGTGTTATCAAAAGGTCACTGGACTAGCTGGAGTATATGCTGTACAAGAGCCTCATTTTTGGACTCTTTGTTCAGATGTCTTTGTGGGTGCTATTAAATTAGAAGTGTCAAGAAATGTAGATCCGAAATATGTGGTTACACATGCTAGAATGATTTTTGAAGCAGTTGGTGTTAAGCAAATCCATATCCAGCTGGATTATGTGTGATTGACTGTAAACTATGACCTATATATGCTCTTTATCTAATAAAGATTTCCAATTCCTATTTAACCAAGACTTTTTTGGTTGTAAAAACAAACATGAGAAAATTTCCGATTCTATCCGGAAGTGTACAAGAAGCCTCTGTTCTTTCACATGATTTTATTTAATTTTTTAATAGTATTCTTTATTTTTTTAGTTTTTAAATACACTCGAAAACGAGTACATATTTATCCATTCCAGATTATTGTTCTTAAGTACCTACTGGTTGTATTTATTTAGGAGAAACAAAAAAATGTTACTAAGAAAAGAACAATTGTGCAAATATATATTTTCTGTTTTCGTCAACTTCTTATTTTTTGTTTTAAATAACACTTTCAAAAAAAGTCTGATTCCAAAAAAGGGGAAATATTCCGAACACACTTTTCGAGTTGTATCAGTTATTAAGAGTTTTGTACAAAATATAAAATTATTTCATTACTAAGGGAAAAATGAAAAACAAAATCTTTTTAGGTGTATTTATAGCTTTTTAACATATTTAACGAATTTGATGAATATTTTTACTGTAAATGGAAAAATAAAGAATGTTAGAGATGTTTGAAAAACTAGCAAAAAGCATGTCGATTTTCTATTAAACTTTTGTTAATATTTTGAATTTAGCTATGGCATTTTAACGTAAATTTCATATTCAACGATATTAGTACGTATAGTGTACGTATTTAAATACCTCATGAGTGTAGTGTTCCATATTTCTGAAAAAACAAATTGGGGGGAATAAAATGTATATTTATCTGTGAGGCAGAAATATCAAATCGAGTGTTTAGGATTTTAATTATGAAAGAAAACACTTGTTAATATATTCCACGGAACATTAAGTTAAACAAAATTAAATATAGACTAAATAAGAGAAGCCGCCGCGTTTCGCCTGACTAGGACATTATCTGAGGCGACGTTGAACTTAGTGTCTTACACACATGCATATAAACATTATGAGATAAAAAAATCTATCATTAGAATGTAAACGGGCTTAGAACCAAAACCTCTATTGTCTATTTTAACTCATTTTCATCGGACTGTGACACTCTGACTTTCACTGAAACTTTGCTTGTGCATTAACTTTTGACAAGAATTTTTTTTCTGATGAGTAATGCTTTTCAACGTGATATACCTCAAGACCAGCTGCAGTGCCCGGTTGAGGGTGGTGTTTTAATTGCAACCACCAAGAAAGATTTGCTGGTTGAACCTATGTGAATGGATCTGGTTCTTATGCTTCCTGGTTTTATATTATTGCTCTGTATATACCTCCCGGATCTAATTCTGTGCTTACAGGGACTATCTTAGTCGCAGTATGTCGGGTGCAGATGATGGTATGGTTGTTCTTGGAGATTTTAGCTTGCCTTGTTGGACTCAGAGCTAACGCTTATGGCAGAATGCGATACTCTGCATGTGCTATCTTCTTATGGGCTTAAGGAAATAAATGGCATTCGTAATGTTCGCAACAGAATTTTGATCGTTTTTGTTAATGATGACTCCAGTGCTTGTGTTACTCGTTCATTGGATCCTATAGTGGGTGAGATTCCTGATCATCCAGCACTTGTCATTTATGTCGACGATGCTTATAGTGCTATTCTTGATTATTTTTTGGATTTTGGTTTGGCTTTTGGTAGAGCAGATTTTGAAAAATTTAAGTTGATACTAAGCAATATTGATTGGTCTATTTTGTTTGATATTTCAGATGTTGATTCTTGTTTATTCATATTTTATAAATTAATTTTTAACTGTTTGCCTGAAGCTGTACCTATTCGTAAAGCTACGAACTTCAGTTGTACTCCTAATTGGTCGATGACAGTTTACGTAATTTGCGTAATGCTCGTAGCAAGGCTGGCGAATCTATAGTAGTTCGAAGCCTGTGAGTGATTATTGCTATTATTCTTGTTTAGAAAACAGTTTAAGGAGAAGGTTCAAAAGGTTCATTGTTGGCAATAGCAGTGCTAATGATTTTTCTTATGTGTCGTCTTGAATGTCTTATTGCTCTATCTTAGATATTAATATTCGATGTATTAGTGAATATACATATGTTATATGAGGATGTTCGTGAGTTGGATTCTTCCTGTTCTGTTGGACCGAATGGTATTCCAAGTTTTGTTCTTAAACTATGTTTTGATATTCTTTCGCGGCCGCTGCTTTATTTATTTAAATTATCTTTGTCATCGGGTGTTTTTCCTGTTGGTTGAAAATCGTCATTTGTTGTTCCTGTTTTTAAAAATGGAAAGAGCGCCTTGGTTAGTAATTATAAACCCAAACTTTTTGAAAGCATGGTTTTTGAACTGCTGACGTTCGATTGTAAGCATTAATTAGCTCAAAGCAACATGGTTTCATTTAAATATGGGCAGATCAAGATTAACCAACCTGACGGCTGACACTTTTAGCATCCTGTTACAGAATGATGTATGTGTGCTTTAAATTTGTAGTATAAGTATAATAATTTATTTTTAAATATTCTCAAATGTAATGTTATTGCCTTTAGCTGTAAGTTTTCTTCTATTGCGTACCAAGACAAGGTTCTTCCTATAAATGTAGTAAATCAGATTAAGGATCTGGGCATTATCTTTAACTAAAAACGTACTTTTTCTCGCCATTCTGATTACATTATTGGGGGAGCTTTTTCAATGCTTGGGTTTTTTAAGTACTGAGCTAAAGAACTTAATGAGCCGTACGCATTGCGTTCCTTGTATGATTCATTTGTGAGGTCAATACTGGAATACGGCTGTCAATTGTGGAGTCCTTATTACTGTGTACATATTAATAGGATTGAATCTTCCATGGAATAATTTGAGCTTCCACCTTATTCTGATCGTCTAGTGAGTTTATCTTGTACATTTTTATTTATAAAGTTTAGACTGGATTAATAGATTCTCCTGAAATTCTTAAATCTATTTCTTTGAATGTTCCCGCTAGAATTTTAAGGTACCGCGATATTCTTTTCATCTAGAGTCATCAAACGAATTGTGGATTTTAGGAGCCCCGCAATAATATGTGTACAATTTACAATAAATTTTCAAATTATTTAGATTTTAATATTAATTCAAGAGCAATTGAAATTTGTTTCGTGGAAGGGGGTTTTTAATTTTTTTGATTTATTGTAAAATGTTTTATCTCAATTATTCATTATGTAATTTTCATATACTTTAATATGTTGGCTAAATATTAAATAAATAAAATAAAATAAAATTATGAAGGAAGAATAATCGATTAGAAAAATTAGAAATATAAATTGAGGGCTAAGGAGGGTAGGTAGTTCTATCAGTGAAATCTAATTGGTCATTAACTAACAACCATCGCCTCGCCTTTATAATTTCCAAAATATTATATTTATCTAAAATCGGGTCAGAGTTTAATTTATGCAAAATTTCAAGATCACTTATTAAAACAACTGTGTCCTGTTTCTTTTAAAAAGTTTTGAAAGTCCCGAATCGGACTTTGAAGGTCTAACATGTTCACTGAATCGGGTATTAAAAGATATTCTAGTTTTACCTACGTAGATTGCAGCATATTTACTGCAATTTATTTTATATATTCGACTTTAAATATTTTTGTTAAAGAAACCTGGAGATAGGTTCTATCATGCAATGGGCCTCCTCATGAGTTCAACAGATTTGTTAATATATGGAATTATCTTCCACTTATTGTCAATGCTATTCAACAGGAAATACAGATTTTGCAAAAACTTTTGTTAGTTTTACCCTTAGTATAATATGGACTATTTTTGGTCTTTATCCATTATTGACGGAGTAGTCTCATATAATGTCCTAGTCAGACGAAATGCGGTGACCTCTCTTACAAAGTTCATATTTAATTTTGTTTAAAACTAAATGCTTCGTGTAATATATTCAGGGCTTGAAAAAGTTCTCGTTGTTTTTTCGTGAAAATGAATGTTTTATTTTAAAAATTAGGAACAAAACATGTCATTGAAAGTATTGCCCATTTCTTGCCACTACTTTCCTCCATCTTGTCGTGCCTCTCTTCGTATTGCGGGCGTTTTTCCTTCAATCAGTCGGTAGCGTTGTGTCGTGATGGTTTCGTTTGGTTTGTGCAGGTGATAATACATTATACCCAGCCAGCTAATCCCACCAAATATAGGTAGAACAATGGATATTCGGCTTTGCCGTTGATGTATGGTTGGGACTATCCCACGATTTTCTACGTTTCGAGTTATCGTACTGTATCTAATTTTCATCGTCAGTCACGATACGATGCAAAAAACCTTTCTTTTTCTGCTGTTCGAGCAGCTGTGCGCACGTTCCACACCTCTCAGCTTCAATTCTTACGGCACCAAATTTCCTTGCTTTTGAATCGTTCTTAATATGTATGAGGAATTATAGTATCCCTGAGTTAAATAATTTAAATGTCTTTGATTTTGATAATACAAACATCGTGGACTATGAAAATAATTGGTACAAACATAATATTAGTGAAATTAGCTAAATTTTTGAATTGATTTTGACGGGAGATGGCTCAAAAGAAGCGGAAGAATTCAAGGATCATAAATATAAAATATTTTCCAAAAGGACTCTCATTGTTTCCGACAGAAACGCAAAACGGCGATAGTATAATTTACTAAGAATATCGAAGAACAAGATGCTGCCTCTCTTTGGGCCGCTAGCCAGTCTTCTACTTGAATTATACCATGAAATAGTGAAATATACAGCTCAATGACAACATCATTAATTTTCGGACTGATACTTTAAACCTAAATCCAGTCTATAGGACACTATTAAACTCATACAAAAACACTTTAATGATTTATGATAAACGAGATTGATGTTATTCTAGTTTTTATAAGGTCTTACTCCCACTTTGTTATACTAGTACTATAGACTCTGTTTTCCTGTATTTTTATCAAGGATGCTATCTGACAACCGTAAAATTGTTTAGATTTTTTGGATTCTCCTTACAATTTGTTTATTTTTTTTTTAATGTGTAATTTTAATAATTATTATAATTGCTATTTATAATTTCTTGAGGTAATTGATAGATAATTTTAATGTCTTACTGTTGTCAAATAAATTCTTTGTTATGTCTTTTTATAGCCCTGAAGAAGCGTTGAAATACAACGGGAAACATTGGTGCAAAGAAGAAAACTTGTTTTAATATCCCATACCAGCTACATTTAAATTATCATTCTTAATGCTTTTAGACCAAGGATGTCAAACTCAAAAGCTAAGTTGGGCCAAACAAACAAGTTTTATCTTTAGGTGGGCCGCAAAAGAAAAATCAATATTCAGAAAAACGTAGGTTTACTTTGAATAATATATTATAATAAACATATATAAAAAAAACAAGAAAAATTTAATGTTTACGTCCTGACACTTGACATCTCTTCTCTGCTACTGTCTTCCCTATTTCGGGAGAAATTTTGTTCGCAGTGATTACTTTCAACACAGACCCAAGATGGGCGTCATTAATACTGTTTCTAACAGGAGACTTATTTCCTTTCATAACTGAAAATAACTGCTCGCACCGATAAGTACTTCCAAACATGGAAATAATTTCATATACGAGTTTTCGACTATTTTCAAATCTGGCTGGTAAATATTTGTAAAATTCAGGCACACCGACTTCAATAAATTTTGCCGTCAAATTTGAGTCGCACTGAATCTCGATCACCTCCATTTGCATATGTGATATCACTGGGTACTTAGTCTTAAGAAAATCGAAGAAAACAAACAAAATTTGTCTTCCAAAGAATTAAAATCTTTAAATCTTGTTTCAAACTCAGTTCTAAGATTTGAAATTTTTTCTGCATATTTTTGATACGATGCAGTATAATCTAAATTTGATTTGTTCATGTTGGACGTCGGGAAGTGCGATAAATCTTCATTTTTCAGTTGCTTTTCCCAAAGAACTAGCTTACATTTGAATGCTTTAATTATGTCAAATATGTTCGTAATGATCTGATCTTTTCCTTGTAACGATAAATTAAAATCGGTTAAGTGTTTGGTTATATCAACTATGAAAGATAAATCTTGCAGCCATATTGGATCGGAAAATAAGCTTGTGTCTTCATTTTTAGTTTTTAAAAACTGACATACTTCTTCTTTGAAATCCCAGAATTGTTTGACAAAACATTCTCCATATTTATTACCTTCGGCGGCCAAGTCAGTAACTCTCTCCACAACTGTATTTCGAGACAAAGAAATTGTTTGAAAAGCCTTCAAATTTACAGGACAAACAATTTCTCCAGCTTTAATTAGGCATTTCTTGATGAAATCACCTTCAGTAAAAGGCTTCGAGTGTTTAGCTATCAACTCGGACAAGACGTAGCTTGCATGTACCGCCGCTTCACTTTCTTGCAATACTCTACTAAACATTAGCTGTTGTTCTTTCAACCTAAGCTCTCTTTATGAGAGTAAAATCTGACAACTCCGCTTTTCATTTATTTACGGAAATGAGTCATTTTCCATTCTGTTTCTTTGCATGTAATCTGCGCTTTCACAGTTTTTATTTATTATATATTATTGAGTGCCGATATATTGGCCGGGCCGCAAAAGTTTTCGTTGCGGGCCGCGAGTTTGACACCCCTGTTTTAGACATTTAGCAACTGTTGTGTGATCCACTCTTAATGATTCTTTTTTTGACTATCAGAACCAGCTTAACACAAGCTCGCTGCATGGACACGTTTAATAAATAAACGTCTCAACAAGTTTATTTTGCGTCTGACATGGGTCTTCATGGAGTAACGCTTCCAAATTTTTCCTCTGAAAACTTTTTCGGTGCGCCAGACGGTTCTGCATTTTTAATCTCAAAATCGTTATTTTTAAAGCGTTTAAACCACTCTCTGCATATTGTTTACGACAGAGCATGGTCGCCGTAAGTCTTCACAAGAGTTCTTTCTATGTGCTTCAGCTGCAGAGTATACGGCCGGCAGTGAAATAATTAAAAAAAAGTAAGGTCAAAGTTTGTAGATGAGTAAAATCGGTCATTTTATAATATGAGTAAAATTAGTCAACTCTCTCGTAGTGTCGTCTTGGAAAAAACCATTATTAGCAAAAAGAGGGGGTCGAGTCATTGGGACCTTATTGTTCAGCATAAGTGCGGCAGTCTTCCATCGTAAGAACAATTTCTTAAGCAGAAATCAGTGGAATAAACAACAGAAGTAATGTTACGTTAGTTGTTTTAATTACATTTTTCTGTAACATTTTAACATTGTGGACCTTTCTGCTAAAGCTCGGATAGTTTTTGTGATAAACCCTGATAAAAATCTACAGCAGTCGGCAGTGAAAAAATTTGGCTTTTATATATGTAATCTATAAAGTAGTAGGTATACTTAGTATATGCTGATCGCAATGTAGTTTCATTAACGATAAAGCCCACACATACCCATGAGGAGGTCGCACAAAAGCTAGATACAAAGCCCTTAAAGAAGGATCATTAAAATCATGAGTCTATCTTCTTACAAAGTCTAGCGGTATTAGCTTTAATGATTGTCTTGCCAATATGTGGTAGAGCGGTAGTTTTGGTATCTAAAAGTACATAAAAGTCGTTGGCCATATTGGTTTTACTTAGAGCAATACTATTGATATGGTATCTAGTCAGAAGTGGCAAATATTTACGAATAAAGCTAATGGCCTTATACTTTTCAATATTTGAAAACATAAAATTATTCTATGTATGTACACAAAATCAAGAAACTGTCAATATCTGATTGCAAAGACCAACAATCAACAAAGAAAAAAAAAAATCACATTGTCAGCATGTGGCAGAATATCAAATAGATTAATAAACGATTGGCAAATTGATAATATATTTATGATGAATAGCAGAGGATCAAGATGGCTTGAGGAACACCGGAAGGTGTAGGAATTTCACCCGAGGTAGCAGACCTAAACAGAGCTTGCTGAATCCTATTTGATAAGTTAGGTTAGGTAAGTGGGGTGCCGCAATACAACTAGTCTGCATCACTTAGACCTCTAGTGGGTCCATTCTGACTCTAGGCTCCATGGGATAAGATTTTCAAGCCGCCCAAGATCAATCCTGTTTCCTTTGGGGAACTCAAGTATCTCCAAGACTTTTTACCTAGATCCATCCTGCTTCTCTCAGAAAGCTCAGGATATATATAAATTCTTTGTTTTGCAGTTCCTCCAGACTTGAAAAGAAGTATAGCTACCCAGTAGCCTACTTCTTTTATTCACCAGAGCGGCGCATTCGCAAAGCACTTGTTGGACGGATTCGATTTCCTCCGAGTTTTTATAGCTCCTGCAGAAATCGTTCGCCGCTATCCCAACTCTTCTAGCATTGTCACCTATGGCCCAGTGACACGTAAGGATCCCTTCTAGATTCCTGGTGTTTGTTATGCTGCAATGTTTTAAAACGACAGAACGCACCCCATCTGGGCCAGCTTGAACTTACAATCGAGTTTGGCAATATCTTCAGATATTGTAAGATCACTAAGGTCAAGCATCACTCTTGAGGAGGAAGAACAGAACTAAAATAGGATTTATCGATTTCTTCACTACGATTACGATAGGTAAAGCTGGTATTAAATAATTCAGCAATAAGGTTGCAGATACTATTGGGATCGGAACTAATATAACGCCCATATTTCATTTCAGATGGATATCCATTAGAGTTCCGCCGCATGTTCGATGTTAATATATGTAAGTCCAAAGCTTTTTTGGTTCAATCTTTATCTCTTCTTGTACTCGATGTGAGTAATTAAAAATATGCAACTTTAGTTAGTTCAGAGAATCTTCGCCACAGGCTGGCGAATTCATTGCATACTCAGTCAAATTTTTATATAAATTATATCTCCATCACGCTTTCTTCCGTATTATTAAAGCGGAGAGTCCACAGTTTTTATAAAAAAAAATTTATGTTAACCCACCTGTTTGTAAAAAAATAAGTGGTCAAAGCTAAAAAATAAGGTAAGAAAATCCGAAATTTGTAGCTTAGACTCCATAGCTACTGTGAGGAGAGGGGTACGGGGCTGGTTGAGCGGTCGTTAGAAAGTATCCAATGAGCTATTGACAGTGACCGTATACCCTATATTTTTTAATATACAGGGCATTTTGTAAAAACTACCATATTTTCTTTATCACTCTGTAACTCCAAAACGGTTAATATGACCCACCCGCCCTGCTATACAAATTTTTGTTTGCCTAGGTGAGTACTATCACCTTGTACTCTATGGACCACCATGGAGGAAACACCCTGTATGTGGATAATTTTAGTGGCAATAGCACTTGCAGTCATATAAAAAGCCTGAACACTTATCCACAAGCGTTTTAAATGCTAGTTGGAACATATACAGGGCCATAAATGAAACAGGAGTTAGGTTGAAATCTTAGGAACAAAATATTGTATGGCAGGAGGAGGGGGGTGGGGAGCAATATCAACAATTTCTTAGTTACAGGGTCATTAAGAAAATACATACGCTAGCTTTTGACAAAACATTTCGTAACATCATTCCACATTGCCCCCTCATCTTGCCATACAATGTTTTGTTCCTAACACTTCAACCTATCTATCTCCTGTTTCATTTATGACCACCAATTCAAAATCACCCTGTATATCCCTAACATCCCTGTATACTCTCTACCTTAACTATAAGTTCATTTTAAATAATATCCGCCTGTTCAAAGCACACACCCACACAAAATCTATTTAATATCTTACACCTTTCCCTAAGTTGATTCCTTATTTCTGCCAGTCGTAAAGTGCTATAGTTAAGAGTTTTATGATTGAATCTAATTACCACACTTTTGACTGCTACCTCTTTATTATGAACGTGCCCTTCTTTAACATGAAATTTAAGGCAATTCACTGTTTAAGTACTTCACCCGAAGGCTACTCCACGATACAACATCAACACAGCGCAAAGTATGGATTGCAAAAGAATAAAGATTTACTCTCTTTAATGAACTGGAAAATTCTGTTTTATGATTATTAATGGCTGGCGAAAGTGTATAAAAGCGATTCACGCTTTCTGGCACGATGCACAATTTAGGGTCCGCACAGTTTTACCTCAGTTTAGTTTTAATTTTGTTTTTTATTTGATAACGGTGACAGGTGAGAAATAATAGTTTCGATTTATTTTTACTTAATAAGTTTTTAAATTTAAATTTTTAGTTTGGAATTTTTTTTGAATTTATTTAAACGTAAAATTCAGCTATTGTAAAAAAAAAATTATCACAAATCAATTATGCATTATTGAAATTGATAATTTTTTCTACCATTTTTATAAATTTCGGCTTTTTAGACTGTGTAAATGGTTCGAAATATTCCAATTGCACGTTCTCGTAAATGAAAAATTCCAGTAAAAATGGCGTATATGACAAAATTTCGTAGCCTTCCTATGTTCTATTTTCAGCATGTATTATCAAGTGTTATAGAGCAATTAGAAAAGATAGAATTCGTCTAAGACCAATTTTTATGATACCAGATGAACGCCCGTAAGTAATTTCGTATGATCATCCTCATCCATCTGTGCTTGATGTTTGATCTCTAAAGTGGTATTTCTAGAAGGGTTCGTCAGACAGTAAAAATTATTATAACCAATTTCATATTCTGAAGAACTTTTCAGTACAATAAAAACGTCTAGGACTGAAAGTTTTCACAGTTAATGTAAAAATTGTAAATTTTTATCTGGCAGCACCAAGGACGGGTTGCCTGATTTAGCCCATTTTTCAAATTATATTTACAATTAGGGGAGCCCTGATGTACAAATATAATCAGGGGTGGTATGGGGTATACCCCATTGTGCCCTAAAGTAACATTCTTTGAAACTCGAATATTATGGCCATTATATTTGTTGGCCTTGAGTTATCACTAGAAATTTTAATCAGTCAAAAGTATGTTGAAACAAACATGTAATCAGGGCCGGATCTATGGGGTAGGGGAACATGAGGATTGTAACAGTTTTAAGAGGACGGCAATATGAGGGACTTCTGAACTCATAACTAAACGAGAAAAAATGTAATTACAAGAATTGGAAATTTTTTTCAAACCATACTTCACACTTCAGTCTTTTTTTCCAAAATCTAAAAATTTCTTTGCTGTCATCATACTTTGAATTGTGCTTATACTTATACAGCTAATCAGTTTACTGTCTATTAATTTTAAGTCTGTAATACCCTAGACACACAGCACGAACTAATGAATCATTTGCACTAACTATTCATTAAAATGCTGTGTGTCAAATAGTATATGTCATTATAGCTCGAAAATCAGATGATAATGAAGTACACTAATGAAGTTTTTTCCTCCTTCATTATAGCTATAATGAGGAAAAATGTGCTAGATTTGGCATATAATGTAAATCTGGAGCTCCGCTGTGCATCTGCCGATTTGAAAAATAAGAAGAAGAAATGCAAAGAAATGCAAATCACAAATTATATTATTAATATTTTTTTAAATATAATGTTTTTCTCATTTGTTAATTGTTAAATTCGAAAAATAAACAAATGAAAACAAAGTTTATCGCGTTAATTCGATTCATATTGCTTCTTTAATGTGATAAGTTCATCAAAGCCAGTTTGACAGCTCAACTAAATTAAAGAAATGGCTGTGTGTCCGCAGTTTATAATGAATCATTATAGACTAATGCCTTAGACACACAGCACTCTTAATGAAGAAATAACTAACGACTCATTAGTCTATAATGGTTCATTATAAACTGCGGACACACAGCCATTTCTTTAATTTAGTTGAGCTGTCAAACTGGCTTTGATGAACTTATCACATTAAAGAAGCAATATGAATCGAATTAACGCGATAAACTTTGTTTTCATTTGTTTATTTTTCGAATTTAACAATTAACAAATGAGAAAAACATTATATTTAAAAAAATATTAATAATATAATTTGTGATTTGCATTTCTTTGCATTTCTTCTTCTTATTTTTCAAATCGGCAGATGCACAGCGGAGCTCCAGATTTACATTATATGCCAAATCTAGCACATTTTTCCTCATTATAGCTATAATGAAGGAGGAAAACACTTCATTAGTGTACTTCATTATCATCTGATTTTCGAGCTATAATGACATATACTATTTGACACACAGCATTTTAATGAATAGTTAGTGCAAATGATTCATTAGTTCGTGCTGTGTGTCTAGAGTATAATGAGTCGTTAGTTATTTCTTCATTAAGAGTGCTGTGTGTCTAAGGCATAAGCGTCTGTAAGCTAATTAAACAAAAAATTCCGCCAAACTCTCAAATTCTACCTTTGTATCAATGAATTCAAAAATTGTACAAATGTACTAAGGTGGCTGGAAACTTTATGTTCCCCATCATCCACCAATCCCATCTGTAATGTATACAGAATATAATACCCTAGACACACAGGACGATCTAATGAATCATTAGTACTAACTATTCATTAAAATGCTGTGTGTCACATAGTATACATCATTATAGCTCGGAAATCAGATGATAATGAAGTACACTGATGATGAAGTGTATTCCTAATTCATTATAGCTTTAATGAGAAAAAATGTGCTAGATTTGCCATATAATGTAAATCTGGAGCTCAGCTGTGCATCTGCCGATTTGCAAAATAAGAAGAAGAAATGCAAAGAAATGTAAATCACAAATTTATTCTTTTTAATATAATGTTTTTCTCATTTGTAAATTGTTAAATTCAAAAATAAAATAAATAAAAACAAAGCTTATCGCGTTAATTCGATCCATATCGCTTCTTTAATGTCATAAGTATTACAAAACCAGTTTGACAGTACAACTTAATTAAAGAAATGCTTGTGTGTCTGCAGTTTATAATGAATCATTATAGGTACATCAGTACCTCTTCCACTCTTCTTAATTTAATTCTTAATTTGTTTTTATTATTCTTCTAGTTTATGAATAGCTGTGAAATTTTTTTTCCAGGATTTATACGTGTTTTTATAGCTAGAGTTCGTACAACAAACAAATTGGATAGATGGATACCCTCTTTTAATTGTCGGTTTAGGTTAGGTTAGTTAAAGAATATCCAAGCGTGGTCTCTGATAAAGATGCCTGGTCCAGACACTCTCCAGTTGTGCAACACGAAGCTCTCCGAATAGGTGGTTAGATCTAGAACCTCACTCCTCTTTACCGTTCTCAAAGTTTGTGTACTGCCTTTATCTCTAAAAGGAGATTCACCTCTCGGGATTATATCAGTGCTACCCCATATGATAAGATGGGCGTTACCATCGCAACCAAATAGGAGATTTGTGTGCCTCGCCTTAGCAGCCTCGATCACCAATCTCATATTCTCGAAGGGGGGTGACAACTCCTGATATGGCATGTATGCCGAGGCCATCCACCATTTATTAACTCTGGGGTAGCCTAACCCAAAATTAATGAAAAATATACCGGCACTTAACAAGCCAACCCTGAAAACCCTAGTGTCAATTCTTACTGCACACTCATTTCTTAGGGGCCACATATATATACAGAGGTTGTGGAGAGGAGTCCGAGACAGTGACGTACTTTCTCTATCTAGACATAGAGAGGAGAGAGGGTATTGTGTTCTCTGAACCGTACTTTCCTATACATTTCACAATATTATGTCACCTAATAGGGGAACATGGTTCGTAATGGGAATACCTTGGTCACTATCCGGCCTCTTCTGGTAGATGTTATAGATTCCGTGGCTAACATCTCCTAGATGAACTGAATAAGGCGGATAGGGAGGGTTGGGGGCCAATTCTAAATTTTGTACGGACGCTGGTTCGGATTTATAAGCCAAAGCTCATAAATCAGGAGGGTGAACAACGAGACTTGTTCTAACCTAAATTTTAGAGAATCTTTACGTTTCTCAACTTCTTTTCAATCCAATCCATCCATGAGTAAAATAGTTTAAATGAAATTTTCCAAGCAATGGTGTCCGAAAAAGCACATATACACATGTATAAATGTATCTCATGTTGGGCAATAATAATGCGGAGAATATCAAAGAATCATTTAATTGGGCAATGCAAGTTCATACTTTTGCCTTCTAACTAAGTATGTAGAAAATACAAGACGAAAGGAGACCAAAGAAACTAATGTCATGTGAAATATACATGATCCTTCTAGCTATGGCTGCTGGAAACAATTGAATTTCTTGCGTTTGAACTTATCCCTCCTCCTCCCTATAAAAGACATAAAAGTCAGGATACTAATTAAACGGGAATGTGGATAATGGAAGGAGGAGAAGAAGATGAAGAAGGGGAGTGCTACAATGAAAAGTACTAGCTAAGAAAGCAATTACTTACAAATGATCACTGCTGCGATGCTCTCTGAGTTTTCGGCAGGAGTTAAGGGAGGGGGGGGGGAGGAGGACGACGTTATCTTTGAGAGGCAGTATCATCCGATGATATGTTGTTGTTGTCTACAGAATTTTTTTTTGCTATCACACAATGGTTTTTGATGGTGAACTACGGCCTAATGCTTAGTTTTTATGGTCTTCTATCAAGAGCCACCAATAGTTCGCCCAGTTATCTTGGCATAATAATTCAGGGAGCAATTCTTTCTGAACGGGATATAATAAAAAGGATTTTCATATATATGTATGTGTATATAGAAAAGGTTAATGGCCAGCTCATAAGTGAGTATTGCACTTAAAGAAGCTTTTTAAGCACTTCTAAATGGCAGAAATACCCCAACAACAATAATAGCCAGCACAAAAGTGGAAATAGGATATAAAAAAGTCGAAAAAGCAATAATTGCCTCTACTTGAAACTCTCAAGTAAAAAGGGAATCTACTGCGAGAATTTTCTAGGTCAATATTGAGGTATGTATGCCTGTATGTATGTTTGTAGTATGTAAGTATAGTACGGTTACAGAGGCTAAAGGGATAATAAATTGCATTTCCTCAAGTTCACTCAAGGGACATATTTACAGAATTGCTGTGTCATAATTTACACACAATATGGAGGACGCAGGATATGGAGGAGAACTTTAGCAACGACCAACAAAATTCAAGTGTTTTCAGTGCATGGAACCGAAATAATTAACTGCAATTACATAAGGTTACTCGGTAAGCAATTCATTGTGGGACACTATGATACAAATATGGGAGAGAGAGGGAGACTTCGAAAATGTTCTAGTGTGGACATTTGCAATTCATCATATTTGTTGTATGCTGTGGCACTTTACCTCTTCCATCCTTCAAAACTGTCCGTCCTTTATGACTGCAATATGATTTAACTTCATCCATCTTGTCGATCATATGTTTTTGTATACAAGTTGACCAGGAATCATCACAATGCGCCCTGGAAGAACTTCTGTTCTCCGTCCAAACTATGATGACATTCCCTTGAGGAGGAACATTGTATTGTTCGTTGGAAATACGTTTAGAATGATCAAATTTAAAGGATATATTGAAGCAATGGAACTGGAAGTAAAGTAGGAAGGAGGAGGGGTTATATACCTTTCATATTCACAAAGTTCCGAATTTCGAAGTGAATCCTATAATTAGTCTTTGGTTTTTTCAACCGTACTTAATTTAGCAGCGGGGATCCTGGTTGGTTGGGTGTTTGGTTAAAGAGGGAGATGGGTAATTGTTAACTGCTGCGACCACTGAAAGGGCATACTCCGCCATTCCATTTTCTTAAAGCATATCAGTCCACTTGAGTGCGGATTTAAGAACCCATAAAGCGGTCTGTCCACCAACTCACCATAGTCTAGCTGTGCTGTAGTTTACCAAAGGTTGCCATTCTACGTTTAGCTATCGGCAAGCATTTACACAAGACATGTAAATCAGATTCATCATCTTCCAGGCAGTGGCGTAGATAAGAGTTCAGGGGTCCATCTGCGAAATTTTTAAAGGACCTTCTTAAATATTCATTTGAAATAGAAGTCACAATTTATAGCTGCTCAGGTAGACACGATACTGTACTTTACATGTAGATCGAAAAAAATTCATAATTGAGAGCAAAAAGCTGTGGAATACATAGATATTTCTAGTAAAGTATGAGAGTCCTGGGGGTCATAACCCCCTCCTATAAAAAATTAAAGTAAAAATTATTTAATTAATTGAGTTATTTGAAAAAAAAATGTTTTTTTATTTTATATTGTTTTTATTTACATAATTCAACTTCAATAAATTATACAGAATATTTTTATTCCAAAACTTAAAAAAATAAAAATTTGTTTCAATGAATGTTATTGTATGCATGTATTGTGATGTATGTGTATAGGTTTTTCTCAGAATTTGAGTTTGGACTCCAACTTTGGGTGATCCAAAACCCTTAAGAAATACTTCCCAAGCAACGAAACAGACTCCATCACTATCACATCAGAGCCCTGACCTAGTCCTAGCTCCTAGCATTCTGAAATATTTGCAGCATTCTTATGAAAAACTACTGACATGTATAATATGGACTGACTACGTCCAAAGAAATACAAAAAAAAAAAAATTTTTATAATGTGCTGAATAAAAAGAAAATTTTGTTTGAAAATAATTTACTTGTTATACCTATAGACGTTTTTTAAAAAAAAAATGAAGATTCCATACACATATACAACCTCTGTGGAAACTAATTGACATTAAAACTTTTTTTGTTTATATATAATAAAATTGTTTGAACTCGTGAAGTAAATGCCGTCTATAGGTTTTGTTCTGAGTACTGAAAAAATGGCATGATAAAGTAATTACGGTTAGAGATGTCGACAGTATTTCAGGAAAGAAAACTTTTGATAATTTTCTATTCTAATTTCTAATTAACTATTGCAGTAACAAACAATTAAAAAAAAAACACTGCATTTCTAAACTCGATTTTAAAATCAGTAGTGTGCGACAATGGGTTAAGGATTGTTTCGGTTTTATTAAGCCCCTTTTTTACATTATTGAAATATTTTCAGAATAACAATTTATTTTCCTTTATACTAGATCCATTGAATCAATCAGTTAGTAATAAAATATTATTAAACAGGAGCTTAATGCAGTACAGATTGTGTTGATATAATTTGTGCGAAAAATTCGCCAATTCACTGAATGTAATGGAGAATTTCGTGGAATTTTTAATGATGATGGACCAAATTTTTAACACAAATTAAACGAAATAAAAGATAGCCCCATTTATAAATTAATTAGTGAAAGATATTTAAAGCAAACAAAAATGGGAATTATTTCAATTTATCGAAAAACTTTTATCATTTTACTAATATTCGATAATTGAAAACTTTGTGTGAGTGTGTGTTTGAGTGATTATTTACCTTCGTAACTGATGACGTTGACGACTTGCAATATTTATTTACTTGTTCGTTTTTGATATTTAAAGCTCATGCACACGCACAGACCATATCATGAAATTAATTGGTTTTTGTATAAATATTAATTGAAATTTCTGTTCGCCACATGCTTTAAGCTTTACGTGGAGATTGGTATATTTCTGCGTATAGGTTTATAACACTGCATTATACCCACATACCTACATAAAAAACACAGTCAGGCCACACTCCGGAGGCTTCGATTTACTGCCACTTTCATTAAAATTGAAATCATGCATTGTATAGAACTAAATTGTATCGGTTGCACAATTATTAATTTGAGAAAATTATAATTAGAAATTTGTTTGAATATCACAATGTAAATATAAAAGGGTAATTGTATCATAATTACCCAGAGAATTTATATTTATAACAAACAAACTTTATTTCAATTAATTAATTTTACTAATTTGATGGTGGAAATTTGAGTTTCAATTACTTCCAGGGTCCTCAACTTTCATCTTGCCCGACCATAATCTCCAGTCAAATTGGCTAAATAAAAGATGGGAGCATTAAAATTTTCCGAATCGCAAATGAGAAAATTTTTCTAGCTAATATCATAAATGGATCTCAATTTGGAGACAATATACAACAGAAGCTCAAGAAAGTCATTCTTAAAGTCCTGTTGACAAATTTAATTACTTGTCAGTCAGTAGATACTAATCGGGCAAGCAGCGGAGATCTTTTCTAGGTTAATGCCAACACAAGGAGGGAAGGAGGCAAACATATTAAGCTACAAATACAAATGTTAATAATGATTAAGTAATAATATTATAATTAAGTCATTCTTGAATCTTCGCAGATTGTCCGACGAAAGCATGGGGTATATTTCATGGTCACGCTCTAACCTTCTTGTGGGCACTAAGTATGGCTATCAGATTAAATATGCTGGAGGATCTTATAATATTAACCATTTACTCTATATATGGATGATCTGAAGTTAATGGCAGGAAGTAAATGGAAGACTATATGTATCTCTTAGATAGTACGAACACCAGAGTATCAGGTGTCGAACGAATCAATGACACGAAAGTTAACTATATTAAAGAATACGATCAAAACTTTGAATACGTACATATGTCATACCCGTATGAATATACTCCTTCGGAATACTAAAATGGACAAATATAGATCTTGAAGAAATATCACGATCTATTAGAGAACTCATGGGAAAGCATCGTGCTCACCCTGGTGGTGTAGGTTTTGAAGTTTGTGATCTTTGTTCCTCAGGAATGGTTTCCGATGTTATGGTTTCAAAATTACATATTTCTTTTTCAACTAATGATGAGCTTTATTAAAAAAAAATTAGTAATTTTTTTGTTAAATTTTCAGTTTCCAATCACAGAACAAAAATGGGGGGGTTGAAATAGAATTAGCACATAGTAATTGACGGGAGATAACTTTACCTACGAATAGCGATTCATTTTACTATCACTATTAAAACTTTCATCGGTTAGTGCTGTTGGCTGTGGGCCCAT
Organism: Dioctria linearis; assembly: GCA_963930735.1. Lineage (NCBI taxonomy): Eukaryota > Metazoa > Arthropoda > Insecta > Diptera > Asilidae > Dioctria > Dioctria linearis. Next base: position 34,920,358 of record OZ005741.1, read on the forward strand.
AGCGAACGAGATCTACGAGTTTGTTATTTATGTCAAAATCACACTGAAATTTTACGTAAAAAAAAAAAATTTAAATTAACTATTCCCCAAAATCTGAGAATTCTGAATATAGCGAAAGGGTACTTCCATTTGAATTCATAGGTGATGTAAATTTTACTTAACGGAAACATTTTTTGAAAACTTTGAACTAACTAGGGCTGAATGCAGAACGAATCCTTCGAGTAAATATAAAAAAAGTCCAAAATCCAAATAAAAGCATTTCAAAATATCAAAAATAAGGCTTATGAAAATCTTGTGCAGCTCCAGCTTTTAATGACTGAGTTTCTATTATTTTTTTATATTCCTTCCCAAAATTTGCTTTCAGAGAAAAGAATTTTTTAACTATATTTCCCTGTTGCATCTGATTTTATTTCTTTTAAATTTTCTTCAAATTCTTTATATTGTAACGAAGCTTTATATATACAGGGTGTCCCGTACGTAGCGCATTTCCTTTATACCACGGATTCCTTACTTAATTTCGAGAAATAAATTGTATAGGAGGAGAGCCGGGAATTACGCGGTGTGGGCGGTAGGGGGGGGTTTGTGATTTTGGGTGATTTTTATCCTAATACCATGTAACTTTCTTGTTATACACCCTATGAAGGTGATCTGCATCTCAGGTAATAGTAAACCCTCTACGGTTTTCAACAAATGCCCAACCACCAATTGCAATTTCTTTTTTAATTTTAACGATTTTCCTGCTAAAAGGCAAGACAAGGATAGCACTTTCTTGCAAGATTTCGAGACCTCCGAATGTTGCCTTTCATTTGATCCTAAATGCTACCGTTTTTGAGATATTCCCATTTTTATGATGCATAATTTCATAAATTTTGCTAATTTGCGTGGAATTGCATAAAATTAGGCGCGATTTCTATTATTATTAGCAAAATTAATGAAATTATGCAAACATCTCAATAACGGTAGCATTTAGGTAGGTACATGTGCATAGTCAAATTAAAGTTAACATTCCGGGGTCTTTAAATCTAGTCATAAATCTGTATAGTTATCACGCATTTTGGCGGGAAAATGGTTAAAATCTAAAAATAAATTGCAAAATTTCCCATTTTTTTTAATTTCACATCCTATAACTGCCGACGGAAAGGGAGTAGAGAGGTGGTTGGGCAGCTTTTGGAAACCGTAGAGGGTTTACTATAACCTGAGATGCAAATCACTTTCATAGAGTGTATAACAAGAAAGTTACATGGTATTAGGATAAAAAGCACCCAAAATCACAAAACCCCCTCTACCGCCCACACCGTGTATTTCCCGGCTCACCACCCATACAATTTATTTCTCGAAATTGAGTAAGGAATCCGTGGTATAAAGGAAATGCGGTTTTTACGGGACACCCTGTATATATATAGTATCTAAAGTGAGACTATGTAGACAGAAGCGGATTCAAGGCAGTGGGCATGAGGGGTCGTTACTCCCCGCCCTCCTTTAAAGAATTATTTAAAAATATTTAATTAATTAAGTTATTTGAAAAATATATATAGATCAACTTCAAAAAATTATAAAAAATATATTTATTTCAAAACTTAATAAAAAGAAAAATGTATTTCAATGAACATTATTGTATTCATGTATGTGTACAAGCTTTTTCAGAATTTTAGTTGGGGTGATCACCAGAAAAGATGTTTAAATACTTTCAAAAAAATTGTTGTTTTTAAACTACAGGTAACTGCAAATCGAATCAAAAATTATGCTGAATTTTGCTTACAAATTTTGTTTCTTGTAGGCAAGATTCGATGTTGGTTTTAGTGCTTGAACGACTTTGGTGTCCTAAAAATATGCAAATTCTTAGAAGTTTTGCACAAAATTTCACCTCTCAATCTCACGCCTCTTAAGCATTATTCAATGTATGTATAGTGAGAAATGAAATGTTTTATGACAACCCTATGAAGAGTTGATACGATTTCGCCTAAGTACAAGCTTGATTTTATTTTCAATACAATATTTACACAAATTTAGCTCAATTTTAGTCAACGAGCTCTCAGATTATCGTGGTAAGTATACCATGTAGGATTTTATTTTATCAATAAAATTTCAAATCGAAGATTTTTTAAAAAAAGCACAAGTAAAGTAAATCCCATTAATTTGGTAGAACAATGGATAAATTAGTACGTTTACATGCCAGTTTGAAACCGAAGATCGACTTGATTTTGTTTTCAATTTTCGAAAGCTACAATAAACTTTTGTGACTTCCTCGGGGCCAACCAGAATCCACCTTTTGCTTCTATCGCTTCCTCTTTCGCGGCCATCCTATCCATTCATCCTTTCCTCCATTCACTCACCTCAGCAATCCACTCCATCCAGCCACTTCAGTCTTTCATTAATCCCTCTATTCATCTAGTTATTCCTTTTACTCACTCATACCAGCGAACTATCTGAGGATCACATGTATTCATCTATCTACCCTATCCATTGTTTAATAATAATTAATAATTAATTTTATCGCTCCATCCATATCCGCCTATTCCATTCCTCATATACAAATTTCTTCTAAATTTTTCTACCTTTAAGAATCTAGCTTGTCATTTTTATCTTTGAACTTTTACTATACTTAAGATTATTTATACTTTCTGAGTAATTTTTTCATTCCCCCCATTTTTTAAAAATTTTTAAGACATGTTTAAAAAAAAACCTTTCATTCTTATATTTTTATTTATAAATATTTGTAATTATTCCATAGGGCCTGATTATGGACCAAACCTTGGTCCGAAACGTTGCCTTTTCACATCCAAAAATAAAGACAAAAGCATAAAAGTAGACATCGTTTTTAATACAAATTTTTGTTTTGTTTTGTTTTGTTTAACCGGAGTTTTCCAAGAAGGACTTAATGAAACCTTTAATCCATTCCGTCGAACCAACCTAGCCCTGTTCATTCATCCCAGCTATCGATCCCATCCAGGCTTTGCAGGTATTCCATCTATCTAACCATCTCACCCATCTAGTTAGTATCAAACCATTAATCCGTGTGGCCGGTAATCCTACAAGGGCAGTTGCAAGCTGATCAGTTAGCGCTAGTGGTATCAGCATGTAAAAAGTATAAGTATAACTAAGCTGATCAACCAGCTCACAAGCACGTGCTGGTAGAAAAACTTGGATGACTTCCAACTTTTGCGCTAGTACATCATGCTAATGCGAATTTAAAAATGGCTGCGATTGGTAAGTGGAGATGTGGAGATGAGAGAAAGCGACATAATTTATTAGCTCACTATCACAGTATGTCAACTAAATCAGCTACTTATGAATCAGCGCTAGTTGATATGCATATAAATTTCAACTGGGCTCAAAGAACATACTATGTATATAATTTTAATGTTATATAAATGTTATGTACACGTTGAAATACATAATCGTTTTTGGTAAATTAGAACACCTTACTTACAATTGTTTTTTTACTTTGCAATAAGATGACCCCCCCCCCCCCCCCTAATTTTGATGCTAGATCCACGCGATTTGTGAAGTATCCATTTGAAACTTTCCTTCGCTATATATAATTCATAGTTACTTTTTGAATCAATATTATAAGTAGGGCAATAAAGATTCACTAGCACAACGTCAACCTGCCGGCTGACCGTCCAATCCAATTTTTCTACAAATTGAGCTGACATGTCCGTCCGAGAATATATCCGTGACTGCCCACAATTTCGCTGGTACGAGAAAAATGAAGAACTATGTGAACAATGGAATCCACTAGCTAGTTCGTGTGCAACAGAAAACCATACTGCTCTCGCCAGTGCGTGATAAACGGACAACTAGTGGTAGTACGTGAGTAACGCAAGCCACTAGTCAGTACGTGTGCAACGGAAAGCTATCCTATCGCGCCTCCCAACTGGATTTAGTCATTCAAAAACCAACATTAAATATTTTACACTTACATATATGAGGGATGTAAGCAATAAAGCAAAAGATTGAACTCAAACCAACTATTGTCATTTGGATCCCTTACTCCACTTAAACAACCGAGCGACAAATCCCCCAGCGACAAATCCGATGTTCTGATACCGACCGAAATTATAGCGTCCGGACAAACGAACCGACCGAGCAAACGACGTCACAATACGAAGATTTTTTTTAACGTGGAATCTTTCGTTAAGTTCTGTGAATTCAACAATAAATTCTTTATTTATTCCTCTTAAATATGCCATTCTAGGAATTATTCCAACACGTAACAAACAATATGTTTGTACTTTTGTATCAAATGGCAGTAAACATTAACTAATTCTCCTCGCATACAGTTTTTAAACGGACGAGTTACTCACTCTCCAAACAACAGTGTTCAGTGCACGCCTCGATTCGTATTCAATAAAGAACACGGTGCATGCGTAGCCGCCGCACAAAGCTCTACAGAAATGAAAAGTCCTTGGATCACTTTTTATATCCTAAATGAAATCTATAGGGTATACCAAGTTTCTCATTCCGTTTGTAACACCTCGAAACAATGATGGTAGAGCAAAATGGATTGGACACCCACGCATAATATTAAAAGTTATTTTGATTTTTGTATGTCCGTCCGTCTGTCCGTTGGTCTGAGCGCACGATACCTCGAGAGCGCGTTCACTTAGAAAGCTGCAATTTTGTACATGGGCTTTAAAAAAAAGGAAAATTAAGTTCGAAAATGAGACAAATCGGGCAACTCCTTCGAGGAAGTCTATTAAAGTCACTAGTAGTAGTCACAGCAGTAATATAACTTAGGATTCGAGATTTAAGAGTGCTATAGAAAAAACTAACAGCCAGAAATTCGAAATGGATCATAAGATTCCAATCAAGGATGGAACTGGTATAGGAGGGTGAGACACTGTCAAAATGACGGAGACCAAAGACATACCCTAGTAGCGTTGAAGGCAGTATTTAGCTATTGAAACAATTCATAGTTAAGACTAGCAAATATTTCGCACCCATATGAAAAAAAGGCAGCCTTAACTAGTTTTACACGAGTTTGTGCTGGAGTAAAATTACTAGTAGCCCAGAGTGAACGAAGGAAAGCATATACTTTTCTAAGCATTCATATCATGACCACCAAGCTTTAGAAGCAGAATCGACAATATTGGAATTTGAGTTCCATTGATACGACAGGTGAGAACTAAGTAATAGATATCTAAAATTTGTTTGTGTCTAATTAAGGTCTACAAATATATAGATTGAAGATCATCATTTATGTTAATCCAATTGGACTCGAGATGTAGAATTGAGCATCATCGACATAAAGGTGCAGTTTGCTGTACTTAACACAATGAAATAGCTCATTAATGAAAGGAGAAAACAATAGTGGGTCCAATATATAGCCCTCAGTTGCTCTTAGATATCAGTTGGTATTTTAAGAAGAGTTGTAATAAGTACTTAATTAGTAAATTATGATATACAATGTATCTATATCTGGGCAGACATAATTTTTTTAATTACTTCAGATAAAAAGTGTAAAATACTAATAGGTCTTAAATCGGTATTAGATGAATTTTTCGGAACAGGTATACCCTTCGAAAGCTTCCATCGCTTCGGAAACTGAGATGAAATAAAGCACGTATTACAAATGTGTATAAGAGAAGGTTACATATATATAAGCAAGAGCATTTTAGAAAATTTAAGGTTGATACCATCAGAGTCAGATTTTATTTAAAACAAGTAAAAAAACCAGAATTGGTCTAAGACCAATTCTTATGATTTCCTAGATGAATGCCCGTATGTAACTTTTATAGTCACCTCTCTGTGCAAGTATAAATCTTGAAGTTGTTTTTTGCATATATTTTTAAAACGGTTCGTCGTACAGGAAAACTGGTTATCACCCATTTCATAGGATTTCATATTCTGAAGAACTTTTCAGTACATAAAAACCATTAAGGACTGATCGTTTTGACAGTATATGCAAAAATCCCAAGTTTTTATATGGCAACACCAAGAACAGGCAGCCCGATATAGTTCATTTTCTAAATTTTGTTTACTATTGCTATAAAAAGACCAAGTACCAAATTTCAGCTCTCGACGTCTACGCAGTGAATAAAAATACAGTGAAAAACGAAATTTTTGTATGGCAACCCTAGTTGCCCGATTGGCCCCATTTTTCAACTTTTTTTTTTTTAAAACACGTGAGCAAAATTTCAACCCTCAAAGTGAACGCGTTCTCGAGTTATCGTGCGAACGGATGGACAGACGGATTGACGGACGGATGGACAGACGGACGTACGGGCGGACGGATAAACGGACATACAAAAATCAAAATAACTTTTAATATTATGCGTGGGTGTCCAATCCATTTTGGTCTGCCATCATTATTTCTAGGTGTTACAAACGGAATGAAAACCCTTGTAAATCCTATAAATTTCATCCAGGGTACAAAAAAAAATCCATGAGAACGTTATTAGCTGTTTACTCGGGAAAAATGAAATGCAAAAAATTGAGAAAAACATTTGCATTAGGCTGCTTTGTGAACTCAAAGTTATTATGGGGGTCGTTGGGAATTTCCTGTTGATTTCTTCCGCATCGATTTTGATATTATTTTTAATGGAACATAGGTACTACGCCAGCCGGCAGATCGTAAGTTTTTTCATTATTTTCTTGGTGATACATAGTTCGGATTAAGTAGTAAAGGAAGATTTGCTAAACCTGTTTAGTCCAGTCAATAGGAACTAAATAAGGCCTTTGTCCTACAAAAGGTGGGGTAGTTGTAATTTTTGTATATGTTACTTAGTTCCAGGCCCCGATGAAAAATCCCAGTTTTCACCCTTGGATGGGTTCAGTGCAGCCCGCCATTTTGGATTAAAGGTACAAAAAATTGGATTTTTCAAAATAATTCAACGGTTGATCCTACGACAAAAATGGCTGATTCAAATTTGAAAAAGACTAAGTTCCCTACTTTTTTTTGTAAGTCTGATGTGTAACGAGTTACAGCGGCGGAAATGTGAACAATCTTAAAAAAAAAATGTATACATATAGTACTGGGAGGTGATAGTAGTCAACTAGTCAAACAAAAGATTGAATAAAAGGCGTTGGGGGCAGGGGGCGGCATCTCAACCGTTCCGGAGTTACAGGGTGATTAAGAAAATATGCAAGCCTTTCACAAAATATCCTGTATCTTAAAAATTACAAGGTGTACTGTTACATACAGAGCTCAATGTACGCAGAACTTCATGACCTTTCAAACGATTGCTCGACCAGCCCCGTACCGTACTCCTCTCCTCTCACGAGTTATGTTGGTCTAAATTAAAAATTTCGGATGTTCTTACATTTTTATTGATTTTGAGCTCTTTTTTTTTACAAAAGGGTGCTCACCGTAATTTTCTTTTGTAAAAACTGTAAACTGTGGACTCTCCTCTTTAATTTGACCTATTATATCTACCTGCTCACTGTAGCCGTTATACAGCTATTAGCTCATAATCTTTTGAGGATATACCGAAATTAGATGATATTTTTTTAAAATGACGTGTTTTCAGTCACTAAGGGAATAATAATAATAGCTCCTAAGGAGAGAGGAGTACGGGAGTAACTCGTTACACATCAAACTTACAAAAAAATGTGTTTATAGAAGAAATGTAAGGAATTTAGTGTTCATCAAATTTGTATCAGCCATTTTTGTCGTAGGATCAACCGTTGAAGAATTATTTTGAAAAAACAAATTTTTTGTACCTTTAATCCAAGAGGGCGGATCGCGCAGAGCCCTTCCAAGGGTAAAAACTTGGATCTTTCTTCGGGGCCCGGAACTAAGTAACATATATAAAAATCACAACTACTCCACCTTTTGTCGGACAAAAACCCCTATTCTGACTAGACTAGTTGTCGTAAGTCTCACAATAATTGTCGCTTTTCTTTCCATGCATGACAGTAATTTGAAATAATTTCCTACTGTGACAAGTTGAAATTTTATTTTATTGAAAGCTTTCTAATCCTGATTCTAATCCACAATAATTGTACATAATATGTAAGTTATTATTCTATTATAAATATTTGGTCTATATATTAGCTCTGTTATCAGTTATTTCAAATCATCACTTGAGTTTTTTCTCACAACTTCTCCTTCGACTTAATATTTCATTTCCGAAATGAGCCTAAAAGTTGTTTCCTGTGTTCAATACGTAAATATATCCAAAAAGTAGTGTGGTCAGCAACGAAACGCCCAACTTAATGGGTGGTAAAAACTATACACACAAGAGAATATATGTATGTGTATATATTAATAACAATAATAATAATGAAAGAAGATAAGTCTATAATAAGTTGTAATAGAAGGGATATTGTAGAAAGAAATTCTTTGTTTCTTCTGCGGAGTTTTTCTGGAAATTTTCCAATTTTAATTACAAAACTGGTCTTCTACTTTTCCAATAATGGTATTTATGTCTCCGCCTGGAGGGCATACCCTTTGTCCATCCTGAGACTTATATAAGAAGTTGCAGTAATTTAAGAAGTTCGGTGAAAGTTTTACCCTTCAGAGTAATATTGATGGCCAGGCGTGGAGGCTAAAATACATACAAACATACATATATAAATAAATATTTATAGGAGAAAATCGAAGAGATTCCATGATCCCGAAATTTCTTGCTACTTGTAATAAATTATTATCAGTTATGATTGCTCTTGCTGGTATAATGTATACAGGGATAATAAAAATTAATCGGATTGTTACATACTCTCTCATACCATTTCTATATTGAGATTTCATCGATAAAATATTTCAGATATAGTTTCGAGGAGTAATTTTTATTTTTATTTGAATTCAAAATGATAGAACCAATGATGATTAGAAGGGTAAGAAGAAATCTGCTACTGTGAGCGAAATTTGGATATATGGTTTGAAGCAAAAAGGTGAAAATTGAAACGAAAATGATTTTTATACAATTCAAAAAACAATAAAAATATTGTTTTAACTGTAAAAAAAAATATGTAGAACTTTTAACTCACTTCTCTTAAGATTTTGCTAATAGTAAAAAATTATTAAAAAAAATTAAATTAAGTAGTATTTAGTTTGACAACCATTCATTCTAATTAGGTACTTCAAAAATGCGATTAGCCATAGAACTAAAAACGATTCGTATCATATTTTCATCAATGATATTGCCCTGTTTCAAGAACTACACCGTAAGGAACTGCAACTAACGTCAATTCGTATAAACCCGTCGAGATAGAATGCTCCAAACATTTTTCATTGGGATTTCTTGTTCACGAAACCACTCACGCAACAACGCGTACACACGTTTCGAACCGTTGTACTGCTGGAAAATAAACTTCCAGTCACCGACAATAGTTATCTTCTAAAAATTTAATTAAATCGTCAGCCAACATTTCAGTGTTAAGCTACATGGTGAGATACTGTAGCCTCCAGAGACCAATTTTTCTGCCTCTGGAAACCCAAAGATCCATGTATATGGTATCCCGTCCAGTGTCCCATACTTTACTACAATAGTAGCAAAATTGCTACCTTTTAAGCATGTTTGCTACCTTGCTACTTTAAATCCAAATTTGCTACTTTTTCGCTTTTTCCCATTAATCGTAACAAAACAAAAATTTATTTAAAAAAAATTTACTGTGAATGTTTCAGATTTTCTATTCACTAAAGAAAACTACTAATACGAGCAAGGAAAGGAATTGTGGAAAAAGAACGCGCCGATTCTAATTTCGTACGTTACGTACGTTGCATGCGTTTGCGTCTTGTTTGCGAGAACGGCGCCGAAGCCGATGCCTTTGCCTTGCTGTTGATGTGCTGGATAAGACAAAACCGTAATTCAGTACGTTTACATGAATACTTGAGTACTTGACTTGAAATCCACTTCAAACTAAGTACGGTTTTTGATTGAATTACTTCCAATTACTGGACTTGAAATTGTATTGAAATTTATTTGAAATGACATTTTACCTTTGACAATACATAGGTGCGGATTTTTAGACAAATATCTTGAGAAAAGTGCTAAAAAGCACTACATGAATATCAACAATATTCTTCTTCTTGTTCCTCTTTGCCGTTTTCAAAATTCGCACAAATGAAAAACGTTCAAGTACTGAAGTTGCGTTTACATGAATTTTTTTACAAGTAAATCGAACAAAATTTTTTGATTTACTTGACTCAAGTATACTTGAAGTCAATGTGCGTTTACATGATATTTTGATTACTTGAACCTACTTAGACTATCTTCAAGTATTCTTGTAAACGTACTGAGTGACAGCAAGTTGGCGTGGAATTGTGTTTCTATTTCACTTCAAATGCATTTGCACTTTGTAGCACGTTTTGCTTTGTTTGATCATTGTAATTGTCAATGTCATTGCTTGCTGAGTTGCTGCTGATTGCTGTGTTTGAAAATTGCTATATAAATTAATTACGTATTTATTGCTGCTGTTTGTTGTTGAGATTACATTTATACTTACAACAAAAAGGATAAGCAAGTAAGAAATTTTGGGTAAAATTTTATTGGCCTTGGTACTGACAATACATCAGTAATGAGAGGTGTGTCCTGCTTTGAAAAAAATTCCTCGGAAAGTTGAAAATGTCCTTTCTTGCTTATATAATCATTTTGCCATTATATTAAGACGCAAAGTGGGTTGGAAGAATTTCAAGATAGTTTTAATTTTAATTTAAATAAGATTCTAAAATCAAGCGGTACACGCCGGTTGGAGCTGGAGCAAATCAGTGGCCAGCTTTACTTCATTACTTCACTCTCTTTACTTTTGAAAAACCTAATAATTTTGATGCAAATTCATTTCTTGATTGTCTGAATAGTTCGGAGATAAAATTGTATTTATTATATTTGTGCTATATTTTAGGTGAGATTAATAATCTCAATAAAACCTTCCAGTCTATAAAAAATTCAATACACAAATTAAGACATTTAATTGAAAATAACTTCAAAAATATTTTAACAAATTGTATAAAGCAAGAACACATTCAGTTGACTGCAAATTTAATGACGGTTGATTTCATCTCGAAAAAGCAAGAATACTTTTTGGAATTATATTTGAACAGTATCAGTCTTCAAATGCTTGTGAAAATATAAGAAATATGAAAGATAATCTATTGTCATTTTACATAGAATTGTACCAACAAATTGAAAAATGTTTTGATCTTAATGATCACAAATTGAGACTATTAGAATATTTGGATCCAAGCAGAGCTGGGCAAGTACCAACGAAAAAGTGCTTAAGTACAAGTACCGAAGGCCTGAGTACTTCAGCGTAAGTACAAGTACCGCATATATGAAAAGTACTTGTAACTAAATACTAAGTCTACAAAAAGTACTGAGTAATTTTTGAAGTACTTTTTTAGAATCTTTGTACGTTGGCAGTAATAATGAAGTTTATAGATCTCAGTTAATAGATATTAATAAATAAATACCTTTTGAAAACTAGATATGGCTACTATTTATAGTTTTTATAGTTTTCGACGGTGCACGTAGAGTAAAACTTTCACTTCTCATTTCTACACTCATATACTATAGAAGTTCGCTCAATCACCAATTGTCGCCTCCAATAATTCATAAAATTTCTAAGGAAAAAATTTAAAGTAAATTTCTAAGAAAAGATTGAAATCTTCCCTACATCAGGTCGAGGCATCGTTGATCTTATATTGGAGCGAGGCATTGTTTGCTTACCCTAGTTTATGTCATCAAGTAGAGGCATCGTCGACTTTATATTCGAGCGAGACGTTTCTGGTTTTTATTCTAGCTGTCCAGTCTTGTTTATATGTTTTTAGTTTGTCTAAGGTTCTTCCTTGACGCACGAGTTACGTCGGCAAATTTAACCGACATCACAGAACATGACACCTCAGAACAACCTTCGCAAAATTTTCACTTATATAAAATATAAATGTTCCCAGACAATTTTGCTTAATCAACAGAACTCAGGAAATGCAACCGTTCCCATGCATTCCTGCTTAATAGATAAAAAATTAAAAAGCTTTTATGTTTACGGGAATGAATGCAGATAGATAATTAAACTTAAAGTACAGTTTATATTTTTCAGTCAACCAGGTCGGAAGTTATAATATCGTGTACAAAAGTTTGGTTGTGTTAATCTTTTATTTTACTTCTCTCCAATAAATTAAAATTCAATTTAAATTGTTGTGTTGTTTTCTTCATTCAATCCTTTTTTATTTGTGAACAAATTAAAAATCATAACTGGCGCAGTCGGTAGGATTGCATTCTAAAGCATTGCAATTCGAAAGTAAATCATTATGGACTTAAGTCTAATTTGAAGAAAAAAATTTGTTGGAAGAAAGAGAATAAAAAGATTAACAAAACGCAACAAACACTGAAAATTGAAAAAAAAAACAATATCGTACAAAAAGAAAAACTTAAGTGAAAATAATACAAATAGTGAATTTCTATTGTGCAAAACAAGTGAGAGAATCAGATAGATTCGAGGTGTACTATAAAATCGAAAATCGTGACCAGATAACAGATAATTGTAGTGATAAAATGACGAATGTACCCGAAACCAATCAAACACAATCAACACAGTCAACACAACAAGCAGAAACTACACCATCAATTTCAATCTCCATAAAGGATCTAATGAAAGATGCCCAGAGAATACATGAATTTAGAGGTAACGGCGAATATGCCTTGACATCCTTCCTAAGAGAAGTGGACACCATCCTTCCACTGTTTGATGGCCATCCTCAAGTAAAGGAATACGTCTACCAACGAACTATCATCAATAAAATTCAGGGACCAGCTTTAGATGTCCTCCGGTCCTTGGGATCTAACGTAACGTGGAGCCAAGTAAGAAAGGAGTTAATAAATAACTTTGGGATTCAACAAACATATCATCAGTTATATCATCAAGCTCTCTCTGCAAGGAATTACCAAGTAAGAGAATATTTTATAACTTTGCAAGGTATTTTAGCAAAATTAAACGAGAAGTATGAATACGATGCCGACAAACCTACTGAATTTAGTCCTAGTGTTAACGATTCAATGATTTTACAAACATTTTTAAATAATATTGATGCCAATTTAGGTTCGATAATTTTAAATAGAAATATTACAAATTTACGTAATGCATTCAATTTATTAGATAACTTAGGAATGATAAGAGAAAAAGCAAAAGCATATAACCATGTTAATCAAAATAAAATCAGTGATAGCCATAGAAATCAATCCAATCAAAGACGTTTTTATAATAATAATAGTTTTAATAACGGCAACAGAAATTTGAATTACCCAAGACATCCTAACTATAACATCAGACAAAATTCGGGACAATATAGACAAGACAATACAAATGAAAGAAATCAATTTAATCATGGTCAACCCAGACGGAACTTTGATAGCAATTCCAATAATATTTCTAGACAGAATACCTCAAATAGAGTAGAACGTATGGATATTGATCATGTCCAACATGAGGTAAATTTTCATTCAAGCCCTCACAAGTTTACTTACCAATAGTAGAACTAACGATCGATGGGGATAAAATTAAATGCCTCATCGATACAGGTTCCTCTACTTCACTTTTAGATGAAGAGAAATTGTTAAAATATAGAAGACAACCCTTAGAAATACCTATTAAATTCACTAGCCTCAATACTAGTATACATGTCACAAAGCAAATCAAAACAAATCTACCATTTGAATTTAATGAAGATGCTTACATGATGTGGAAGTTAACGAAATTTCGAAACAAATGTTTTGATGCCATAATTGGGCAGAATTTACTCAAACCTTTAAGGGCTATCGTAGATATGGAAAACGAGTGTTTAAAAATTAACAATAATGAAATAAGATTTATCAATAGTTGCCCATATAAAACAGATGAGATACATCAGCTAGAGTTTACAGTTATAAAGGGTAGGGAATTCGAAAATCTCTTTAAATCTTTGAACCCTGAAGAGGAAAAGAATTTAAGAGAAATACTAAGATCATATAAAGATCTCTTCTTTAAAGAAGGCGACCATTTAACTAGTGCTTTCGATATTCAACATGAAATTACCACAACAACCGATAAGCCTATATATTCCAAAATATATAGATATCCCCAAGTTCATGAGCAAGAAATATCCACGCAAATAGCAGATATGCTCAAACAAGGAATCATAAAAGAAAGCAACTCCCCATACAACAGTCCTTTGTGGATTGTACCCAAAAAACTCGATAATTCAGGAATGAAAAAATGGAGAATTGTCATTGATTACCGCAGCTCAACGAGGTAACAATCGACGACAAGTTCCCAATTCCGAATATAGAAAATATATTGGACAAGCTAGGCAGAGCGCAGTATTTTACGACCCTTGATCTGGCGAAAGGCTTCCATCAGATCTTAGTTAAAAAAGAAGATCGGAAGAAAACAGCATTTTCCACGCCTCTAGGACATTACGAGTATGTGCGAATGCCCTTCGGGTTGAAGAATGCACCTTCAACGTTCCAGCGTCTAATGAACTCTGTCCTAAAGGAACACATAAATAAAATATGTGTCGTCTATTTAGACGATATTCTAATATTCAGCACAACATTAGATGAGCACATAAATAGTATAAAGAGAATATTCAATACACTACGTAGCCACAACTTAAAAATCCAAATGGATAAGTGTAAGTTCTTTTCAAAAGAAATGGAGTACCTAGGTCATATTTTGACACCTGAAGGAGTCAGACCTAACCCGAAAAAGGTAGAGGATATCTTAAAACTGAAATTACCAAAAACACCAAAACAAATAAAGTCGTTTTTAGGCATTACTGGGTACTATAGAAAATTTATTAAAGATTATGCCAAAGTAGCCCAGCCAATGACCAAATACCTTAAAAAGAACGTTAGATTAAACCTCAATGACCCAAATTATATAAATTCATTTGAAAAACTTAAGAAAATTATAACAGAAGCACCTATATTAAAATACCCTGACTTCAGTAGAAGGTTTAAATTAGTTACAGATGCCAGTACCTTTGCAATCGGTGCTATTCTCCAGCAAGATAATCATCCAATCTGCTACGCCAGTAGAACTTTAAATGAACATGAACGCAATTATACAGTCTCCGAAAAAGAACTTCTGGCCATTGTTTGGTCCACAAATTATTTTAGACCCTATCTCTATGGTGTAAATTTCGATCTGTTAACAGATCATCAACCTCTTAAATGGCTATATACAAAAACCAGAGGAAAGGATGTTAATCCAAGGCTTTATAGATGGTTATTAAAATTAGGTGAGTACAATATTAATTTGGATTACATAAAAGGGAAGGAAAACAGGGTTGCTGACTTCCTTAGCCGAATAAACTCGGATACAAATGAAATAAACGTAGTCGAGACAAATAATTCAAGTAACGACACTGAGGAAGAAATGGAAAATTCCGAAGAACTTTCCGACCATTCCGTAGAAAATAACATAGATCTTGAGAGTATTAGAACAATACATTCACAAGAGGAAAATCTTAATAACCACATTCCCATACTGGATACAGTGGTTAATCGATTTAAAACTCAAATTATATTAGTCAACAAAAAGGAAAAGGAATTAGAAATAAAGCATAAAAATAGGAAAATATACATTGACTCAGAAGATTTGGATAACAACTTATCAGACATCTTAAGAAGATACATAAAGCCGGGAAAAACAGGCATATACACAGAATTGAGCGATAATGATTATAATGGCGTACAACAAAAGATTATAGAATTATTTGACGGCATTCAAAGCATAAGATTTGTCAGATGTGTACATCATGCTAAAGACATGGACAGCGAAGACGAAACATATAGACAAATCCAAAAATATCACAAATACGAGACAGGACACACAGGAATTAATGAAAACTACGAAGGATTAAAGAAATTTATTTACTTCCCCAACCTCAAGACTCTAATAGAAAAATACATTAATAACTGCGACACATGTAATCGAGTTAAATACGATAGGAACCCCATTAAACGAAAATTTGAGGTAACTGAAACCCCCAAAGACATTAAGGAAATCGTACATATGGACACTTATACCAATTCCAAAGCTAACTTTCTTACATTTATAGATAAATTTTCCAAATTCGCGACAGCTTACTACCTTGAAGATAGGAATAATCAGACAATTATAGAAAAATTGAGAGAATACAAAGCACAAAGAGGAAAATTCCGTAAGTTAGTCACCGACAATGAATTTAGAAGTATTAATATAAAAGACTATCTTAAAAATGAGAATATTGACTTTCACTTAGTTAAACCCAATAACCACACTGGGAATTCCGATGTAGAACGTTTACACAACACCCTAAGTGAAAAAATTAGAACCTTAGGGATTGAGAGTAAACAACTCAACATCAAAGAAAAAATGTGTAAGGCTATTGAGTGGTACAACAATACTTACCATTCAACTACTAAAGAAAAACCAATAAATATTCAAGAAGGAAATTGCGACAAAAAAAAGATATACAATAATCTTTGCAAGGAAAAGGCTAGGTATATTAATAAGCGAAATGTTAAAAGGGAGGAATATTCTGGAGATAGGAAAGAAGGTTACATAAAAAATTATAAAAGTGTTAGACACAAACAAGAACCCAAATTTATCAAAACTACATTAGATAATATACATGTCTCAAATATTAAAAGAAAAAATAAATTTTCATGGCAGTTGGATCTTCAAAGCTTGTCAAATACTATGGATGTGCACAATAATCCAGGCACATCTAGTGGTTGATAAAATCGATACAAACTTCGGATACACCGAAATTAAATTAGAAGAAGTCAATATTATAAAAAATTATGACAATATATTGCATTTAATAAGTCCCAAAGAAATCCAAAGCATTGTAGATAGTTTAGAGATAAATATAAGACAGGCAAATCTAAAAGAAAAATCTTTAACCCTCGAGTACCAGTTGAACCACATTCGCAATAAAATTAATACATTAATTCCACATAGGCAAAAACGTGGTTTGTTCAATTTTATAGGTACAGCATTTAAATGGATTTATGGTACGATGGACGACGATGATAGGCAAGAAATCGAAGAACATCTTAAGGTCATCGACATAAACAACCACAACGCTATAAATAATCTCAATGCACAAATCAAAATCAATCAAAACTTCATTGAAACCTTCGCAAAGCTAAAAGATGTCATTGAAAAAGATAGGCTGATGATTTCAGAAAGGCTAGACAAAATAGAGGGACTTGTACTTTACACAGACTTTGCACTCAAACTAAAAATACTACAGGACAATATTGAACATATAAAAAAAAATAACATAGCGTCAGCAAGATTAGGCATCGTTCATAGTAACATATTAACAGACGAAGAAATTGCGGAATATAATATTGACTTCCAAAAACTGCAAAATATTAAATTAGATACCGCAATAGATAATCAAGATAATATAATATTTGTGATTAGAATACCAAGAGAAATAGTTTCCTTACAGAAAATATTAATAACGCCAATAACTGACGACAAAAACGAAGAATTAACTCTTAATATTCAAGAAATTGTAAAGTATGAAAATAAGATTTTTGATTATGTTCAAAACAGAGATTTGAAAGATTTAAAAATTTCCAACAATTGTATAATTAAAAAGAATTGTATGAGAGTATACAATAATGCATCCGAAGTCATAGAACTAAGTAGAGGAGTAGTATTAGTGAAAAATCAAAATAATGCCAATTTCAGTAGTACTTGTGACAAACGTAGAATGATGTTGAATGGTAATTATTTCTTCAACTTCAATAATTGTTCGATAAAAATTGATAATCGTACTATATATAATAATCAAAAGAAGTTCAAACAAAGCTTTGTAATATCAGACTATCTTGAACAAATTGAAGATTTAAATAAAAAAGTATCATTTGACAATATCATTTTAACACAAATGGAAAATACAAAGGAAATTAAGGAAATTAAATATCATAGAAAAATGCATTATATTTTTGGAAGTAGTTGTATTATAATAGTTATAGGCATTGTAATATTTATCGCAGTTCATACCTGTAAACATAGACTAAAATTAAAAATCAATAATGTGACTCAGGAGAGTCCTCAATTTAAGGAGGGAGGAGTTACGTCGGCAAATTTAACCGACATCACAGAACATGACACCTCAGAACAACCTTCGCAAAATTTTCACTTATATAAAATATAAATGTTCCCAGACAATTTTGCTTAATCAACAGAACTCAGGAAATGCAACCGTTCCCATGCATTCCTGCTTAATAGATAAAAAATTAAAAAGCTTTTATGTTTACGGGAATGAATGCAGATAGATAATTAAACTTAAAGTACAGTTTATATTTTTCAGTCAACCAGGTCGGAAGTTATAATATCGTGTACAAAAGTTTGGTTGTGTTAATCTTTTATTTTACTTCTCTCCAATAAATTAAAATTCAATTTAAATTGTTGTGTTGTTTTCTTCATTCAATCCTTTTTTATTTGTGAACAAATTAAAAATCATAACTCACGAGTGCGGCACATGCTGTGACAGTTCTTTACATGCTTTAAAATACAGCAAAAAAAGGACCTGCACTAGAGATTGTATTTTTTCTTCTACGAAAAGTTAGATATTTGTAGGTACTTAATAGACTCAGATATACTTAAGCAAAAATCTTGGTACTTAAGTACAAAGTCTTAAATGTTAAGTACAAGTAAATAGAAGTAAGTACCTACTTATGTTTCAAGTACTAAGTAGGGCATCTCAAAAGTATTGAGTAATAAGTCTTAAGTAACGAAAATGTACTTTAAGTAGTACTTAAGTCTTTTTTACTTAAGTATTGCCCAGCTGTGGATCCAAGGAAAATTAGAACAGGCGAAATGACTTCAATACCGCGTTTAGTTGACACCTTTCCTTCTCATAATGAAATAGATATTGAAAAACTTAATTCAAAGTGAAGGTTCCTCATAATATTTGAAAAGTTAGACCAACTTGTTGATTTTAACAATATTGCTAAAACTTGGCTAAATTTATCAAAACAGAAAAGTCTTTTTGAACAACCAATTTTCGAGAATCCTTACAACTACATAAGTAATTTATTTGTCCGTCACCACAGTACGGCTGCTGCTGAACAAGCATTTTTAAATTTTAATAACTTAAAAAATAAAAAACCTAATAGGTTGAATATTGAAATAGTTTCGGCTGTACTTCTTTGTAGGGAACTGATAGAATATGAAAAGATTTTTATACCGTCAAATGAACTAATTAAGTACAGAAGTCTGTATAAATTTTTTGATGGAGTTTTTATAAAGAAATAAGAGAAAGTTCTCACAATTAATGGTATAAATACAATTATAATAAAATAAAACATAACATTCTATAATTACATATATTCTTTTATCCGTACTCTGTAGTCTGTTTGCTACCTTTTTGGCGATTTTGCTACCCTTTATTCTCAAATTTGCTAGCATAATTTGCCAGGGAAGTCCCATCACTGATCCCGTCATGTGTTTCAAGCCAATCCAGTCTCCATGTTCGGTCTCCGAACTTCGAAGTTTGCTCATTTTTCTTTTCCGAACTCTGGAGACTATTCGTTTGCTCTACTCTATCAGTTAATTGTGTAGTGAATTTGACAATGTTTTTTTGTTAATTTTTTTTTTTTATTTATTATAACTAGGGTCATTCTATAGAAAGTCGAACACAATTTGAGCTTTACAAACGTTCTTCTTTTGGTGAAATTTAAGTTTTCTATCTTGCGATGGATGCTGCCTGAATTAAACTAAACTTAAATTGAAATTTTTCCAATTTCTGGTATGTTGAGTTATATTAAAGGAATCATAACTTTGGATCTAATTATCATAGAGGAATGGTTTTTAAATTATATCAGTGAAAATTATATAAATAATGCCTTTTATAAGAAAACAGTTAAGGATAATAAAAATATTCTTTAACCTTGAATATCTGAAAATGAATCCTATTAATTTTTCTAATTTTTTAAATAAAAATACTAATAATGTTGTTTGTAAATTATTAAAACCTCAAGTTGGGATTGTAGGTAATGGGTTTAAAGAAGAAAAGTTTTTTCGTCAATAGCGGTCTTTTATTAAAAAAAAAACAAATCATACAAATTTGTTGTGTTATCCTTTATCCCGTAAAATTTTTACATAATGGTTATATTTTTCCTAAGCTTTTTCACTTTTCGCATAACATAAAAATATTAATAACATTTGAGATAATTCTTTCTAAGAATCTTTTTCTTGATAATTAACACAGAACTCTAGAGACCTCTTAGAGACCTCTAGAGATCAAACATAAACTTCGTGTATATATATATCTAGGCAGTTTTTTCACTTGTGAGAGGTTTTCTTCTTCCCACCTCCAATTTATTTCGTTTCAAAATTGAAAATTAAAAAAATTAAAAATCATCTTATTTAACGAAATTCATTAAGGGGGTTACCGCTGAATTCTTAAAAAACTCGAAAATTTAGTACAACTTTGCGTCAAATCTGGGCGCATTATCATGATCAAAATGTCACATAGTTTGAGAAAAAGCATAAATTTAGGTAATGACGTGAAAAAAAATAAAGATTTCAGGTTTTATATGTATGTAATTAGCTTCAGAGAACTCTCGAATTCATGAAATTTGCTAGGATTGGTACTTAATGGTGCATCAAATATATAAATTTGTACTTGAGTATGGAAGATCCAGTAAAATAGTTTTGGTTACTAATGTATTTTGGTTTGAATGTGGCTATTTTCAGAGACGAATATCTATCACAATTATGATATTATTCAACTTCTAACAAAGATCGAACCTTTTTCTGTTTATTTTGAATACTCTAATTTTTTAGTGTAATAAGGAAATAAAGTCACTAACGTTAACCATGGTAACTGCAACAATTTCTTGTATTTATATATTTTGCAAACAACTTGGCGTTTTTAATTCATTTCATCACCGTCAGAAAGCTTTGCGGGTTGCTGCTTGCATGCTCAGAAAGTGTATGCCACCATTTTCTGCATCTCTGAATTTTGTTCGCCCTCTTGCCTATTCCTCTCGCAAAACGTTTTATAACTTCCAAAAAATTCTATGAAAAATCTAAGATCTCGCATGTCTATGCAATTCTACTGCTGTGCAAATGGTGTGCACAGATAGTGGTTTGTTTCAATTTTTCAATTGCATACTTTTATGCGTTTATGTTCCACTGTGCTTTTGAGAACAGAAATCGTGAGCTCTTTTTTGGTGGTAGGTAACCGTCCTTAAACAATTAAAAAAATTAAACTTACCGTATTCAAATAAAACAATCAAAATAAAAAAAAACTATTGTGGAAATTTCGTACTTGAAATCTTTTCAAAAAATTAAAATATCCGCTTGTAGGTACTGCACACACTGTGCTTAGACAAAATCAAATGCTATTGACAATGTAACGGCTTCATCTGAAGTAAATGTAAAATTAGTGCATGTCATGGAAAAAAAGAAACCATTACTCGGAGGAAAAATTGATTGTGGCTATATTCGAATTTCGATCACTGTAAACCAAATTCGAGCTAGTGACTCTTTTTCAATCAGACATCAGCTCGAATGCTGTCATTTGCAGTTTTAGTCACTTGAAATTTGTGAAATGTGAGAAGCCACTTGTATTGAATTTGAAAAGTAATCCGAAAGTCACACTTGCATGAGATCATAAATCAAGACAAGGCTCGTGACGTAGGAACTCTTTTTAAGCTCAAAGTCCAAAATTATGCTCCATGAAATGTTCGAAGGAGCCCTAACAATGGATTCTAGTACAAATTCTTCCCAAATGTTAATGTAGAGGATTCAGTTGTTTGTTAATGAATTATTTCTTGGGAAATCAATTCATTATCAATTAATATTTAAAGTATCTTTTAAGAATTTCTTCGGTTCAGTATTTAGTTCTGATATCATTTGCTTCTGCGATGAGGACAAAACTTTATTCACATTTAGCAGAGTCACACACAGATGAGTTGCAGTCATATATTTCAAGAGCTAAGTGAATTTGTGTAGTTTTTAGCAAGAATGAATGAATGAATTAGTGCAATTATTGGAACAGTTAATGAATATTTCAAGTATTTCATTAAAGAGCTACTTGCTGAGCTTCTCAGTTTCAAATTTCAACAAATCCAAACTTATGGCAAACAGCAGGGGAGAATTTCAAGTATGTACCTATATTATTCAAGATTTTTTTTTATGTTGTATCTCGCACAATACGATTTCTCAAAACATACATACTATTTACTATATATGTATGTATATACGACAACCCAAAATATCGCATTTATCTCCCAGGAAGCGTTTTATCGAATAAATTCAGCTCAAGGAGTTATTTTTGTCTGGGAAATTTAAGAATATGTGACATGAATAGGAAAGCAATTGCGATGTAAGCGGGAGATTTTCTACCCTTCAAAAAAAAAAAAAAACAAATTACTCTGATGATACAAAGAGGGGTTATTACGAGATGATGAGTTTTTTCTCCCTTTCGATTTAACGCGCCTATTGCTAGAAGAGACATACTTAAATGATATTTTAGTGATTTCTATACAAAAATGTGGTGAGATGGATTGATGAGAATATGAGAATGAATAAAATCTTTATTGAAATTAAATATAAGTTTTAGTAAAATTATGTTTAGCATATCTCCCCCCCCCGCAACGCAGCCCCGTCATTTCAGCGTATTTGGCTGGGAAGTGCTGAGGAGACGAGTTCTGATACACACAAACTTCAGTTCTGATACGGCTATTCAAAATATTTAATGTGATAACAATATCGTCAAGCGAAATTTTCTAATGCAGGATATATTTTTTATGTAAAGCTTGTATTTTGAAATAAATTTGTTTTTAAAACAGCTGGTTTACCATGACAGGAGTCGTGAAATCGAACATCTCCTTGATTAGGCTCTGTGTTTTTTTCTACAAAGAGCTTCTTTTTACAATTCATAGTTCCACTCATATTTCCATTCATATAACCCTCCCTTTTTTTAAGGCAGGGGGACGACAGAGCACGGAGGCCGAAGCGGTACATTGTGCAATCCTTCAAGAAACCCTATCACCAAAACCTTCCAGTCCTCTTAATGAAGCGCATCCGTTCTTGGCGAGGAAGATTTTTCAGTTAGAGTATCCAGCCTGCTCCGGGCGAAGGCCGGAAAAGCACACAGAAAGTTTTCGGTTATCTTAGGCTCTCGTTGCAGGCAGGCCAGATACTCAGGGCAGGGCTATCAACAACTTCCATCCTTTATAGATGAGCGTGAAGCGAGCTGTCACCGGTGATGATATTAACCACAGTTCTACATCGTTTCCTTCCGATCGTCATGAAAAAATCAGAGATATTCCTATTTGGTCCACATACAGGTACTCAGGCTCTCCCATCTCTGCTGATGCTTCCTATGAACATCCGCTTTCATGAGAGCTCCGATATTCAAACTAGCAACGCCTACAGCGGATTCCGATCCGAAGAATGGAGAATCAGACCCAGCCCTAGCTAAAAGTTTAGCCCTTTCATTCTCCATGATCCCCATGTGACCAGGAGACCACTGAAGTGACATCTTGTTGTGGATACACGTTAGATGTTATTCGAGGGCCACTGAGAGCCATTAAGGCTGCCTGACTATTCAAAAGGATAGTAATATCTTTACTCTTGATTTGCATATCCAGGGCTATTTTCGCTGCCATATTCAGCCAAAGTTTCCCATGCATTGAGCTAAGATCCTCATAGCCGCAATAAATTTTTCCTCTACGTGCAATCCCCACGTCAGCTTCGAGTCAAGGTAGACTCCAAAGTGTTTGACATGGGGAGAGAGTTACTATTAATACAAACAAGATCCGATATTAGCTCTAGAGAAGAGGAGACATCAAGCCGAAAGCTTCTGAGAGGGCCACCAATGGTTTCTACAACGGTCTGCTCTTCATGGAGGATTTCTGGGAGTAAATAGAGTCTAATGCAAAAGATTCGGAAGATGCTTCCCAAGGACCGTAGCACGATGACCTTCATAAAAGCCGAAAACGGAATCTGGACAAAAATAAACAAGAAAAAATTAAAAAGCAATTATTTTGTGGTCTCCATTTATTATCAATAGAGTTAAAGAAACTAGTTAGCACTGGAGAGCATGCTTGATTTATTGACGCTAGATCTGCACTGCAGGAGTGCAGCGGCAATTAGTGCTGTGAGACTATGAGTGCGGGGTCGTCGGATGGAGAGGGTTCTTGGGTATACCAATATACTCCATAAGATAGACTGTAGTGATTGCAGGGAAGAAACAGATTACGAAAAATCGTCTCTAACTTTTGGGAGGAGGAGGGGTTGTCAATGTAATTATGCCCACCTGGAGTGACTGGGAGGGGAAGTAGATGGTGGTAATATTCGAGATATCTATTTTGACGGATGGATCCAAGACGAGTGCTGGCACAGAGGCTGGAGTGTACTCAGTATAAACAGATCACAAAAAATGCGAGACTCTTAAAAAAACTCTTAAAAAAATACGTTAATTTATTTCATTATTTTTTTATTTATACATTAATGCAAGAAACTTTCTGGAGGTACTCCCACTTCTGGACAGTATTTGGTCCATATCTGTCAATGTCCTTTTACAAAAATCAGTATTTCAACTGCGCCTTGCCAGGCAGACATTAAGGCGCTGGATTATGTGCTGGTAAAATCGAAATTGGTGCAGTTATGCAAGACCAGCCTTGAATTAACTACAAGGCACATAACCACGTTCTGATGAGTAAAAGAGGTAGGCTATTAGGTAGCTACTTCTTTTCTATCCCTGGGGGAGCAGCAAAGTAAAGAGCTTGGATGTATCCTCATTTCTTAGAGAAGCAGGATGGAACTAGGGCGGCTTCAATATATGTAGTTATTTCATGAGGTCAACGGGTACAATCATCGACCCGCTGGAAGTCTAAGTGAAGCATGCTAAGTATCTCTAGTAGCAGCCATTTTACATAATGTGACCTAACTTAACCTAGCTTAGACGTGGCATGTTGTACCATTCTGCACAAATAAGAGTTCTGTATAGTGTATAAATCTTGTGGATCAATTTCAGTTAAATAGATAGAATTTTTTAAGTATCGCAAAATATCGCTCACTATTGACCTTAAAGGCATTTTCATTGGGATCTTAAAAAAAATGGCCCGATGAATGCCTTCAGTCCAAATTGCACACCAAATAGTCAATTTCTTGGGTGAAGAGGTCATTCTTGAATCTACCTTACGTTTCGCAATTTTTAATGATTAGTTGCACTTTTTCAGTTCATTCAGGACCGACGAGTTTCATAGTAATTTTCTTACAGCTGTTGTATCAATTGAATTTCGTAAGTATAAATATTTGAAAATTAATATCTTTTCTTATCGGAAAAGCATCAAATTTGTGTAAACGGAGGTCCTTCGAGTGATTTTGTATACTGCATTGTTTTTATAATTAAATAATTCCGTACCTATTATAAGTTTCTAAACATTAAAAAAAGAAAAAAGAAAAAAAGAAATCAGTTATTTAATTAGCTCCTTCATTTCAAAATTGATTTCAGTATAGAATTCCTGACATACATACAAAAATTCATCCCGATATCTCTCTGATACAAACTTAACGTATTTCCCGTAATTTCCTTCAAACAGGACATGGGGTGTAAATCAGATAAATTGCAATTTTCACCATAAGTTTTTCTTTGCAAATTTATTCGCTGATGTGATTGAACCATGAAATTCGAAATTAGATTTGAGCACACATTTGGGTTGGATCTGAA
Source organism: Dioctria linearis (assembly GCA_963930735.1). Classification (NCBI taxonomy): domain Eukaryota; kingdom Metazoa; phylum Arthropoda; class Insecta; order Diptera; family Asilidae; genus Dioctria; species Dioctria linearis. The sequence continues at coordinate 34,945,976 of OZ005741.1, forward strand.
CTTTACGAGATTTTTACACCGTAAAGAATTTTATGACCAACACAGCTGACACACGAAATAAAATGAAAATCAAATGCGCGAATGGGAAAAATCTCTGTTCTCGGTGCGTTTATATAGGGAGGAAATCCTATTGAATTTGGGAAGATCCCATGAAAATGGTGGTAACTGGTAGATTGATAAGCTGTAGTTTGTCACACCTTTCATAAGTTTTACGACTTCCTTATATAAAAAAAAAATATCAGCTTTGTTTTACTGAACAACTCGAAGTCGTAAAATTGTGATGTTGTTTTTTTTTATGATTTTTTTTTTAAATGTTCTTGACAGAGAGAAGGTGAAAATATCGAAATTTTACTTAAATACCTCAAGTTAGCACAGGTCGTTCTGTCGTAATTTTTATTACAATCAATTATAGACAAAAGGACTGATTTTAATTGATTTATCTCCTTGCACAATTTCTCTATCTTCTTTTGAATTCTTTAACACGTCTTCAATATTTGAGAATTGAATTTTTTGAATGTAAACCATCCGTGTACAGGTTTTTTTGCTTTCATTTCCGCTTGTGATTTGGATTAGTCAGCTATTTTATGTGACCAATAATATAAAAAAGGGTTGAATTTGAAATTAGGAAGAAAATCTTTACAACAACGGTTGTTAAAAAGTCCTGCAAACTCCTTTCGATGTATAAAAAAACATGAGGGTGGAGTGTTCCTTAAATGAGGTGGATACATAGTGGATGATTTTAAGGATACAACCAAAAGGTACCTACATAGAAAAACTTTTCCTTAAACACCATCAATCTTAGTTCTTTGTTCTCATTGATTGCCGAATAAACAAGTTACTCCTTCATGTTCTTTAGTTCCTCAAATTCTCCAGTTTTTTTCTTCTTACTCTTGCTCGTTATCCTTTTTATGAACCTGTTGCTTACGTTATGTTTGTAGTGTGTGTTATAAAAGAATTCAGTAGTAAAGATTATCACTAGAATATTTAGGGAACTATTAAGACTATTATAAAAGTAGATACAGAGCACAAGCAAAGTTCAGAATAATTTTTTTTCAAGACGAGGAAAGGACATTTTGTTTTTTTATATTACAGATATGAAAAATATCAGAAATGAGTTAGATAGTTTCGAATTTGGAATAAAACCAGGTTTTATTTCTGAATTCGTCTATCTTGGATTTTTTTAAGGGGAAGAATTACATATATTTTGGATAGATTAATGGGTTTTTTAATTCAAAACGTTAACGCATCCATTTTTTATCTCATGGGTTTTTATGCACATGTTCGGTTAGAACAAAGATGGTACTATTCACTAGGAAATGGCTAATATAAGAGTTTCGACTACCAAGGTTGGGTAACACCAACTTAACCCTATGCTTGGTGTCACACTAGACTCAAAGCTGAGTTGTAGGAGTAATATACTAAAATAAAATGCGTGAAAACATCCAGTGTGGCTTTTTTTACACATGTAAGAAAATCTTTAGCATTGGAGCTATGAACCCAAGGTCCATAGTCTAGTGTACGGCACTCAAGAAGAAATATAATCTATATGGGTAGTTGAAAATCCAGACAGCGGCAGCCTGGGTATAGCTGGGTGCTTACGCAGCACACCATGGCTGCACATTGGAGGTAATGCTCGATATATTTCCAATGGGCCTCTAATTTAGGCATATAGTAGTTGCCAGCGCAATCAGACTTAAATCAATGAGTTGTTGGTAAGATAGGGCATGTGACATTCCAATATTCTTTGGACAATAGACTGCATTGATAGCAATGTAGTAACAGACTTCCAAATGCCTACTCTAACTTTTAGTAGGGGTTACAGTATATTGATACACACTACCTGCGATTGGGAGGGGAATGAGAGACTTGAAACAGTACAAATATCTATTTTTACACATACGTCGAAGCCAAATACAGGTACAGGAGAGGAACTATACTCCAGCAACTATGGTACTACTGCTGGTATATATGCGTCTAGAGAGTCGGATTTATATGTATATATCTGCATAAATAACATGACAGCCAAATAGAAGAGCCACACTGAGATGTTGGATGCTGTGATGGTAAGATCAGAGCTGGTGCAGTTATGGAAAGACAGCCTAGTATATCTATACTATTTAAGCTTACCTTATGCTGGGTGCCTGATCAAAGAAATATCGAGAACAAAAAGGTAGTGGATGAGCTAACAAAAAACTGTTCCGAATTGGATAACTCAGATGCATTATCATAGGTAAGTATCCCAATGGAAACTCCTAAAAGCGACATCATCAATGACAACTAGATTAAAGCTTATCATCGGTGAGTCTTGTATCGGCGGATGTTGGTGTGCGGATGGGCAGGAGATTGTCCGTAACGTGTAACGTGCGCTTATCGACAGAGTAGTCTACATGGGGGTACGGGATGGTATGCGTGCGCTTACTGATTCTCGGGCCAACACGATTAACGTGTGCTTGCCGTTGAACTAGCCAACACGACTTGCGGATAGGTCTGGACGGGAGATATGTCAGGTCGAGCTGCTGGGAGGCAACTGACCAATCTATCGGTGCTGACTGACTTTTATAACCAGTCTTCTGGTAGTCCACTGGTGGGGGTCAACTCTTCTTACTTTGGACTTGTCTTCTAGCGGTCGGATATTTTGCTTGACTGTGGTTTCGACTTGTGTCTACTTGAACGCTCCGTGATCGACTGAGTAATTTCATTACTGGCTGCCGGCTATTTATAGGCAGACTGGCTGATGGTGTCGGGTGTAGAATGTTCGCTTCTACTATCACGCCACCAGAACGGGACATTACTGAGCTGCTGATCAGTAGTGTGCTCTTCTTTCGGCGGCTGGCTTAATTTGTCGCCTGATTGCTGCTAGATGACTCGTTTTTGCTGGTGTCTAGATAGAATATATGTAACTTCGTTACAGTCTTCTTAGGAAATTGAATCCGTTCGTCATGTATTTTATGAGTGTCCTGCTACAGCAACTAAAAGAGGAGGGCTACGTGGTAGTTACTTCTGCTCGGAGTTGAGCTGCAAGACAAAGAGCTCAGATGTATCTGGAGTTTCATTAGAGAACCAGAGTGGATCTGGGGTGTTCCTAGGAGAATAAATGGACCCATCAGTGGCCTAAGTGATGCAGGCTAAGATCTTGAGTTTCATTAGAGAGCCAGAGTGGATCTGGGGCTGTTCCTAGGAGAATAAATGGACCCATCAGTGGCCTAAGTGATGTAGGCCAAGCTTTTCTTGGCAGCTAACCTAACTAGTTCAGGATGAAACCGACTTCAAAATATATGAATTTTCCATATATAGGGTAAATATGGGATAGATACCCCCATCCCTAGGCCCTATACCTTAACTATATTAAAAGAAATGGTAAATGTATAGAAAACGATTGAAATAGAGGAGTGTGCAATTAAGAACCTAGCCAGTTCTTGCGCATTTCTATTATAATTTTGGGATGCCTTTCATTTCAGCTTCGCAAGGAAATACATAACTAAAGCAATTGTTGTCAGAGCAGATCGGTTGGAAGAAAATCTCCGGAGAGTGATAAAAGAAGTCTCAGTTGGACTGCAGAAGGATTTGTACCGTGCTAATTGGATTAGAACCACAAGATATACATTTAGTTAGTCCTGTGTCTCACCTTTTTTTAGTATTTATATATGAACAGTTTGTGATCTAAAAACTAATAAATGCCTTCGAAATATATTTAATTCTAACATCAGTAGATGGAGAACGAGAAAGATTTGCATCCAACATTAAATAACTTGCTGCTGCTGGTTTCCATTTTTCTTAAGATTCTATTTCAATAATCTTCAATATTTAAAAATTTTTTTCTCATCATTGTCTGAAATTATTTAGATAATTTGACACCAACTGAACCGCATTAACCTCTAATATGATCAAAGGAAATTTCATAAAAATATTTTCTTTAGATCAATAAAAAAAAAGACATTTTCTATAGTTAGGCCTATCCTTTATCTCCATCATTCACTTAAGTATAAACCCATATTAACTGAGAAGAAATGTTTCAGCAAATATCTTACCTTTCATACTTAAATAACTTTTTCATAGAAAATGACTTTCGCATATTTGATGTCTTGTTACGAATTGTATGACTCCTACGAGGACTAGTTGCTGGGAGATACTCTGGTACTTTTGTCAGGAGTGGAGTTTTTAAGGATGAAACGAGATAAGAAAATAAAATGAAACAATAACAAAAAACCAATATGTAGGTACTATAGAGAAAATTCTTGGCAGAAATGTATGTGTATTCCTGAAAGTAGGGAATGTATAGATAAAAATTGGTAAAATTCCATCATTCTTTAAAGTGTATTTATAGGAAAACAATTCTTTTTTTGTTGAGATATTGAAAGCTTCCAAGGAGGAATTATTGAACTTGAATAAATCTTGAGTGAAAAATATTGTAAGACAATTTAAGACATTGATCCCAGTCAAGCGAGTCATTGCGATTTGATCAAGGACAGGTAAAGGAAAAACATAGAAAACAGAGCTGCATTTTGTACTCTTGTATTAATGTCTTGATGTACTCTTGTCAAAATTCTAAATATGTCAACTGTAAAAGTAGTGAACAACCTGAAGGGCAATAAATTGCCTAAGTTTTTCAACCTACAAAACACGAATAACTTCAACTAATTATTCAAATTCCGTCAAAGCTTTAAATTGTCGGGAATCTGTCCCTGCATGAAATGTAATCGTTACTGGTTCGATTCTGTCAATTACTTCCTGCATTATAAAATATTGATATTGCATTAGTTTTACATTAATTACAGCTTCGATAATTATATTATTTGACCCAGGTAAAACTAGTCTTTATCTTCTTCCATACTTTTATGTGTGTTCACTCAGAAGGATCAAATTTTCTATGAGCGATAGTTGGAGTCAAGTCAAGTAAAAAAAAGGTTGGTGAAGGGGGGTGAGGTAAATATGTTTTTATAGTTTTGTTGAATCTAAAGATTGTGACAAATAATATGATTGAAAATAATTAAATTCCTGTCGCCTTATGAGCAATACATCGGATAATGGTTTCAAGTTTTTTACATAGCTAGTCATTGGAATTGCCTTCTTATTTTTTCACGATCTGCTTGTTTTTGAAAAAGAAGTGCTTAAATGCAGTGCGCAAAGCAATGTCTTTATGTTCTTTACAGAGTCCAAGAAATTCGATTGTGGAAATTAGTAGTGAAAGCCAAACGGCCAAAATCTAAAAATTTGTCGAACACGCTCTTCGGCATTAAAAGAACATCAGTGATATGAATATTCCATAGAACCATAAGTATCTTCTTAATGGTGAGCTTTCTGTTGTAAACGACTGCCAATTGGAAAAAGATAAATTTATAATAAAGTAAGTGAATACAATATGCCCACCCTAATAACTGAAATATAATTATACATCAGTGTGTTGTAGATTTGCGATGTAAAGCAATACAACGTCATCATTGGTCATCACCAAGTTATAAGCAGGAGCGCTATGAAATAATTATACGCACAAATACTAACCCACGTCTCAGTATCATCAATGAACGATTAGTCTGTAAGTTAGTCAGTAGTCAGTCTGTACGGGAAGAGAGGGTAAAATGACATGTTGGGTAAGATGACGAATCATTCATTACATGAGATTGCCGGCACTAATTCTGTGATTTGTACAGGATAAAGTCGGCTCAGCTTGCGCAGTTAAAGAGAAACTAACATCAGCAAAAATCTGTTATTCATGCAATAGTGTCTCATGTGTTCATATGCAAGTTCATTGTAAAATTAGATTCGAAAAAGTTGGGTTGTCATCAAATTTGGTAAGTTTTTGAATTTCCACCCAAGTGTTTTCTTAAATTATATGATTTTCGTTACTTGAATTATCGTAAATTTCAAATAAAATTTAATGCAATATTTTTTATCACTTTAATTTATAAATGGTTGTTTCGGGTAATTTGGCGAATTCAGCATGCGGGCAAGATGACGAACTTGGTATCTCACCCGAATCATTCACAGATTTTGTTGTGACCATTTGTATTGAAATTGTATTGAAATTATATGGAAGAAGACGAAAATAATAATAATTTCGTGGCGGCAGAATTTTGCGTGATCTGTAATGGCACTAGAAACAATTAAGACCAATTCTTATGATACCCTACTAGATGAATGAAACTTCGTATGGTAACCCACCTGAGCAATTTTGATTTTTGAAGTGGTCTTCGCATATATTTCTAGAACGGTTCGTCGGACAGAAAAAATGATTATAACCAGGTTCAAAGGATTTCATATTCTAAACAAGTTTTTAGTACAATCGTTTTTACAGTATACGTAAAAAACCTAAATTTTTATATGGCAGCACCAACAAAGGGTTGCCCGATTTGTCCATTTTTGTTTTTTTTCTAAGTTCCAAATTTCAGCTCTCTATGTCGACGTGTTCTCAGGCAGTGTCCAAATATATAGTGGAAAACAAAATTTTTGTATGGCAACCCCACGAAGGAGTTGCCCGATTTGTCTTATTTTTGAACTTTATTTTACTTTTTTTTGAAAGTCCGTGTACAAAATTTCAGCTCTCTAAGTATACGCGTTCTGGAGCTATCGCGCGCACAGATAGACAGACTCACATGCAAAAATCAAAATAACTTTTAATATTATGCGTGTGGGGATACAAATGAAATGACAAACTTAGTATAACCTTTAGATTTCATTTAGGATATAAAAATGAGATATGGTATTTCTGTTCAGTATGTCGTAAATGGGTCCATGCCACGTGTAGTTGAGCACCTCCGGCAGAAGCGAAGTGCAAAGCGTATGTATGCGAATTTTATATACATAACATTATATATGTGAATTGATTTTGTTTTTCATTTCTTTTTTTCTGCGTTCTGCGTCAGCGCAAGCGAGCATAAGATGACGAATTTGACGCAGCTTATTTGGCGTCGCGTGCAAAGCGGGCATAGTCTTGCTTCTTCATTAATGTAGAAGTATTTAGTAAGTATTCAAGTGCATACGTTAAGGTCCTTAACTTTCTTACCATCTGATGATCTTAAACTAAGTATTATACAGAAATATATAATAATCTAGATCAGGGGTTCCCAAACTCTTTCACTTCACGGCGCACTTACAGGTATAGTATTTTGTAACGGCGCCCTTGTCAAAAATGAAATGACACTAATAAGGCATAGAAATTAAAACAACTTTTTCAAAAGAATAATATAATATAATTCACAGAAAAATATGAAAATATAAAAGGTGAAAACTTTCAATGACAAATTAGTCAATGCGACGTGTGAGCTTGCTGATCTCCACATAATTTTTCAAATCGCGGAATAAGGCTTGATACTGCTACTCTCATTTCTTGCTCCACATTGATTTTTGAGCGATATTTGCTCTTTATTACAGATACAGCTGAAAATCCGGCTTCGCATAAATAGGATGTTGCAAAGGGAATGAGAATTCTTAAAGCTTTTGAACTTGGAGTTGGATATTCCTTTTTGATCGATATCCAAAATTCCATCAAATCGGAACAAGCAAATTTTGTTTTAAGACTGTTGTCACAAGAGAGTTCAATGAGATTCTCTTCTTCTTGCGAAGTGAACTCTGCTGAAGCTTGAGCATGGAAAGGATCTTGGATCCACGCAAATTTTTCGACATTATCTGCCTCAAAGTATTTTGCAAACCATTCAGTGAGCTTTGAAAGATGATTCGTGAAAAGGGACAACAAGTCTTGTGAAACAGTGATATCATTAGAGGCCGCGTATTTGTGCAATTCAGGGAAACAATCTTAACGACTATCCTCATTAATTTTTCTTATCCACAACTGCAGTTTTTTCCTAAACGCCGCAATCTTTTCCAAAAGTTTCAAGATGTGCATGTTATTGCATTGCAGAGACAAATTCAAAGCATTTAGTTTGTCAAATATATCGCACAAATATGCTAGTTTTAGCAAAAAGTCTGGTTCGACGAAGTACCTTGAGCTTGCATGACCTTCCTCTTGCAGAAAAGGGTGAATTTCTTGATTTAATTCGAATGCACGTGATAAGACATTTCCACATGAAAGCCATCGTAAACTGCAATAGTATAGCAAGGCCATGTGTTCAGCTCCCATGTCTATGCATAGTTTTTTGAACAATCTGGCTTTTAGTGGCCTAGTTTTTATATAGTTTACTACGTCTATGACACGTTCTAATACCAAGTTCAATTGAGAACTCATCGACTTTGATGCAAGTGCTTCCCTATGGATGATGCAATGGGTCCACATAGCATGCGGTGCTTTGCTGCGAATAAGCGCCCGTAATCCACCATGGCGACCAGACATTGATCGAGCACCATCAGTGCAAACACCGATGCACTTTTTCCAATCCATATTATTTTCTGTTATAAACTTGTCAAGTATCTCAAACAAGTCTTGAGCTTTTGCGCTTTCAATGATACTTTTGCAGAACAGAAGGTCTTCAACGATAATATCATCATCCAGAAAGCGTACATAACAAATAAGGTGAGCATCTTTGTTACTGTCAGTGGCCTCATCAAGATGCATTCCAAATTCCTTGTCCTTCATTTTCTGTATTAATTGATCATTGAGATCTTCAGCTATATGATGAATTCTTCGACTAATAGTGTTGTTAGACAAAGGTACCATTGAAATTAGTTTTCCCGCTGATTCTCCCACCATAATATTAACCATGTCAAGAGCAGCCGGGAGAATAAGCTCTTCTGCGATGGTGTGAGGTTTTTTGTACTTCGCCACTCTATATGCCACCTTGAAAGATGCTGGCAGTGCGTTGCTAGGTACTGAGGCTTGTTGATTGAACACATTTTTTTGCTTTTCTAAATTTTGCAACTTCCTGCTAAAAAAACCGCGAGATTTTTCAACCATGGTGGGGTGAATGGTCTCGAGATGTCGCTTTAGCTTACTTGGGACCATACTCTCTGGCGCAAGAATATTCAAACTGAGCACACACTGCGGTCTTTCTTCATTGTTTACTTCTACTGAAGTAAAGCCAAAATTCAAATAACTTTCATCGTATTTACGATATTTACGTTTTTTTGCTCCTCCACCACTTGTCAATGCTTTATCAGTCTCACTTGAACTGTTGACCTGTCTTTTTAATAAATATTTTTCCATTTTGCGACCGAATTTTCACATAAACACAAATAAAACACAAATAAAACACAAATAAACGCAAAGCGACAGACTTAAAACAAAACAAACGACCTGCTCTCACGTGCGTATGTTTCGTATTGAGTGAATGTGGGACAATCGCGGACTGGCTGAGTGGGGGCGCTGCGAGGGAGAAGAGGGGTGTCGTTGTAAGAGCGTAAGTACCTATCAACAAACGCAGCAAGCGATGCATACAGCGCGCGCGATTTGAATTTTTGCGCGCAAGATTTGAATTTTTTAGTTTGTTTGGGGAGTAAGCAGGAGCGCCTCGCGGCGCCCCTGTTTATTCCACACGGCGCCCTAGGGCGCCGCAGCGCACACTTTGGGAATCCCGGATCTAGATGATGATGTAAAAGGTCTAAAGGCTTAAAGCAAAGTTATTATCAGGGTCATCCAAAATGCGAAAACTATGATATTGTCGACAGTTTGGTCAATCGCAAATACCATTTCGAAAGATTTCTTTCATACTCAGTCAGACTAATGTTGAAGTCTGGCATAGACAGTTAAAAATCCTGGTTGGAAAAAGACCTATCAGTATTTATTAAGTCATTCAGAATTTGTCAAGAGAACTTACTGTTGTGGAATGCAACAAGTGTGAAAAATGTAAAATCGAGCGAGAAAATACCACTGAAGTAATCTTCAATATTAAAATGTAAGAAGATTAAAAGAATTATAAAAAGGCGAGGATCTCTTGAAAAAATACAATAATATCTTAGATTGATAGTCCATAATATTTCTCTAAGCTTTGTATGTGATTATTTTTTGCATTCAAACCGAATTTTTAAATTTCATGTATTTTCTATTTCTTCCAAGAGATTTGTGTACTCTGCTACATAATCTACAGCAACCTAGCTCTTCGCTGAAAGGATATTTCTTACATACATATTTCCACATAATACACAAAATACAAAAGGATTTTTCAATAATGCATATTTTACAAATTAACATACATTAAACTAATTTGTTGAGCAATTCTAAAGTTCGAAATTTTAGTATTCTGAAACTGCGTAATAGAGATTTTCATTTTTACTTTTATTAAATAATTTTTATCCACCCACTAACCCTTGACTAAATAATTTTATGCATACGGACGACGTTCGTGACGAAAGTAGGAAATTTTGAGAGGAGTTTTAGAAGAGTTTAAGAAGAAGGAATATATTAAAAATTCTTTTAAAATAAATAATTTTTATAAATAAATTGCACTAAAAAATAAGAACTAAGTTTATTTTATCAGTGATATACACAAGAAAAGTTTGGGCTGGGCATGAGTTGCAGTTAGACAACTGCGATTATATTAGTTATGGATGCCCAAACTTTTCTTCTGTATATGTCTGAAAAAGAAAAAATTATTTTTTACTTTTTAGTGTAATTTATTTTTAAAAGTTATTTATTTTAATATATTTTATTTTGTTTGTTTTGCATTTCACAACGGTTACTCCAGTGATTCGGAAGGGAGATAGCTTTCAAATTCATACTAAAGATATGAGATTTGTCGTAGTTGTGGTTTCGAGCGGGCGTTTTAGGGCAAGTTTTCAGTAAAAGAAATTTCAATTGTGGTTCTTGTTTTTATTAATTTTCGAGGCTTCTGATTTATCTGTAACCTTCTGGAACCCCATTTGGTAAGAGTTGAAAAAGGTGCTGGTATTGGTATAACTTGGTCACAAACCAATTGTGAGCTCAGACATCTCTGCCACCTAGAGGGTCGGTGGAGAATCTTAGGAATGAATCTACGGTTCCCAACATAGGGGAAAATAATGGAAATAATAATATATAATAATTATATACTAATTAAATATATATATTTTAAATAAATAAATAAAAAAAATGCTTCTGGATTATGGCTGTCAGTATGCGTTTATCGCCAGGCTGGTTGACTTCCACCTACATATATTATCAAATTCTCCATCTCGTGGCACGGTGGACCTAACCGCTAAACTAGGATGCCTTGCTCAATGCTTAGCCGTGTTTCAAATATATATGTACATACATACTTATAACGCAGTACAAATCTCATATGAATTTTTGATGACTGGATAGCACTGGTCCCCTCCACATTCATTTTAATTCTCCTGAATATTTTTAAAACATTAAACAAATGTAGGTTCAGTTTGCCCTGCCATTATACATATACATTTATATAATTATACAAAGAATAGATACATATATACTATAAGTATGTATGAATATCAAAATATTAGGTCTCATAAAGAATTCATGATAAAAACGAACTTTTCTTGTAGATACATACATTTATAATTCGATTCACGTTTTGACTTCCGAACGAAATATACCGCTTAACAAGATAAGTCGACAAAGGACTTTGAATTGTCTTACACAGACTACTCCCACTTCCTTCGGAGTAATTAAAATTTTGGACAAGCTTAAGCAAATAATTTCTTTTATGTAATGGCGAGTAAGAGAGAGATTATTTTATTTATTTTTTCTGTTCCACTAGCTTTAGGCAAAGGGCTCTGGTAAAGAACCGCTTATCTTAGAAAACAAGTCTCTGTTCCTTTCTGTATTAAAGGAAATCATTTCAGCTAAAGGTATCATTCAAATCCTTGGGTTTTCGACCCTTTATACGATGACATTCTATACCAGTTGTATATAGATAGGTAATGAGTTTAATACTTATCCTTGTATACTTTAGCGATTTTCTTCTTCGTCGTTTCTCTTCTTTCAACCGTTCAATTTCCGAGATTGTTCTTAAATAGTGGAATCCCCCTTTATCTTTGTAGCCCAGCCACAAGAACAGAGCCCCCCTTTCACCATCTCACAGTACCATCAATGTTATACGCCCTCTCTCGAAGTTATCAGGCTCCATTGGCATCGGGTTCACATTTCATTCATATCTTTTTATACACTTGAGATACATCTTCTGAATGGGGGTTTATATTCTATTCGTTTCTATGTAGTTCGCTTGGCGTTACTTTATCCTCGAATTACGTGTAATCCGATGGCAATCCGAAACCTTTTCAGATGATTATACGCTAGAAAAAAGGATTTTGCTTCCATTTCAATCTATTTTATGCTGATTGTTGTCATTAGATAAAAAGTTTGTTCTGTGGGAGTATGATTTGAAATATGATAAAAAAAAATGAAGAGAACAAATTAGACTGTAACATAAGAGGTTTTTTTTTACATATCCATCTTTAAGACTTTTACGGATTACTATGATCTCATTTTTATTTATGCATAAGGTCTTGGTTGTAATAGGTTGTGATTGAGTAGGTAAACTTTTTTATTATTTCGACTGCTTAAGCTGATGTCAAACTACTAACTGTCGAGATGTAGTTTAGAGTATTATGAATTTGTAGAATTTGTTTTATTTATTTTTTTTTAATCCTATGGATAGATTGGAAAAGGTTGAGAACCCTAAGGCTTTTTAGAACTTGAATCGCTATAAGGCCCATTGTTGACCTTCCATATTTATAAGTCATATGCATTTAAAACACGAAAATCCCAGTTGGATGTTTTAACAAAGTTTACGATTGGCCCCCAAATCTTTCCTTCGAACTTCATCTAGTTCATTTAGTAGGTGGTAGCCAAGGAATCTGTATCGTTTACTAAAGGGACCCGGATAGTTGGAGAGAAAGTGATTCACCGTTTCGGTTTCCTTTTTGTATTTTCCGCATATAGAGTTGTCAACAAATCCCATCCTATGTACGTCGTCCCAGAGAAATGAGTATTCAGTAAGAATTGAAACTAGGCTTCTCAGGATTGGTTTGGAAAGTCCCAGTAGCATATTTGTTTACTTTGGATTAAGTTTCCCCTACAGTTTTTTTGTAGTCCTACTCGTGGCGTCATTTAACCAAGACGATTATTTTGGCAGTCGGTACAAGATAATATTTTAGAGATTAGGTGTTTTGGTTCAATCCCGGTTGTGGAAATGGAGGTCTCGAGCAAGTTCGCCTGCTTATATTGCTGTGGTCTGGTACCCATAATACGAGTACCTCATTATATCGAGAAAGGAAATTAAGGGGAGGTTAGCGTTCATAACGATGAAAAATTAGATTTTTTTTACACAATTATCATCCTTAAAGTGTTTAGAACACGTTGGTAAAAGGATATTTTCATATCTGAAGTATTATAGAATGCACAGCCTGTTGAATGCGAAACCGTCCGCCGGCTAGAAAACAGATAACTGAGGCGCTCGGAGCGTGCTTGCTGGGGAGACCTTTTCACGCTACCTGAGGTACCCTCATAAATTTCGGGAACCCGTTCAGATTTCGCATAATTAGTTCTTAAAGGAAGAAAAGCGGCCACTGTATGGTGTTGGAATAGCTGGAGTAAGCGGTCAAAGATTTTTTATAGCGTTAAACTTTAGATTAGTTTTTCTGAGAACAAAATTTTTCAGCGCGGCTAAACAGCTTCAACGGATGAACCGATTCACATCGATCTTTGCGCAATTGAAAGGAAATTCAATTTGCGGGCCATCAGGAAGCGATTTTTGTCAAAATTTTATTTACAAATAGTTTGTTCGTCCGTTGAAGAAAAAAAAACAGGGAAAAAATGTTTTTCTTTCAAACGGCCAGCATGTTTTTATTCAGAGGTTTTTTCGAAAACGAAAACCGGTGAGGCCCCCAAATTTTATCAAGTTTAATCATTTTCACCCCTATTTATTTCGAATGAATTGTCAGCGCTATGGAGCGCCTCCTGCAGACCAAAACACGCCGTGCACGGTTTCGATTGATGGATGCTGGAGCCGCCATTTTGGATTTCTTTTTATAAATAAAATTAGAATTTACTTTCCATTGATAGAAGAATAAAATACGTTAAAATCTATTTCCAAAAGTATTTATTTTATGTAAAAAAAAAAACCACTCGACGGTAACCTAAGGATGGTTTTACACTCCAGTACCTGTTGGAGGTTGCAACGGGCTTTGGCAAGACTTTGAGATAACTTGGCTACCATAATAGATGGAAATCTCTTTGTTCTCTTTATCTGAATTGAAAAGTTACCTTCCCATTTTTAGGATGACTCTGCCTGGAACACCGTCTCAATAGTTGGAGCACAGAGTTTGATTCCCATTCTGCCCCAGATGGGATTTTTACATTGAAGTTGGCTTTTAGCATAGTCTTGAGGATGTTATCGCTACTGTGATGTTATGATGGATTAGTGTGGAACTCTTGTTCCAGGGGTGATCCAGATCTCGTTGAGATGCCATCTTAGAGCTGCATCTCCTTTTTGATGTAAATTTGCATGGGGTGTATGTTAATGGTAACTTCAAAGGCCTTAGTACTATCGGGTAACGCTAGTATGTACCCATAGGATCCTTTGCAATTTTAACCCCATACTAATATTTAAATAGTACTCAGATCATTTATTACAATTTTTATTATGTAGGTAGCTACATGATTTTCTCTTGTATAAATTTTTCATAATTTGTGATTTTCTTCTATACATTGCGTAAAATTATTCGAGCAAAAAGAAAAGAGTAAATAAAGTAAAACAATTTAACTTTTACTTAAGTTTTATTAAGGAATTTTTAACTTTCTCTGATGCAGAAATATTTGCATCCTACTTTTGTATTTAAAAAAAAAAACCTAAAAAAGAAAATGCAAAAGTTTTCTATAACTTTTTTTGTATCCTCGTTGAAATAACCTTTATGCGAGTTTATAATTAACTCTCCTTCTATATCCCTTGCCATGGTATTTACACATTTTCGGCTACATTTTGCCTTAAATCGCTTAGGATGTTTCTAAACAAAAACAAACAAAAAAAACTCTCCGAGGAAAATGCTCCTTTAAGGCTTCTCTGTAAAGAAAATTCTGTATAATGAAACTCGTCATTAAGGGTAATCTTAAAGTTTCATAATATCCTCAAAACGTCAGTGCATAAGAAATAGACAGATCCAACGATATTTTTTTTTACCACGGAAACTTTTTGAATTAAAATTGTTATAGCAATACAGAGAGGTACTATAGTTACTATTAGTTCTTTTCTGAAGTCATTTAATTAGCGAAAACAAAAATAAAACAAAAAAACCATCAGAGAGATAATACCAAGGGTCAGGCTAAAGGCTACGCATTAAAATTAATTTTTTAGTGGTGTTTCAGAAGGTGTTTGTGGTTATTTTTTATTATTTAATATGAAATTTCTGTTGAACACTGACAGTTGACAGAATACTTGCGCTATTATTCCTTAACAATGTCTTTCCAAATTCAATCGACACAGTAACGTAGTATGATTGAAAGATATCATATGCGCGAAATTAAGTGCTCATACGGAGGGACAACTATAGATATATAGGCTTATGCCTCTGCGAAATAAAATATGAAATTTTTGACTATGTCGGTATTGTAGTAATGTATGGTGATGGCAGTTGCCTACGGTCATGTATAAAGAATTTAAGTGCTCATACAAGTCAGAAAAATAAAATCTCAAATATTAGCCCAATGAGTATAGGACGTTGTAGTTGGTGAATATTGGGGGTCAAGCATGTATGTTAGTAGTGCTTATATGGTTCGTATGCATGGTCAGCTATAAGATTACCGACGTGATTTCCGTAATCTCTAGCCTCTCCAGACTTGAATCGGGGCATATCTTAACCTTCACCTGGTCCCCGCTGACAGCGCCTATTATGATTGTGTTTGCCTGTATAGGATATATACAATCTTTTTAGACGTTGCAAATAAGATCTTATGTCCGAATGGAGTAACTAGTCCCATTTATAAAAGGATATCTACATATAAAGATACCACTGGGAGTACCCACGACCTTATGGTCATGAACTACGAAGCTATACCAATTGGGTAGCCGACATTGCTAACTTGGTATCGCGGGGTTGAGGAGCCCCGAATAGTGCCACTATATAGTAGTGCTATTCGCCACAACATAGAGAAGGCCCCCTTGTGGGAGCATCGTGGTGGCTGTGGTAGCCCATATGTAGGCAGAAAAATTGTGTTTGAGTCTGCATGACTTAGGTGGACATTTTTCTTTGAACATAAGAGTACAATTGCATGGAGTTGTGCTGCGTTAATCGGGTGCCATGATCCAGAGATCGGCAGAGATTTTAGATGGGTCTTGCTTTCACCAGTAAGTTCAATGTCAGACAGAATATAATATTTTTTGCCTCATCAGGGCGTTGATTGTCGCCTAAAATACTAATCCGTGTATTAAGACTGCCATGAGATTAAGATTAACAGACAACAGACTAACTCCCGACAGATTTCTGTAGATACCGAGATTAGGATGTGAACACCATGATTTTAAATCACCCAGCTGAATGGAGTCCATAATATGTTCTGGAAGTTAATTCAACCAAAGTGAAAAAAATGGCATTGACAAAACACTAGCATCATTTCCGATTCAAACATAAACAGCGGGTGAATTAAGATAGTGTGGAGCTTTTATTTTCCTCAGTAGCTTAATTACTCAATCTGACGATAGAGGAAAGGACACCAATTTCGAAATAAACTGTTTAAATGTCACGAATATATAATAAAATCTCTGTAAGAACAAAACTTCGGATATTTACTTTTAATGTGAAACCAATTGTTCAGAAGTTAGTAAAACATAAACTGTTAATTGGAGGAGTACTTGAACTTAGAACATACTAAGGCAAGTATATAAAAAAAATCATCAGTGTGGTTATCTCTGATCGCCTACCACAGAAGTTTGATGATAGAGGTCACAGAATTACCCGTATAAATACAAGAACTTCTATGGTAGGCAATTAGAGATAACCACACTGATGAGACCTCTCTGATCGCTGGATCGAAAAGTTCGATATTTTTTCTGCATCTCAATGCATTTTGTAAATTCATTGAGGAAAAAAAAACATTGTTTTCCAATGAATTTCAGTCTAATAAAGACGAAAAATTTCCAGCTTAAAGTTTTACTTGAGTTATCCGAGTGCCATACAGCATCAAGGGGAATAATCACCTAATTTGAAAATTGCAATGAGAATTCTTGCTACCATATAATTCACTCTTGCTTTTATTAAAATGTATTTATATGGGCAATTGGGTGACCTCTATCAACGAACTTCTGTGGTAGGCGATCAGAGGTAACCACAATGACGGGGCCTCTCTGATTGCTAGGTCGACAAGTTCGATATTTTTTCTGCATGTCATTGCATTTTGCAAATTCATTGTGGAAAAAACATTTTTTTTCTTCTGTCTAATAAAGGCGAAAAATTTCCAGCTTAAAAAGTTATTATATTGGAATAGGATTTCACTGATTCCAGTCTGGGATAGGAATGGAGACAGGATTGATTAGAAGAAAATTACACGATCCGATACACTAATAAATAAATATATTTCTTTAAATGTTCCATAAAACAAATTCTTCTTGAATATTAATGTTCCTCTATGGTAGTGAGAAGTGGAAGCAAATTCATAATGCACAAACTGCATTTCTTCATATATTGCAGTTTGCGTCGTATCCACAATATACACTGGCAAGATGAAGTACAAAAACAACGATTTATGCAAGTGTTCTAACTAGACAGGATTTGATGATAATAAAAAAGAAGAATGTGGAATTGTATTTCCTATATAAGCTCAACACAACACCATTGCTTAAGCAATATCTCGGCTGGAACCGGTAAGGAACCCGTTGAGACAAAGAGACTAAGAAGTACTTAGAGCAGACAAATTATGACTGAATTCGGATCATCTGGGGACACTAGAGTGTGTTGAAGGCTATAACACAAATAAAAATTTGATGCAGCATCACTGTTACTCCGCCCTATGTTACTAAAGACATTTGAGGAGTTTGATTTGTATGCTTAATTGTGGATGCGGTCGCGAAGTAACAGACGGGAAAAAGCAAAGATTTCAGACATGAGGCATATTTTGACTATTTACATTTATGAAAATGTTTAGCCTTAGCGAACGAATCAATGCAAATAACTGTGATTGTGACTAATCCGCTATCCGCTAATCTTACTATTCTCCCTGCGTTCTACTGCAATGCAATGTAAATGAAAATTCTCTTAAACAAAGTATACAAGCGCTGTTGCTTTGACGACCCACCACTTGCCACCCCGGTGGGTCGTCAAAAAGCCGAGAATTGTTGTACAATTTGTGAGAGTGGGTCATAATATCACCACCGGAAAGTGGCGGATCGTCAAAAAGCAGAGAGTTTTCGTAGAATTTGTGAGACCGCGTCGCAATATTACCAATGATCTGCCATAAAAAGGTTTGCATAATAGAAGATGGATATTCTTCCTGTTATATGTTCTTTGGTTAAACTAAACATGAACCAAACACTGGACAAAATGACATGCAATTCAACGTAGAACAAAAAAATTAAGTTCATATTATGTAGATGTTTTTTTTAATACATGCTTAGAAACGTCCACGACAAAATGCTCAGCATTTTCGCTAATAGTAGCGCACATGCGATTAATTGCTTCGTTCAAGCTAGAGTTAAATCTGGCGGAGTTTACATGCAATCGAGGTAATCTTCTCAAATTTTTCCAACTATAATGGAAAGGGATTTTTTTAAATAGCAACGAAGAATCAATATTTGAATTTAAGAGTTGATGCACAACAGCTACATCGGCAGCCATGCGACGTTTTTCAAGTGAGTGCATATTTAAAAGCTTCAACTGATCCTCATAGGGTGGAAGAATCAAGGAATTATTCCAGGGAAAGTGCCTAATAGCAAAGTGCAGGAAGTTCCGTTGAATAGACTCGATACGGTCGATGTGTATATCGTAAAATGGAGACCAGATCTGGCTGGCGTATTCAAGAAATGGTCTCACCAAGCAACAGTACAAACGCAATGTTATGGTGAGATTCGAGCACTCTCGGGACACGAACGTTTAAAATCATCATCATGTAGTTTATATGGGAGATAAAAATCAAAGTTTTGGTCACATTTGACACCTAAGTCACAGACAGAACCCACACGGCTATTCGAGGAAGCCGAGTACCAACCTTTTGCATCAATCGTAAAAATTGTGAAACTCACCTTTTTCCTGCTCGCAATCGTTAAAAATTTTAATCTGAGCGAAAAGTTTAACGTCGTCAGCATAAATCAAGACTGCAGAGACTCACAAAAGAGACAATGACATAAATATACATAAAATAAACAAGTAAAAAAGCTAGAATTTTTCTAAGACCAATTCTTATGATACCCTAGGAATGCCTCCCCTGCAATTTGGTTTTTGAAGTGATTTTTCGCATATATTTCTAGATAGTAAAAATGATTATAGCCAATTTCATAGGATTTCATATTCTGGAGAAATTTTCAGTAAAATAAAAACGTCTAGGACTGACGTAAAAAACGTAAATTTTTATATGGCAACACCAAGAACTGGCTGCTCAATTTATTCCATTTTTGGAGCTCTACAAAATTTCAGCTCTCTACGTTGACGCGTTCTCAGGCTGTCTTCGAATATATAGACAAACGGAATTTGTGTATGGCAACCCTACGAAGGAGTTGCCCGATTCTTCCGATTTTTGAACTTAGATTTGAATTTTTCTTTAAATCTGTGTGCAGAATTTCAGCTCTCTAAGTACACGTGACGGACGGACGG
Organism: Dioctria linearis; assembly: GCA_963930735.1. Lineage (NCBI taxonomy): Eukaryota > Metazoa > Arthropoda > Insecta > Diptera > Asilidae > Dioctria > Dioctria linearis. Next base: position 34,965,599 of record OZ005741.1, read on the forward strand.
ACGGACGTACAGGCGGACAGACGGACATGCAAAAAATCAAAATAACTTTCAATATTATGTGTGGATGTCTAATCCAGTTTTCTCTACTAGCATTATTTCTGTACGTTACAAATGGAATGACAAACTTATCCTATAGATTTCATCTAGGATATAAAAATAACGGACCCAAGTGACTGCCTTCAGGTAAGCCAGACAAAGCCTTCAAGACTCTAGAGATGGAATGGGGGAAATTGATTTGATAAGTTCTGTTATCTAAATAAGACTACGTCCATTTTAGCAATATTAAGGGAAACTCTTACTCACTTAATTTAGACATGTAAGATAATTTTGACGAGGTTCAAAATTTGACGGGGAAAATGCATTGTCAAAAATTCATGCAAAAATATTAAGATGAATCGTGACTACCAGAATCTTTGTATCATATGGTATTGGGGTAGTTGTCCGTCTTTTTTCTTCATATTTGTTCAAGCATAAAAAAAGGAAATAATAATAATTTGATTATAAGATATCATAACTCACCAGCAGTTGGTCGGTCAGTCACCCCACACGTAATTACTATAAATTCACCTTTGCTTTTCGCTTACTAAGCAATTGCAATTGTTGTTCAAATAAATATTTTTGTAGTACGGTGACTCGACTGTTGGTGCAATATTGAATGTAAGTAAAAAATTATTTGTAAGTCAGCAGTTATTGCTGACAGTGAATATTGATTATTTGTTTCCGTTTTATTTTACTAATTTGTTATATATATATATATGTAGAGCATTTGTATGAATAAAGTTCAGTTTTTATTATAATCTAATCGGCTGTAGTTGTCTTCTGCTCAAATCCTCTATCCAATCCTATCCCAGTACTGGAATCAGTGAAACCTCATTTCAGTACGAGAGTTTTTTTTACATACTTGACTTACGCAACGATTACACGAGTCAATAGAGCTGACGGACAGTCCTGATTTTGTTTGTCAAATTTACTGACAAAAAACTATTTGCGTTCGATCAATTGACCAGTCAGTTCATAATAAAATGTCGTCAAGTGGTGCAGACATTCCTCTTCTATATGCATATCTAACGATTTCTTCATTAATCCGTCTTTATTCTCTACAAAATAAATAATAAAATGTATGTTAAACACTTTTCAGTCATTTCCCACTCAAAAGAGAGAAGATTAGATATATAAACACAAATTTCCACTAGCATCTACCTTTTATTTTTAATTTCCGCCATCTTAATTGTACGTTTGACAGTTTATTGACTAGTCCGTACTGACTCGTCAGAGATCTTGTCAGTACAGACTGGTCAGTAAAAAACAATAGTCAGTAGGGGTTTACACGATCATTGTTTTGTTCGGGCACTGTTCTAATTCCCAAAACCGTTGCAGTTGTGTCTCTAGATCAGCATTTGTGATTCCACAAAATGGTGTTATATAATCAACACTTGATACTTTGCCTAGAGCTATCCAACCCAATGTGGTGTTTTGTAGCGTTGGCAGGTTCTCATTTATTCTGAGTTGACAATTCCTCATTATTTCCTCATACAATATTAATAATCTTAAAAAGATACGTAGCTCATTGAATAATTTCGTACGGATGCTTTGAACATACTCATCATAGAGTGCAGGTAAAGTTCTTTGAACCCATTACTTAATAGGATGCGAGGAAGTTGTTGTGACTTTATAATGTCCCTTTATAAGTCCCTCATATAACTTGTCCACAATTTATGTTTTCTGTTTTTCAGACGTTTTAGTTCTTTATTGAACCATGGCGGAAATGTTCCAGAGAACCGGTGGTAACTCTCACGGGGAACAAGAGAAGAAAATAAATCGAAAAGAATTGTATAAAACTTAGAAACGTCTTCATCAACACTATTGCAAGACAGTAATGTGTTGAATTCATTAAGGTAGATCTAGTGGAAAGCTCCGAAAAGTAAGCCTTTATAAAATTGAAAAGTGTTGTGTTTCCTCACAATTTGTAAAGTTTTGGAATTCATAGCAATATGTAATTAGTAGAGGGGAGGTCAGGTGTAGACATTATAACTGGGCTAGGTTTAACTATTAAGTTAGCCGCATCAGTAGAAATTACTTAGTCTAACTGCCTATCCATATCATTTTTAACATTACTGATTTGGCTGAGAGCATGAGAGGAGAGTGTTTCTCTTGTTGTCAAGTTATTAAGAGGAAGATAGCCATCGTCATCTTTATTTGGTACCCACACGCATTGTTTAACATATTTTGGACTAGGCAATCAAGAAGAAAATTTCCTTTTTACTTTGTAGAAATTATATTAATTCTCCAACGTTTCGGCTGATATTCGGCAGTTTTAAAGGACACAATGTAAAGGCACGTGTCTATGAATTTCATCACAGTGCCTATGAGTTTTTTTCACAAATACATTCTTAATATTGTTGAACTATTTAAACATATTAAAAAGTAGTTAATTTTTTACATTTTAAAAAAATTTATCATACTCCTGTCTATGTAAGCAATTTTCTAAAGTACTAACAATAATAAAACCGAATTAAATCCTTACTTGAACATTAGACAATTGCTTTCCTTGCTTAGGAAAAAACTAAGTCTTTTATAAGTAGATGATTTTTCTTTACTCCTCCCCCTATACTTACCAATTACATAATAAAATATATCTCATCCGATAAAATTGAATTTTCCTTAATCGAGTGGTTTGGAATCTTTTGTCTGCCTGTCAAAAGGAACGAAATCTCCTAAAAATGCAGCATTTAATGGACATGAGAAAGAGAGGAACATGTAAGCAGTTGAATTCGAAGGAAAATCACTGACCTGTAAGGAAATTAGGAATTGAATTCGTACATGAAAGGGTTCAACAATTTGAAGCAGTTTCCTGGGGAGAATTTTCCGGAACTATACTTGATTCAGCTTCTCAATCAGAATGTTTTTGTACGTATGTTTGTATGGGTTTTTATAGAATGTATGTATAAGATGTATGCTATATGTGGAATGTTTTTTTTTAAGGTAATATCAACAGAACAATCTTCATCTAATATTTTACGATATATTTGCTTTTATCAAATTAGCAAAAAGTTTTATTTAAATTGTGAAAGATTTTTTTCAACTGTTTGCTAATTCCCAACAAGTTCATTCAGCACTCTTAAATCATTAAAATAGTCACGAAAGGTCATAATGGTCATAAAACTATCCTTCTATGTATATAGTACACATATATTCTGCGAATCGATATAACCCCGTCAATGCTAATTCAATTTCTAATTAGATAATGACTATCTGGCAGAGAGCACAAAATTATAGGACAACCACATATAGAAATGACGATTGCTGGAAAATTATTCTTTTCACAATGCAATTATATGGTAGGTTGACTTTGAAATTGCTAGTAGTACCTATATGTACATATATGGTATATATATATTTGTGGATATGTATTATATTAGATCCTAAGTTTCTTATCCATATTTGAGGAAGGCTGAATTTGTCATTTACTGATGTAATATGTTCTTGAGATCAACTTGATGAGAATTTTGTTTTCAGGTTCGAAGAAGATGTAAAAAAAAAATGTATATAGTATATAAATATTAATTTTCACTCTCTACTCTTTTCAAACACACACTACTACACTAGGTACACTTTTAATATCTAATCGTTTACTAAGGTTTATACAGGGTGTCCCGGACTAATATGACTAAATTTTGCCAAAAGATTCCTCTCATCCAGACCAGTAAATAATTGTATGGCAGGAGGGGAGCGGAGGGCCAAATGTCACCTCACCGAGCTATAGGGTGATTAGTAAAATATGTACTTTTTTCATTAAAGACCTCAAGTATTGAAAATTATAGGCTACACGATCCTTAAGGTGTTTCTTAAGATTGTTGAACCACCCCCGTACCGCTCCACACTCCAGAGTTATGACGCTTCAATTCAAAATTTCGGTTTTTTTTATTTTTTTTTATTTTCCGTTAACTAACATAAATTTTTGTTTCAAAATTTCGAAAGCCCACAGTCTCCTCTATAATTTAACCTATTACATTTATATTTTATCTGTGACAGTGAATTAGTTATTAGCTATAAAGCTATTAAAAATCATATTTGCCTGGGACACCCTGTATGGCCAGTTATTTATGTTATCTTAAGATTACTCTTTAATTTTAGGAAACTTAACTAATGTAAAATAACTTTATTTCCCTCATAAATAATAGAATTGCGCCTTAAAAAACCAATTTTCGCCGCGGAAACTACTAGCTTTTGCTCTCTACTAACTCGATTTCCAGTTCAGATATTACAGTGGCATAATGAAAAAGTATGTATATGACATGTGCTGTCATCTTTCGTGAAATAGCCCAACTATACCCACTGGGATTATTGCCAATATGCTCATATTATATTCACCTGCCTAATTTACCAGTTTACATTATTTGTTTTCACTGAATCTGTTCATAGAATGTGATAAGGTGGTTCTTTTTTTTCTTTTTCATCATTTGATAAGTTGGCTATGATACGCGTTGACTAAGCAACAGCAATTTTGTACACGACATTCTCGTAATATATTTATAGATCTTAGTTCGAAGTAAATGAAATTTGGCAACTCTTTCGAAGGATTGCAATACAAAAAGCTGTAGATTTGGACCGCTTTTAAAAATGAAAGCAATGTTTTGGGGATATTTGGGAAGTATTTAGAGTCAGAACAAGATACAAGTGCAAAGACATTCAAACGATTACTTTTTATACCCTAGATGAAATCTATTGGGTAGACTAAGTTTGTCAATCAGTTTGTAACGCACAGAAATAATGATGGTAGAGAAAAATGGATTGGACACCCACGCATAATATTAAAAGTTATTTTGATTTTTGCATGTCCGTTTATCCGTCCGCCCGTCCGGCCGTCTGCCCATCCGTCCTTCAATCCGTCTGTCCGTCCGTTTGCTCAATAACTCGAGAACGCGTTCAGTTAGAAAGCTGAAATTTTGTACATGGATGGAAAGTAAAATTAAGTTCGAAAATGAGACAAATCGGGCAACTCTTTCTGGGGGTTGCCATACAAAAATTTCGCTTTCCACTATATATTTGGACACTGCCTGAGAATACGTCGATATAGAGAGCTGAAATTTAGTACATGGTGTTTTTATAGTAATACAAAAAAAAAATCAAAAATGGGCTAAATCGGGCAACCCTTTCTTGGTGATGCCATATAAAAATTTAGGTTTTTTACATATACTGTGAAAACGATCAGTCGTAAACATTTTTATTGTACTAAAAACTTCTTCAGACCACGAAATTCTATAAAAATGGTTATAATAATTTTTTCTGTCCGACGAACCGTTCTAGAAATATACGGGAAAAATCACTTCAAAAATCAAACTTGCACGGATCAGTGACCATACGAAATTTTATATGGTTTTGGGCAAAAAGGAGAATTTTATTTGACAGAAATTTAACATCTCCTTTAAGCACCGTGACCCGAAGTACATTAATATGAATAGTTTGATAGGATTTTAAGGGATTCAATAAGATTTTGTTGTTCGGGTAATCCTACGTTCTCTCGATTTTTTTTTAGCTCGTTGTCTCAGTCGCACTGCAATAATGCATAGCCAAACTCTTTTCCCCCATTCATGCAAAAGACTAAAGTGTATGACATTATTTGTGTATGACATTATTTGTTTCTTTCTAGAAAACACGAAAAAATCTTAATTTTGTTCGGCTGATTCCTATCTTCTTATCAAGTTATCTTTGGTCAAGCTTCGAGCTTAGTCACCTGTTTGTTGTGTTTCGATTTCGTCTGCATGTGTATGTGTACTTATCACGTTGTTTTGCATTTATTTGAAGCTTTTATCCACAAGAACAAATCCACGGTAAATGCTTTTTTTAAATTTAAAAAGATCACTTTCGATGTCAGAACAAATATTTCTGTAACATTTTTCATAAAAAGTTTTAATAGACACTGGTCTTATGATAGACCAGAAATTATCTCCCCTCCTACAATATTAATTGTGATTTTTTCAGATTTTAGTTAATTCAAATTTATACTACTCAAACATAGACAAAATAGCCGAAGCTAGCAAAAAGAAGAGAAAAATTGATTGATGAAAATCGTGACTTTAATAAAGAATGGACCTAGTCTTATGAGTTCATTCAAAATATGGATGGTCTTCCGACTTGTCTCATCTGTCAGGGAACTTAACTTATCACCATTCGGCACATATGCTGGTTCACTCCAGACGCAATTAATTGAAAAAAAGTAAGGAACTGTGGAGCAACAAATTCACTGATCTGACCAGCCGCTTGGAAGAGCTCGAAAGAGAGAAATCCAGTTTGCCTGAAACATATGACGTGTTTAAAAAAAACTAGCTTTTGGTATTCTCACAATCTTTGGCTGTACATATCTATGCGAACAAACATTCTGAACTATGAACCAAATAAAAAATAAATTTAGAAGCAGAATAACGGATGAAAACTTACAATCATGTATTCAATTAAAAATAAGTAGCTATTTGCCAGATATAGTAAAGTTAGCAAAAGCGATGCATGGACGCCGTTCTAATTAAATTTTAAAATAAGAAATCTCGAACTTTTTTTTCCTTAAAATTCCATACCCATAAAAGTACAAATATATTACATATAAGCGGCTTCCTGGTACCTTTGTTATTCTGTTTCCTTGACAATTTGGCTCTTCTCACTTAACAAACTGCCGACCCCTGATTGGTCTTAGATCAATTCTAGCTTTTTTACTTGTTTGTAAATAAAATTAAGAAATGCTTGGGACCAATTGGATGGAAAATAATTTCTTGGCGTCAGATAATTCAACAAATTTCTGTATATTATTGAATTGAATAAATCATAAATAATAATTTTGAAGGTCTCATAAGCTGCACAAAAGATTTCCAGGATGATTTCCGAAAGCGTACATTTAGGAATTCCGGTATCATACTGGATTCTACAAATGCTTCCAGTTGCAAGAAATTGCAAGATTACAGACTTTTTGCATTTCTCAAGTGAGTGTTTTGTTTCTTCATACGAGGCACACATTTTCTTAAACGAAACCTTGAAGGTATCGTTATCCATCCTCATATAGTTTTTGTACGCTTGCTCATCCTCCTTGTGAAACTTTCTTATTTCATTATCTCTACTGCCTGTTTCTAGGTACATATCTCATTGTGCAGTTGCAAACTCACAATCACTTTGGCTACGTTTTTCTTCTTCTTCATATTAAAGAAAACTGTAGCATTTATGCATGCTGCCACCGCACAAAAAACCAATCCTTCCAATTCCATATTAAAAGAAATAAAACCAAAATTCGATACTTGAAACACAATTTACAACAAATAATAACTATTTATTTTTCCCGCGAACGGGAATCGAACCTACACCTGTTAGAATTGGTCAATGATGCAGAAAGAAGAATTTTAAGAATTTTATTTTTAATGATTCTAAATCAAATTTATAAATACAAGAAGAAACCGGGACCTTCCGCTTGATGGGCGACTGCTCTTACTTGCTCGGAAGGTCCCGGTTTCAAATCCCGGACGAGGCGGTTGTTTTTTCTTCTTGTATTTATAAATTTGATTTAGAATCGTTACAAATAAAAGTTCTTAAAATTCTTCTTTCTCCATCAAATAATAACTGTTATTTAAAATATCTGGCTAGGAACAATAGATGTCGTCAAATAACTTTGATATTGTGTAAAAAAAAGTTCAGTTATAAAATTGTAACGTAGTCACATGACCATCCATTAATTCAAACACATCCAGTCCCTACCAGATAAAATGTCCACGTGAACACCTGCTGATAAGCTCATCACAGAAAATCAGTAGATGACTGCGCTTCTCGGTGGGGAGATCACTCGACACCATCGTGATCTACGCCTATATAAAGAGAGCCGCCAGAGCAGATATTTTTAGTTATCAACCGAGAGTCACCCAGTACACACCACCAGAGACCAGCTTATTTTCCGTCAGTAAAGTACAGACCAGTAGACCAGTCAAAGCCGCCAGTCGGATAGAGGAAAGTATAAGAATAGGAGCCGCACCAGACCAGCAGCCAGTTGCCTCCCAGCATCTCGACTTGACACATCGTTCTCTAGTCTTCCCGTGCTGATTAGAACTACAGCATCCGTACGTTATCCGTGCAGGCCGTAGTGATAATATTCGCACGAATTACTCCGCCGTATAGTAAACATCTCTTCATATTCAAACATCTGAGTATTAGAAGTATAAGTGCCGACCTACCGTAGGAATAAACATACTACAAGAATTGAAACAAGTGTAATAGTGTTAATACTCTAGAAGATAGAACTAAGTGGAAAAGAAATACATTTATAATAACATTAGGGGTAGATGAGAAAACTGTGTATCTTAGTAGTTAAGTAAATAAATGACTATTGAAGTGAATTAATAGTGTTCTAAGTGTATTAGAGGTAGATGTGAAAACTGTGTATCATAGTACTTAAGTAAATAAGTGACTATTGATGTGAATTAATAGTATTCTAAGTGTATTATTTCAACGTCGTGGAACCTTGCCCTGGACGACTCCTGACTACCCATTGCATTCACAATACACCCGACGTTACAAAATATTTGAGCAATTGTTACCATTTTGTTTTTTCTGAATTTGTTAAATTTTTCCGAGTTGATTTTGTCCCGGTTTTATATAATTCTTATGAGAATAACAAATACTTCATGTAATTTGTTATGTACACTTGTATTAAGCACCAATTTGCTACTATTAACAATAAATGAGTTTTAAATGAGTTTTAAATGAGTTTCGCAAATTATTTCCTTGTAAATTGTGGTAAATTGTAAACTCTACGGCAGCTGTCGACAAGTGAATATTTGTTCAAGTTTTGCTTTGCATAGAAGAGGATAATTTAGTTTGTCCATTTTTAATTAAATTACATAAATCTATACCTTTAACTTATTTTTGTTTTATTTTCAGTTCCCTATTTTGTAAGAGTTCCCGTATGGGGTACCTACATTCAATTCACTTCAATCCAATTTATTGTGGTTTCGTTATATTACATAAATTAGTTATATATCTCAAAAATTTACTAACCAGCAATTCGCATAAGCTGAGCTTGAGTGTGAAGTGCCGTGACAGAATTAAAAGTTATCTAATTAATATCTAATTATTAATGTTTTTCTTAATACTAGTTCAAAATTCGACGTATTTAGACTTAATTTAATAGCAAAGTTGAAATAACTAGTTTCATGCAAAACAATTATTAAAGATATCGGGATTGCTAAACACATATTGCTTAAGTACTACTTTATGATTCTCATTATTTAAGGAACCTTTAATAGAATTTCGTAAAATATTATAAACTTTAGGACCTATAGTACTTGCATGCCTTTGTGAAAAGCTTTTTTTGCACCTAGTTGTAGCAAGAGGACAAATAGCCTGCCTTCTAGTCTGATATCTTATAGAGTGCAATTCAAAATTTGCCAAATTTACATACATGAATTTGAGTAGAGTGTATGTGTAGTTTTGCCGAACATTCATAACTTCGATTTGGGAGAAAGCCAGAGTAGTAGAATAGTATTTTGACTTTTTTAAGGAAGCTTTGACGATCTTGCTGTGCATATTATTTAAAGGCGTAATAACTGCCGAATAAGTTGCGCCCCAAGCCAACAATACACCGTACTGTATTACTGATTGTATGATAGCAATTCTCATATGATTAACCTTAAGTATATTACATAAAATTCTTACTTTGTACAGCGTCTTCCTTAGTTTTTTACATAGATATATAATATGTTTATCCCACTTGAGCCTACTATCAATCGTGATTCCTAGGTAGTTATAATCAGTAACTGTCTCTACCGGTGTTCCACTAATTTGGATAACATAATGTGCATTATTTTCAAACGTTTTATTTCCAAAGTATAATGCTTTAGTCTTATCTAAGTTTGATTCTAGTTTATGGCATTTTAACCAGGAACAAATTAAGCATAGGCCGCGAGTAGCTAGGAGAGTGGTTTGTATCCAGTCCTTGCTTTTGAATATTGCTACAGTGTCATCAGCAAAACACACAATATGACCCTGAATGCTGTTTTGTTCCAATTGACATAGACTGCTTATGTAAATTAAGAACAATATGGGGCCTAATACCGTACCCTGTGGTACACCACATCGAAGAATTATTGGACTACTTACTATTTGCCCTATTCTGACAAATTGTACTCTACCTTGGAGATAGGAATCAAATAAAGAAAGCGCCGTATCACTGATTCCTATGCTAGATAGTTTTCCCAATAAAGTTTTATGATTGATTGTGTCGAAAGCCTTCTTTATATCAAGAAATACAGCACATGCTTTTTCCCCAGCATCCATTGCAGAGTTTATATATGTAGTCACATTATATAACGCATCAGACGTATTATATTTACTTTTGAACCCATTCTGATTCTTAGCTATAATGTTATTGCACTCCAGAAAACTTAACAGTCTACTTTTAATGCATTTCTCTAGCAGTTTTGCAATGTTGGATAACAAAGATATTGGTCTGTAATTGTGGGGATTACTTCGGTCTCCTCCTTTGTGCACCGGTATTACCACAGTACGCTTAAGTCTAGCAGGAAAAACTTCTTGAGACAAAGCAAGATTGAAAACATAACATAGAGGTGTCAAAACATATTCTGAAACTTTTTTCAACATATCACTTGTGTAACCATCTTGTCCGGCTGCTGTATTGTTCTTTAAGATCTACAACTGGTATAGAAGTTCACTTTCGGTAATACGACTAGAATCAAAAGACCCAAAAGTTGTCACATTTTCAGAAGCACCATCATTTTCAAGTGTATCTGATATTTGCGTCCCCACGGTCATGAAATGGTTGTTTAGCTCATTACTTATTTGCAATGGTTCTGTTATTAACGTACCATCCGCTGTCTGGATTTCCTTTATATTTTGAAGCTTTTTACTAGATCCAGTTATTTCGTTTATTTTGTCCCATACTTTTCTAAGGTTATCAGAAATCGTGTTAATCACCTGTGAATAATAAGACTCTTTTGCAGCCCTGATGATTGAAGTTAATCTGTTTCTGTATGTTTTGTATCTAGTTTTTAAGATTTCGTTGAAAGGTTGCCTTTTTATTTGTCGTGCTAGATTATTCCTTATTCTAATTGAAGAAATTATCCCTGTAGTATCCCACATCTTCACTGGTTTTACTTTAGACCGAACTTTAGTTTTACGTATATATAATGCGCCTTCGATGTAGTCATCTAATATTGTGCAAAATGTGTTTAAAGCTTCATCAGGCAGGTACCATGCATATAGACCTCCGCCCATCTTTCTTGACTAACTTTTTCTACAAGTATACTATAGTTTATTCTAGATATTTGGTTATTTACACAATTTTGGCTATTAGAATTAACCATATTTATAATCTCGATAAATGTCAATTTAGCTAGCGTTGAAATGGTCAGTTGTGAACGTTTCAAGAATAGCAGGTGAAAAATCCAGATTTGTACCAATTTTACAAAACTTATGATCCAAGCAAGCCCTTTCACGAGTCGGTCCAAGCAGATATTTTTTAAAGCCATGATTTGATAAAGTATCCATGTACTCACCCACAATAAGAGTAACTTTTCCCTTTATAATATCAATATTTATATCACCCACGATAATATGATTTGTTTTATCACCTAAGGAACATAAAAAGCCTTCAAGAGAATTAACAAAATTATTTGGATTAAAACTAGGGGATCTGTAAATGCTTGTGATATTAATGATCATATTCCCATGAGCGGTAAATTGGCTTCAATAATTTGGCAACTTAACTTACTTACATGAAGGTGATCTCTGACATATACGACAATTCCATCACATTTATTGTATTGGTTTGGTTTATCAAATCTAATGTAATTTTCCAGATAAAAGCAGCTATAGTCGTCTTGCCAAGTTTCAGTTAACATTATTACATCAAAATCTACACCTATATTACTTAAGAGTATTTTAAGTTCATCAAAATGTTTACTTATGATCCTTATATTCATATGAAAAATATTAAAGGTTTTATTTTCATCTAGATAAAACTGTTTAGTTTCTATTTCATTGCAAAGCTCTATAGTAGATACTTCATCATAAACCTCTAATATGTCTATCAGTTCATTCATCTAATTCAATCAATATACTCAAATAAGTTAATTTAATCCAATAATAAACTCTAATTCAAATTTAACAGATCTTCTTCACTTCTTCTTTGCGCTAGAATTCCCTGGCCTGTTTTATTCGCCTGAACGGAGGTTCTATAAGCTGTTATCAGATGGTCTCTAGTGGATTAGTGGATCGTTTGGTGAATTTCACAACGATATTACTGATGCTGCCTTCTAATCGGTTTTTTTTTGTCGATAAATATGACTGAGGTCATTGTCATCAAGCTCGAGGTTAACGGACTTTGCAACTGCCTTGACCACCGCAGCAACACACTCGTTTCTAGTTTCTTTCATAGCGCTGATAACTACGTTTCTTTTCTGATTTCTCTTAGTAATAAATGTTTTTGTTCCTTCAAATTTTTAATATCTTCCTTAAGTTGATTATTCTCTACCTTTAACTGCTTCAATTCAATCAGTACATTGTCTGTCTTAGCATTGCACTCATCAAACTTATCTGATATAAACTGCACACAGCTCTTAAGTTCTAATATCTCGTTATTTGTCACCTTTTTTGATTTATTCAATTCGAGTTTAAATCTTTCAAACACACCATTTATCAAGTCCTCGATATTAAAACTTTTTTCACATGTAATATTTAGTGATTTGCAACTATCACATTTCCAGCGCTCACGTTTTTGTCCTAATTTTCTTAAGTTCTCAAGAGTTTTAATACTTGTGCATTTAGAATGATAATAATTTTTCCACAAAGTACACATTATAATATTTTTAGGGTCAGAAAAATTTTCCTTACAAATATTGCATTTATCACTCATCATGATATCTTGTTTTTGCAACCTTTAAAATTTTTTTTAGAAATTTGTACTAACTACCAGAAACACATATTATGGGTACAAATGATAAAACAGATTTAAATTCCATTTTATATCCTTTTACGATTCTGACGAAATACTATCAAAGTAAATAGAAAATACTTTTAAGAGTTTTTTTTTTATTTTATCATTACATAGGTACATATGTAAATTCATTCTACAAATTAAAAATGGTACACTGCAATTCTCAAAACCTACACAAAAAATAAATAAATAATATGCGCCAATACTTTGAATACAATTCATATTTTTATTGAAATCCCTAATAATTTTTAATACAACTGAAAGAGGATGGCGAGTTTCATCATTTTCGCGATATACCTACCTATACTTATCCGCATTATGTTATATTTCGGCCTTCCCTTTTAATCCAGCGAATTTCTAATAAAACAGCTAAGAGTGTGTATTCAGAGTAAAATGCTCGAGAATCATTTCATGAAAATATTATAATTTCATTGAGTCAGTAAAACGCGAAGCTTTTAAAATAAATTTTTATGCTTTCAATAAATTTGCTTCATAAATATAATTCGAAAGGAAAATATAAGGATAACGTGTTTTCCCTTTTAGCACACCTGTTCTTTTACAGCATCAATAAAATTCAAAGAGAAAAAAATGAAGCTTAGAGGTATCGACATCCTATATATAGATATGGATGTTTGTAGTACCAGTACATCGTCCATTTACAGTCTCGGCTGTGCAACTAACGTATGCTTTTAACGTGCTTCATGCGGAAACATTCTAACGATATGTGAAAATATTTAGGTATGCAAAAAATGGAAATTCATGTTTTCTCTGCGATATTATTGAAAACTGCTGAAGTGAAGAAAATAGAATATTTTTTTTTCTTTTGTAAGTGTTTGGGGATAACTTATATTGCGCATTCTATACACGCTCGTGGCGAAACACAATTATGGTTGCTATACTACCTGAATATGCTCATATACCATATATATATAAATGTATGTATAGTTGTGTACGTTGTTATTATCCAACCCAAGATCACATATAATTCCGCGACCTCTCAACATTTCCACACTTTCTTTTATTAACTTTTATACATGTTTGCTTACGTAAGGGTGAATTTTCATGTTGAAAATTATGGGGAGCAGTCTATATTTACTTATCTTTCTGCCCCAAAGATATATGAAAAGAATATTGAACAGGAGCTTTCTATCCAAACTGTGTTCATGATTTATGAGGTTACTTATGAGGAGTTCAATGTGACATATATTACTGGATATTATTATAAATTTAATAATAGTCTTTAAAATATAAGGGGGTATAACTAAATCTGCGATATATATACTATATAACAACAATTTTTCCTAAAAACTTTTGTCCTGAATTGTGTGAATTTAAATATTTCATCTCATATAATGGCAGAACTAATTTCCTAAAAATATTTGTCTGTCAATACATATCTGCTTCTTTCCGCGTATCGTAATCTACGAATCTTCTCGTATCCGACCTCATATTAAATTCTATTTAAAAGTTTTCTTAATAATTTCAAGTTAGCTTTATATAATCCAAAAAAGCTCGAAGTATCCGGCTCGAAGGACCAGATTTCTTGCATAGTTAAAAATTCAAATAAGATTTTTGGTAAAATTGCACGTACTATGTCTATAAATATCGGAATTTATTATTGGTATCGAAGCAGTCGACAAATCCAGGGGCCAGTTCACATAAGTGGATGTCGAACGAAAATGAATTGAATTAAAGTGTAGTTTTTGGTTTAAGCAATTTGACTGCACCTTTTTGAATTGTCGTTATAGTGTCATGGACACCATGTTTGGTGTGCTTTTATTTTTTTCTTAAAATTTATTTAATATGACGTAAAATTTTATGTGGCATGCAATTCGAATGTAAAACTTTCCTCACTAGATAGAAATGCTTTAAAGCGAAGAAATAAATGCAAATGCACTACCAAACCAATTGGAAATGTAAATACACTGCAAAAAGGAGTTTGAGAGAATTCCCTTGTTATAAATTATATTAAAAACTTTTAGGTATGGATAGATTATAAATACAATCTTAAACGAAAATTTACTATCCACAAAAAGTTTGTTGCGAAAACTGTCGGTGGGTCATATAAAACTATTCATACATTTATCGTAATTGGAAAAATTTGCAAAAGGATCATTTCATAACGAATCGACCAAAAATAATATAAAGACTGACATGACCATCCCCAATTTTTTTAAAATTTTACCTATTTGGAGAGTTTTTGAAAACAAAAATACTACTTAAAAATTTTCTCTATACATTGTGTATTTAGTGAGCTATAGCAATTCATTTTAAATTTTAGAAAAATGTTGCTCCACTTGGAAATTTATTTTGCTCTCGCTGGAGTTGCTCCGGAGCGCTCCGGAATCAACCTAGGTCAGGAGCGTTGCGAAGTAGCTGTAATTGCGCCGCTCCGACTCCCTGACCTAGAGCGCTTCGGAGCTAATACATCTAACCTGAGGTGTACCTCCATTCCAACAAGAACTCTTTACCAGTTGGTTAAGCTGAACACAACATTTGACCTGTCGACTTATGTGAAACCAAATTTAAATTAACAGACGTCATTTTCATAAAACGTCAATGGGGATTGCGGGTGCCTAGCTACGTTTAATAGAAATAATTAGTTCGCATTAGAAAATATAATGAGAAAATTTACATGAAAGAATTGATGAATATTTTCATTTGTATTTTGACCAAGGATGATAAGAAAAATATTTTTTTATTTACAGTTTACTTATCGGAATAAATCGCGTCACTTATTTTTCTAAATATGAAAATCACCGATCACTGCGTGCTCGTATACGCTATTCTCTGAAATTGCCCAACCGATTTCAATGAAATTTTGTGAATATGTTTGGTTGGTTTCAGCTTGAAAGATAGGATAGTTTGGTTACGATAGTTGGTGCTGTTGGCGAGATCTAGAAAATTGCCTGAGAACAGGTCGAGGCGGAAAGCTGAAATTTTGTACATGGCGTTTTTATAAAAATTGCAAATAATGGTTCAAAAATGGACTAAATCGGGTAACTCCTTTGTAGGGTTGCCATACAAATATTTCGTTCTTTAGTATATACTTTGACACTACCTGACAACGAGTGCACGTAGAGAGCTGAAATTTGGTACATGGTGTTTTCATAGCAATAGTAAATAAAATTTAAAAAATGGACTAAATCGGACAACCCCTTCTTGGTGTTGCCATACACAATTTTGGTTTTTATATATTTGGAAACTCAATTCAATTCAATTTATTTATTTAAGTTCAAGTGTACACGAGAGTATTTTGACTCTTATAATTAATAATAATATAAAAACTAGTGACAGCCAACATCTAAAATAAAACAAATTTAATAATGAGAAGTAAAAGTAAGCCTACATATAATATAATACAAAGAAAAGATCAAAGAATGAAAAGAAAGTGATAAAAGAATATAAAAATAAGAAAAAATAAAAATAAAAGTAAAACATGAAAGAAATGATACATCGAGCAAAAAGTAATGAGAAAAATTAAATGTTCAAATGAAATGTAATGAGAGGAACAAAAAAAAATAAATAAATAAATTTAGAACCAAATTGTAAAATTGATTTACAGATTCACCCATGAAGGCCATGCGCCGCCACCTTACGAACCAACAACCAACCTCTGACATACTTGCAATTTACGTATTTAAATTTTTATTAAGCTCCTTGAATTTCGAGCTACTGCGCTGAACATTTATCGGTAGACGATTCTACAAACGCAAAACTTGAAAGAAGTAGGAGCCACATTGAACAGAATAATGGAAACTAAGAATAAGTAAAATGTCGTTCAGAATTCAAAAATTGCAGTTCATTGCTAAGCTACTCTGGTTTGCCTGTATATGAAATTTTATAGAGAGAGATTAATAGCGTTCTCATTGAGAGAACAACTCAATAAGTTGTTACTGAAAGATGAGATGTGATCAAACCATCTAAGTCCTTACACAAATCTTACTACAGAGTCATTAAAGGCTCCGTTCAGCATTCTTAAACAAGTGGAATCCAAGTGTGGAAATACCATTTAAAGCGACATATGGGAGATCAGAGAGCTTAATATCATTCCGAGGCAATACACAATATACAGTTTTAAATGATATTTTGTAGGGATCTAATCAATCTTCTAAGAGGCCGATAGGTCTGCTAATTTGAATATGCACGTCATCAGCATATAATTGAATATTGCAATTATTAATTAATAATAACGGACCCAGTATGTACCCTTGTGGTACACCGCAACTTAGGAAACAAGCACTCGACACAAGATCACCGACATTCACACGTTGAAATCTTCCTAATAGAAAGCTACCGATGAGACCAACAGACGGATTTGAAAAATTAAAGTAAAGCATTGGTCTATATAGTAATTTGGGATAATTAACTGAGTCAAAAGCTTTAGAGAAGTCGAGTAAAGTTAAGACACATAAATGGTTCATGCCAAGTGATTTTCTGCTGTTAGATGTAACTTCAATCAGTGCCGTTTCGAACCAATGCAAACTACGGAAACCAGATTGGTAAGGACTGAGCAAGTTGCGACAATCTAAATATTCATAGATTTTATCGATAACACTTGGTGGGTAAATTTATTTTAATTGTCATTTTATAAAAGATCAAAACACTTCTTGTTTCTTCCACAACGTACATATATATTTAATTTAATTTTACATATATTGTAACCGCCAACGTGTTGCATGTTATCAGGACATCATCAGGGCTCTTGTTGAACTCACAGCTGCCCGAGAAGGCGTCGTGGTGGAAACCTCATCTTCTGTAAACGACGTTTCATAAAAATTGCAAGTTCTGTTCAAAAATTATACCAATCGGGCAACTCCTTCGTAGGGTTGCCATACAAAAATTCGTTTTTTACTACATATATGAGCACTGCCTGAGAACGCGGACGTAGAGAGCTACACTCTCCCACACAAATGAATGCTTGCATGCGCATTCATACACGACCACAAAAACATACACACACATGTAGACAGAGAGTGCAATCCTTCCTAGAGTACGGAATCGGGCAATAGAGTCGGATAATAGCTTATATATTATGCATCTCTAACCACCCCACCCGCACCCATCTAGATATTTATTTTATCGCCGGAAAACGCTGACGGGTTCGCCCTAGTTTTTATATAATTTTTTTATTCTTACGAAAACTCTCCATTCCTTAAAATGAATTTTTGGTATTTAAGAGTATTTTTCAAATGAATGATGGGAAATCAATATCCTTCGATTACATTTTGTGTTGAAGTTTCGAATTTTTTTTTCAAGCCATGAGACACAAAAAAGGAAGTTTTTAATATAGTGTTGCTGTGTTATTTCCCTAGACGTACAATTTGTATTCATGGCACTAAATTTCGTTAATTTTTTTTTACATTATTTGCAAGATTTAAAAAAGTTAATTTGATTTTTAGCAGATAAATATTAAAAATAGTAACGGTGCGGTATAAAATTTAACAAAAATATCCAATTGATTTCAGGAAATTTTTTGATGCTATTTCCGATGAGATATAAAAATTCAGTCTTTGGAATATAATGAAGTTTTAGTTGACTGTTTTGGTGCAGTTTATACCACCAATATCTCCATGCTGTTCAGTTAGAATACTACTAAAATAGGAGAAGCCTTTCTCACCGATTAAAATATATTTTTCTGCTTTATGCCATTTCGTGCGTCTACATCCTAACCGCATGGGTTGATTTCTGAAGGCACTTAATAAACAATTTTTAAAATTTTTAAAAACTCCAAGGGCCATACTTTTCAAGCATCCTGGAGATAAGACTTCTGTTATGCCTCTAGATTTATCTATATACTCAGTCTCAGAAATAATGGTTCCGATACAAAATTTTATTCATAAATATTACACACAGTCTCATGATATGTTCAATTTAATTTAGGTTTACTAGCGAAAACATAAAGTTTTAAAAAAATAAAGTAAAATTAGTAAATTACTGTGGTGTTAGATTAGGCAGGTAA
Source organism: Dioctria linearis (assembly GCA_963930735.1). NCBI lineage: Eukaryota > Metazoa > Arthropoda > Insecta > Diptera > Asilidae > Dioctria > Dioctria linearis. The sequence goes on from OZ005741.1 coordinate 34,984,543, forward strand.
TACATTTTTCAGTACGGTAAAAGATATTTGAATGATAAAAAGCTTAAATATATTTAAATTATTTAGAATTAATTATTGCGCTTCGGCATAGTTTTTCTATTTCATACACCTTCATTAGATTGTATAGAATTAATGAAGAAAGATATATATATGTATTTTATTCGATTCAGGATTGTAAATGTTCCTTAAGGTAATGATTTTGAGAGCGCTTGGCACTTCTCCTAGATATTTTGTTGTAAAGCTACTTCTATTTTTTTTTAATCCATATTCGAATCTGGTCCCAAATCGTGTTTTGGTACAAAAGATAATATTAAATTAGTTCAGTTCTGAGCAAAATTTGGACGATACAAAGTCTTAAGTACGTACCATGAAAAGAACGTAGATACTACATATACGTCTTCTAAAATTTCGTTTATTCCATTCATATAGCAGTTATGGATTAGGTCCTCTACAAGGTGCAATATCTAAAACTTGTTAAGTTTAGTAATAGTAATATATTTCTGTGTAGAAACATATTTGATCAATGGCTTTTCTGCAACATCCATGCATAATTTCTAGCCTTCGCCCTGTATATACAGGGTGTTTCACCTTAGGAGGTCAATAGAACAGGAGGTGATAGTACTCACCTAGACAAAACAAAAATTGTATAGCAAGGGGCGGGGGGTTGCAATATCAACCGTTTAGGAGTTACAGGGTGATTAAGAAAAAAAGCTGGTTTTTCACAAAACACCCTCTCTTTTAAAAAGTACTGGGTGCACGGTCACAGTTACGATGCAGAACTTCATGACCTTTCCAACGACTGCCCAACCAGCCCCATACTCATATCCTCTCAGGAGTTACGGTAGACTAAACAAAATATTTCAGATTTTTTTACTTATTTTTTTAATTTGACCTCTATTTTTTTTACAAAACGGTCATTAACATAAATTTTTTTTTATAAAAACTATAAACTGACCTATTATACTCTATGTGCTATCTGTAGATGTTAAAGAGTTATTAGCTCTTACATTCTTCAACTTTAAGACCGGATTTCAAAATTTTATGAAAAACCTCTATTCTCCGAAATTAGCCGATATTTTTTAAAATGACTTGTTTTTTTCAATTAGTAAGGGAACAAATTTTGGTATGAGAATAGCTTTCAGAATACATTTTGAGCTAATATCTCTTTAACGGATGCAGATATCACATTGGGTATAATAGGTCAAATTGAAGAGGGTAGTCTACAGTTTATAGTTTTTGTACAAAAAAGTTATACGTATTAACTACCATTTTGTAAAAAGCCTAGAGGTCAGATTAAAAAAAAAAAAAGTAAAAAAATCTGAAGTATTTTGTTCAGACCACTGTAACTCCTTAGAGGATAAGGGTATGGAGCTGTGTTCAGTCCTCACATAAGTATAAAAATCCCACTATGAATTTACTGAGCAAGCATAACAATAGTCCCCCGATATATCTACAGCTCCATGCTTAATCTGCCAAAAATACAAAAAATATAAACGCAAAGTATCGTGTTTCTAAAGGAAAATCAACACAATACTTATCTAATACAATCCTGCAATTTTAGATTTTCATCCTATTATAGTCCTCTTCAACATCCTGGGAATCACCGTCTCTAAAACAAAAAAATAAAAAGTAGCTCATAAAACAACAAATAAATAAAAAAGTATTAAGAAATTTCTCACCAAATTACAGGCACCTCTGTGTATTTTTTGTAATGTCATCAAATGACATTATGACAACCAGCTGTTTTCGCCTCGAATAAGATTCAAGTAAATGTCGCTAGGGCAACACAACGAGGCGAAACAGACATAACTGGTTACAGCGGCTATATAAAGCCGATGAATTTTAGTAAATGGCACCATTCTTTTGGCAGAGTTGATCTGTATCAGAGCTAATCTGAGTAATAAAGAATCGTGCTTCCTACATTTTCCACAAAAGTTAATTCTGATCAGGGATAACCTGAGCATCCTATCATAAAGAAGATAATTCTGATCAGGAATAACCTGAGCATCCTATCATACAGAAGATAACTCTGATCAATGATAACCTGAGTGTATGATTACTTCCTTGTGCCCTCACGCACCAACAAAGGCAGTTTGTCAAACATAACAATGGAAATTTATTTGTTGACAGTGGCTTAACCCTTTTCTTCTTCTTCTTTTTCAGAAGTAACTACAAGCGATAAGGCGTATCATTTTTTTATCATTTGAATTTTTAAGTTGTTTCTTTTTATTTCTTTTTTATTTTTGAAGTTTTGAATTATACTAGTTTGTAGGTTAATTATATGCATATTATGCATACAATGAGCTATTAACTATTACGGTGCATCCAGTACATTTTAGAATACAAGGTGGTTTGTGAAAATCTAGCTTTTTTTATTTTTTTCTTAATCACCCAGTAACTCCTAAGCGGTTGATATTGTCCCCCCCTGCAATACAATTTTTTTTTTGCGTAGGTGAGTACTATCACCACCTGCTCTATTGACATCCTAAGGGGAACCACCCTGTATGTATATATCTGATTAAAATGAAGTGTAAATCCTTCTAGGCAATACAAAATCGTATACAACCTTCTTTTGAAGATATCCGCAACTGTATTTATTATAAATCTTATCATCAACATACCATTAACATTTCCAATGTTGTTTGTGAAGTACCTACTTACGTAGGTACCTACCTACTCTTTTAGCATATTATTTGAGGGAAGTATCCAAGCATGAACTACTGAATTTACTTGAGTTGCTTAAACTTGAATTGCAAATATTCCCAGAGTGTCTTCTATTTATTATGTCATTGTCACTGTTATCAGAAGCACAACTAGACTCATTGCACTTAAGCCAAAGAGCAGAAAAGTCAACAATAAAAGGATTGCATCAATGCATACTTTACATTTTACTGGACGCCTCATTGTAATTTTAATACTCCTTGGATTTTACTTAATTTTATATAGTGCGCCATCAATTACTTGTATCGCACTTCATCCCTTGTCTTCTAGTCATTTCATTTGATAGTATTGCGAATAATTCCAGACAGATAATTAAAATGAAGTTGGAGTGTATTTAGGAATTTATTTAGTCCATTGAGAACTTCAGCGTTCTTATAAAGCTCATATAACTTGTGTTGGGTTCGTAACTGCTTGCATCCAAATTTGTGTTAATTGTAAAAAACTGAGCATGTTCCTTGGCTTACTTTTATGTACATAAGAACAGGGAAAACTTTAAATTATTGAAACATAAGTATATTTTATAAAGAAAAAAAAAACAGTTCTGTATATGAGCGTTGCTTCTGTAGTAGTAACAATTTAGTTGTGGAAATCGGGATATAAATGTAGAAGAATAGATATATGTAGGTAGAAATACGCCAGAGCCTTGGCGTACAGTATAATAGAAAAGTTATCTTAAAAAAAAGTTCTCAAATAAAATTGTATGTCTTCATCTTGGACGAACTTTATACCTTCTCTATCTAAAGTATATTCGCGGGATGATCGGCGCATTAAAACTAGCATGTACTTAATAAAGCATGTCGGTAGAAGTAAGCCACAGCCATGGCGTACAGTATAGCGGAGAAGTTATCTTTAAGAAAAATTTTCAAATTAAATTTTATGTCTTCATCTTAGACGAACTTATCTCTTGTCGAAAGTATATTAGCGGGACGATCGGCGTCACCGTTGCCATCTTTTTAATATTGAAAAGCCGTATACGAACACAACTTTTTGACCGTACAGGTAGCATTTTGATCGTACAATTCTAACAATAAATTTAATATTTATAATTACGCAGAGATGAATCAGTACACTGACTACTAAAACAACAACAAGAAGTAAAAAAATAAAAGTTTCTGCTCATAACTTTACAACTTTCAGATTTTGTATGAATTCCAAATACAGTTTTCTGCACATACTGATAATGTTTTGAAGGAATGGCCTACATCCCAAAAAATAATTTTTTTTATATAGTAGTAACCGTAAAGTTTCCATTACCAAATTATATAACTTGAGTTATATAGACTGGTACTCGAAACGTCTTCGTAACCACTATAAACCCCTTATAGAGCTTAAATGGAGGATTTTATAAAGGTTACCGTGACTTGATTTAGGTAACGTTATATAACTAAAAGTTTTATAAAATGAGTAACCAACATATTCTGGTTACCTTAATATAACTTCTTATATAACCCAAGGTGCTCTCGATTAATTTATTTTGGTCACCGCAGTGGTTGCGGTAATGTGTCGGTTACTTTTATAAACTTTGTTTATAATGGTGATGGTAATGTTTCCACAACGCTTGGAATTCTCAGACTGATTACTTTCAGTGATTGAAATGTTAAGGAAATTATTTTTCGTTGACATAGAATTTCGATTTTTTTTATTGTATTTTTATAATGTAAGGGTTTAATATTTTAACATTTTAGAAGTACAATTTTTCGGCATATATATGGTGAAATTCAGCTGCAATTGAAATTTTACTGTGAATATCATCATAGATACTTCCAAAAAATACAGACCGCTCCAAAAATAAGCAATATTTAATAATTTTAATTAAATATGACAAAATTTAAGATTTTCACTTATGTGACATTAATTCAGAAAAATTACATAACATACTTTAGAAATGTTATGTACATAAAAAGATGTATTTTCTTCATATAAAAATAAAACGGAAGCCATATATATGCAATTTAAAAAATTGGTTTAACCGACATTTTCTTTTTTATCTGTAATGGACAGATGAAAAAATGGCGGCTTGTAATTAAATGAAGAAATTACCATTATAAAACTTCAAGTAGTTTTATATAAACTGAATGACCCTTATAAAACTTCTAGAAATATTATATAAACTAGGGAACTACCATGCCTCGAGAATGGTCGTTATATACCATTTAGTCATAATATGTAACTTTTGTAATGTTATATATCTTATAGTCACAAAAAACAGACGTTAGTGTTCTTATATACCCTGTGGTTATATTATTTTATATAAATAGAACGATCACCGTAGTTACTAAACGGTCACCAAAAATTTTGCGATATTTTATAGTGGGTATATGTATTACTGAAAGATCCCAATTTTTATTTAAGTCACCTAAATTACTGAAAGTTGTCGAGTTATATAAGGGTAACCACGGATACCGCAATAAACACTTATTACCTATAAGTTTATAACGTGGTGATCAAAACAATTATAAAACTTTCTTATATACCTTCTAGTAATGGTTACTCTAAGTTATATAGACCGGTGATTGAAACATTTCCATCACCAACTTATAAAACCTTTAGTAACTTACATCCACGATAACCAATAGTAACCTTAAAAAGCTCTAATATAACTTCGTCACAAATTGGTAATATTATAAAACATTTATATAACCACTCAAATTCTTATATAACCGAGTAACCATTATATAACCCTTATAAAACTACCCATCACCTTCAGTCACCAAAAATTGGAAAAATTGTTACTTGGGATATGAACCCAAAGTTTTTAACATTCTTAAAGAATCGGGAGGACACATACATGAACGCAAAGTATAATTATCACTTTATTAAAATACATGAGCTATAGTTGCATGGATTTTGTTTTAATTCAATAAAGTGGAATAAAAGAACGTCGGCCTTCTTTGCTTTAATTAAATTATAACCAGCGACTGCAACTGGAAAGAAAAGTGACTCGCGAAGAAACTAAAAACTAAAAAAAAAAAATTATTTATTTATTTTATTTTATTTATTTATTTATTTAATGTCCTGTTTTTAAAAAAAACGTTCAGTGCATTTTATGTTATCCATTTAATTAGCCTATTAAAACTAAAGCTTTACAAAAAACCGAAAAATCAACGAAAATCTATTTTATTTTAATACTTTTAAAATAACTAACAAAAACTTTCATGTAAAAAAGGATACCTCAATAAAAAATATTGAACAAAACCTGAATTAAAGACACAAATTATTAATTTTGGATTTTAATGTGTTTATAATTAAAACTGTTATTCTTAACTGTACGAAAAACGTATTTAAGAGTGCTGCTTTATTTCAAAACTAAAGAACAGTATAAAACTAAACCTTAACAGAAAATTTAGTAGTCGTTACAAGTAGTTATATACTCTAAAGCAGGGGTGGCCAACCTTTCAGCTTCCCTGGGCCACATTGGAAGTAGGCGAGTTATATTGGGCCACACATAAAATATACGAACCCTAAAGATTGCTAATGAACAAAAACGAAGAATATATATACTTAGTTAACAATTTTAAGTAATTTAAGCTTCATTAATTCATAATTTTTTTATTATAAAATTAAAGAAATAGCAACATGAAATTGATGTGATATTTGACATTGTTTTTGAGCCAATAATGCTTCGATCGAAGTTGTTGCAACTCTCAGTATGTTCTCAAGGTGCTCATAAGTTTTTTTGCTCCCATTTTTATTCTTTGTGTTCTTCATCTTAGAAAATAGCTGCTCACAAATGTAGGTGCTTCCAAATAGCGATGGCATGAATTGTCAAGCAAGGGGTACTTATCTCTGGGAAGATAATTCAGATTGCAGCTCCAGACATTTCATTTGAAAATTTGCTGGTAAGTTTATGTCGACTAAAAATGGAGTCGCAAATATGTCAAAAAATTGATAATTTTTTTGGAAATCTTGAAATCCTTTCTCAGATTTCCGTATCAAATCGAAAATCAAGTTTGCATATTTTTTGTTACTCTCAGGACAGTGTTTAGCCAACGTTTCAAAATACATAAAATTATTTGCTTGAATTTGTGACTACCATAGTTTCAATTTCATTTCGAAAGCCGTTATAGTTTGAGGCATAGTACTATGAGTTGTTTTTCACTTTGAAGACGCAAATTTAGCTCATTTAAATGAGCTGTCAAGTCTACTAAAAAAGCAAAATCTGTGAGCCTGTTTTCATCAACAAGTTTTTATTTTTGATTCCATAAATGACTTGATTTCATTTCGCAAAACATAAATCTTTTCAACATTTTACCCCGACTTAACCATCTTACTTCCGAAAAATAAATAATGTCCCCAATGTCTTCAGTGTCAATTTGACTAAGTAATTGCACATTGAAAACTTTTTTGGCCACATTACGCAATTGTACATTTATTATGTCGAGCAGTAACTACTCCCATGGAAATGTTGTATAGATAAAGAAAATGTTTTATAAAATTAATTGAGAAAGTATTTAAGTATATGAGTTTTGTTGGGCCGCATTCAAAGCCGTCCTGGGCCACATGCGGCCCACGGGCCGCGGGTTGGACACGCCTGCTCTAAAGCTTCAAGAGTTTCGTAATAAACACTTTTCAGTTTTTGCATATAATCATAAACAAGTTTTAGTTTTAAACTTCTTTAGTTTGATGAAAATTTTCTTTCAGTTTCATATGGTTTTTGCACAAAAGGTTTTGAATTTAAACAAAAAGGTTTCGAATTAAGACATCTGTTTTGTGTCAAAAAATAGTTTGGTATTATTTGAAACTATATATGTAATCTTCTTTTTAATTTCACCTATATCCTAACTGTAGCCGTTAAACAGTTATTAGCTCGTACCCTATTCAGGTCATACCGAAATTAGACGATATTTGTTTGAAATGACCTGTTTTCAGTTACTAAGGGAACAAATTAGCTTTGAGAATACTGCACTACAATTTTTTTGTGTGTAGGTGAGTAGTATCACCTCCTGCTCTATTGACGACTACGGAGGATCCACCCTGTATATAATACATATAATCAACTTAATAAAATTTAATACCACAAATAATCACAAGCAAGCGCAAGCACTTCAATGCTGTTCTCAGGAAGCACTCTTGAAGGTCTTGAATTAGCACTGCATTGATTATCCATAAAGCTCATTAAAGCAAAAGAGCAGCATTATAGCGCATGCCTTTGCGGATATGCCTATGTTAAAAAGCAATGATAGGGATAGGGAAAATAAGCGCTACGAGCTTCCAAGGAATCGCATCAGGAAGTTAATGAATCATGAAATTGTAGATATCTCTGCTCGCCGGTTGATGTAGATTTTCGCAAATTGGTATATTCTTTCCAGCTATAATAAATTTTTAAAGTCCGTGGCTGATAGTTGAAAAAAGTTTTCAAATCCACTTTAATGTCGGATATCTGTCATTAAAAAGTGATAAACTCCTTTTATTTCACATTTCGCGAAAAAACTACCAATCCAATCCACCACTTTTTACGTTTATGTTACAAGTTTTTCATTTTACTTAAACTCAAATCACTTACGGCATAAATATCAAATTCTGAAGAGGCTAATAACACATGTTTCCATTGCGATTCGAAGTTATCAAGCATTCAAATGGCAACATATGTTAAATTTACCGCCCAACAAGCTCACAACATGTCGTCGAACAAGTTCGTACAATTAGTATTAGGGGAGACTCGGGTTTATTTGTATACCATTAAATTTTTTTTTGACAAGAGAAATTTTCCAATATTTCGTTGCTCAATAATTTGAAATAATGGAATCATTTGGCGAAGCGTATTTATTATGTAAGTCGGTATTGGAACGGCATTTTTTTTTTAAATAAAACTGAACAAATTAATTTCAATGTTAATATTTTCGTATAACATATGTAAAAAATGTTTAATCGTGCAATGCAAATACGTTTATCTTAATATTTATAGGTCCACAGAGAAAATTAATTAATGCGATAAAGCTTCCAAAAGAATTTAAGAGAGGGCAATGGAGGATAGCCAGTAGTAAAATCACACCGATAAAATAATGCCAAAATGAATTTTATTCTCAATCGCATTATATGACATTTTGAATATAATTAAATAAACCAATTATTTATTTAGATAATTCCAAGCTCACATGAATATACGTAATATGTAGAATCATCCGTCGCCTATCAATTATTTATTTTATAGTGTGGCCATTTAAACTGGGCCGCCCTATCATTTAATTTCACACTCTATCGAATCGGTCTTGTCAACAATTCTCTCGTGTTTTACATAAATAGGATCAAATTTACAATTACGAGTATAGGAATTGCAATTCAGAACAGCAGGGGAACATTATTAGTAATACATATAGTTAGGAGAGTTTTGAGAATTTAGGGTGGTTTATATATCGTTATAGGTATTTGTCGCAATTAGAAAATTAATTAACGAAATGGATACCGACTTACAAATTGATTATATTTTGATACATTTGATTTTACCCGTTGGTGCATTCACTCACTATAGGGTAGGTACTGATTGTTCTAATGCTGTAAGTAATTGCTAATTAAATTTATTAGAGTAATCAAAATTTTCCAATTGATTATGCTGGTTGATTATTATTAAATTAATTCTCAGGTGCAGTGAACAAACGCAATGACATTAGTTTTATGCTGACAAGACAAATATATATAAATATACAAAATTGATTACATCAACAGCTTTACTTAGAGGAGTCGTAGAATTTGTCAAAACTGCATGCAATAAAAATAAAAATAATAAAATCCCTAAATGGTACAGTTAATTTACCATTATGCTATATTACATCCCAAACCACCCTTTGAAACATGTTATCACGACACGAGAGCATTTCGCAACAATAAAACTAAAAGAGACACCAATATTGTCAAGCAGGTGGTCATGGGAAAGATTGATTATTGCCTATTAGTATATAGATTTTTGAACAAACAGAACATCTCTACGATATAATCTGCACTCAACTCAACCGATCAAAATCATCATAGCGAATTTTTTCTTCAAAACAAAACCAAAATGCTCCACTAAGCACTAGCCGCTTCTGTTTTGTATATTCCGAGCGGTCCTGCATCCCTCAGAATATTCTATTTCTAACCCGCATACTCTCAATCCGGTGGAAGATGTTCTGCCTTGGAAAGTGCTCTTCAGCCGCATGATTTGAGATGAGAAGACGAGCATCTGGATAAACAAAGCACAAACGAATTACATATTGACACATACCATAGACAGACCGACCACAGACAGATATATCTATAAGGAGGTCTTCAAAAAGAATGATTTAGTTCCACAAAAAACTCAATTGCGTACAAAACTCGTTCCAACTGGGACTTAAGTTAGCACCGTAGACTGACATTTTCATTGCGGAGTTAATGGCTGCCTGAGAAGTGGCTAAGCAGGCCATCGGAAGGTGGACACAACTGCTATCTTCATGTACAGCTCACCCTCACAAAAGCTGTTGCGAACTGAAGGAATCAGTGCCAGATGGCAGTGATTTTCAGAATCACTCTGGTAACCGGGCAAAAATCCCTAGCTTGGTGTCCTATCCATATTGGTATTCCCGGAAACGAGAAAACCGATATGCTGGCAGGGATATGCTAAATATATATAATATAAATATAGAGAACAGGCTTAGCATACCAAGACTCCTGGAATGGCTCAGCTCCAGTTCTGCTCTAGCTAGCCACCATAAAACTTTAAATACACCTAAAAAGGCTGGCATGGCTAGACAAAAATGCTATCTGCGGCAAGACTGAGGCTAGGACATGTAATAACAGTCAAGAAATACCTTTTATCTGAAACAACCGGGTACCCCTTGGACATTTTGCATGGGCTCTCAAATAACTGCAGCACAGATTCTGTAGCAGTGCGGTGATCTTAAGAACCTACTTAACGTACAAGGATCTACATACCAGGAGGCCAACAGAACTTTTCATTTACACTTGTTTACATGAAGAGTTGAAAGATTTAATCGAGATTGAGATGAGTTTTCAGCTCGTTTATTTGAGTACGCAGGGTTGAAAAATTGAGTTGAGAACGGGTCTAAATATAGTTGAAGTGAGAAATTAAAGATACTATCTTATTTATGGTGTTATGTGTGATATATAAAAATTATTGTCAGTGGAATTTACCGAATTTACCACAAAAATAATTGGAACTATTTTTCTTTGGAAATTTTCATTATGAGTCGAAGGAAGTGTTTTTACAAGGCTGAGTGGGTAGTAAAGGTTAGAATGCCAATCTAAGGAAATTACATAAATAGATCCCAAATACATGCGAATTCAAATTGTCTCGTGGCAGTCATGCCATACAAGGTGAACCAGTGTATTATGGCAGAAAAACCAGCCATCAAGAAAAGAATACGTTCGTTGATTAATAGCCCAGTATTGGCATTTGCTGCTGACGTCATATCAGAAGCATGCGTTTTGTACACGGTCCTACCAGCTAGAATTCTTTTAAATAGCCGGCGGCCAGTAAAGGAGCCACTCAATCAGTCAGCGAAAGAAGCAGACTTTTCGATAAATCATCCCGGCTTGAAGAATACCAGCAAAAGAGGACTTTAGGCAATGGAGTCCATCTCAGCCGACAGATAAGCAATTGGATTGACAATAAAAGTCAATCAGCTACGATAGTTTTGTCAGTTGACTCTAAGAAGCTCGACAGATCACATCTCTCGAGCCCAGTCCTTCCTATCCACCTAAGTCGTATTGGCATAATTGACGGAAAGCGTACGCTAAGGTTTAAATTACAATTACAACATAGTAGTCGACTGCGACTTTGCTAAAATGGTAAATGCATGTGACAAGATAGAATTGCTACTTGGACTGCGTCTGTGACTGAAATTGAACTTTGCTGAAAGTGCCAAGTTGGTGTTGGCTGCGGCCAACTACAGTTCAATTACAATAGCCGACACTTCTAGTTTGTTCAAGCATTTGAAGCTTTAATTTAATTACAATACAAATTACACTTCAGCGTCGACTTCAATTGAAAATGAAGTCGCAGTCGACTGATCAGTTGTAATTGTAATTCGGGCCTAATCGTGTTGGCCTGATATTTGATGAGCGCACGCATCAATTCCTTACTCGTACTCTCCGTGTTGACCTATTTGCAATCAAGCGCACGTCAGTCGTGTTGGCCTTTAAAGCGGCGAGCCTATACTCCTACTCCGTTCCCCTCCGGTAGTAATAGTTACGTGAGTGAATGAATTAGTGTAAAATAAGAACCGTATATTTTTGTTAGAATAGGTAACCGCTAGTAGTAAAGAGAACCATAGAACAACGTTCTGAATCACGAAACGTTGCCAGGGAAACGGCACTGGATAGTTTACTGACTATTCGCACAGCAACACCCGACGTTACACCAAGCTACCAATTCTGCAAATATCGCTGAACCTTAAGCAATTTCAGAAATATAAAAGTGGTGTCATTTGCTTTTTTGGCAGTTCGGGTTCAACGAGCAATCCATTTATATACATAAATATGTCAGTGAGCGGTCTCCTCAAATTCAATCCTCCCGCCCAACGCACTTTCAGAAAATCTAACACATCCTACAGTCACTTGAGTCCACTATTCTGCTTCGTTCCTTTTCTCGTTCAGAATGAGTTTTTTCAATCCATGTCGTTCGTTTTCGAACCGAACGATGTACTTTCAATCTGTCATCGCTTTTTTCGGAATCATTCTGAATGCACCTGAGTTTTTCCCGGATTCAAGCAGAATGATTTTAATTTGTATTCGTGAATGTGTTGTTTACAATTTGGACGAAGTGGTATTAGTTGAGTTAAATTTGCCTTTGTTGGAAAATAGCCTTATTTTTCATAAACAACAATTTTTACGAATTAATACTTGCTTTTATCAAATGGAAGAAATCTCAAACGCTTGATATGGTTCTGTTTCGTTCCTTTTCTATGAGCATAGAATTAAATTATGACATCATTCTGTCGATTCATACAGATTAATTCAGAACGAGAAAAGAAACGCAGCATTCAATACCCAAAATGGGTTGTCAGTTTCGACCAACCTCTATTGTGCAAAAAATTGATTCGACCAATCATAACTTACTGATTCTCAGTCTGGCAGTAAATTTCGCCAAGCTGCAACCGCCATTTTGTTTTTTTTACAATCTACATTATGTGACTGAATTTAATAGAACTGTCATGGACTCACTTGAAATATTTTATGTTGCTAATTTTCTCATTTATAGCTTGTTTTAAATTTCTGAAAATTGTTATTCAATTTTGTTTTAGCAAAACTGATATCTAAATATTATCTCTCGTTCCTGTCTCTTTCTCTCTTTATTTTTTCTTTCTGTTCCATCAATTGAGTAAACAAACAATTAAAAAGCTATTTATAATTCCTTTTAATCAAGATATTTAATTGACTTTTGGTAATTACACCTCTATTACGCATTTTGCTGCTATCATTAGAGATACATAAATATGCATACCTAGTAACACTTCGTAGAAGTTTTATCCACCAATCAATGACAATCAGAGTGAAGGCTAAAATTTGATATAAAATGAAAAAAAAAATTTCTTTCGAAATTCTTATAAGTTGAAAAAATATATTCTTTATATATTCGGTAAGATCATATCACTAATTAAAACTTCCCCTTCAACCAATCAACTTTTAATAACAAAGTTCCATCTGTAAAAAAAAAAAAAGAAAGGAAAAAAAATCGAATCCGCACCAAATTAAAACGAAAGCGAAAAAATTGCCTCAGGTTATTAAGACTTAATTTAAAATCAATAGGGAGTCGGTGGTCTGCATACAATTTTCGAACGATTCCAATTTTCTCATCGGGCCTGTGTAATATTGAAAGTGGGTGGAATTTACCATGGAACATAGCTTTGGCGATTAAGGTTAATTTTGTGGTCAGATTTGCTTATGGAAATTCCCTTTCAAAGAGAATAGCCGATCGTAATTACAATTTCTACCTTGCAGCATTTGTGGCATAGCTATCAGACAGGGAATATTTAAGGCGAGTTAATCTCTTGCAGACGCGGTCCTATAGTCTAGCTTCTACTTTTTTTTCCCTTAGGACATTTTAACTTGTCTTTTCTTTCAAATTCGTTTAATAATTTATTATCAAAACTTTACCAGACTTGATTATGTGAAGAAAAATTTCCACAACTGCTACGAAAAAAATTATGAAAAAAAAAAAAAAAAATCCGTACCTACTGCTGCAACTAAAGGATGAAAGAAGGGGATGTACAGGAGAAGAACCTTGTAATGTTACAATTTACATAATAAATTAAACATTTCGGGAGTTTTCTACTTTCCGCTGTGTTTTGTCGGAGTTTAAAAATTCATTTGAAACATTTTTTAACAAGGATATCTCCTGCGGGTATACCTGTTGTACAAAAAGATGTAGGCTAAAGTAAAGAGAAGCTACAGAGTTAAATTACCTCCCCTGAGAAGTGCTCCTTCCTCTTGAAATAGTTTTAGATGTTTCTTAACTTGTAAAAGAAGTTTTTAAAAGTTAACAGAAATAGAAAATTGCAGAAAACTGTGGTAGTAGTAAAGTAAGTAATACAATTCTACATATAAAGAGCGGAAGGACTGGAATCTTTTACATTGTTTTCAAGAAGAGCTAGATTTACAATACATATGTAGAAGAAATTGTCAAACAGAATATGGAATTTATATGAGACAAATTCCATATTCTGTTTGACAATTTCTTCTTTTAATGTTTGTAAAATGGTGCATACGTTTAGACCGTAGAAGTATTCTGGATGCATATATAGGTACATATGTATGTATACAGTGTCCAATAATACATATTAATAGGTGGTAGAGCAGGTTGAGACAAGCTAAAAGGTAAAGAGTAATAGTTGCTTAGTTGGTCATAGTACGTGTTGCGTATGGACTTCTATGTATTCACTTTGTAATTTATTTTTTATTTTAGTTTTACCTAAGTATTTAAAAAAAAACCTTCGTTCCTCCTTAACACCAACTTTTTATATCGAATTGAAGTCGTCAAATTATAAAGGATTGGTGCAGTACGCTACTTAAAATTTTTGGTATCCAATCCTTTATAATTTGATATCAAAAATTTTAAGTAGCGTACTGCACTAGTATCCGGACAGCTCCAGTATTCGGACACTTATCATTTTGTCAAAAAAAAAAAAAAAAAAAAAAGAAAAGTACAAGCATTAGCCTTAGAACTCCGTTAGAACTTTGTTTTTTTGATCTTTTTAGATGCACATCCGAAATTTGGGTAACACACGTGTCGTTTTTGAGAAAATACTTATCAGTCTGTGTATGTAGATGCGAAATTTTGGTTGAGTTTTGTAATCGAGCGTATGGGAAAGGTTTATTAAGTTATTGAATCCTCGTATATTTTCAATCATATTACTTTTATGTTACTAAACCCTTTTCTTATAAATGAAATTAATTGGTAGCTCAGTAACATGACCGTACACAAAATTTTGTATACGCTTCGCTTAGTTACAGAATTTAAGTATTGTACCTAATTTTTTTCTATCTTTTCACTTTTTGCTAGTTTTTTTAGTTTTTGTTTTGTCAACCTCAACAGACGTCGTCGGTACCAGGATCGTAGGTTACTAGCTAGCTCTATCTAGATAAGTAAATATCTCGCACCAAATTCAATAAACTATTATTAATATTATACCCACAAAATTTAATTAGAATTTATGTTTAAAAAATGCACTAAATATTTGGTTTCTGTTTAATATTTAAAAAATTGTACGTAATAAGACTAACCGAATTCGAAGATTATTTTCACATTTACAAGTTTCATTTCTCTGTCATTAAGGTTTGGAATAGTTAGAATAGAAGCTATATTACACCCAAATTCATTGCAGTTAAAACACCTGCGTTGCTTGGTTTTATCTGGGTAAGCATTTGTTAAATGTAATAGATTCCTTTTTCAATTTTTTAATGATCAATGATTATGAAACATTACGTCAAGGTATTAAGCATTTCGGGTAAAAATCATTCCAGCTCTTCTTCACCTTTCAATAAACTTCTTGTGTACCTAAAGATATTTTTGGCCATTGAATCTTTGGAAAGATTTCTTAATTACGAAATTACTAGTACCTTTTTTTTATGTATTGTAGAATCAAAAATATTATCAGAATTCTTTAAGATAACTGTTAGGTTTCCATGGAGTAAGTAGTACAACAATACTATGATTCACTATTTTCAATTATACAATTGTACAACACTTATGTACGTTGTTAAGGCTATAATTGATCTGTTAATTTTTTTAGGTAAAGTTTATTTTGCAGAGTTTTCGTAAAGTTTTTAGTAATTGGGGCTAATTATCTATTCATAGAACGACTACACATATTTCTACGAATATTATGTAAAATGCTATAAAGGCTATTCTCTGTTCTCTGTATAAGGGCTATAGCGAAATAATTTCACTAATCATGAGTCAGCAACGAGGCATGTGAAAATTACTCGAAACAATTATTCCCAAATAATACTGCACAAATACTATACAAAAATTTCCTACAAATATCATTTTAGTCTGCTGCAAATTGGTTATTGCTTGTTGCAATGTAAGTTGTTGTCTGCTTAAGTGATGTATTGTAGGTTGAGTTTCTTTATTATTTACTTGCCGTAGTCTTATGATCCGTCTTCAAGGCATAGGACTACTACTACTACCACTACTACTGACTAAAAAAAATGTATCACCTGTAGATGGCGCCACGTGGTTTGCTTGAGTATAAGTTAATTTAATAACTGGCTTTAAGGAAACAACAAACGATATAAAATTTAAGATTTCAAACCAAGCATTTTTACTGCTACTAACAAAACGAACTTGCCATATAAGGACGACTATAATTGCCAATGAAAATTAAGCAAAATCAAAGTGTACTACATAGGTGAAAATTAACAAACGAAAACTACACAAGGCATTACCTACATATCTTTTTTTTTAACATGTTTTGTTTTCCGTTTTTCCCCTTTTCCTCTCTTTACACAGCCTGTCAATATTCTTCTCCTTTCTTTCTTCTTTTTCTTTAACCAAAACTTAATTCTTTTGTTTAATTTTGATTTTAACTTTCAACTTTCTTTTTATATATATATTTTTTATGCGGAGCACCACTTATTGCCTTAGAGCTTCTGTAAAACTGCTGACCTTCATCTTAAAGGCCGTCGGCTTTATAACAAATCGCTTTAATTTGTAATTTTTTTTTTAAATCTCCCAAAATACTTCCTCAGTAAACAATCGAATTCTTAAATTGCGGAATATTATTGGGTGCCTTAAACGGTTCAGAACAAAAGCCGCCTTCGCGGTACTAGTGTTATGACTCGCAATCCCTGAAAGGCACTTTATTCTTATGGCCTATGTGGAATTTAGGAAAATCTCACTGCACGGTATGGCTGTTGGTGTTGGGCCTTTGCGGGTCTGGTGTGCATTAATTGCCAACTCCGCGGAATCTCCTCTTGGTGGAACTGCGAATTTCTGCAACTTTTGAAGAGGTGAAAGCAACAGAATATTAAATTGGAAGGATACTTAACTCTCGATTTCCTCGTGGTGGACGCCCGGGCGTATATGGGATACTTGAATCCAAGAATTATCTAGCTGGATCTTTCGGCAGTCAACTCAGCGTTCCTTCCTGTTTTGTTGGCGTGGCGAACAATCCCACAGACAGACTTTTAATGGTTAACTAAACACCAATCAATTTTCTAATTTTTTACTTCGTGTATTGTTTTTTTAGTTGTTCTTTGCCGGAGTACAAAAGCACGAGAGAGAGACCTAACATTACTTGACAGGCCTTTTCATTGACAAAAAAAAGTTTTTCTAGAAAGTTTTCATTCCAATTTTAATTGTTATGACTTTTACATAATTCCAATTTCTACTACAACTAACTGAGTGACATCTAGTGTAAAATCTTTACTTAATAATAATTCTAATCATTTGAAATTGATTTAACTAAATTAGATTATTATACAGGATGTCATTAAAAAGTGTGCAGACGTATGCTAAATCATTCTGCATTATTCTAAACTAGTGCAGTATTCTATCGTAATCTTGAGGTAATCTTCGGATGATTTGGGTGCTCGGTCTTGGCAGTTGCTGATTACGGATAGCTGCCCTGACCTCCGCGAAAATAATTTACGATGTCAATTTACTAGTCAAGCTGGCACACCGTGGGATTACTGAAGCTCTCTATTGAACTATAACTGTATTAGATATGCAGTTTTGTTACAATATATTAAAATTCATTTTCTTTTGATATTCATCGAATAAACTTTTAACAGGACTTCTCAAATGATTTAAAATTGTGAAATTCATAATTAAAGTAAATTTTCCTATAATAGTATTCACCTGCGTATGCCTTGGGTTGGAAACAGTTCTATCCGTGCGTTTTAATATGCGAGATATGTAGTTTCAAACGAATATTCCTCATTTGATGATGATTAAGTTTTGCCCTGGAGATGTACCTCTTTACCATAAATATTCTCCCATGATTTTAAGGAAAGCTGATAAAAAAACTTGCAAAGGACAAGAGTTCGTTTCTTGTTTCCTTTCTTCTTCTTCGTCAATTCGTGTGCGCACATAAACTTAGGCTTCGGCAAGCCACCCCGTCCGATTTTACTCAATTTTCGAGGATCAAAGCACTCTCTAGCGACATAGAATTTTTATGCTCAAAAAATCGACTTTATATCACCATTTTACTTTCACCTACACATATAGTTTTGTACACTCTATATAATATTAGCACCGTGAAATTCCGCGAATCATTCATAAGCAGAAAAGTATGATTTAGTATAATATAAAAGTTAAAATAACAATAACAAAAGGAAACGCTATAATTAGTCTAATAAGATCAATAAAATTATATACTTATCCTAGATGAAAATAAAAGTTGAACAAAGTGAAAACAGAAAGTTTTGTATATCAAGAAGGGGTTGCCCGATTTAATTAATTTTTGAAATTTTATTTACTATATTTGTGAACGAAATTGCAGGTCTCCGTCCTTCATCGATGCGTTGTCAGGCAGTGGCCAAATATATAGTGAAAGCTTAAAACTTTGCATGGCAACATAAGGAAAGGGTTACCCGATTTGGTCAATTTTTATACTTGTATTAGTAATTTTTATGAAAAAGCCGTGTACGAAATTGGCGCTCTCCACGTCATCGAGGCGTTTTCAGGCAGTTTATAAATATATATTGAAAAACGAAATTTGTGTACGACAACCCTACGAAGGATCCCATTTTCGAACTTAGATCAACTTTTCTTTCAAAAAGCCCGTGTGCAAGATTCATCTAGGGTATAAAAATAAATGATTCGGTTACCTTATACCAGTGGAGAATGAGGACGGCACACTGGACAAGAAGGACATAATATGGTAGGTGAGTATAGTACATTCACTTATCTTAACTTACTTCACAAGTATTCCATTTTCAGGTTCAGACATCAAAGAGCACTGGCGAGGCGAAGCAAGGCGTTTCAGACGAAAGTACCAATAATGATCAAGAATACCCTTTTTAAGATAAAACTGTTACGAAAATCTAAAACAAAGTGATAATTTTCTTTTATATTATCCTCACTCTAGTCAGTCAACTAAATATGAATCAAGTACGAAATAAATATTACATAGTTCGAGTGAATATCCTGTTTCACCATATGATTAAAAATTGTCCTTTATTTTATAGAATAAAATTATAATAAAAATGTTCCCATTATTTGTAAAATATCTTGCTTTTAAAAATGCCTTCATTCATGAAAGTTTCCTATAACGTAAAGTATATATATAAAACCTTGAAGAAGAAGAGAAAAAAAAACGAAAACTGCCATCAAAATGGTTCTTTTTCCGAATCGATGGAAGGAAATTTTCATAAATTTCCAATAAAATCCATCCCTAGAATTGGAAAAGTTGTTCAAAGTTACAATTATCTGCATATTTTGTCGATAATTTAACACAAAGTTATTTCTCCCCACTTTCGCCGTAACAACTTTACTTACAAGTAGATAACAGATAAGAAGGCGGTAAAGAATCTTAAGCAGGAGCAGGAACAGGACCAGCAGCAACAGTAGCAGCATCAGCAGGAGTAGGAATAGTAGCAGGAGTAGCAGCGGTATTTTTGTATGTGTTAGGTTCATCCAAAGTCCTAATGGTGTATATACACATGCACACATACATATATATTCATAGGGAAACGTATAGACTAGACAGAAATGGGGTGTTCTTCAGGAAGAACGTTTTCGCTAAAGTTGCAAAATCACTTAAGCCCAAGTTATTAAATTATGCAAATTGCAATAAGGCATTCAAAGAGATCAGTTCCAGCCAGGACTGCTATCTTCCACGCACTTCCATTTCATTTTAAAATTTCAGTGTAAGTTACATTCACGTTTTGCTTTGGCGTAATGTTCTCATTCTCAATGCTGTTTGAAATGTCTTTAACTTTTTTTTTTTTTTACTTATTTAAATGTTTTAAGATGTGATTTTATCTGTGCAATTATTTTGTAATTTTATCTTAAATGCCACTTTGAGAAAAGTAATTGGGGATTTATACGTTGGTTGTTTAAGCATTCTACTGTAATCAATGCTATAATTGAAAGAATAGGTGCGGGGATAAAGAATGATTATTTTTCAAATCAGATGCGAAGTAATTTTGTGTAACAAAAGTGAGCGAGGATGGCAACTGCATAGTTTATAGCCTCACATTTGTGTAATATTCATTATATAGCGTAAAATGGTCTACATACAAAAGCATTTAATCTATAAAAATATGTTTTTAAAGCTAACCACCAAGGCAGTAATCAAGCTTGTAAATATGGTAGGCTTATCCTAAACACCTTAGGGGAGGGGACAATAAGATTAACCCTGATCATGGTGCTTGTAGAGTCCTAATGCCCTAGTTCCCTCAACTTTTAATCTTAACCTTAAGATTGCTCGTTAAGATTTAAAATTTTTTACAAAAGCCTAGATTGAAAGAAGATGGTATGTGCTATAGCCTCGAACTCTATGGAAACTCGCCATG
This sequence comes from Dioctria linearis, assembly GCA_963930735.1. Classification (NCBI taxonomy): domain Eukaryota; kingdom Metazoa; phylum Arthropoda; class Insecta; order Diptera; family Asilidae; genus Dioctria; species Dioctria linearis. Next base: position 35,005,201 of record OZ005741.1, read on the forward strand.
CCTTAAACATCTTAGACATTGAAATATCCAATAATCTTAGTTCATCTGATCAGATTTTTGGTATTGTCAAAAATCCGATGAAATGTCTGCGCTTCCTTAAATGATATAAGAAATATTTTACATTATCAGACTTGGCGCAAATCTACAAATCTCATATCAGGCTTGGATTAGAATATAATTCTCATATTTCGGTAGGAACTTGACGCACTGGATTGTCTGCTGAAGACAAAATCCAAAAGAATCTTGATCTCTTGTAGAAATATCCTTATGTATACCATACACGAGCTCACCCCCACCACCATTAAAGTAAAATCCAACCGTACCATGAAATTTTCCGAATCTTTCATAAGCAGAACAGTACGAATTTGGAATCTTTTACCATCCCCCCTTATGAACTGCAAACATTCAAGCGAAACTGACTGAGCCTGAACTTTGGCATCACCATAAACAAAGAATATCCTCATCGTCCGTTTTTTTTAAGTTGCAGGTGTGCCGCTGAGAAGAGTACTAGCCTGCAGAATTTAGTTCACTGCCAGGTTCATTGTTCTCCATAGATTTATGGGAATGTATCTTTTTAAAGATAAACCTAGATTAACCTTGCTTCCCTAAGGAACCTCTAACATATGAACCTTCCAGCTTTTCTAAATCACAGTGGATCCCCGCGTTTTTATTCTTATCTAGAATACTTCTTTTACTAAAGATAACTGTGAAGGACAGCCAGCTATATCAGTTGGGGTTTTCAATAAAATTTTACTAATTATTTCGATTGATATTTTTTAAACAACTTTAGGAACCTTTTCTAAACGTCAAAGTTGACAACTTATTCTCGATGCATTGCCAAAGTTTTTGCATCATGAAGATAGTAACTGCAGAAATTTTGGCATTTCCGTAATCTCTGTTTCTGCTTCTGTCTCTGTCGTTGCATTCTACTCTTAATGAGTTTCGATCTTTAGTCTCTAGGACGAGGTAATGCAGACTATTATCCTGATTAGAGAGAAAAATTCAATTTAATTAATTGCATTGACCTAATTCTTATTAATTAAAAAAAAAAAAATTTAAAATGTGTTATCCAAACGACAAAGTTATTAAATTTTTCTCCTACAGAAAAATGTGGTACAACCGGAAATTGGAAAGGAAAACATTCTCTCCTTTCTTCAGAAAAGATGACAGCAGCAGTGATTTTCATTATAACTTAAATATGTGTTCCGTACTTGCATCCTCAACACATGCTAGTACCTATAGTATGTATGCACGTATGTATGTATGCAGGTATATATATGCCAAAATCAGGTATATTCTTCTGCTCTAGAGTTTTGTATTTGGCGAATAAATAAATGTGAAAAGTTGTCGTTTTATATATGTATACAAAACGGAAAACGGAAATTGAGAGTCAATAAGCGGAAGCTTATTTTCTATTTGGACAAGTCGCTGAATTTTAGTCCTTATGCGTTTGAAATTTAATAAGAAGAAAAAATTTCTTTTGACCATAATGAGGTAGATTTCTTGGCAGTTAAATAATACCTGTTCTAAAAATTTATTCTTAATTTAAAGTTGGATATCCGGTGTTGAGACATATAGTACAAAAGTAGTAAAGGAGGGTAGGTAGTTAGCTTTATTAATAGTCCTTAATAGCTATACTAGAAAGACATTCTTATTCATAGAAATATTTTCGGAATAATTATTTCCTTATCCCTGCGGTGTCATAATCTTTCTCGATTACGGATAAACATCTCAAATGTATACGAGGAAGGAGCCATTGTTTTCACTGACTTATGTACATATGTACATAATATAATGTATGTAGGTAGTCTCATCTGGTATCATAAAACATCTTAAGTTTACTTTTTCTATACATTTCTGATATTATGACTAGATTTATTTTACTCTGGGGAAAAATTTCTTAGGAATTTCCCTTGTTTTTCTAGAAAACTAGACAATATTTTTCTTATGAGGTTAAATAGCTTTTTCTTAGGAGTCATGTATTTTTTGCTGAAATGTATGTATGTAACTAGAAGAATTAGATCACTCTAAATTTCCTTGCTATTTTTAATGGCTATTACTGTGACAGCAGCAGTTAAGGTAAGCAATCAAAATAATTAGCTAGAGCGAGAGACAGGCTCCAACTCGGACAGTGTATTCCTGTGCAATTACACGCAGCACTAGCAACACTACCAAGGGCATTTATAAGGCTATTTTATCTACAAATGAAGTTGCTGGAGTGGCTGAATACCAGATTCTTGTTAATTTTGAGTGTTTACTGATCCAGCTTGATGCGAAAGTTTCTGAAAAACCACTAACTGCTTGTGTATATATGGGTGCAGACGTTCTGGCGGCATTTGTTTCGAAACAATAGTTTCTAACAGATTTTGCACTGATATTTGCAAACTTTAACTTGAGACAACTTACATGTAAAAACCTCACAAAAAAGTGGTCGAATTAAAATGAGCTAATGGGCCTCTAATCGAAAGCTCTATGCATTCTCTCTCTCTATCTTGCCGTATTACGCCACATAAATTCTTCGCAATGATAGCTTTCCTTGGTTGAATAAAAAGTTAAAGAGCTTTGAAAAAGTGATCCGGATTTATATGAAGATTTTATATCTAGCTGTATGTTGTCTGTGCTTTAACTAACGAAAATTAATAAATTATATGATAAAAACGGAATAAATCAATGTTTATAAGAAATAAAAAAATGTCTTTAGTATTTTTATGTCTCAATTTTAACAAAATAAAGCCAGTTTAGGATTAAAATTTTCTAATGTTCGAATTTGTTTTACAATGTAAACTAGATGGCACTCATTCATTTCGAAAGGATCCGCATTTCGGAAGAGTTCGCAATAAATTTGAATTTTAAATTATCAAGAGTCAAACAAGTTGGAGCGGAAATTGAAAATGTATAAATTGTAAAGACCCGAGGCCAATAAAAATTTCTGTCAACAGACTTGCTGTTTCTGCAAATAAATGAAAGGTGTTTGGGGTCTATAATTATCATTGCCTTACAAATCCCATCTGGCAACGGTATTATGAGAGGGTGAGATATAGTTAAGGGTTTATGACTTCTCTACCGTACGAACAGTACGCCAAGAGATTCAGGAACGCATTTCATTAGGTAAAAATTGTTGAATCGTCCACTTCGATTTGTATATACTTATTAAAAATAATAATTCTACAATAATGCAATATTTTCAATTCACTTTTGCTTCTCAAATGTAAACACGTGGTAATCTGTTACATCATTTTCATATAATTTCGAAAAATCCGAATAAAGCTCACTCTCTATTGTGCATTCACGCTACTCTGGTAAAAGCTCACTCCACTCTTCATACTTTGTCATTGTAAACGCTCCTTAATACTAATCTTGTAGATCTATCTAATCAGGGAATGGCACTATCATTGATGAGGTTGAGGATATACGTCACTCTTCACGAATATCTGACATTGTTCAGTCCACATATTGAACTCGAATCCCTCGATGAAAATATTTGCTAAAATGATAAAAAAAGGATAAAAAAAGAAACCACAAAGAACCATTCTTTAAATGAAAAACACTTCTGCTTATCTAAATACAATTCCGCGTCCACTTCAGATTCTTCATACAGATGCCCCATATACATTTCAACCTGAAAATTAACAAAAAATTCATTACTAATTAGTAAATAAAACAAATAAATAGCAAATTCACCGAAAATCCGTCATACATCCCGATATTTATGTCCTGCTAATGACATCAAATAACATTTTCACGATATGACGTCAGTTCGTGTCGCCACAGTCAAAGTTCAATGGAATGAAACTTTGAGATCAAGCGTTGCCCGGGTAACCCATCAGAGACGTGCGGTTCACGGTGGCTATAAAAAACTGGCGAGCCACACATTCTCGTTTCAGAATTGACTCGGAACGTATCCTCCCTCCACCAGAATTTAATCGGTTTCCTATCGTTTGCAAAAAATTTAATTTTTACTTTCATCTAAGTATGAATTTACTCCTACTGCAGAAATTTATTTCTGTTTCATTTCCAGCCCACACCTAAGTAGAAATTTACTTCTACTGCAGAAATTTACTTCTGCTTCACCTTTATGCCACATCTAAACAGGAATTTATTTCTGCTTCATTCTATCCTTTATTTAAGCAGGAACTTACTCCTGTTGCAGAAACGTACTTCTGCCTAATTATTTAATTCAATTACTGCTACCGTGCTTATACGTGCAGCACACACAGAAACTTCTATTTTGTTTCGAATTAATTCATGAAGTTAATTGTGGAGATTCTCTTCCTTTTTTCAGAAACAGAGGGAGCAAACCCCCGTAGCGGAATTTTTTATTGACCTCCTGTTGAATTTGTAATTGAATTGTTAAATTGTTTTAGCTTAGGATATTTTTGATTAGTATAAGTATTGAATTTTTCGTGATATATTATTAAACACTATATATTGAAAATTAAAAATTTATATTTGTATTTACAAAAGTTGAGTTATCCTTATAACTCGGCATCCCCCTTCGCTTGAGCAGAGAACGCACAGACATAATTATTCGTTGAATCCCTGTCATGGAGAAGGAAATCCCTCTTAATGCTAAATATACTCTCAATGTCGTAAAAAATATTGCAGATCTAGTAAAACAGCAGTGCCTGCTTACCTTTTGATGATACTTTTCGAATTAACGCGGAGTTACAGGATACTCCTATTGTTGTTAAATTTTCATTTCGTGCTGAATGAAAGTCATTTTTCTCTTCCTTAAAATATCATGGCAGGCTAAAGCTGAATCAGTTTCACGATTGTGCATCAAAAGCAGTCATTTACGTTAATCAAGCCCTAATTTTAAAGTTATTTCGTGATGATCAAGAGCTTCGTGGATATGGTAAAATTCATACACTGAAAAAAAACCTTAGAAAGAATGACAAAAAATTAGATTGAATCAACAAAAAAGTTATCAATATACATCTAACAAAAACATTAACCAAGTTGAAAACGAATACGTTTTCGTAAGAGAAAATTTTCACCAAATTTTTTATCATATTAAATTTACATTTTATTTTTGGATATCTTATGCTGCATTCACAATGCAGATTGGAGTAGAGTGTTACAGAGTGGTATCTGGCATCTTTTTTTTCGCACGCAGTGCTGCATATGGCCATCTTTGTACGGCTTAAAGTAGCGCAGAATGGAGCTTCATGAAAATAGGTTCTATTCTATTTTCACGCTGTCATTTTCGAAAGCTTAAACCTGGAATTTCGGAACTACTAGCATGTAGATGGCGTGGATAAAGCTCCATATTTCTTTTTATAATAACTAACATATTTTCATGATATTTCCTGATTTCATAATTTTTATGAATGCTAATAAAAAACAAGAGGTATTTTTTCCAAATTTAATCATTTAAAAACCAAAAAAAGTAGGGTAAAGTACGGATAGCTGCCAACGTTTTCAGTATCTACTTCCCAATTCGTTATATACTTTTATATCAAAACAATACAAAACAATACTGTTATCTTTGATCTTCACATTCACTTCCCTAATTTCAATAGCTAATGAAACAAAACAAGAATTAGGAAGGTCTCAATTTGGGCATCTAACCCGCTGGGGTTGGTTAGACGCCTTAGAATGAACAGATAGATGCCCTAAGAGAAAATGAATGAAACTGTTATAAATTTATTTTAAAAACTCAATTTGAAATTTTGCAAAATTAACAAAAATATAGTTCTTCTAAATTTAGTATCATAACGAAAAATAACACTACAAATCAAAAATAATCAAGTTATATCATGATGTAGCATAGCAGGTTGTTGTAGTATAAATTTTATACATTAAATAAAAAAAAATTAAAAAAGCTTGTAAAATATTACATTTTTTCTGTCTTGTCACGCTTCTTTTCAAACAACAGTCGATTCGAGTATGAAAAAACTTTGAGGTGAAATTTAATGCATTAATATCTTTAGGCAATCACAACTCGCGCTTTCACTGGCTGTCGCTTCTTAACTGAGTTGGTGGAGAGTCTGAATATGTAAGCAGTGGTGTCAGTTCACCGCAGGTTGTTTCGTGTAAGAGAGCTCAGTACCGGGGAAACTATCCCCGGACGAGGCATCTAAATATCCTTACTTTACCCTACGTTAATTTTTAGCCAGTTTCGAAGCAATCTGATGGTACCACAGGTGTCTCCTTTCTGTGTCTACAGTTCATAATGAATCATTATAGACTAATGAGTCGTTAGTTATATCTTCATTATGAGCGCTGTGTGTCTGGGGCATAACAATGGAGAAGTGGTTGTTGACTCTTTGGATAAAGCTAATATTTTGGCTGCTAGATTCGTTTCAAATTACCCTCTCCTCTTCCACCCACTTCCCAGACACCTTTTTTGCATCTCCCGTGTGGATGCGTACAAAAGCCAAGACATATCCGTACAAGCGATATATTCAAGGTCATTAAGGAGATCAACGTTTCCAAAGCCGCAGGTCTTCATGGCTTCTAGCCTCGATAAATTAAAAGCTATGCCTAATCTTCAGTTAAACCCTTGCGCAAACTGTTCTATTTGTCGTATTCGACAGGAAAATTTCCAGTTGCTTGGAGACTAGCTGACGTTCCCAAGAAAGGAGAGGTAGCGATCCCTCAAATTATCGAACAATTGCAATCATTTCGATTCTTTCAAAGGTTTCTGAATCTATCATTTACTCCAAATTAATGAAGTTTTTAAGCTAGAGTTGCGCTCCTCCCTTATAGGAATTCTGAATCCGCCCCTGCGGGCTATGTCTATTATTATAGGATAATGTGTACTTAAATTCAATAAATTTTTCTTACATATTTAAACTAGTGCTTGTATGAAAAATTGCACATAAAATGAGCTAAGAACCTAACACACAGTATGTTTACATGAATACTTGAAGTATACTTGAAGTATGACTGAAGTAATCAAAATATCATGAAAATGCTAATTCAACGCGTAAATTTCGACTTAAGTAATTGGAAAATTAAATTCAAGACAACTTCAAGTCATTTAATTGGAATTAATTTAATAAATCGCCCTACCTGAGCTTCAAGTTGAATTCAAGTCAAGTACTCAAGTATTCCTGTAAACGTACTGAAAGTCAATAAAAATAAAAATAATAGGTACCTACTACATATATGAAAATAAATAATTAAATAAATAAATAAATAAATATATAAACATTGAATTGATTAGTATGCATGTCGTTAATACACTAAATACCTATGCAATTGTGTAGAATGTGTTGTCAGTTAAATCCGTGCCTTCTCTTTGTGTGTGTTAATGCGTGTTTAAATTGGTGGTTTATGTATGATGTGTCGACTTTAAAATTAACTGCCTCACGTTTAAGGATTCTGTGTTTTTCCTTTTTTTCCACTATTTTTCCTTATTAAGAATTACCACACCATCAAAACTAAATTTATGTTGTTCTTCAATCGCATGTTGAAGGCAACCTCTCTTGTAGTATCTAGGTGCCTAATTGCAGCGTGTAGCTGATTTGAAATCGTTTTTATGCTCCCCAATCCTAGTTTTGATATCTATACCCGTCTCACCTATGTATGTGCGTCCGCATTCACAGTTCACCTTAAACTACACCGCAGCAAGGTGTATGTATTTTTGTTTTGGTGTTACTAAAGAGCTTATCTAATTTCCATGTTGGTTTTAGACCAAGCCTAATGTTGCTGTTTTTATTCCTCATTATGCTTGTAATGTTTTCTGTGACGCTGACGTTAGGATGTGAATCGTTTTCGTTACAGTTTTTCTACTTTTAAGTAGATTAAGTTCATGCCAATGTTTGTTTTTTGTATTTAGCTTTATTGATGACACGCAGGATGATATGCAGGGCCTATATGTATATTGTCCTGAAGTATTTTATCGTAATTTTGTATGTATGGGTGAGTATCACTTAATCTAATGATTCTACTGGCTAGAGCATATCAGTTTCACTTTCAATTTCAGTTAATGTAAAAAAAAAAAAATAAAACCACCGAGTTTTGTTACACTAAGATTTATTGAACTGTCTCTCAAGCTAATTCAAAGAATAATCGATACAAGAAAGTTTTAATAACGAAAATTATTTAATAATAATCTTTATTAATGAATTCAGTAAGAAAGAACGTTTTAATTTTTCTCGCGACGGTTACCTCCAGACTAACTGTTCTTGGTGCTCAGGCAAATCTTCTTTCCCACAACTTATTCTATTTTTGCTGACGTAGTGTCTAGCAAAAATATATTAATGAAACCTGATGTCTTTATATTTTCGAGTTCGAGCGTTTGTACGTGAGAATATTTGACTATGTAGGAATAAATATGGGAACTAAAATATATTTTGAATTCGCGAAGAATTTTCCCGTGGGAATGTAAAAAAATTAAGATAGAACAATTAATGGCTTTTTATATTATGTGGCCAGAAATTGATGAAATTGATTGCTTACATGGATTTGACCTTGTACCATGTATATCAGGGTTTGTATCATCATTAGAACTTACTATATCTATGCCTGTATCAATATTATCTATAACACATATCCTCTGTTCTGTTTCATTTTGTTGGGATGTTTAGAGACATAGTTTAGGATTCTTCCAGATACCAACGGTTTTATGTACCAATCTACTTCTAGGTTACTTGTGCTTCTTTTAAGTGTCAGGTCTAAAAAGTTTATCTGGCCATCTACTTCACGTTCCAATGTAACTTTCATATTTTCATGTGTGTCATTGTAATGTAGCATCTATTTGCTTCCTTTTCAGAAGAATAATTAGATCATTTACATATTTCTTAATTAATTTTGGTCTTTCAGTGAGTTTTTCTATTGCCACATCTATGTAGTTATCCATTACGAATTCTGCTAAGATGTTAGATAAGCTTGATCCCATAGTGTTTATAATAATTATCATTATAAAGAAACAAGTTTACATCTATTATGCATAGTTTAAGTGCTTTTAGAAATAATTTTTTAGAAATACAATTTTATGCTGTTTTATGAGTGGCCACCTTTTTCGGACACTACGTAACGCTTCTGAATGAGGGATGTTCGTATACATGGATACTACGTCAAGGGATATAAAACATTTATTATTATCCGGCTTGATTTCCATAATGTGTTCTTTAAATTGATACGAATTGTTGATGTTATATCCATTATCCGTTTTGGTTTTACACAATATTTGGCTAAGGAACTTACTCAATTTATATGTGGGTATATTGATCGTACATACGTCTGGTCTTATGGGATATCCTTGAGTAGTCTTATGCAACCTTGACGTTGCCATATATGTGTGGCGGATCGGTATTTCTGATCATTAGGGTTTCTTTGTCTGTTTTGTTAATGTATTTCTTATTTTGCATTTAAATGATCATTTCGTTGTTGCTTTTTACAAGATCCTGACTTAACTGTCGTGGGTTGTTTGTTATGATCTGGTACGTAAAATTGTCAGATAAGTGCTGTAATCATTTTATTGATAAGTTTATCAAAGTTTGTGCAACAATTTTTCTATACTATAAGATTTTCTCTTAAATTTTGTATTTTTTTGTTTTTTGTTTAATTTTTGTAATTGTTTTATAATTTTTTATAAATCGTTCTAAAACTGTGTTTAATATTAAAATTTTTTTTTTTAATTTTCAAATGTTTTCTTAATTTTCTTAATTTTTTTAAATGTATTTACAATTTTAAATTTTTTTAAATATTTGTAATTTTTGTTTAATTTTTTATAAAATTCTTTTTATTTTTAATATTTTTTTTCTTCTAAATATTTTTAATTCTAAAGAGCATGCTGGGATTCGTCCGCATTACACATAGAGTTTGTACTATATTATATGGATTATATTTAAACTTTAATTCAAAAACATTTTATTGATAACCCCAGTTTAGAGCTACGTCATGTTGTGATGGTGGGTATTGAAGGACATCAAAGTAGTTACCTGCCCTAGAAAGTGAACGTAACACCGTTTGAATTAATTGGCTTGGTCTAATAGAAGAGAATCCTCCGCTCTTTGTAATATACATGAACTTCAATGTATATAGACAAACTATTAAAAGTACCCGCAATTGCATAGAAACGTATTTGAATAAAATCTGGCTGATAAGCATAAATTGCCACAATAAGCAGAGGTGAAAAAGTTTATATGATCCTTATGGAAAATCTCAATATTTGCAGGAAACTCGGGGTGGTCGGTCTGAATCTGAATTGTATGTAAGCAAACTTTTGTACGTTGAATATTGCTGAATTGTTAAAAATTAATTTAAAACTGTAATTGAGGTTGACTTCGTGTACCTATATACTTCTAAGATACACTTTCCTCATATAAATCCACATAACTCATAAAAAGTGATTTTTAATTGATTCTAGTAAAAAAATGCTGATAAAAATTTAATTGTGGTGTTAAAGAGACATGAATAGCTGATAGTATACTTGCCGTACTTATGGCCCGTTTTACAGTACAGGCTTAAGCCTACTAGATTTAACAGTACTCATTAATCTGAGGCTTAGTTAAGCCGCAGATGAAATTTTTTTAGTTGGCAGTACTGCTGTAATTGTGACGCGAAAAGAAGACCTTTTTTTTTACCAGTTTGTTGAAGTTTTATCTGGAAGGATGTTAAATCCGAAATCATTGTTGCAGAATGTTCGTGGCTTATATCCTTTGCCTAAGATAAATAACTCACTTTTGTCTTAAACTATTTAGTTTCTTCATAAAACGTCAAATGGAATGCTAACACTAGCTGCCAGACAGTACTCAAAACTGCTAACTAGATATCTATTTTTCACTTGGAAAATTTGAAATATGTACGTTCGTTAAATTATAATATTTAGGCAAAATATATATTTAGCAATAATTTCCTATGTGTTTCACAGCAAAATCTGAGACTTAAGCTTTCGAGATGACGGGCTTAATTTAAGCTTGCCTAAAGCCAGTGATATCACTTAAGCCTTGACTGTGAAACCGAAACATTTATTAAACCTAGCCTTAAGCCATCTCTGTGGTTTAAGCCTTGACTGTGAATCCGGCCATTAGAGGTAGTGTGAAGAAATGTCACTATTGAACTTATAGATAACTCCCGTCAATTGTATTTTTGTAACATTACAAATGTTTTGCAAAAACAATAGAGGTCGTAAAAACAATGGTAAGAAAATCCGAAATTTTTGTTTAACTCCTGACGGGAGAGGAGTACTGGGCTGGTTGAGCAGTCGTTGGAAAGGCCATAAAGTTCTGGATACAATAAGTTTCTCATCTGTGACGGTATGCCGTATACTAGCTTTTTTCTTAAACACCATGTAACTTCGAAACGGTAGATATGCCCCCCCCCCCTGCCAACCAATTTTTTTTATTTAGGTGAGTACTATCACTTCCTGCTCTATGTGAAGTGAAGTTTTGTAGGAAACACCAGGAAGGGGTCACCCGATGTAGTCCATTTTTGAAATTTTATTTACCATTACTATGAAAATACCAGGTACCAAATTTTAGCTCTCTAGGTCGACACGTTCTCAGGCAGTGCTCAAATATACGAAATTTTTGTAAGGCAGTCCTACGAAGGAGTTGCCCGATTGGAACTTAGATTTACATTTTTTTAAAAAATGCAAGTGTATAGAATTTCAGCTCTCCACGTTGACGCGTGAGGTAGTACCCAAATATAGAGTGAAAAACTAAAGTTTTGTATAGCAACACCAAATGGGGCCACCCGATTTGGTCCATTTTTGAATTTTTGGCAATTTATATGAAAATGCGGTGCGAAAAATTTCAGCTCTCCACGTCGATGCGTTCTCAGGAAGTGCCCAAATGTATAGTGAACACATAATTTTTATATAGCAATACCAAGAGCTGGTTGCCAAATTTAGTCCTTTTTTGAACTCGTTTTTACTATTGCCATGAAAACACTATGTGCCAAATTGTAGCTCTCTACGTTCTCTCTGCGTTCTCTCTGCGTTCTCAGCCAGCGCCCAAGTACATAGTTAAAACGAAATTTCTGTTGGCAACCCTACACAGAAGCTGCCCGATAGGTCCGATTTTTGAACTTAAATTTACATTTTTTTTTAAATGCCGTGTACAAAATTTGAGCTCTTCACGCCGATGTATAGTGAAAAACCAATGTTTTGTATGGCAACACCAAGAAGGGGTTGCCGATTCCAATTTTTGTTTCCTTAAAAGCCTTATTCGGACTATTACGATTTTTTTTTAAAAAGCAAGTCAAATCGGTCCAGCCGTTCTCAAGTTATGCGATTACTAACGAATAGAATTTCATTTTTATTTATATAGAGATGTAAAGTGAAAAAAGCAATACATACTCGCTTTGCTTACTACTACATTTATGAATGTATATAAACATATACAGATACCCTTTATAAATTTTCTAGTAAACCAAGGGGACATGATATTCTTTTATGCCCCACCAATAGCCAGAATGTACGACTATTTATGGATGGATTGAATGGAGAGGGTAGCGAAGAGGCTGGATGAAGACATCTCTGGGGATCTATTTCCTGTACATTGAAACTTTTGGACGTTGAAAAGTCGAAAACGAAGAGACCAAAGAACAGAACTCTGAAAATTTATGAAGTTCGGAAATATCCATATATGTATATGTTCACGATATTAGAACTTTCCATTCCTTAGAGAGCTTTTAAGTTTGCACTTCGTCTCCGAGTCTCAAAAGTTCTAAGTTTTTAGTAAAGTACACACGAAATATAAAGACGGATGGGGTATATAACAGAGTTTTGCATTGTAAGAAAATGGTGAAATTATTTTTTCTAATAAGATTACAATTTGCCTTTAGATGACAAACCGAGGCTTCATTCTGGGTATTGGTCGGTAAATAGAGTGGATACCATTGTAAAATGCTGGGGTTAAGGCTATCGAAATATAGAAAAATTCCTGCAGTTTTCCTAATATATGTAACTTGGATAAACAATTTTTTTCTGTGCATATACACTAAACAATTTGCGCAATTCACTATTTTTCTAAGCTTGAGTTTCAATTTCTATCAAGGTGGATTTCGCAAATTCTTTTTACGATATTTGCTTTGCTTTTTTTACTCTAGTGTTGCAGTCCGTTCCTCCTAAAATAATGCGGTGTTAGTGTTGCGAATCGTATACATTTTTTGGCATTTTAGTCGACACGGTGGGCGGTGGTTAATCTAGTGCTACGAGAATTAGCCTTCCCATCTTTTTTTCTACAAAACATTGCTATGGGATCAGAGTTGCTTCCTTAAAGGTACAATGGGAGTTCGAAATCAACGTGTTAGCCTACCTGAACTGCGGCAGTAGTAAATCCGTCATTGAATGTCCATGTCAATGTCCAATAATCACCATACTAAGGGATATTTATTTTGATGATGATCAAATCTCATTTCTTCCTTCACCTTCTTCAAAGAGTGGTCGGTCATCAGCGTTCGACACTTCTTTCGACCTCACTCGTGCGTATGATGGATTGGTGAGGGATGGCCAAGTATGGCGTTCGACTCCATTACTAATTATCAGCTGGTTGTTTTCGTAGCCTTAGCGTAAGCCTTGGACTTCTTTAATTGGGTTCGGAATTAAGACATTTCATTCAATATATTTTATTAATTGGCCTTGATCTTCACCGGCTTCGCTGTAATTAATTAATACTAGGTTATTTTCGATAACCTGGAATTAACATCGCTTCTTGCAAAATTTGCACTAAAAAAACGGATGATGTGCTGGCCTGTGATGGAGTTTGTGGTAATCTTTTCCACGTCGCATGTCTAAAACGTAGCACTAGAGCTACTTTTACCGCTTTTACAACCTTCTGTGAATGTGCAGAAATAAAGCCCTGCCACACTATAAGACTGAAAAAGAACATTATGGAACATCTTGATGCCTACTTTTCAGTGCAATCTGTTATAGCCGATAAGCTCAACGTCTTCTGCACTAAATGGTCGAGGCTTGAACTCGTTTCTCACGAACTGGGTTCTCTGAACAGTAAGTCGGATCGAATTCTGGACCTTATGGATACGCTGAGTCAGAATTCGTCTACCTTACTTGACAAGTCTCATACACTTACATCAAAAGTATTGAGTTTGTCCAACTCTATGTTAGTCAACTTTATGTTAGTCATCGATGACATTCGACGCAGCATAAAGCGCGTGGAAAGCGATATCGGATCTTGGTTGTCAGCTGTCACTGAGAGTTCTGGGCTTATTAGCTCCGTAGCTGTGGACGTAAGAAACTTAACTCCTCTATCGGATGAACTGACTGGCTCTCAGGTCAAAGATAACAACAAGAGCAATAGCAAAAACAACAACAGCAATAGCAAAAACAACTACCATAACAGCAGCTTCAGCAGCACCAACAACAACATCTACAACAGCAACAACAGCAGCAGCAACAGCAACAGCAACACCAAAAACAGCAACATCAACAGGAACAACAACAGCGACATCAATAACAGCAACATCAACAGGAACAACAACAGCGACATCTACATTAGCATCAACAGCATCCACAACAGCATCAAAAAAGTCACTACAACAACAACAGCAGCAGCAGCGAGGACTAAAGCACCAGCAGCTGCAGCAATGGCAGCAACAACAACAGCAACTGAAGTAGATGCAACAAAATTAACTGCAGGTAGAGCAGTTGCTTGAGTAGTGGAATGGACAATGGCCGTTGCTTCTCCAAAGGCTGTTTTTCTATCTCGTCTAAAATATGGAACCTCTTCGCAATTTATCGTCAACTATGTGAACTCAAAAATGAGATTTTCGGATCCACGCATTAGATTCATTAGTTTGACCCCAGAGGGCCTTTCAAACCATACAGTGTCGTCTTTGAAGTTGCTAGTTCCCGATGAACTCAGAAGACGCTGTTGGATTCAAAATTTTGGCCTGATGACTTCTGGTAAAACGTTTCGTACCTCGTCCGATTTTAATGGATTAGACGGGGCGATGAAACATTCGCAGATTAAGGACTTGGTAGCTTATTACCAGAATGTTCGTGGTCTACGTTCTAAAACACGTCGACTGTAGTTAACGGAGACATGGCTTAACAATTCCTTTTCGGATGCGGAATTACTCGACAGGGACTTTGAAGTTTTTCGACGAGATCGTAATCCTGATGACAATTCTTTGCTCGGAGGAGGTATTCTGATCGCGGTAAAGATTTCTTACAGTTGTTCCAGGATCGAAGTTCCCAATCCATCCCTATCTGAATTGCTATGCATCAGTTTAACAGTTGGGACTATAATACTGTACATTCTTTGATAATACCTCTCCCACCAGAGGTTCCTTGTTTCGAAGATGTTGAATTGCACAATATATTTACGCGTGTATCTACAACTCTGAATTTAGCCACGGATATTACGCTCGACGGTTTCATGAACCTGGGCGACCATATTGTTACTGCTCCAATGTTAATCGAACATGAAATTGTCGAAATAATTAGACCATCAACGTTAGACTCAGATATGGATGAAGAAAAAGGATACAATGCCTGTACCCACTTTTAGAGAAATTCGAGAAATTCTTTAATACAACTTCGTAGATTTGTGGAAACACAGGAAGGCGGCAGTGTAACATATAAAAATTAGAACGAACTAGAGCAATATTTTGAAGCAAACATAGTTTCGAAAACTGTGCAAAAGGAAATTACCGACTTTTTTCATTAAATTAAATTAAATTTTTTTAACATGCATAATTTTTATTTTAACGGATAAATTTGAAAATGTTTTCTTTTAATAAAGTGTACTTGAATTTGTTTTTGCGTATGTTTATAAGACAACGGTTAATACGAAATTCGGATACCAGGAAAACCTTTCACTGGTCCCCAAGATTTCATGTATCATTTTAATGTACCTACCCATTTGATCACTTTAATTAATTTGTTTGTCGAATACACCTAAAGTGAAAAAATCCGAGTATTTGCATGGATTACAAAACAAATTCTTAACCTCAAACAAATATGCAATATAAAAGTGAAAAGAGGAAAAAAATTCCAAATAATTTTTCCTCGGCTTATACCCTAGGCACATCAATTGGTTCAATTACGTAATTGGACCAATGATCATTCCTGTTTTGGGGTGGCATACGGCAATGACGGTCTTCACGTAATTAGATTTGACAGACTAGATTTGACCCATTAAATGAGTCAATTGTGCATACTGGTGATTACTCCTATATCCCTAAATTTCATATACATATCCACGTATATGTGGCTATTTCTTCGTGCCTTTCTCAGAATTTTTATATAAATGCGCCACAGCTCGCATAACTTATAATTTTCAGCAGTTTTCCACAATTTTGCTTTTTTCTTCGTCTCTTTTTCCATTTATAATGTATGAATTTTTTTTAAAGAATTCAATAATTCGGGAAACATGCTAAACTTTCTTTGAAAAATGTATCACCCAATTTCACAAATGACATCTGACAGTGATGGCTGGAAAATCAGCTGATTCTTCCAATAATTTGCAGTTTCTCACCGCTGAAAGCGCGCTTATCGCTAAAAGAAATGATAAGCAATGCATAATTGCAAACGAATGAGCTTGTAGGGGCGTAATTGGTGCAATGACGTAACGAATGATCATTGCGCCAATGATGCAGTGACACACGAGCTATGCAATGATCATTGATATGTCCCATGTGTCTAGGGTATTATATTCCAAATAAATATCTTTCGTCTATCTTTAACTAAACCATGAACGAAAAATATTAACAAACATTTTCCCTTTTCTCTGTGTTCTTTTGTGCACCTTGTTCTAGAACTCCCATAGACTGGAGAGAACAAATTGTTCTGCGGACACAAAAGAACCCAGCTATTTTAGAGCAACATAAAAAAATTTGTTTCACATTTTGTACTGGAGCCAATCGCCATCTTGGAAAACTTTTGAGAATTAAAATTAATAAAAATCAATTTTATTATTCACTTTTTATGACGATAGAGGTTTTCAAATTGATTTTTATGAAATAAACTACTTTCGGGATGTATCCAGTTTTTGGGCCACTGAATTGAATCACATCAATCTTCATTATCGTGTTAAAATAAACGTGTAGTAATAAATTTTATTCAAGTTACAATAGTCTCAGTCTTAATTTTATGAAAGTAATTATAAGATGGAAATATTAACAAATTTGGAAAAACAGCTCCGGTATTATTTACAAATCTGTTGGGGAAACCTATGTACGAAAAATAATAAAAGTTGGTGTGTACATGAAAAAGTTTTCAGGGATGGAGAGGAAAAGAACACGGTTTTTTGAGGCTTTGGATTAAAAAAACAATGCAACACCTTTAATCTAATCCCGGCAATATTTGAACTAAAGACTTTCTAATATTTTGCCGAAGGTTTCAAATAAATATCATAAAAATTGTGAAAAATAAAAAGGGGAAACAAAATGCTTGCGAATTTTTTCAGCCTAAAGCCACCTCACAAGGTTGATAGCGGCCTCAAATTAATTTGTTTAAATTTATGGTTGCATGGAAATATTTACATATATTTATGTTTTTATATTTATGTATTTATATATTATAGTAACTTTCGACATCACTGCGTACCCTTAGCATCCGATTACAAACGTAAACAAACATAAATATTGAGGTTAAGGTGAAAATCGCACTAAACTAAGACCATTTCTGCGAACATTTTTTGTATCGCACGAAACGTAGAAATAGTAAACATGTTCAGTGACAACCACTACCTCTCCCAATCATATAATTTATTGCTGGTATGAATGAGGCGCATTGCCATATAAAATATTCGGGACGTGGAATCAAATAGACTATATAATATTTCTTTGTATAGTCAGCCATACAAGCACCCCAGAAAAGATCACACAAAATATTCGTCTGTGGTGTTGATCTGACGACTCCAAAAAAGACCATTTTGTAATACATTTTGTACATTACATGCGATTTCTTGTTATAAATGTGTCCTTTGACTTTAAATCAAATTTCCCCAGGATAATTTTTGAGGAGGTAGTATTTTCAAGGTAGGTGTATTTAGTTGTCAAACTTGAAATTTTTTTAAAGGTTTAGTATCATGTTTAGTAGCTCCTCAGCGGGAAATAGAATCACACCATCATTCAAACCAGATGCCTTCTTATTATTTTTTGTCTGCTTCACTTTGGCTTCGTTGAAAGGAACGAGGATGAATGCTTCTTCATTGGTCACTTTATGGATGAAAATGGAAGCAAAATGGGTTAGACAGCCATGCATATTTAAAAAAAGATCCATTTTTTGCTTATATGAATTATTTAGAAAGTCTTCTTTCATTTTATTTCTTATGTAGTTCCACTTTAGTAAAAACAATTTCACAAATAAATTTACTCTGTGCAAGCGAAAACACAACTACGTGCACTTGGATTTCATAAACACTACAAAAATGAGCTTGAAAACATACGTCGCACTATACAACAAGCTTCTTCCGGGATCATTTTGGCCTGACCAGAATATCAAGTTAGATCTCTATGTATATGCCGGATGCTGAAACTCTTGAATACCAGAAAGCAGTTTTCCAATGTCATCTTAAAAATTTGGCAAAACTACCTAATACAAACATTATGTAGATACCTGCAAAGATAATAAACATACGGTTCAGGTCTTCTGCAACTACAAACTTTTGTAAAGTGGTCGAATATAGTGTTCGGTGAGGCATAAAAAATTTCCACTTTATCAGTTTAATTCCAACATTATTGGTTTACTCTGTAGCCGCCAAAATAGCCCTCTGCTTGTGTAATCTCCCAATCGTTAAAGTATGGACGTGACCTGCTAGTTCCGGGTAAACATTTGCTTCACTGGAAATTTCGATAACTTTACAACCCGAGTGAAACCATCATTGCCTGAAATCTCTCTCCCGATTCCAGAGTAAAATCAATTTTTGGTCGCATTTTGTTCACTGAAAGCGTTTTAATTAATGCCCGTGCAGAAAAGCTAATCACGGACCTATAGTTGGGCAATGGACTGTTGTAGTAAATGGAACTGAAATTATGTTCAACCAACGAAAATTGTTAGCCGCTTACGGTTGTTGCCGTAAAATGTTATCACAGTATTGAGGGAGCTTTTATTTCATTAATGGTAGGAAAATTTACAAATTTAATGTTGTTGAAATTATTTCATGGGGGTGGTTGTAGCTGATAATATTCCCATTGAGTTCCAAAGATTGGAATTAAGGGGTTTCAGAATATTTGAAGTAGACACCTACGCCTTGAAATTGAATTAAGGTTTGTAGAGTTTTCCTAGAAATACATAGGTAGTAAATATTTTATTCTACCACAACTGGACACTGTAAAAATGGTTCTTATGGTTTCATGTTTTCTACAATGTCAATCGATTTTACTCTTTGGAATTTCGGATATCACAAGAAATTTGATGGCAGATGGACTCCGTTGAGCCAAAATTTTATACTTTAGAGTTTCTTTTTACACTACTCAGGAACGCG
Source organism: Dioctria linearis (assembly GCA_963930735.1). Classification (NCBI taxonomy): domain Eukaryota; kingdom Metazoa; phylum Arthropoda; class Insecta; order Diptera; family Asilidae; genus Dioctria; species Dioctria linearis. Next base: position 35,024,550 of record OZ005741.1, read on the forward strand.
ATATCTAGTATGTATTATGAAGATCAATTTGAGTTTTTTTTTATTTTGTTTGTTTGTTTTTCAAGTCGTTCCACAAAGCTCAGGGGATAATCTTTAAATTGGTAATAATGTCACGTCGTCGTAAAATGTCTGGCGTTTTTCACGTTTCTGTTGAACGAGACTAAAAGATTACATAAGTCAAAAGATAGAGCACGTTTAGTGTATAGAATGCCCAGACAAATATTTAGGTTCAGACAATTTTTATTCTAATAATAAACTGAGTGTGAGGAAGTTTTCTTGTTACATTATTTTGTGATACTGGCACATAGGAAGGAAGAATTTATCACAAATTTGAGCATTATTACTTGACCGTTATTTAATGGTTATTTATTTGTCAAAAGCTGCATTAATTTAATAAAACAATTTTGAAAAGCTAGAGATTTCAGCAAGATTATTTTGCAAAATCTAGGGAAATTTAAAAAAATCTTGTAAATTTTTAAATTGGAAGCGGAAAAATCTTATTATTTGAGTTGCTCGAGTTGTTTTGGCTGTAACATAATGTCAAAGAGGGCACATAGAATTACTTTTGAAACTATGAAATAATCAAATAAAACATTATTAAATACCTAATTATCTAAGGTCATTCATGTCACTAAATTTGGTGAGAAATTTTACGAAATTGGTGTGAAAAAATTATTTTCAAAAACTCATATCTGAATGCGATTCAATTCTAATGATTGAGGTATAATTTTTAGAGAAATTGTAGACAATTATTGTGGTACTAAATACAATGAAATTTTCATTAGTAATAGCACTTTTTGAAAAAAGTCGATTTTTGACCAAGTAGAAACCTCTTGCGGGCCTTTTTTAAAATAATTTTTTTTGATATCCCTGGCTCTTGAAGCAATCGATGTGCAAGAAATTGAGAATGTATATGCTGTAGATTTTGAGGTATATATTTCTTTTAAATTCATTGGAGCTTGAGAATTTGCTACAAAATTAATGTATTTAGGAAAGTATAAAAGCCCGTCGAATACCCGGCGAGTTTTATTCATTCTAATATTAATAATATTTTTTGTTCTGATTTATTTTCATTTATTAAATCATTTTTCCCTCGTCATTGTAATCTCGGAATATAAAAGAAAAAGGAAGAGTAAAATACCTCAATTCTAAAGTTAAAAAAAAAAAAAAAATCAAAAAAATGCCGAGAAAATGTGTTGTATGCAAAATTTACAAAAAAAAAAATGTCCTGTAATGTAAGTGTAATTCAAGACTTACTTAGTTGATCATGCTAAAATTCTGGATGCAAAAACCGGTTAGAAAACTTGTTCTGAGTGTATAAAATTTAAAATATTTTCCATTTCATCTAGTATAATATAAAATTCCTGGAATTTAGTCGATCTGAGTACGAAGATCAATTGTAGCTAAAAACGAACCCAGATACAAGGATATGAAAGGTTGAAACAAGTAAAAAAGCTAGAATTGGTCTAAGACCGATTCTTATAATAAATTTAGATGAATACCCGTATGCAATTTCGTGCAGGTTTGATCGTTGAATTTGTTTTTCGCATATTATTTCTCGAACGGTTCGTCGGGCAGTAAAAATGATTATAATCAATTTCATAGGATTTCATATTTTGGAGAACTCTTCAGTAAAAATCCAAAATCCAAAATTTTTGTATGGGAACACTAAGAAGAGGTCGCCTGATTTAGTCGGTTTTTGAAATTATATTTAATATTTTTATAAAAACACTGTGTACAAAATTTCAGCTCTCTACGTTGACGCGTTATCAGACAGTATTCAGGTAGTGAAAAATGATATGTTGTATGGCAACCCTACGGAGGAGTTACGCGATTTGTCCCATTTTCGAACTTAATTTTTTTCTTCTTTTTTTAAAAGCCCATGTGCAAAATTTCAGCTCTCTAAGTACCCGCTTCCTCGAGTTTTCGTGAGGAGAGACAGACAAAAGACGGACGGACAGACAGATATGCAAAAATCGAAAAAAAATTTAATATTATTCGTGGGTGTCCAATCCATATTGATCTACCATCATTATTTCTAGGTGATACAAACTTAATATACCCTATGATTTCATCTAGGATATAAAAATATATTTCACATTCCTTTGACATCAAGCGAAGAAAAATATGACCAAGCGAAATATGATGAGGAAATTATTCAACAATTACAGGAAAAATTCTTAGTTTCAAAAAAATATCAAGCCCTCATAATTTCACCGTAAAGTTGGTCTGAAAAATTGGTGCGAAGAATTAAAAAAATTAAATTGAAATTTTTCAGTAGCACATATGTGCACTCTCAATGCAAAGCTAAAAGTCCATTTCTTAACAAGGAATTTAAAAAGCTTAAGGATGACAGAAGAGAAATGCACAAGGGGTTTTCAAGCCAAAGTAACCACATATAAAGGTTGGTTTCTAATCTCTTGTTTCTGTTAGGCAGGATGCTCATCAAAGACGTGAATGCTTCGAACATGCACTATACACTTGCGTCATGCATCTTCGCGCTTACCAAAAGACCAATTGCTCTGTATTCTCCCAAGTAAAGTGTTGAAAATTAAAAATTTAAATTTGAAATTAAATTAAATTAATTGTTTTTATCATATCATCACCCAAAAGCTGTACATGCAGTGCTCAAATGAAAATGAATACAGCAAGTTCCCTTGCACCAAACACAACATACGAATCTATAAGAAAATCTCCGTATAAACCCGGGTCACTGTTTCAAAGCTCTTTAACTTTATACCCAACCAAAGAAAGCCATCAGTAATAAATGATGCGAAGAATTTATGTGACATAAATACAGAAGAGAGAGAGAGGTAGAGAGAGGTAGAGAGAGGTAGAGAGAGAGAGAGAGAGAAACCTGCAAAAATCGTAAGGTTTTGCTTAATTTAAAAAATGCAATATTCCTTCGTCAAGCAACTATGGCTATTCAGAGCACATTGGTCAATTAACTAAGGAATGTTATCCATTCAATGAAATTTGTTCGACCAACTTGAATAAGCCTGAAAGGTCCTCACAAAAGCAACATTCATTTGAGTAATTTTTAATAGAAAATTGGGAAAATATTAAAAAAACACTTACCTCAAAAAATTTCCAACTTTGTGCATATCGATAGCATAGGTACAGGATTTAAAAAAAAATGATAAAAAAAAATCCACTAGAGGTCTATCTACTAAGTCAAAAGTTGTTCTCAATTGGTATCACAATAATTTGATACTATGTATATAGAAACGGAAAATTCCCTTTAACATGATTTTTCAATCATTAGTACGCGGAGAAAAATTAATATGTCAAATTGGACAAAATTAATGTTTAAAAACCAAACAATTTTGAGTTTAAAATGGGGCAAATGGCGCTTCTTAGCGTTTTTTATAACAATTAGTAAACGTTCATATTGAACGCATGTATCCTGATTATAATAAAATAAGTAAAAAACAAGTTTTCAAACAAAACTGAGGCCAAGCCACATGAAAAAGTAGAAAATAAACTTTTCTTCATACACAGAGGTGGACTCAGAGTTTTTGATTGGGACATTTTTCTTGAATATTCTTTCTCTTCATGAATCAAATCACTTATTACCTCTGATTGATCATACTGAAATATATCGGTGATTGTCAGCGAATAAAATCTGAGTCCACCTCTGTGTGTGAAGAAAAGTTTATTTTCTACTTTTTCATGCGGCTTGGCCTCAGATTTGTTTGAAAACTTGTTTTTTCCTTATTTTATTTTCTGCCTTTTTCACGTTAACTAAATTGTTATTACGTACTGCATGGAGATATTTTAAAACAATTTTTAAGTCATGTTAGGTGCCGATCCGAAAACAAAAATTTTTCGAGTATCAAATCGTTGAAGTACTGCAACGGTTTTCTGAAATTCAAATTATGTTTTAAACAGCGCTTTTTAGCTGTATTCCAACTTGATCCCATATAACATGAATTTTCCCGATTTTCCATGTTTTCCACAGACTTTTCCTATTACTATGAAATTTTTTTTAAAAATTTACATGAATTTTCCTCGATTTTTCGTGCAAGTTTTGATGCCAGTAGGACGGAAAAAAAATGATTCCGCATAGCTTATAAAACTTTTTTCTCGGAAAATTTTCCGGAAAAGTCGAAAATTCCGGAAATTTTCGGAAAATTTTTCAGAAAAATTGAAAAATTCTGCGTTTATCCTGAAACAGATTTATCACTAATCATATCGATGAAAATTTGTCCGATGATTTCCCCGCTTTTCCGGGTTTTCCACGGAGTTTTCCACAAAAGCATCTTTATGCAACTCATTTCGCTCTACAGCATTGTCTTAGGTTGCAAAACTCTCAAACGCTTCCTTGGACTGAAAAACTCCGGAAAAGCGTTTTACATGAATTTTCCTCGATTTTTTCTGCAAGTTTTCACTATTGTCGGAGAGAAAGTAATGATGCCAGTTGATAGGGAACTTGATCCTGCATAATTTAGAAAACTCTTTTGCCTGAAAATTTTCCGGAAAAGTCGGAAAATTCCGGAAAATTTTTCGGAAAAATCGGAAAACTGCATTTTTCCTGAAACGGATTTATCACTAATCAAATTTATACCAAATTTTCAAATTATTTTTCCCGATTTTCCGGGTTTTCCATGGAAATTTCAAATTTTGATAGATTCAATTTTCACGCGACATGAACCTGTGTGCCAAATTTCAGCTCGCTGTGATGACGAAAAGTGGGTCTACGAGAGTGTCGAAAATAATAAAGAAATATATAGACAAATTCGTGTACGAGTTAAAGGGAATGGCTGGCCTCAAAAATATTCACATCAAACAACCTTGCGTTCATTTAAACCGTATAAAATGCTAAAGAAATGAAACATTTTGCTCATTCAAATTGAATTTCATATATGTTCAAAATTGAAACGTTTGAAAATATTCACGAACCTTGCGTTCATTTCAACAATATGAACTGTTAAAAAAATTGAAAATTTTCGAGTTCCAATTAAAACTTGTGTATTTATGATAAAATTTCACTTAACATATTTATGTACACTAAATACTTCTGTATAAGTGTTTCATTAAAATATGTTTATGACGTATGAGTTGATGGTAAATGTTTAAATCAACTAAGGGCAGAGGCAGACCCGGTATCATCAGTTTAAACATCCGGCTGGAGCTTTTTGACACAGAAATACATAATATTATTTAATATTTAATTTCCAAGAGGTCACATACTCACAACTAAACCACTGTTTCTACCACAATTTCAAATTAGCCTGAAATTGTGCTATAATTCTTATTAAGTTATAACCGGGAAAAGTTTCGACAGTGTGAGTTTTGTTGAGGTACTCTACCGTATCTATTCCAATTTCAGCTTCTAGAATAGTTTTTAAATGAGTGAACATAGGCCAAATTCCAAAATTAAAAGAAAACCTTTAAGTTTGGAAAAGCAGAGTCCAGATTAGAAATGTGAACAAACTAGAAAAATAGTTCTAAAGTGAGCTCTGTTGACGATTAAAGTGAAGGCGTTTGGCTTTCAAAACAAACAACAGAATGAATAATAAAAATCTAAATGCATTTAGCCATCATAGACTGATCGTTAAACTGTTCAATATGAATTAATTGCTCTTTTCAAAGTGAATTGTTAAATTGAAAGCTTTCTTAAATGCGCAGACATTTAAGCGTTTTTGAAATTTTTTTCAATTTAAATATGTTTTCATTTGATTTGATAGAAAAGTAGTTGATTGAAACGAATTCAATCGAATATGCATTTTAAACGCGGCGTGTGTTTGTTGTGAATTTCTATTTTTCTCTCCGTATATGGGGTGCAGTTGCTTTTGAGATATGATTATTGGAAAATATATGGTTTGTTGCCAAAACTTACAACTTTCAGTACGGAAGTGATCCAAACTATATGAAAATCATATTCAGAGGATGTTACCAAATAGTCAGTCAAGTCAGTTTATAATTTTTCGCGCATTTGGAATATTTTGGGAAATTTTCTAAAAAATAATTTCGGTCCTTTTGCTATTCATACACAACATGCATCATGTATGTATGCAAGTTTTTTATAAATTTAATGACAAGTTTCTCTCAAATATAGAAACCCAAGTAGCACAGCTTGACACAATTAGGGCTCGGAAGTGTTACGGTGACTTCGGGTCGTGTCAATATTGAATCGCATGTTACGAAACACTTATCATTGGAATTACAGTTTTGTAATGAAAATGGGGAATTATTAGTATACGTTACCGAAAGTAAAACCGTGCCAATCATTTGCACCTGAAATGTTACAATATTAACACACAAAATCGTATATGCTCCTAATTTGTTGTATAATCTGTAATGTAACCGGAATTAAACAGATTAATTTCTATGTCATAAAGACTAAAAGCTTTCCATTTTGCTTTCCTTCAGCATCTTTCTCATATGTAGCAAAAATGCGCAAAAAAATGTATATTATTGGCGCAATATTGGTACTTAAATGAACCTCTGTTCTTTGTGTGATAGAAAGAAAGAAATGAATCTCTTTTTTATAATATCGAATTAAATGCAATAATGAACTATTTATATGCTTTGTTTTCATACTGGGTAACGCAATATTTAAACGAAGGGCATTTTCGTGTAGGATTTGTATATGATACTTCGAAAAAATACGATATTATTTTGACATATTTTATATCATGTACTTCCTAATTTTACTATTCATAAATATATATAAGGGAAATTTCTATCCATATATTAGTAAATTAAAATCATTTATTTTCGGAGTCCATTTTGGAAAATGGCATATGCAATATTGAGTTTCAATTATTGTTCGAGTTTCTTAAATTTTTCATATATAGCATTCGCAGATTTATTTAACCCAAGCACAACTAAGTTTAACCTAAGCACAAATAAGTTTAACCCAAGAGCAAATAAATATATCCCAAATTCTCAATAAGATATTTTAATACAAAAGCTTTCAATTTTAATTGAAATCAACATTTTATTATTTTATTTTGTCGTTAAAAATAACTTCTTCAAACATGACATTGATATGAAAGATATTATAAAAGATGATAAAATTTCTGAACAAATGATCAGTGCAAAGGCTGTCCTTCCATTGCCTTAGGGATGAGTAAAACCAAGTCCATTACATAATTGGTGCATTCAGTCGATGTGACTTATTGCAGGCAATTTTCAATAACTGTAACAATGTTATGCTCTCTAGTTACATTACTTAAAATTAGTCGTGAGTACGCCGTCATTTTAGAAAACGATTGTTTTATTGCGTTCGATCTTAGAGTAATTTTAACTTTCTTCTAAGTTTTCTTTGAATTTCGATTGATTACGATTTACAACTCTTCCTTATCTCCAACTCCAGAACTATTGCTTGGCGACTCCACATCTTGGACAGCTTGGGTTGCCATTCATCAGAACCACTGACTTATAACAATGGACATGCGGCACAAAATTTGTGTTTCTGTATATCAGCGTTTGAGCAACCGTTGAAACGTTTACTAAATAAAAAACATATAAAACTCAACCAATCAGATGAAATTTACACCAGAAAATCGAATTAAATTAAAAAAATATATTTTCTTGTGGCCAAGTGATATTTTAAACGCTTATAAGGAATTAAACTCATTCTGACTTTAATTTTCAAAAGGTTATTTTTACCTGAATCCTGCATAAGGGCAAGAAAGGCGAAGGATGGTAAACACTATCTTCACCTTATTATTTCTGAGGTGATTGCATCTTCAGCCAGCATAGAAACATCAAATTTCATAAGAAAACGTTCAGTAAGGCGATATTTTGTGTTGGTAGCTCCAACTCTGCCATAGTGCGAAAGAGAAAACTATAAAACTTGTGCCATTCTTTCCTATAGGAAAATGGTAATACGCCCAGTCCATTGTTATAAGTCAGTGATCAGAACTGCCTTTTGTTTTTATATTATTAATCCAAGCTCAGGCGATACCCTATGATGCAAAGCACAGCATGGTAGAAAGGAGATAGGGAAAAGATTAGGGTATATGAGGAGAGTGGCGGAGGTGCCCCGATATATGTCGGCCTTAAGCTTCCGCAGTTATATGCCAGAAGATGGTAAGCTGTTCCACATTCGCACTGTTCGGGATAAAAAAGCATCACGGAATTTTACTGTACCGCCGAAAATAATTTGAAGTTTACAAGGATGTGTGTGGTTTGCAGCGGGAGTGTACGCAATACCACTCTACAAGGGATTAAGCTAGATATTTCGTCAGAGCATTGACCATGCATGTTACGATAAAGGAGCGTAGGGCATCCAACATTGCGGCGGTGCTCGAGTGAGTCGATCCGACAAGTTATTGCCATATCGCCAATGAGCTTGAGGCTCTCTTTTGGACAATATCCAATGAAGCTAAGGCTGTGCGACCAGCCCCAGCCCATATATGGGAATAATATTCCATTCGATGGTTCTTTGCGTGCGCTGAAATCTCTGTCACTGCTCATGTTAATGAATTAAAGAAAATTTTATAGAAGGTCACTTTAAGTCCCCAATCGATACTGTTGTTTCAAACAAACTTAGCACTGTGATGAGTGATAGAATCTGCAAATGCGTCACTATATTTCTTAGCGATAAGGGTTTGTTGTTATTTATTCTGACAATTTGTAGGTTCGAGATGCTTTATATTCAACGAATTTTGCTCTAAATTGTTGCCAATATTTGTAGCCTAATATTGTTTTTAATGACAAAATGAAATATTAAAATATTGATTTTAATGGAAATTAAAGCTTTTGTATTAAAATGTCTTATTGAGAATTTAGGCTATATTTATTTGCTCTTGGGTTAAACTTATTTGTGCTTGGGTTAAACTTATTTGTGCTTGGGTTAAACTTATTTGTTCTTGGGTTAAAATTATTTGTGCTTGGGTTAAACTTATTTGCTCTTGGGTTAAACTTATTTGTGCTTGGGTTAAACTTATTTGTTCTTGGGTTAAAATTATTTGTGCTTGGGTTAAACTTATTTGTGCTTGGGTTAAACTTATTTGTGCTTGGGTTAAATAAATCTGCGAATGCTATGTGTTTGATTATTCGTGTCGAAAATATTACTGTAACTGATAAGAAACTTCTTTGATTAAGAAACAAATGATGTTTTTATTAACATTGAAAAATGTTACAAAAATGATCAATAGTACAAAAATGGTAAATTTAAAACATGTATCTCTAAAATATTTTATAAAAATTCCTTTATATCTACAAAATTCAAATTGAAACATTTTATTCTTAACTTCATCTAAAGCTAAAAAAGGTGTCTTAAATATCGCAATAAATGTTACAAATAAACACTGAAACCTTTTAGGATCAAAATTTTGCCAGTTTTGTAAAATGTGTCAAAAGCGTTCCAATATTGAATTATTAAATAGCAAAGTCACAAGGCACTGTCAAATTTTACTTTTTGGTACAAACGCATTGCAATTTGTGTGATTAGTATTTGTCATTGATTAGTATTCCTTTTTCCAAAAGATCTCTCATTTCTTTTACGAACGATGATAAATAGTTTTGTAAGTTGGGTTTTGTTTGACCGCAATATATAGCAATAACCATGTCAGGAAACTCATGGATCATACATAAAATTGGCCAGAATTCAAACTTCAATTTTAATGTTGAGCGAAATAGTAATGGGTTCTTGCAGATAAGAAAAAAGGTTTCTTAAATAGTTCCTAAGACCATTATACCAAAACCCACCGTTTCCCATTGGAATTACATCCACTGTTCGCGGGCTTTTTAAGAGAGTTCTACTATCCTTCGGCATGTATGTTAAGCCAAATTTTGACAGATCAGATAATAGATCATTTATAGCACTATGTCTTATTCTGAAATGAAATTCCCAGTCTCTTAATGTGTTCAGCAATGAAATCTTATCATCCAAAGCAATTTCATCATTAATCTCGTTTTCTTCATCACTTAAAAGGTCATCATTGGTAAAATCCATATGAAATACAATTGAATTCCTTGGGTCATTATTTGGTTTTTGTTTATTAAATTCAGGTGATGTAGAATTTTCTAAGCAAATCGGTTTAACTTGCCCAGTTATGAAGGGAAACTTGTTTGCTGATATTGTGGGGTTTTCACAATTAGTCTGACGTGTAAAATTTACATGCTTTCGACGGGAAAACTGCAGCTTGAGTTTTCTGTAGAAAGACGTAGTATACTTATAGGGCTTTTTAATAAAATTACTAATATATTTCTGCGCGACATTTTAACACCACTGAGAAGTTTGACACTTACAAACATAAATATCATTGAATCTTTTTAGATTCATTTAAGCATCAGAAAATGAAAGTAATCCAAATTATGTGACAATTTTTAAGCAATTCACTGAAAAGTAACTTTTAAGGAACACTTTTGGGAAGAAAGCTTAAAATGCTGTGGAATGGATTCGTTACATGATATTGACACAATCTCATAACAATTTCGGCACATATTATTCTTGTTTCAAAATCCACGCACATGTGGCACATTTTTGAAGTTACGAGAAAGTAATAATTCTAAACTGATTTGAAACGGATCATTGGGACAATTAAATAACTGTTTTAAATCAAAGATTCGTTTTAGACACATTTATGGGAAATATTTAAAAAAATGTTCCAGATAACTAAGTTTGGTACAGATATGAAGCACGTAATACATAATGTAACATTAATGGAAAAAATTTCCTAAAATGTTTCACTCGCTGTGTCAATATCATCGCAGAATGCTGCTGGCGTAGTACATATTTTTATACCCTAGATGAAATCATAGGGGTATACTAAGTTTGTCATTCCGTTTGTAACACCTCGAAATAATGATGGTAGAGCAAAATGGATTGCACACCCACGCGTAATATTAAAAGTTATTTTGATTTTTGCATGTCCGTCCGTCCGTCCGTCCGTCTGTCTGTCTGTCCGTCCGTGCGCACGATAACTCGAGAACGCGTATACTTAGAGAGCTGAAATTTTGTACACGGCCTTTAAAAAAAAAAAGTAAAATTAAGTTCAAAAATGAGACAAATCGGGCAACTCCTTCGTGGGGTTGCCATACAAAACTTTCGTTTTTCACTATATATTTGGACACTGCCTGAGAACACGTCGGCATAGAGAGCTAAAGTTTCGTACATTGTGTTTTCATAGTAATAGCAAAAAAAATTTCAAAAATGGACTAAATCGGGTAACTCATTCTTAGTGTTGCCATATTAAAATTTTGGTTTTTTACATATACTTTGAAAACGATCAGTCCTAGACATTTTCATTGTACTAAAAACTTCTTCAGAATAAGAAATACTATAAAATTGATTATAATCATTTTTTCTGTCCGACGAGCCGTTCTAGAAATATATGCGAGAAAGCAATGCAAAAAATCTAAATTGCTCAAATGGGTGACCATAGGAAATTTCATACCGGCGTTCATCTAGGGTATCATAAGAATTGGTTTTACACCAATTCTAGCTTTTTCACTTGTTTTCATTGCAGTCAGTTTAAGTTGGGCGAAGTATTAATTTTCTATTTTTTGTTCGGCAAAATGTGACATTTTCTTCCAAGCTGGAGTAGTTGGCTTAGAAATTAAAACAACAGGTTACATAAGCACTATTCGGGATTATATAAGAAAAATAAAATTGAAAAAAAGTAAAGAGGAGCTGAAAAACCATCACAGGGTGTACATTTTCTCGAAAAACTATTATGATTTGGTCTATCACCCGATTCCGGCTTGACGTCGAGTTCCGGAACACCCTGTATAAGCAGCACATCGGAAAAGTGCCATGCAATGAACATAGAACCAAAAAAAAAAAGTTAGATAGAACAAACAAATTGAATATAATATAGACGTTGTTTTAAAACATGTTTAGAAACGCACCCACCAAAATGCTCAGCCATATTATTAACAGTAATCAACGTACAATTAATAAGTTCGTACATGCTAAAGTCAGACCTATAGGTGCTAACATGCAACAGAGGTAGCCTTCGTTTTGTTCTGAAGAGAAAGATGTGATTTGCAAATTGACATCACTTTACATTGCATCTTCGTCTCTTAAAACACAATCAGAAATAGAACTGTCGTCAGATAAGGATATAATTAAATTATCTGTTAACTTATGCAAAAGGGCCTTATATCCAAGATATCCTTCCTCTGCTTTTATAGCATATTGATAAACGCTTCTCCAGTTCTCTTCGTAATTTTTTCGAATTTTTCCGTTGCTAACTGCTTAACATCATCTAATTTGAAGGTTGTATTTCTGGAACCAACCCTGGATTTAACCGTAGCCCAATCTACAGCAAAATGGATTGGACACCCACGTATAAAATTGAAAGTTATTTTGATTTTTTTATTTCCGTCCGTCTGTCCGTCTGTGCGCACGAGAACTCGAGAACTCGTTCACTTAGAAAGCTGAAATTTTGTACACGGACTTAAAAAAAAAAAAAAACTAAAATTTAGGTCTAAAATGAGACAAATTGGGCAACTCCTTTGTGGGGTTGCCATACAAAAATTTTGTTTTCCACTATATATTTGGATACTGCCGGAGAACGCGTCGACATAGAGAGCTGCAATTTGTTACATGGTGTTTTATAGTAATAAAAAAAAAAAAAATCAAAAATGGACTAAATCGGGCAACCCCTTTTGGGTGTTGCTATATAAAAATTTGGGTTTTTTACATATACTGAGAAAACACGATCAGACCTATAATTATATAAGAAAGCAAAGCAAGCCCAAATATCCCAGCAAACATTTGGATGAAAAATCTTCCGGACGATATGTGGATGATATTGCCAAAATATCTTCTACGCGAAACTAAAGCAAATAATGTGAAATAATTTCTTCCTTGTCTTGCGTAGACGAAAAGAAGATGAAATTACAAACAGTTTTGTTTTCTGATTTTAAATGTGAAGCAAGAAGACAATAGTTTCGCTTATTTGTCATCTCTATGATACACGAGTTTATCATTTGGAAGAACGTGTCATTAAACTCGATGACAGTAATTAATTTGTAAGTTCACTAGTGATTTTAATTCCACCAATTCATATTTAAAAAAAAATTTAATTAAATAAATATATACCTACTTTAAAGAAATATCTCCTTAATTCCCTTACTACAAATTCCAAAGGATTTATTTCGATGATTTTTGAACGATTTGCTTAGACGATAAGAAAGCGAATCATCTTGAAGAAACGAATACGTTTCTTATTCAAGATATGAAAATAACTCGCCAGGAAGGGATATTGGCAAATTACTTTAACGGATCGCGTAGAAGATACGCATTCGTTTCTTCAAAATGTTTTGCCTTCGGGGTAACAGTTTCTCCCGTTGGAAGTTAATAATGCAATACGAATATGATTATCATCCGCGAGATATTTTATCGCCCAGGTAATAAGAAAGTGAATCTTCTGCGTTTCGCCATGTTTGCTGGGATGTATCAAATTTACCTGTTACCAGTACCAGTATCAGTACTTTAGTATGTACATATTTCTCGGAAGAAATATTTCACACGCATTAGATTTTAAAAAATTATGCAAACGAAAACATCCTACAATTTTACAGTGTACTCATTTCATTCTCTCTTTGCTTGTTCGCAACAACGACTATTACCTATTGCGCATCAATGGTAATTATGAATTGTGTTGAAACGTACTCGAGTACTAGAATTGAATTTCTTTAACCTGTCAAAAAAGAGTTGCTCCAAATTGCAAGATTTAGCTATCTAGTGGTATTTCAGTATTTATTTTTGCTTTTAAAAAAAAAAATTACAAAATTCTCTAATTCCTACCTTTTTCCTTCAAAATTGTAAATAAATCAAATATTTACAATCTATAGAACTCTCCTGACATCAATGTCAGATTAATGAGTATACGGTTGAGTGAGTGTGAAACATAGATAAATCCTGATGTTGACAAAAGGTCTAAGTGGGCTGATCTCTTCCAACAAAATGATTTTGTGTCTTCCTGTTATACTCATAGTAGTACAAATGTGCTTACAAAAATCCTCTTTCATGCAAGGATTATTACATGATGCGAAATTCTATTCAACCAACGGACACAATTCATTTGCCCAAACAATAATTGACTTAGACTTTATTGAAGCGAAAATTGTCAGTTTAAACACAAACGCAGAGAGTGAGACAATCTCACGTAGAAATGCCACGCAAATTCGCCAAACATTCAATTAAAGTTATTTAATGCTTTTGTGGAGACTATGGAGACTGGACGAGACAATACCAATTAGATTTGATTTTAAATGAATTTTTCAGTAGAAGATGAATTTACGAATAAGCCGAAATGGTGGATAAATTGTTGCTTTTACACGGAAAGCATACCAATTCCATTTAACTGGAAACTTTTAGTACTCGTATTAGGATTAGTAATGTAAATCTAGTCAGATTTCGTAGAAATGTTGAAAAAAAGAGTCCCGTTTTCAGTCAGGTTTAAAAGTTCCTGTGCGGAGTGTGAAGAGACAAAATATATCAGACTTTGAAAGATTAAGAAAAATGTTTGCTAATGCAGACTGACAGCTGAAATGTTGTGGATTAGATCAAAATCTTTATGGACAAAATACCGAAATACCTGTTATACCTGCCGTATACTTTTTAAAAGTATTAGCGCCAGTCTTACTTATCGGACATTTTTTACTGCAGTTTCAAAGTTGTTTTAAGTTCTTCCATTTTCCAATGTAATAAGAGGTAAGTAGACTTGGAAAAGCAACAATATTTTCAGCTAATTAGGTAAATTTCAACTTTGTGGAGAAAGATTGAAATTGAAACGAATGAAATATCCACCATCATTTAACGTGGTTCCCAATTGAAAGCCAGAAAATCCATATCGTGTTGATTTTTATAAGGTAACAGTCTTAACAGTATGAAATTGGTTTGAGTTTAACTATTTCGTACGAATAATGATAATTTAAAAACCTAAAAGTTTTGCCCTTTCGACCTTCACTTTCAAGGTTTATATTCAACGAAATCTAAATTTTCGAATTTTGATTTAGTTTTACACATTCAACTATTTTTTTCAATAGACACGTTACAAAATTAGAAACTCCATAGCCTCTCCACACAAAGCCATCCTTAGAAATCCTTTCACATACCTCCATTAACGGTAAAGATCCCACTCTCCCTCAATCTTAAGTGCTTATAATTCCGCGTGATACATAAAGTGTGAAAAATTATTGCAACCATAATGTGGCGATACTTCATGACAAACTGTACATTTGATAGATTCCATCAAAAAAGCAGCTGTAAACAGTGATACCCCCAAAAATATGGGTATACTGTGTAGTAGAATCCAGGCACAAAAAGTGTAGTAGATTAAAATAAAATGTAGTAGAATCTAACACAATTCCACTTTAAAAAAACAAACAAACTGACTTGCAGAATTGCAATGCAATGTAAACTTCTAGAATCGAATAAAAAAATGTTCAGCAGGCTCGTTATACATGATAAATATATGACATTCTTGAAATGAAGCCTTATTGGTTGGCGGGCCGAACAAGCGAAGATCGTGGGGTGCGTTAACCGAACAAAACGGACGTTTCATCACCAAGTGACGTTTACGTCAATACCAAAATCTGCTGTAGTAGAATAGAAGTATCGAAATCGGCTGTCTGTTAAGGTAAAATTTTGCTGCAACTGCAAACGGGCCCACAGAATGAAATATGTAGTAGAACTCAGTTAGCGACAGGTAGATTTTTTTTACAATTGTAGTAGGGGAGCAATACTGGCTGTAAATGCTGTACTTAAATATTTCTTCCTTATTTTGATCGAAATACCTTGCTAGTTGTCAAACGGGAATTAGCTAGCTAGACTTTCAAAATTCTAAAAAGATAAAATTGAATATTGTAAATCAGTCTGACTTAACTTCCGATAGATTTCGGCCTAAAAAAAGTTTGGAAAAAGTTTATAAAAGTTGCAATTACTAAAAAGTTTGTAAAAACTAAAAACTTTATAGACTGAAATATTAAAAAATTAAATAGTCACCATAATCTGGTGTACTACTTCTACTTATAAAAATGTTTAATCTTATTTTATATATTAATATTGGTAATATCATCTTTCATTCTATGATTTTTTTTAAGAGGCAGGGGAACAGGAGAAACCCATCCCAAACATGGAGGCCATAGCGGGCCATTGTACTGTCCTGCTAGAAGCCCATTCAACAAAACCTTCTTGTCCTCTTAATGAAGCGCATTAGGTCTTGGTGAGGAAGGTTTTTCTGCTCATCTACAGATAGAAGGGCAGATCCTAGAGTATTCAGTCTGCTCTGAGTGATGGCCGGAGACACTCACACAAAAAGTGTTCGGTTGTCTCAGGTTCTCCCTCCAGGCAGGACAGACACTCAGGGCTGTCAACAATTCCCATTCTTCTACAACTACAACTCCAGTTCTACATTATTTTTTTCCGAGCCCCATGAGAAAATCGGAGATATTCCCATTTGGCCCATCAAAAAACAGTTTTATACACCTACAAGCATTCAGGCTCTCCCATCTCTGCTGATGCTTCCTATGAACATCCGCTTTGATGAGAGACCCAATACTCGAGCTGGCAACGCCTACGGCGGGGGTCCAAGGAACGGAAAATCAGAACCAGCTCTAGCTAAAAGGTCAGCCCTTTCATTCCCTATTATCCCCATATGACCAGGAACCCACAGGAGGGACACTTTGTAGTGAATACACAACTTATCCACTGACGACCTCCAGTAACTTAGACGTTATCCCAGGGCCACTCAAAGCCATCAAGGCTGCCTGACTATCCGAAAGGATAGCAATGTCGTTCCCCTTGATTTGCATATCAAGGGCTAACTTCGCTGGCATTGAGATGGCGAAGATTTCAGCCTGGAAGACAGTGTTGTGTTTTCCATGTGAGCGCTCCATTCCAAAATCAGGATCAGGAAAGTAGACATCCGCCCCAGATCTCTCATTAGTCAGAGAGCCATCGGTGAAAATTTTTAGAGCAGCCCTGGGAATGCTCGATAACGCACCTTCCTCAGTCTGCGATTCCCTTACAGGAAAGCTCACAGAGAAGCAACGCCCAAAACGAAGCTCAGGTACCATCGCATCCCGTGGCATACCGGCTAGAGGGTTCAATCTATGATAACGTCAGCAGTAAGCTGGAAAGTTTGCAATAGAAAAAAAAGGAGTCCTCAAATGTCAGTTAAAAGATCCCGCAATCCTGTAATGCAATCCGATTTACACAATTTCCCAATTTGAGCATATTGTTATGAGCGTCTCTTTTGCTCGTTATTTAAAATACAATATTTCAGATATATTTCATAAGTTGTTTTAATTTCACTATAATGTTTACTTTTATGAGCTGACAAACAATTACCAAACAACTCTACTTTAATTACCATTAGCAATATACTTCAAACTATCGCAATTTATTTAGAGTGCTTTCACTTTATTGTCAGAGACAAGACTCGCTCTTGACATTTAAAAGTGTTGTATTAATAGCCTATAAATTTTCCAGAACCTTCCAGAAGATTTCACTACAGAAACATCGAATTTCCGAGCCTAAAGTTGTTTATGGCCCCTCCTTATTAGACATTCTATGCAAAGTATCCATTTCCATTAGATGCCACTTGCCTTTTCTATTGTAACAATACGTAACAATATGCACAAGTACAATTTGTTTTTTAATGAATTTTTCGAGCACTATGAAATACATTTAATAAATAATTAGAGATCCTTGGAAACACAGTGCAAAGAAAAGGATTTGGTTTAGATATGTTGACTACATTTTTGTAGTAGGTAAGAGAGAGAAGGTGACGTTCATTCTATGTACAGGAGTTCAATGGTTTGTTTCCATCTATTAAATTTACTTATGAGGTAGAACAAAGTAAAAGTCTACCTTTTATGGATATTTTAATTAAAAGAGTCAACAACCAGCTCAAGCTTACTATCACGCAGAGATTTGTAACTTCAGATTCCAACCATTCCTACCAACATAAAATGTCTGCTTTTTACTCCATGATCCATCGTATGCTGAATATTGTGATGACTGACTTTGACTACAAAATCGAGTTGAAGTACATCAAGGACACTGCAGTGGATACATAACATCACTACTTTGGAAAGCGATTGTGAGAAAATGAGGTTATGAGAGTGGTGATTACTATTATCCAGCAATTAGCGGGAAACTTAAGAACATCTTTAAGAAAACCGAAAAAACAGGTTGTTCCGGTGTCTAAGAATAAACTTTGCACTCATCTTTGTACAAGCAAAGATATAGTTGATCCTTAGGATAAAAGTGGTATATATTCCCCGAATTGTTCTTGTAGTTCTTCATACATTGGCCAGTCATAGAGATCGGTTAAAATTAGATGGCGTGAACACAAATAATGAGAGTAATAGATCAAGCGTCGCACATCATATTCTGAATAATTTAAACCATGAAATTCACTTAGGTCACTTCAAATTAATTAAGCTGAATCAAATAAACTGAAACTAGATGCTTGGGAGTCTCTTTTTATGCATTTATATGAATTCAGAAGAAGCATTGATGGAGCATGGCCTTTTTTATTTATGCTAGATTAAATCATGGACACCAGATACTATTTCTGTCAACATGCATTTTTCTCAATAGATTTTTATCAGTAACTGACACTTGGTGATTGAGTTATTTTCAATTTATTGTAGTGACCCTTCATTGTATTTTCTGTACTGTCTATTGTAATTGTATTTCAGTTTATAAAGATTACTGGTGATGGTAGCTTAGCTATCAAAACGCGTATATTATACATAAAAAAAAAAAAAATGAAGCAATAAGTGGTTTTTTCCTAGCTATAATTATTTAATACAAGTACAAGATCATTGTTCTGTATTTTACATGGATATACCTTGTATACTTTTACAATGCTTATGAAATAAATCTTTTCCTATCCAGCGGGAAAAAATCGCTTTAAAAGTCCTTTTCAAGCGCTTCTATGGAGGCATATAGCGCTTCGTTCGTTTGTCCATCAGTTTCATATAAATTTTAATATTGTATGTCCGCAAAAACAAGCGCTTCCTTTCAGCTTCGTTCTAACTGCTCTTAAAGAATTTTGTGGGAAGCTCTGCACGTTTGATGAAGCTACAGTGTCCGCCACAACAAATATTTACTAGTGTTACTTTTAATTACAGAAAATTAAATTTGGACGAAACAGCCTCGCTCTGCAACAGTACATTTTATTGTTTTGGAAAACTTAACACTTTTATACTTTTCTCAATATTTCAATATCTGTTTGACTGATCTAAAAAAGCATAACAACTGCTCTTTTTATTTATTTTTTTTTATATTATTAAGCCAAGCTCAGGGGATACCCTATGATGTTTGCACAGCACAGCACCGCATGGCAGGAACGAGATAGGGAAAGGATTACGGGATATGAGGAGAGTGGCGGAGGTGCCGATGTATGTCGCCCTTAAACTTTCGCAGATTGTATGCCGGGGGAAAAACAAAAGATGGTAAGCTGTTCCACATTCGCACTGTTTGGGATAAAAAAGCATCACGGAATTTTACTGTACGGCCGAAAGTAATTTGAAGGGTTAAAGGATGTGCATGGTTTGCAGCGCGAGTATTGCGTGCAGGAATCATTCTACAAGGGATTAGACTAGATATTTCATCAGAACATTGACCATGCATATAGCGATAAAGGAGCGAAAGGCATCCTACATTGCGGCGGTGCTCGACTGAGTCGATATGACAAGTTATTTCCAAATCGCCAATGAGCTTGAAGGCTCTCTTTTGGACAATATCCAATGAAGCTAAGGCTGTTCGACCAGTCCCGGCCCATATATGGGAGTTGTATTCCATTCTAGGTCTAATGTAGGACTTGTTGACGAGCGCTAGATTTGACGGGCTGAAATATTTCTTACACCTTTTCAGAAATCCAAGACATTTCGATGCTTCTTTGGCAACGGAGAAGATGTGATCTGTCCAGTTTAACTTACTGGAAATATTAATTCCAAGAATGCTTAGTGATGGTGATTCAGAAATTGATGCTCCATCAAAAGAAACGGGTGTGGTTAAGTTATGATCTTGTTTTAATGAGATATGACAGCTTTGGGTCTTTGATGTATTGAATTCGACGCGATACGCTTTGCCACAAGCAAGGATATTGTTAAGATCGTTCTTCAATGATCTAGTCATGCAATCTCGTTTAGCACATGCGGCATTCCCCCTGGATTCAGCAAGAGTGTCAAAGGAGTAAGCGAAATCAAGAGTACTGTCATCTGCGAAACTATGGATGGGATTGAAAGTAAAGGAAAGCAGATCATTATTGAAAATTAAAAAGAGAGTTGGAGAGATAACAGAGCCTTGAGGTACACCGGCATTTATGGGATGCGGTTCAGACGTAACGCCATCTAATACAACACGTATTTGGCGACTAGATAGGAAACTTTCAATCCATAATAGAAGAGGAGGGGAGAGACCAAATGCTTCAAGTTTGGCTAAAAGGGCTGGATGCCAGACTCTATTAAAGGCTTTTGAAATATCTAGGGCAACGATTTTAGACTCACCATAATTGTGAAGACTACGGTTCCAACGTTCCGTAAGAAAGGTCAGCAAGTCTCCAGATGAGCGTCCAGCTCGGAAGCCATATTGGCGATCGTTGATGAGATGGTTAGTTTCTAGATACTTCATTAGTTTTGAGTTAATGATAGATTCAAAAACCTTTGAAAGAATCGAAGTGATCGCAATTGGTCGATAATGTGAGGGATCGCTACCCTCTCCTTTCTTGGGAATAGGCTGAATGTGAGCTAGTTTCCAAGCAGTTGGAAATTTTCCTGTCGAATAAGACAAGTAGAATAGTTTGCGCAAAGGTTTAGCCAAGGATGAAGCACAGCTTTTAATTAACAGGGGCGAAAAACCATCAGGACCTGCGGCTTTGGAGACGTTGATCCCCTTAAGCATCCTGAACACATCTCTCGTACGAACGCGTATTGGCTCTTGTACACATTCACACGGGCGATGCAAAACAGGTGTTTGTGAAGTGGGTGGAAGACAAGAATTTGAAGCGAATCTATCAGCTAAAATATTAGATTTATCCAGGGAGTCAACAATCACTTCACCATTATTAAGTAGTGAAGGTATAGAGGAACTGGTGAAGTTGTTCCTGATGGTTTTGACCAGGGACCAGAAACCTTTGCTACCTTTACGGCTTGCCAAGATTCTTTGTCATAAAACTCCTCCGAACGAAATAGACGCACGGCGTCAACATGAAACAACTTGCACGATCACACTCGTTTCAATTTGCTGGAATTTTAGCAATAACTTCGAAATTGCTTCAGATTGTCTCCAGAAAAGCACTTTTTTGGAAGCAATCGAAAACCCAGGTATAAGTGCTTCGAATCTGCTTTTTTTCGAATAGCTTGGAATTTTTCCCGTTGGGTACACGACTTCTAAATACAACAAAACGTCAATATTCCTATTAATGATGATTTGATCGATCTACCTATAGAGGACACCAGATGTATATGTTACACAATTTTTCTTTGAGGGATTCCTTTTGCGACGAAAGCAAAGGATATCTTAAGAGAAATTGTAAATCTCCACATACGTGATGCTACTGTAAACTGAAGAAGATTTGTTGCTCTTATAGGAAATCTGCTGCCGATACAAAATATTCTGCCAAGGAAGGACCATTGGGAATACAAAGAGAAAAAAATTATTAAAAAATCCCTTTGCACAAAATCAAGAAATATTTTGAAATATAATCCAGCTGCCAGTGACAGAGTCTACATGCACGACATATAGATGTATGACCGTATATGAACTCTACCTACTCAATACCATTGGGATGCCAATAGAGAGCTCTTTTAAAATGTCGACTTAAGATGTTTTCAGTTGACTAGAGCCGAAATAGATAAGGTTTGTTCAAAAAGAGACTCTCATGTTCATATAATGCCGATCCTTTTGTTTATGGAATTTATTACTTTATTGGCATCATTATTTTGTTTTTGTAAGATGAAACGAAATAGCAAAGGTCATTCCAATGAAAAATACCTGTGCCTAAATATACACACACACACTCACTTACATTCATTCAAAACAGTCAAGTACCTACTATCTTGAAACGCACTTACTTTATAGCTTCGGTTGTAATTGGCTTAGAAATTTCCTGACAGAAGTATTCCATTTGCGGCCACTGAGACCTGCATAATCCAATAGGATAGACTGAAAGGCTCTTTGAAATTTTGTTAAACTTATCATGGTTTTATAGAGAAATCACGTTCAAATAGATGGTGACTTCTATTGCATTTTAAGGGATATGGAGCATTATAGAGCCATAAAGGATAGATACTCGTAACTCTCTTATTCCTGAGTGCGTTAGCTTCATCTTGGGAAATAATATTATCCTCTTTTAGGTAAAATAAAGAAAACCCAGGAATTCCCCTGTGAATGTACTCAGATGGAGTTTCATTGTGCAGTTAAATTTTGAGTTTTTAGTTGTGGATTACTGTAGTAACATAATATCTCAATAATGTTTTTTTTTACAGAGGGTGAGTGTGTGTATGAAGAGATTATGATTTTTACTTTTGGTGTATGAGGTCTTGTGTTCAAATTCCGAATAGTTCCTCATTTTATAAAATGTCATTGATTATTTATTTATAGATGTGCCCAGAATCATTGACGTCTTATAAAGGAGATGTCGCTAGTTGCAAAATATGTGATAAACAATTTTATTTAATGGTACAAATGAAATTTTTCCAGCATATAAAGAAAAAATGGCTAAAAATCTAATAATAAATAATATCCAATCATTTAAGATTCTTTTATTAAAAGTTTTAAGGCTGAAATTAACAAGCGAAAGACAAGTAGCGACATCTCCTTTTTAATACGTCAATGATTCTCTAATCAATGAGCATTGTTTTGGTTTACATATTTACTTAATATACACACAACATAACCTTCGTTTTCTTTTTGCCATAGTTTTTAATTAAATTCTTTTTTCTAAATTGATAACTACGCTATCGACTTTTATTTTATTCCCCCCTTTTCCTTGATTTCTTTTCTATAGACAATCAAACTCACCTCTCCTTTTTCAAAGAATTCTCCTGTGAATGTACTAAGAATGATTTCGTCGTGCAGATAAATTTTGAGTGTCTAGTTGTGGGGTACTGTAATAACATAATAATTGAATAATCCCAGGAGCGAATATCGCGATTCATGAAAATTTCATTTATGACTACATCGATGAATATAATGAAAATGTAATAGATGAAAAGGTAACCTCATGGTAATACAGAATGTAAGCAGTGGGCAACTGGTCTGTCTTTTTTTGAACTGACACGTGCGTCGTAACTTTTAAAAAGAATAAGAGGCAGACAATGAGTGAAGTCACCGAGAATGAGGCAGCTGCAATTAGAACGGGGAATCACAATTTAGTTTTATTTCATGTTCAAAACTGTACTGTTAGTACAGATATGGGAAATTATTTTCTTGTGTGAATTTTTAAAGGAAATCTATCTACTTTTTTATCATACGTGTTATGACCTGATTCCACTACATAGGAGATAAATGAAAACATCAATGAAGGAAAGCTTATTTCACTAATGAAGGGTAATTCATACGTAATACAGAAAGTAGCCATTATGGCTACTACCCCCATGGCATTGCAATGTAAATGGAAGTGACGATCTCAGTCAAAATGTATTTATTGCAGTAATTTTAATTGATGAGAACATTTATTCTTTCATTGATGGTGTCATTGCTGGGATGTTTTTTTTTTTACAGATAACTAAATATTTTAAGGGTGGGTGTATGTGGAGAGGTTACGATTCTTGCTTTTGATGAATGAGGTATTGAATTCAAGACCCGAACGACCCCTCATTTTATAACATCCCATCAGTGAAAGAATAGATGCTCTCATAAATTAAAATGACTACAATACCTACATTTTGACTGAGAACATTATTTACATTAACATTGCAATGTCATAGGGTATTAGTCAAACGGCTACTTTCTGCATTACGTATGAATCAGTCTTTTCACTGATTACAAAATATGCAGCCCTCATTAGTGAAAAAGCTGTCCTTGATTGGTGTTTTCATTTATGTGCTATGTAGTGGAAACAGGTGGCCATAAAACGTAAGATAAAAAAGATGACTTCCTTTAAAACTTAAATAGGAAAATAATTTTCCTCATTTGAACTGCACTGTTAAGCTCTCAATACGAAATAAAACTGAACTGTGACTCCCTCGTGAGGTGACATTTTCTTCTATTACATTTTCATTATCTACATCGATGTAGCTATAAATGAGATCTTCAATTATCCGGACATTCGCTGCTGGAATGTTTTTGTTTTAGATATTTACGTAACACACACACACACAACATAAACTTCGTTTTCTTTTTCCATAGTTTTTAATAAAATTTTCTTTTTTATAAATGATAATTAGGCTGCGCACCCAAAACGAGCGTTGCTCTCCCGTGTATGGTGGCAACTAAAAATGTAAGCGAAGCTGCTCGTTCACTCTCGAAATAGTCGGATCGTTCTGGGGCACCCTGTATTTAGAATGAACAAATAATAACGCTTTTTTAACTCTTGGTATCCGCAAAGTTAAAAAAGCGTTATTATTTGTTCATTCTAAATACACGGTTCTGTTCCATTGTGGATGATATTCCTTGTGAAAATCCGATAAATTGTAACGTTTCCTTTAATCACATGCAAGATTTCCAGCTTCAATTGGATTTCGAATGTGAGAAGAAAAACATGGGTCCCACGGATCTATGATAGATAAAACTTGTCTTCTGCGTCTATTTTTATAAAATATGCGAAATTGATTTTATTAAACAATACAACTTCAAATATTCCGTAACTAGCTAGATTTTTATATTAACACATAATCTACTCACAACCCTCAAAATATATCCGATTCCTGTTACATATATAATCGTACCCATGTAAATTCCAAACTAAATGAAACCTCGGTTCAAAAATGTTATTTCAATAGGAGAAAAAAAAAAAGTTTTTACAAAAATCGGCCGAATGCATAGATGAATGAACACCATCTGGTTCGGTGTTATTAGTTTCCAAGCAACAGTGCAATATTAATCCCATCATCACAGGTGAAATATGCTTCCGCAGGTGGGTTATGATTATCAATAGCACTCTCTACAGGTATCAGTCAGCATTCTGAAGGGCTTTACGCTCACGCAGAGTGCATACGCTTTCCTGCATTTATTGGGTGGATTATAATAGCGAGTGGTTTTGAATCGAATTGGAATTTGCAGGAATTCTCACTCCTCTCATGCCTGTTCTGTATGGGGCTTATTAAGATTAAATTGAACACGTTTAATGGTTTCAATCATATTTTCATATTTCCAGCATTTCAAATTTACCTCTACTTTTGCCCTTATCAATAGAAATAAATAAAAATCGAATTCAATTAGATAATTGCAGTAGTTGCAATTAAAGGGAGTTCGACATGGTAAGTCTACAAACACAATAGTTCACATACATATGCATGTGTGGAGATATATGTAGAAATCATGACAAATCTCCTGCAATCCTATTCTCTACTTAGTATTCAATTAATTATCATTAGACCTTGGTGCATAGGTCACACATTAGATATACCTACTCCCAGTGATATCGACATAATTTGTACAACATAGACCCCCTCAAATGTGGAGGGAATAAATAGTTCATCAAATGAATCATTAAGTAATGTATGTTCGGCAGTGATATACCTATATACATATATATACATATGTGCATGTATGTAAACATGTGTATTTTGTAAAATTCTATGTATCCATTGCTGTACGAATTCCATTTCAATTGCATTAAATCCAATTCGGTTCCTTTAATTGAGTACGTAGGTACTTAAAAGCGTGAATTCCGAAAAACAAATCAGCTGAAGGCATTACTTTATTGTTTAATTCGATTACAAATCAATTACGCATAGCTTTACCCATCAGAAATTTCCCTGATGATTACACACCGCCATAGCATGGTTAAATAAAATTGATTAATGTAAACTGGAATTTGGTATAGTAACAACCAGTATGGACCGAATGGTTTTGTAGGATGCATAGTAATTCAAAATTACATTGGAATTAATTTCTTATTTTAATTTTATATGGCTTTGCACTCTCATTGCACTGAAATGCCAATCTAAATTTTTATATAGGTACATATTATGTTGAAGTAAAGTATTATCTTAATAGCAACTCGTAAGCGGAAAAAATTTAAGAGGAGGACTATAAAGGTAATTTTATAGGTTGCCCACTATAGTTTCAAACTGCCAAGTACAAGCTTAATTGATCATTAATTAATTATTAGGCATATATGGATAATTTCTATAACCCACTTCAAGTGAGGTCAACGATTTACATATGAATTATTATAAAGAAATAATAGGAAAATTTACTGACCTATACTCAACCGGTCATTTACACCTTCATCACGTAGTAAAATCACGCTAAAACAAAACGAACACAAGTCAACGCTGAATGAAAGACTTTTGGTCGTGCAACAAGATCATATTAGAATAAGTAGGTAATTAATGAAATAAGACTCGAGAGTGAAACGTGAAGCTTTGTTTCCTAATGGGAATAATTTTTTTTACCGATACAAATTGGTTCTTATGCAAAATATTGTAAGATAAGCGATTTGTAAGGATGAGAGCCAATTGTTAATTAAGTGATCAAATTAGGTATAAAAAGGATACGAAAATTAAATAAAGAAGGCAATATTATTTGTTCAGAAGTAACTGGCGTTAGTTATTTTAGAGTTTAAGCTGATTAGCTGCTCCAGTCCTCATCTCTTCTCTAGCTTGGAGTTAGCGCTAATAAGCCGCTCCATTGGAGTTAATGCCTTGTGGCTGCTCCTAGGAAAACTCAGTTATAGGCAGATTAATATCCACACCGAGTATCTTCATCTTATTTTAGTTGCGACAATATTTTCACAGTGTACTGTGACACTACAAGTGACGATATGAAATATTTGGACCGCGGACCGCACCACTACATACACTGGGATGTTTTCGTAGATTTTTCAAATAAAATAAAAAAAATATTTTTGAGATACATATAGCATTCATGGATACATGGTTTCCAAAGTAGACTGAGGCCGGGGCATTGATGACATTTTGGAGTAAGTCAAAGGTAAAAAAACTATACATATACTACACATATACGTGCTGTGTAAAAAAAATTGCTCACTTTCATTTTCAAGCCAAATGTTCGAATTTCTTGGAATTGAGGGTAGGGATGTAAATTTTATTGCAGTCATTAGGTACTTACGGGTGTCTAGTTTCTATAAATAGCAACCGAATTTTTGAAATATTGCATTATGTTTTGATATGTCTTGTTGAAGTGAATTTCCAGTGAAATTTATAAAAAAATGGGAAAAGTTAGTGCAGAGTTAAAAAGCAATATATTGGTATTGACACGAGAGAATTTGTCGACACGTTTAATAGCAGCTAGATTGGGTTGTGCACAACGAACTGTTGCACGGAATTTAAAAAACAAATCATGAAACGTGAAGTATGAAACAGAACAGTGGTTCTGGCGCGGAAGACAACACCAGTTGATGATAGATTCTTGGCGCTCCAAAGTCTACGTAATAGATTTAAAACTTCTACATACCTTCGGCATGACCTTTATCGAGCACGTGGGACAGAAATTTCCACAAGTACTGTAAGGCGGAGATTAAAAGAGGCCAAAATTCCAATCCGTCGTTCTATGAGGAAGACACTTTTAACCCAGCAGATGAGGCGAACGCGTCTAATTTGGGCTAAAGAGCATTTTTTGTGGACCCAAGAGATGTTGGACAAAGTAATCTTCTCCGACGAATCAAAGTTCAACCTGCAAGTTGGAGATGGCAGACTGTTTGTTCGGAGAGTGCGTGTAGAAAGACGGCGTGAAAATGCATGCAGAATTTGCCTAAGAAAACGTAAAGTGTAATGTTGTGGGGTTGCTTTTATGGAGATGAAAAAGGTCGATGGTGCTTTATTGATCGAAAAGTCACAGTGAATGTGTATCTGGATGTTCTACGGAATCAGCTTGAGCCCGCAGTTATCGAGTTGTTTGGAGACACATGAGACTTTGTCTTCCAGCATGACAATGCTCCATGCCATACTGCTAGAACGGTAAGTAGCATTGTAAAAACTTTGTTAAATTAAAGATTCTTAGTAAGAGAGCAAAAAGTTTTGAACCGGATAACAATTTTTGCTTATTTTTCGATTTGACCACAATATCACAACATCGAAGTGTTAAGCTGGCCTCCATATAGCCCAGATCTCAATCCAATCGAAAATGTCTGGGCTATATTGAAACTAAAGGTGGCAAGGAATCGACCGGAGACAATTACAGGACTGAAACGTCTGATCAGGGATACTTAGGATTCCATACCAGCTAGTACATTACGAAATTTAACAGAATCGATGTCTAATAGATGTAAGGCTGTGATAAAGGCCAAGGGGGGGGGGGCGACGAAGTATTAAATTATTATATTCGTTAAGTTATTAATTTATTAAAAAAGAAAAAAAAAAGAAAAGTGCATCACACTAATGAACGTATTTAATTTCTTCAACCTTCTAACGTCCATTGAAACACAAGGTTTTGCCTTAATTCCGAAACATCAGCCTGTTTATTCATCAACATTTTTTTTTATTTAAGAACGGTTTTAAATTGTCTAGAAATGTTGGAAGTAACCATTATATTTCGTATCGAGGACTGCAAGTTAGACATTTGCGCTTAGTAAAAAAAAAGTCCGACAAAATGTAAGTGAGCAATTTTTTTTTGCACAGTACGTATATATGTTCAAATGGGTGTCCCAAAAGTCAGTAAAAAATTCATAACTCCTTTGATTTTAATTTCTTATTCTTTTTCACAGATTACAGTGAACATCCGGGAGATTTATTATGGCAAACTACCCATTTGAGCAGGGTGTCAAGAATTATGATTTGTTCATTGAAAATTTGGGTTATTTATTCAAATTCAATGAGAATACCGCTGATATTTCAATGTGAGAATAGAAATGTATTTGGTAACGCCGTGATACATCGATTTGTTGACAGACTTTAGCAACATGGTTCCGTTATTGACCAACTAAATTAAAAAAAAAAAATCTCAGCTCGTTTAGAATAAAATCTTGAGAGTTTGTGATGAAGAGTGTTGAAGATGAACAAGTAACGTCTATTCTGTTCTATTCAATTAATTAGGTATATCCTGATTGTCACTAAATCATATTTCTAGAGAGGATTTGTATTTGTTTTGTAATTAGTATAGTATCATATAGTATCATAGGTAGCTTCTTATAAGGTGCATTTTCAATAATACCGAAACTGCGGAAATGCCGTATTTTTTCACAATTTAATTATGAACGATGAAGCCCATTTTCACTTAAATGTCATTAAGTAGAATTGTAGAATTTGGGGTATTGAAAATCCAAGATTTATCTATTAGCGGCAATTACATCTTCTTCGATGTACAGTTTGATGGAATATAACATCAGATAAAGTTATTGGACCTAATTTTATCGTAAATCAAAATGGAAATGAAGCAACCGTCATTGGCAATTGGTACTGTATCATGTTACACAATTTTTTTTTCGTACAGCGGTTCTGATAAAATTATGCTATTCCAAATACTGCAAGTGTTACACTACTGAGACTATTGAGATACCCTTTAACTAGTTTACTAAAAAGTACTTTCTATGTGACTCTAACATAATTTATTTATTTTTATTTATTTATTTCTACAAATTTCATCAAATAGCTGATTACTACAAAATTAAAACAAAAAGAAAATGTACAACATAGAATGATCCCATTTAAATAAATTAAAAATAGGCACATAATACAAAAATGCAGACTAGAAATAAAATTGAACAGAAAAAGAGAAACGAAAAAGAAGAGAAAAAAGAACAAAAAACAGAAAAGAAGCTACATTAGGTAAGCTGACCATTCCAGAGACGCTTTACTTGGGCTTTAGTTAGATGTAGGTCCAGTACGTGCCAATGAGCATTAAACAGACGAGACATCGACGTAATAGGCTCATTAAAACTGTAATTTGTATCACAAAATGGCAAACAAAAAAGTCATGGTTTCTCAAGGAACGACAAGCAGCAGAGAAATTTAGGAGCCCAAAAAGCTCAGGGGAATTAATTGTACCATGCAAGCAATCAAAAATAAAAAGGATCCTAGAAATATCACGCCTCTTCTCAAGGGTGTCTATAGAGAGCAACTTGAGTCGATCAGCATAAGGAGGCAAGGCTAAAGGATCGTTCCAGGGAAGGCCACGAAGAGCAAATTTAATAAATCTGCGTTGGACTGCTTCAATCCGATTAATATGGACAGAATTAAATGGTGCCCAAACAGGACTGGCATACTCCAAGATCGTCCTAACAAAAGCGAAATGGAGGGTCTTGGTTACAAAAGGGTCATAAAACTCCCGGGACCATCTCTTAACAAAGCCCAAAGCAGTGTTAGCCCTATTGACAATATTTGAAATATGGGTTTCAAATGAGAGCGCGGAATACAAAAATAACCCCCAGATCCTTGGTTCTGTGAAGTCTGGACAATAAACTTCCATTGATGAAGTAATTCAGATACAAAGGACTACGGTTACGATAATAAGACAAAACAAAACAAAACACTTATCAATATTCAAAGAAAGAAAATTCTTAGAACACCAAGAGTAGAAGGTGTTCAAGTCAGAGTTAATTAAAGCATAGTCATCGGCATAGTTCGGAACAGCTTGACATCGTCAGCATAACAAAGAATTTTGATATGAGGTAGTAACAAGTGTAAGTCATTAATATAAATGACAAACAAAAGACGACCAAGATGGATACCCTGGGGCACTCCAGAGGTATTAAGGATGTTCCTGGATAGAATACCACGAAAAGAGACTTGCTGGGTACGGTTAGACAGATAGGAGTTTAACCATAGAAGAAACCGACAAGGGAAACCTAGCAAAGTAAGCTTATGTAAAAGTATCTTGTGGCTAATCCTGTCGAATGCTTTACTAAAGTCAGTATAGATGCAGTCAACTTGTTTTCCTGTATTAATAGCAGACATACAATAATTATAAAACTCCAATAGGTTGGTAGTTGTTGACTTCCCCTTAGTAAAACAGTGCTGGAAACTACCTATGAACGGTTTAGAGTGGAAATAGTATCACAGACAATAGCCTCAAATATTTTGAGAATAGCTGAAAGATGAGCAACTGGTCTCTAATTAGATAAATATGTCAATTCTGTTCCCCTTTTTATGATGTGGAAAAATTAAGGAGTGTTTCCATAACTTAGGAAGGACGCCTGATCGACAGGACAACTTAAATAGGTGAGATAAGATTGGAATAAGCGGAATGCTGCATTTCTTCAACAAAGAAGATGGGATGCCATCAGGGCCAGGCAAAAAGCTATCTGCCAAATTCGAAATATGTTTCGAAATTATGGCATCATCAAAAACAAGATCCTTTAACTCAAAAGAAGTCGAAGGAAGCATCGTCAAGTGAGTAAAATCGCCACAACTAATATCACAGTTGGAATCACTAAAGGCAGATTAAAAAAAATCGGCAATCAGATTGGCAATAATTGTCGAATCAGCACTCTCCGCATCACCAAAAGATAAGGATGAGGGGAATCCATCAGACTTGCGTTTAGAATTAACAAAGGACCAGAACTGTTTAGGTCTATCGAGCAAAGAAGTCTTCAATTTTCATATGTATAATTTATAAGAAGCCTCAGAAGCAGCCATGAACCTTCCGCGATGATACGAGTAAAGCAGATAGTCCTCGTCGCTCCTCGAAAAACAAAATCTCTTTCATGCTTTAGTTTTCAAATTCTTGAAATGGCGTATTGAACTATTAAGCCATGGCTGATTCAGACTTTTATTCCTAGATCTAGAAATTGGTACATTCTGAACAAAACAAAGAAATATAGAGAAATATAGCTTAATAGCATTATCGATATCTCGTTCGTCAAATATATTACTCCAGTCACGAATAGACAGCCAAAAGTCGATTCTAAAATAGTCAGCCTTAACAAAATTAAAATAGTAATCGTCAGAATAAGATACATTCAAAGATATTGGATCAAAACAAAATATAACATGAACTGCTGGATGGTGAATAGACTTTGGAAGCAAAGGTGTTAAACATCTCCTAGCCGTAGTACCATAACAATCCAAAGAGAACACCAAGTCAAGGAATCTCCCTGAGTCATTTGAAATGCCACTGCACTGGAAGAGCCCTGCAGAAACAATGCTGTCAATAAAGCGGGGAAAATACTGAGGAGCAGACAGATAGGCGAGGCGAACCTGGAGGAATGTACACGTTGACGACAAATACATTCTTAAGCCGAAGTCTCAGAACCACCACCAGAAGCTCAAGATCATCCAACCCGTCCAAATCTACCAGTGAACACGGAATACCTCGCTGAACCGCACACAGAATACCCCCACCAACAGGAGCATTCAGCAGGCCCAAGTGACGATCCCGACGAACGACCTGAAACTCAGGACCAAAAATCTCAGCATCGACAATTTTTCCACATAGCCATGTTTCGGATAAGCACACCACGTCAAAGCTTGAACTCGTAGATGACACAATAGCTGGGTAGTCTTAGATCGGATAATGTATAACATAATATAACTTTAATTTAAATTAGCTTTCTAAATCTGCTTCATATAAAATTTGACAGGAGTACGTTTTTTTTCAATAGCTCAAAGTTATACTTTTTTGCACATAGTAGATATTGATTTGACAATAACGACATACTACTATTATTCAAGCAGTCAATAAATTGCTTTACTTACATGTAATTAAATTACCCCATCTATGGTTAGAAAGCTGAAAGCTCTTATCATGAATCAATATAGATTTTTATGTTACTATCGTGTGATATGTTATATCTATGTATATATAATATATATTCTAAAAATATATATGTAATCGGGTAGCTGAATTACTCCATTAGAATACAAGCATGATGCACACTGCAGTACTTCAGTGGGCGCTAAGCCTTCTGCATATTAAAGATTCCGAAAAAAAAAATATATTTCCTGCATCTTCATCCATTTTAGATCTATTTCTGAAAGGTAATTGTTGCTCTAAACCAATAATTACTACACGGTTAGAAACTTCCTCTTATAAAATTTTTCGTATACATTCTATAAATTTGTGAAGAATGAAACAAACGGTATACAAAATGTTTGCAGTTATTTATACGAATTTCATATAAATCTGAAAGAATACCGAATAATAATTGAATGCATAAGAGCCTTTATATATTCTATATGATAAAAATATAAACTCTATCTCATTGTGGATAAAAGAGATACGCATCCAATGTTCTTCAATAAAAACAACTATAAAATACTCACAATTTCTTATCTCCTTCAAGAGGATTGAAAAATAGCGTAAACTTAGAGCGAATTTTATAAAAATGCCTATTAAAGTAATATTAAATAAGTATAAAGTGATGAGTGTCCCTTACGATTTTTGCAGGGTATTGAAAATTGTGTGACATTTAATATTCAGACTTCGGAGTGTAAAGGTAAATATTTAGAAAATTACAGTGATTACAGTTTGTGAAAAATACTCTACGAAGGTATATTTGTGTCCATTGGTTATCCCGATCTTTCTAAAAAAGTTTGGGAGAATTAAAAAATTTTCAAGCGCGATAAATGAAGAAGTAAACTTCATGGATTTTGGTTGCTCAGGTTAATTTCACGT
The DNA here is from genome assembly GCA_963930735.1 of Dioctria linearis. Taxonomy (NCBI): domain Eukaryota; kingdom Metazoa; phylum Arthropoda; class Insecta; order Diptera; family Asilidae; genus Dioctria; species Dioctria linearis. The sequence goes on from OZ005741.1 coordinate 35,058,163, forward strand.
TTCTGGTTAAATGATTAGATAATATAGCCTTTTTCAGGGATGTTTAGTTTCTTATACATACGAGTATATATATATATATATATATGCATATATTTTGGTTTTAAGGTCAACAGTATCCAATGTTGATTAGTTAGTTGTTGCGCGGATCCTAAGAGATTCTTAATTGGTTTTTCTCATTGTTCGTGAAAGTGCATACATAGTGAAGACACAAGCTATAATTTTTTTATGCCTAATGGTTATGATACCATAGATGAATGCCCATCATATAATATATAGCTAGTCCTCTGTATATGTAAGGTCGTTAAAGTGGTTTTTCGTATTTTGTATTCATAATGACAAACTTAGTAGCAATTATAGATTTCATCTACGCCCTAGATATAAATAAAAAATAAGTAAAAAACGAGTTTTCAATCAAAACTGAGGCCAAGCCGCATGAAAATGTAGAAAATAAACTTTTCTTCACACACAGAGGTGGACTCAGATTTTTTGATTGGGACATTTCTCTTGAATATTCTTTTTCTTCACGAATCAAATCACTTATTACCTCTGATTGATCATACTGAAATATATCGGTGATTGTCAGCGAATAAATTCTACGTCCACCTCTGTGTGTGAAGAAAAGTTTATTTTCTACTTTTTCATGCGGCTTGGCTTCAGTTTTATTTGAAAACTCGTTTTTTACTTGTTTTATTTCCTGCCTTTTTCCTGAAACAGATTTATCACTAATCATATCGATGAAAATTTTTCCGATGATTTTCCCACTTTTCCGGGTTTTCCATGGAGTTTTCCACAAAATCAACTTTATGCAACTCATTTTGCTCCACAATTTTGTCTTAGGTTGCAAAACTCTCAAACCCTTCCTTGGTCGGAAAAACTCCGGAGAAGCGTTTTACATGAATTTTCCTCGATTTTTTCTGCAAGTTTTCACCATTGTCGGAGAGAAAGTAATGATGCCAGTTGACAGGGAACTTGATCCGGCATAATTTTGAAAACTTTTTTACCGGAAAATTTTCCGGAAATGTCGGAAAATTCCGGAAATTTTTTTTCGGAAAAATCGGAAAACTCAGCATTTTTCCTGGAATGGATTTATCACTAACCAAATTTGTACCAAATTTTCAAATGATTTTTCCAGATTTTCCGGGGTTTTCATGGAAATTTCTGGTTCAAATTCAGATTCAATTGTCACGCGACATGAACCTGTGTGCCAAATTTCATCTCGCTGTGATGAAGAAAAGTGGGTCTACGAGTGTGTCGAAAACAGTAAAAAAGAAATATCTAAATAAATAGACAGACAAATTCGGCGAATTTCCCTCTCTATGGAAGGAAGCGCTAGTGATTCCAATCGCTAAAAATTCCACTCCTAGCGATGTCAAGGACTTCAGACCTATAAGCTTATTATGTTTTCTAGCGAAGGCACTAGAAAAAATCATGGCAAATCAAATATCCGAGTACCTGGATCGAATGAATTCCCTGAGTTCTTGGCAGTCAGGTTTTCGTCCTGGGCATAGCTGTGAGACAGCTCTCTTAAAAATCACTACGGACATTAGAATTGCTCTGGATGATGAGCGCATTGCGCTCTTAGTCTTACCCGATTTCATGAAAGCTTTCGATAGGATTGATCACAAGAAACTTCTTAACAAGCTGAAGAGCCTTTTTAGATTCGGCTCACCGGCACTGAAATTAATTGGAAGCTTTTTGGAGAAACGCTCACAACGAGTTAAAGTGAACGAAGTTGTTTCCTCTAGGCTCTCTTTGTCTGTCGGAGTCCCACAAGGGTCAATTTTGGGACCTTTGCTTGTCAGTCTTTTTATCTTGCTCAAACTCACGAAATATACTTTTGTTATTCTAGTTAGTGTTGAAAAATGTTAGTTTAAGTAGTGCTAATGAAAAGACTTTTGTCTTACTGTACTCTGCTTAAATAAATACTTACTTACATACTGAAATTCATGTACGAGTTAAAGGGACGGGCTGGCCTCAAAAAAAATATTTTTGAATATACGGAAAAAAGTTTCTAATGTAAATTTGTTTTTTTTCTACCTATATAAGAATTTTTGAATGCCATTTTTAGCTCTAGAAAACACAAATATTCCATTCGATGACTTTTCGTGCTTTGAAAATTGTCAAGATGCGTAATAGATCCAGATATTTTTTAAACCTATGTTAAGAGCTTTATTCATCATCCATCATTTATCTTACACCATAAAGCTAAAACAATGGTAAATCTAAATAAACAACCACTCGAAGATTTGGTTATTAATTCTGTCGAGGAAATTGTAATAACACGCAGTGCATAAACAAACTAGGAATAGGTCGTGCATCGCAGATGGGCTTCAGTTTCACAAAGACAATTCCATTACGAGTTGAAACCGAAAATAAATGTTTCTGTTTTCGGTAAACAACGTAATTCTTTTTAGTGAGGCTCTCATGAACAAAAATTCTTTTACTAGGATCAAATCCGATGTCATGTAGTGATAGCCCTTGCTATGGAATTTTAAGTTTAGCACTGACCACTTTTAAAACGCTAGTTTTGTCCCGAGTTGAATTTAGTTTGATTATAATCGAACTATCCGGTTTACTTTTGTTTTTAGCACATAAAATCTCTGGCACGGGGGGAGTGGTGATGCCAATGGATTCACATAGGCTGTTAAAATTATTTAATAAATTTTCGTCATTTGTACTGGGACCACCATTTAAGAGGATAGACTTAGAATCAAAAATCAAAAATCGTGAAAGTGTCAGTGAAATGTGCTGTAGTTTTAGACAAATTTACTTCCACTACATAGCCGGTCAACACGTTCATGTAACTGGTTTACCTGCGTCTGAAAATCGCTTTTAATTTCCTCGAGTTTGTCAGTCAGCTCCTTTGCAATGTTGTTAATGCGTGACTTAAGATCATCCAAAGTTGACGTCAATGACGGGCATTGGGGTTTTTTCCCCATCGGATTTAACGTGTAGAGTACAAAAATATAGATGAAAAATATTTGGGGTAGGGGCCTTTTGGGTTGGGGGGTCGTACCACCCCTCACTGGGGGTTGTCCAAAATACGTCATGTTGGGTATTAAATTAAAGAGGGAGAAGCGGGTAATCGAGTGGTGTAGTTCTTTTTTTGGTCATTTTAACTTCATAACTGACTTTTTATCGCCGATAGACGGACTTTTTTTTCACTTGGGTCATATACACCCTAGTTCCTATACATTTTGCATATATTTCTTCCATTCTTTGTTTCACATTCATCAGTACCTACTCTGTTGCGAACATTTTTCTCCCGGAAAGTGAATTTGCACGACTTATCAGTTCTTCATAATGATGAGTTGAAAATATATCCATTTTTGTACCAAAAAAACGGCCATTTTTTCATCTTAAAAAGGACTGATTCATTTCTTTTGAAATTATTTCCAAAACCATTTATTGGACTGAAAACTATAATTACACATACTAATTAGGAGACAAAATGTAGATGCGATTTCACATTACATACGAGCTTTAACGTGCTATTTAAAATTTTTATAGCATCTCTTCTGTACTGGAAGACGACCAAATTGAACATTTTCGAGTGAATTACAATTTTTAGCGGGTATCTTGAGACACAAAAATCCTTACTGTAATTATTGCAAGGATTTCCATAATTTGTTTTTACAAACATAGCCAGGATATGCAGTGAATCCATAATTCAATTTGAAAATCCTAGGTACATTGGTACCTTCACAAAGGACAATAAAACAGACAATACTGTCAGTTGAGAAATATTTTTCTTACTTCTCCACAACTAACACAGCCGAGAGCTTTGCAGAGTTGAATAGAGAGTTTGGTAAATCTCAATACAAATTCCACGCGTTACAGAACTCCGAGTGGAGAGTTAAGTGGCAAAAGCACTCTCATCTCCACAACTCTACATCTCTCCAAGGTAGTGAATCCGGCCCCTGGAGACACACGCAACGAGCTGCATCGTTGTACCTTTGCTCCTTCTTTAACTGCCGAAAGTATCAACTCTGACCTTTCTAGCTCCCGTATAAGAGCACACCAGATTTTATTTGGATTCTTCTTTTAGTGAAGTTGGTCAAGTATGCTGTAAATTTTCTCCCATGGAATGTTTCCCATTCCCTTCGAAACATCAAACTGACTACCAATCGAAATGTTGCTAACAAATAACTCGTAGCCACTGAAGCTGGAGTGGCCAATCTCATCAAAATCTGGTCATCTCGCAGTCCGACAGATATTGAGATGCTTCCGCCTCTCTCACAACAACTTTTGAAATGTGAGCTCCACCAACATCTTAATCGGGGTTGGATCGTTTTGGAGCGGCTGTGGAAGAGGTATCATTGCCATTATTATATTTAAAATACTGTATCTTAGTATATGCATAACAAGATCAAGAACAAGACTCTTAATAACTTAATAACTCCACTTTATATTATTCAATTCACCACTCATATATTTTTCGGATCGGAATAACCTACACTGACTATCTAAATTGTGGAAACATGTATTGGAAAATTTATTTTAATTTATCCATGAAAGTGTCCTTTTCTGTTTAATTAGATTTATTAAATCTGCGCTGTTACATCAATATGGCGGCTCTCTCCCATATTATAATGTTTTTCCATGTGGAACGTAAATTTATTCTTATCTCTTTCCCGCATACGTCTCTTTCGCACTTATTGTGTGAATTAATTGATAAATTTTTGGCAAATAATTAATTACCTGGTGAATTTATAACCTTTCATCATTACCATTGCGTTGTGCGAATTGGAATTAGTCAAAATTGAATATTTCCCACGTCAATTTCACAGTAGTGTTCGCGGTTTTTAAGCTCGCAAGTGTTGTATAAAATTTGGGTTTTTCTAGCATTATACGGATTAATTATCCAGGTAAGTGCTATGCAGTGCCTTTTTTTTATTTATCTATTTAATTATCGTTCCAGCATTAATAATTTGCGTGAAATATGCAAATTAAATAAATTTGTTTATGTTGGAAAAATGTTTGTGTAGTGTCAACAATGGCACAATTTGTATATATTTATCAATAAAATGGTTTTGTTCATGTTTGAAATTCATTTTTTTTTGTATAACTAAGCTCCTGTGCAGATTTTACAAGTATTTATTTGGTAGAGTCGATGATTTTCATACCATATTTTTACTGTTTACTTACGTTTACATTTAGTGCTGTTATTGTACTGCCAAAAAATTCGTTTCTTGGATGTTTTTACCTGTTCATTAGAAATTGTTGTAGTTGTTTTTTGTTACTAATTGCTTATTTATGTCTATTTTAATTAATTCAAAATAATTTTTATTTTCATTTCAGGTCATTTTGCTATCGTACAGGATGCAACTGATGTGTACCCGGGTGCAGTAGGCAGGAACCAAGCAGGGAAATTTTACATACTTCTTATTCGAGTTTTTAATGATTTTTTACTTTTCAAATATTAGTGATTAATTGTGAATATGAGGGAATAATGAAAAACGAGAGAACAAAAATATGAAAATGAATATGAAAAATTAATTACAGTAAATTTAATAGCAACATAAGTTAAAATCATTCTCCAACATGGAGAGATAGTGGAAAAGAATACATAAAAAATGTTAAGCTAGGATTAATAAGATTTTTGAATGTATTGACAGTGCCTGCAACTCCAGCAATTCACTTAATAATTGGTTTTCAATCACTTCAAAACTTATTTGCTCTACCAACGCAATTTCTTAAATGAATTACTCCACACATAAATTTAAAAAAGCGTTGTAAATTTATTTATATTTCATTGGTTCGGACAAATGGGAATATAAACAATGTAAATATACCCTCTTCCATTAGGATACTTCTTTAATTGAGAGAACTAAACTGTTCGAATCCTGTTTCAAGGAAATCCACAAATTTTTAAATACTTTCAGGTGATCTCTTCGTCATATTTGATGCAACATATCGATTTTTTCATCTCCTTCACAAGTCGGACAAATTGTACATGATTTGCTGTGTTCTTGCTCAAATGAGCGCTGACATATAATAAGCACCTTTATAAGATTAAATTAATAAAACTAATATAGCCCAATTAATTTATCGCACTTTTCACTTTTAAAATCTTTTACATCCGGAATTGTTATAACACAAATCTTAAACGTGAAAATAAATTGACGGGACTTACTTCGAAAGTTTTATGTAATCACAAACTGTCAAATTCGCATACATGCATAGTTCTCTAGGCTGATCCAGCAAGAGTTGCTAATTTGTGCTACTAGAATATTGACTATAGGTCGTAATCTTCGTAGTAGTCCATACATTTTTGTATTTTTCCACTAACGTTAACTCAGCACTTCATATTATAGTGAAGAATAATCCCATTACTCAAAATAGGGAATGGAAAATCATGTAGAGTTACCAGAGCAATAAGATTATTTTTTACAGGCAGGGTTATAGAATGTTATACACTGGGACTTCCCACGATTTAATAAAAGACGATTATTCTTAGACTAATTATGTATTCTGTTCAGATCAGCATTTATGCATGGAATGTAGTCCTCTAGAAGACCGATTTATCAGCTAAGATAGATCCATCCTTCGTCGACCTAACGATGGATTTTGACATGATGAATTATCTCTGAAAGATTATTAATAATAAAACAAAACAGTGGCGAACCAGGTATTGAACCTTGCGGTATGAGATGCGTGAGAGGGCAAAAAGTAGATAGCAATGATAGCATACCATTGACTTTTATTCTCTGGCTACGGTTTGCCAAAAGCCTATCAACCATGGTGACAGCTGAGCTCCTAAGGTAAACATTTTTTGAAGTCTCTCTGTAAGTATGGTGTAATCAAATCACAGTCGAATACTTTGAAGGAATCCACTAATATCCTGGTCGAGGGCAGCTCGTATGTCCGAAGAGACCTTCAAGACAGCAGTTTCGTGTCCACGGTTGGGATCTAATCTCGATTGACCGCGTTTTCTCAAGTTATTTTCTTCGACATAAGTAAGAATTTGCTTGGACATTACCTTTTTCAATACATTGGACAACAAATATGTACATATACATAGTAGGCTTATTTGGGATTATTGGGTGGGAGTTTGACACAAAATGCCACCAATATAGGTTCTTTTTTCATTCTTTTGGCGATATCAATTTTTTTTTATGTAGATACTCAGAAACTTTGGAATAATTTTGATTTTTTTTATAAAACTAAATCCCCCCTCCCCCCTTATTGTTCGTTAAATTAAACAACTATCTGAATGCGATTTACTACATACATCCCAATAAAAAAATAAATAAAATCAAATTTCGATCAGAGCTTGTCGTTTAAATTGGTTCATTTCAACTGTCGTATCTGTCCATGGCAAAACCAGATTTTGTCCGAACTCAAAGCAATTCACCTTTTAATGCTATTAGCTTAGTCGACCTTTGCAAATGTCCATGTTCTGTGGCGGCCATACCCTGCTCCTGTTCTATCCTTCATATGCATATGTATACATATAAGTCGCACCTAACTATGTATATACATCGTTCATACAGACGAAGGTATAAAACGGAGGTTCAGTTAAGTATTACGTTGCCCTTAATTCTCGGTTGTGCTTGGCTTATCCTTCGTATCAGATTGGACTACCCGAGTGAAACAAATATCGGCATCAAAAAAAGGAGAACTTTCATATGTGAAATTTAAGCTTATGTAGAGGGATACACAGTGGTGCTATGACAGAAAAGTGTATGTAAACATCATTCGCCCTGTGGGTGTTTTTATTTATGTTTACCTTATATAAGGGGATAGTGTCCTTAACTTTCTATATGGACTCTGAATCTGGTTACCCTCCTGCTTTACTCACATCATTCGTTATTGAATTTTCATATATGACATGGGTTGAACTAACTCAATCCGATAAATTTTTCCTGATGGAAATTTTGATTTTTTTTTTTTGAAGTTTTTATTTAACTGTTACGAATGGCTCGATGGAGCATGAGTCGATGTGTTATATACCTATATATAAGTGTTGTATATAAATATACATATATCGCAAGGACATATGTACATAAATAAGTGGCGGAACTTAACTACTATGGGAATTTATGATGGATATTTCCAGAGCCTGGTAATTGTAGAATATCGTTACTGTTAGGCATCCTCTTCCTTGTAGATTTTATTATAATTGAGAGAAACTCAAATTGAATATGAATTAATAAATTATAATCAAAGTTTATTTATTATTCGTTTTATTTTCATTTGTTGGAATAAAGGCAATCATGGGATTCGTGTCTGTACTACGTTACAAGTCAGTAGAATATGAAATAAAGTGAGTTCGAATCTCACCTCGACATGCTGCCACAAAAAAAAAAAAACTAAAATTTAGTTTGGGAAAAGAATTATTCCTAGAAAATTTAAAATCATCTTATTACAAAAATTCCAAAAATTGTAATACCACGAAATTTTCTTTTAATTACTCCATTGGTATTAAACGATCAAGCACTTTCCATGCTCCATAGCAGTCTAAGCCTACGTATTTAGGTTGAAACATGGTATTATAACCGTTTATTCTTCATTCACTTATATCTTAAGGGAAGGTTATCGTCGAGAGGCATGAAAAATGCATGAATTTTCGGATTGTTTTTTATATAAAATAAATATTTTTGGAAATAGGTTTTAACATGTTTAAGTCTTCTATGAACAGAGAGTAAATTCCAATTTTATTTCTAAAAAAAATGCAAACTGGCAGCTCCAGCTCCCATCAAACAAAACCGTGTACGCCATTTTTGGTCTGCGCGGGGTGCTCCACCGCTCTGACAGTTCGTCCGAAACAAATAGGATTGAAAATGATTAAACTAGAAAATATTTGGGTTGCTTTGGCAGTTTTCGTTTTCAAAAAATCATTTGAATAACAAAATGCCAGCCGTTTGAAAAAAAATTTTGTTTTGCCATATTTTTTGTTATTTCAATGGTCGAAAAAACTATTCCTATATCAATTTTTGACAAAAATCGCTTCTTGATGGCCCCGCTAATTGAATTTCCTTTCAATTGTGCAGAGAATCATGTGAATCGTTTCATTAGGTGAAGCTGTAGAGCGCTATGTGCGCTGAAAAATGTTGTTTTCAGAAAAACTCATAAAGTTCATATCCATATCCATATCAATATCCATATCCATATCCATATCCATATCCATATCCATATCCATATCCATATCCATATCCATATCCATATCCATATCCATATCCATATCCATATCCATATCCATATCCATATCCATATCCATATCCATATCCATATCCATATCCATATCCATATCCATATCCATATCCATATCCATATCCATATCCATATCCATATCCATATCCATATCCATATCCATATCCATATCCATATCCATATCCATATCCATATCCATATCCATATCCATATCCATATCCATATCCATATCCATATCCATATCCATATCCATATCCATATCCATATCCATATCCATATCCATATCCATATCCATATCCATATCCATATCCATATCCATATCCATATCCATATCCATATCCATATCCATATCCATATCCATATCCATATCCATATCCATATCCATATCCATATCCATATCCATATCCATATCCATATCCATATCCATATCCATATCCATATCCATATCCATATCCATATCCATATCCATATCCATATCCATATCCATATCCATATCCATATCCATATCCATATCCATATCCATATCCATATCCATATCCATATCCATATCCATATCCATATCCATATCCATATCCATCTTAAGCATAACAAATTTTAAATCATCATCACAGGGTATAACGTTCAGAAGTTACGGGTTGATCTATAAAAACATATCCAAATATCTTTAACTCCCGTCATCTCGGAAACCTTTAGGATTACACCCCCCACTCCACAACCGTAAAACGTTTTTCTTTTCTAGGCATAACCTATCCATGCATTAGGGTCCCAGACCACATACGGGACACCCTGTATAATCAATCTTCAGAGAGGCCTATTCAAGATGCTCAGGATGATTTGTTAAGTACTATAAAAATAATACTCTTTTCAATGTGAGTCTGTTGTAAAATTGGAAACTCATGTTTGGAAAGAGTGTAATTATATTATTTTCTGTACTGTATTCGTTATCGTAAAGGTTAACATTTTCAGTAAGGAATTTAGAGCGAAGAATCAGTTCTTGAAAAGTACTACTACCTGCAATCACTGCTATTACTACTTTTACTATTATACTATTACTACATAACAGTTTAATTTGAACGTTTAAAACGAAAACTGACAAAATATATTGGGGAGTAGGTATAACCTTCTGAGTGCTTATTGAGTGTATCGCTCAACGATCTACTGAACTCATCATAAGGCATCAGGCAAGTGGATGCCAATGTGACTTGTTTTGTGGCCATTGAATTGTTTAGGTGATCAAAGTTTCTAGGTTTGTAACAGACAGACGGACAGACGCAATTTCGATCGGTTTGAGATACGGACACCTGAAAATAATGAGAAACTTTTCTATGTTAATGGAAACTGCGAAACGATTAAAAAATTGCTAATTTGTAAAAGAAGTTTAGAAATTTAGGGTAAATATGGAATGTTTGATTACATAGCTTTTGATTCAGGAAATTATGTGATATGTCCATACATTTATCTTAAGGGACGTACTTGATCTAGATACACCCTTCATAGTTATGTGTCGATATAAGTATGTACGTACATAAAAATAGAAAAAAAATCATAGAACTAATATTTATTCTCTATAAAATTCCTCCATATAATTCCAAGTTAATTTCGGAATGTCCTTCAGGATGGAATACATATCTCCACCATGAGTTAATTTCATGACCTCCATGAAGACAATGTGCTACTACAAATCTCCACAACTATAGGAGTAATAACCACAAAGTTGGATTTAAATGAAATGCTACAACAACACATACGAGACATTTACGTAATCTGTGCAAGCTGTGAACACCAAATGCCGAAATTACCTCACATAATGACTTTTTCTGCTTCTTGTTCTTATTCCGTAAAGGTCCTTCTTATGTAACCTGATTTTATCTCAGCAACAGCCCGTGAGAACTTTGTGGAAGGAAGAGCAATAACTGGTCGGGAAGAAAAAAGAAGATTGGAATAAAATCTACTCGTATAAAGTGACATTACAAACACCAGAGAACGAAAGAAATTTAACGTTGTAAAGGTAATATTAGGAGGAGTTGAAATACCATTCTAGGACATTACGACCAACTGATGCTATTAGAGAATAAGAAAGAGCTGCACTAAATGGCTGCAGTCAACACTAGTGAAGTAATTTCGATTAATTTTAATGGTCATTACTTTCTGTGATTGCGAGAGAAGAGAATTTCTAGTACATATATATATATATGAGAATTTGTAGGATTTTTTTTTTGATAAAAGACATTTTCTAAGTTTAAGAGTGAACCTAAATGATTTGGGTTTATCACATGAAGCGAAATTATTATCATTTTGCGGGAATAGTGGTGGTTTTATCCTCTTAGCTTTAAAGATTGTGTTCAGTTTTAAATAAAACAATTTTTTCATACATTAACATAAATTTGATAAAAATTATATTGACTGCGAAGTTTAGCAAGAAAAAAAGAAAACAAAGTCGTGACCTTTCATAAAAAAATGAATTTGAAAATCTATTCAAGGAAGCTTATGATAAAGATGACAAGAGAAATATTCGGATCACTACCAACAAAATCGACTGAAGAATCTGTCCAGGTGTTCCAAGTTCTCTCAATTATCGGATTAAAACGAAAACTGGAGATGCGTGTGGGTTTACTTTCAATAAAAATATTGCCAGTAATAGAGTCTTATAATGTGCCGATAGTATGCATTTTAATTCTCTAGTTATTGGAAATTGATTGTTGCCTTAAGGCCTCCATATACTATAGCATTTATTCACGTTTTATCCAAAACGTGCTGCCGTAAAACGTATAGCATATGAGTAAAACGTGAAGTTATTTTGTTTTATGCCTGAAGTAGACAGAATTATTTTGTTCTTTTGATAATAAAAATATAGAATATGTCATAAGCCCAAACAATAATAGTTGTTTTTAGCCTCTGATTACCACACGAAAAGTTGTTCTCCTTGTGTTATTGTGTCTCATACGGACGAACTTTGTAGCTGCCTGATAGCCGTGCGGCGGCGGCGAGATAGGAGTGCGAAGATATTATAAAAATGGGAAAAAGAAAATTGGTGGTTGAAAATTGTTGGTCGAAGAAAATGTGTCAGTTGTGAAAGCGTGAAAAGAGCATTTTTTTAATCGGCAACAAGAACAAAAATAAGCATTTCTTTACAACCAATGCAATTCGTACAGCTTTTACAAAATTTTAAAAGAAAACCTAAACCCAATGCCCATTTTACGCCCGACATCTCCAGACATGAGATGTTTTAAACGATTCATTATAATACTCTGAATTTTTTTTTTAACAATATTTATTTCTATCTAGAGGGGGAAAGTTAATGGAAGGTGGATCAAAGTTTTATCTAGTACATTTTGTAAAATCTAGTACAGAACCGAATTCCTTAGGTCCTGAGAAGAAGTTTGGGTACCCACACTCCTATACGCGGAGTTTTAAATAGCTCACTGTTTTAGTATTTCCCTCTTGTTTATTCAAACTGAGGTACTAGATTTTTTGCACCTTAGATCGGCTCTAACTCGGTAGGGTTATGTCCGATCGGAAAACCCGGATTTCACTGTTCACCTCAGATGGTAGCTAGTAGTGCTACAATTCGTGGACGAAAATTTTTCTCTAAATTCTTTCAGGGTAGAGGGTAGGGTATGTTGCATATTGAATTAAAGGTCTCGTCGAGTACTATTGAGTTGAGTGGTGTAAATTTTTCCCCATTCAGAAAACTTTCTCGGTACCTTTGCGCCGCCGTAAAACTCACTCTCATGCACTTGAGTCATATACACCCCAGCTACTACATTTCGCATTTATTTTTGCAGTTTTTTCTTCCATGGCCATTAGTACTCTTTTGTTAACATATTTCACATAGGAAATCATCATTTTCCACGAGTCACCAATTCCGCACAATCACGAGAAGTAGAAAAGTCCACTTTTTCACCCAAGAAAGTCGCTTAAGCTACATCCGATCACCAACGCTTTCCCCAGCTAGATAGAAATAAATATTGTTAATAAAATATGTTCAGAGTATCATAATGCATTGTTTAAGACATTTCTCATGTCTGGAAGTGTCGGGCCTAAAGTTGTATGAAAAGTGGACGTTCGCCTTTATATTGTACGCCTGACACTCACAGAAAAATTATAAAAGAACCGTCTGTCAAGGTTCATCACAGAAATTTGATCAAAGTGCCTTAGATAATAAAGTTGATATCAGATGTAATCGTTATAACAACCTAAAGTGTTTAGCAGTAATTTCCAATGTGTGCTTCAATCTGGTCTACAATGTTTTTTTCCTCTAGTATTTCATTGGCACACACGAGATTCATTAAGCGAATTGATAGTTTCAGGCACACACATTTTATGTGGAAAATGAAGTTTTTAATAAAATCAATATATTAGTAAGAAACAAACAACTGTGCAGAATACACACACACTTTGAATTCTCATCTTCACTATGAGAAAAATTTACTTTATTTGTTGATTTTGACAACTTTAATGTCTTACCAATTGTAAAATTATCAGCAAACTGGTAATGAATGACAGTTGGTTTACTTACACGGTATACTTAGAGTAACAAGGTATGCCTGCGATTAGCCACGACTGGCCATCTTGGCCACTTTTTTTTCATATTATATTCGTATTAATTTCAGTAATAATAAGCAAAATATAAACATAATATTATAAATTTTATTTACCACGATATCATCCGTTTTATTATATCAAAGCTGTTACCAAAAAATTTATTTGAATAATTTTCCGAATTCCTCATATAAACTGTGATGACGTGACGTCACAGCTTAAGTGTCAAAATAACTAGTAACCTTGCTACTTATGTACGGAACAAAGGAAACAAATCGTTAGAACACGTGAAATTTTCTGTTTGGCATCGAATAAGTTGTGCTTTTTACAACTAATGGCTGATTTACATTACTCGACCATGCGATTTTACTGACAAAGAGAGTGAGAGGTTCTTATTACTTTGTACTTTTAGAAAAAAAGGAAGTGGTGATCGACTGTCAAAATATTATTTCCCACTCTTTTATAACGTAGTTTCGTCAAATTGTCAGTTTAAACAATTATACCGATTTCCATTGATCACGTTTTCTAGCAGAAGTGTCACACTTTTCTAGTATTGTTACACTAAAATTGTTCCATTGACCTGCACTGCTAGAAATGGCGTACGTCAAAACGTCTCTGGTGCTACACTCGAAAAAACGGCGGAGTTACACCGGAATACGCACACATCTATCTGAGAAATGTGACAGCTTAATGTCAAAACAAATGTCAAGTGAAATTAATTCCAGCGTAAAATAAATTGTAGGAACCCATTAATTAAAATAAAATCAAATAGATAATCCTGGTGGAATTTTAATTTCATCGCTTATGTCATCATCATCTTCCTCGCCCTCGGAGAGCGATGATAGCGATTGGAAAGTGCTTCAACACATCCTTTTTCCAAGTGACGAAGAGATTTTAAGGGTGGAGAAGTTTATTGAAAATGTATTCCACAACAATTATGATGAATGGGTATTATTTTTACAAACAATTTTGTATTTTCAAATGTTGTTATTAATATAATCATTTCCAGTTCAAGAAAAATTTAAGAAAAATTTAAGCTACGTGCCTGGTGAACGTAGCATATAATCTCATTCAGCGTTACGCTTCTTCAGGGCACTTCAAAGTGAAAATTTCCGGCGGCAAAAAAGAACACAGTGCAGAAACACAAATGTTGGCTTTTTTGTAGTTCGTCATGAAATATAATGTATTTAAACACTTGACTTTTTTTTAGGTTTGCTGGGAATAAAAACACATATCGTGAAGTTGCCAACTTATTCGGAATTGGGATAACGAGCATGCACCGCTACCTAAATCGAGTATTGGATTCTTTCTTCAGTATTTCACGAGAGCATATAAAGTTTCCCAAAACTGAAGCGACGAGAGAAGAGCTAGCAAAAGAATTTCAATGTGTAAATACTTTATATATAAATTGTTTAGTTAGTTCTAAATGAAGATATTTAAACTTTTCCGGTTTTCTTTGTTATATTTACTTACAATGGTTTTTTTTTGTACGCAGGTATCTGGATTTCCAAACGTGATAGGCTGCATCGATGGAGCATATATAGAGATCCGAAAACCTGCGCATAAAATAAGATCGACATATATAAACAGTCAAGATAAGCTGTCACTTACAATGTAATGTATAAGTGACGCAAAAAAACGGTTTTTAGTTGTATGCATTGGTTCTCCAAGCAGAATCCATGATGCTAGAATTTTTGAATTGTCGCCTATTAAAGATAAACTGCCGAACAATTTCAATTTCATTTGCGGAAATACGTATCACATTTTAGGAGATTCCGCTTATCCGCTAAGGGAGTACTTGCTGACGCCTTTAAGAGACCTTGGGCAGGTTAACGAACAACAAAAGCGATTCAATTTGAAGTTTAGTGAGACTCGCGTTAAAATAGAAAACGCTTTCGGGCTACTAATACAGCGTTTCCGGCAGCTCATCCATCTTGATTTTTTGAAGGTTAAGACCATGTGCCAATTTGTTCTAGCATGTTGTGTATTACACAACTTATGCATAGATGGAGATGATGCTCGGGCAGAAGACACTGATGAAATACTACCCAATGAAGGAGATACAATGAACGGATCTCCAGATAATCAAATCAATGAAGACGAAATAGCGGGACTTCTCCGGAAGTTGGGTGAAATAAAAAGGAATCGATTGTTACGCACATTTTAAAAGGAATATATAACGAAAATGTTTGTGTGATTGCATAATTTAAAATTTTGTGTAAAATTATATATTGTATTTTTTTTTTTTTTTTTTTGTAAAATATAACAGCAGTCTTATTCTAATTTATAGATATAATAAATAATGTGATAAATTAAATAACTATATTACTGCTTCTTGGAAGACTGCATTTGAATAAGTTTCGTTATTCCATCTCCAATGGATGACATCACTTTTAAAGGCTCTTGATGACGTTCCTGCTTCAATTTCTGCTTCTTCTCAAACAATTCCTCTTTGTGTTTTAGGAATTTGTTTAAAAGTTTCTCTTGTACTAATTGTTTTCCGCAACTTTGTTTTTTATGCCCAATATTTGGTGCAAGTAAGTGATCGCTCGACTTTCCGGGTGTCTGCATCTTTGGTGATTTTTTTAAAAGAAGTCTGCCTTATTTATAATAGCTCCCAGTGTGCCCAATAGTTCTGGGAAGATGCTGTCATCAAGGCAAATAAGTTTTTCTATTTCATCGTTATAGGATGAATTTGTGCGGACAGCCGCGCTTATTTTATTAGACGCCAACGTCTTCTTGGCCTTTCGAATTGTCGTTTTATAACGATTCTCGACTTGAAGGGTCGAACACGAGACCCCAAATTCTTCGGCAATGGACGCAGCCAAATGTTTCCATAATTGTCTTTTATTGCGGAACTTTTTCATGGGTCCAACACTGAACATCGACTCGGCATATATATTTAAAAGGTATTTTGTCTGCCCTTCTGTCCAAATATCTGTACTCCTCTTTTCTTCTTGTGGGCTCTGTTGGCCAGAAGATCCTGGTGTTGACGAATCTTTTTCTTGTGATTAATACCCACAAGATCCAGGCTTAGAAATGTGATCTTTAATTGTTGTCCCCTTCGCCACATTGTCCTGGGTGACATTTGCAGCATTTCTAGTTTCTGTTGAGCTCTGAGGCATGACTTGTGGTATCAAGTCCACCACATCCTCATATCGCGCGTTAAATATTTCTTCATCTAAAATAAAAGATGCATAACCTGGTCAATTGAAGAATTTTGATTTTGTTTTTATTTTTTTTTTCATTATGACTGCATCACAAGTACTTACTCAAATAATTGCGGAGCATCACACATCCGTCTTCAACTATTACTCCACCAAATTCATGAACATGACTCCAAAATCCTCAAAATTAAAATTTTCCATATTACACGGTGTTGTTTTTCCTAGAAATGAGCTACTACACATTCTCATCGCGTTAAAAGTTGTTCCATTGACATCGTTTTTTATTGACTTACGTTCATTTTTCGTGAAATTTCAATGGAAATCGATATTAGTCAAACGTCAAAAATATTACAAGATACATCAGTTCAAAGTTCAAATAAAGTTTTGAAAATTTTTAGATTATAGGAAACTGTTGCAATAGTTGGAAACATGTGCCTTACTACATTGTATCCTATAAAGCCTTGCATTTGAAAAAGCTTCATTTACGGTTGCAGCAATAGAAAACAAGAATCTTTCAATTTTCATTGTAACAAGGCAAGAATAGTTGTGGAAAATGTTTATGGAAGATTCAAAGGACACTGAAGAAAATTGTGTACACGAATTGGTACGTATTATTGCTTTGTACCAAAAATTGTAGCCGCCTGTTGTGTCCTGCATAACATAGTTGAAACATAAGATGTATTTTCCTGGGTCCAGAAAGTAGCAGAAACTGAAGTAAATTTTCCACAGCCCGCTCAACAAGAGCTAATCGACAGAAAAACTCGCTGAATTATTTACTGCAGAATTTCCCTAAACTATTATTCAAACTGACTTTTATTCATTGCAACTAGAGTAGACAGACTCTTCCGTTGAATAAAAAAAAATATATTTTGATGTAAAATTATATCTTCAGCATATTGAACTCAAACAAGACGAAAAATAAAGAGAGCAAACATCTTTTTTTTATCTAAATAGATTGTGACAACAAAATAACCGATCATTCTCTTTCAGGAGCAATAAAACCTTAATTCTTTTGGCAAATGATTATAAGAAGGAAAAACAAAAATTAATTTCACAAAGTTCTTCAATCATTTCTCGACCGATAATGGATTGAACGTTCAACAAGAAACTCAATAACATTCCTCTTTTTAGCATTCCAAGTTTGTTGGTAAATTTCACAGGATGCTCTCAGGACTAAAATTCAGGCTAGGGTGATAGGGACATTGATGAAGCGGAAGAAATTCCATCTTAGATGAATTCCAAGTCAAACGTTAGCCATTTTCGAAATTGTGTTGATCGATTAATAATTTCTTTAGAGTTTTTTTTATATTCAATTTGAGCTATAAAGATTATGTTATGTGTATGTTCCTTTAATTTCACACTTCGTTCCATTTTATTTTACAAAGGTAAATAAAACTACTTTGCTCTCTTTCTAGTCTAATTTTTATTTAAAACATGAAAATTCAGAACACAACAGCATCCCTTCTGTTCATCTTATTTCATTGCAATTATTTGCCTCCTTCTGCACTTAGCTAGTACAAATGGAAATGAAAAGGAACTGCTTAATTGATTCAAGAAATTAAGGCGAATTTATTTCAATTTGTCTGTTAAATAGGGGATTTTTGTATGAAAAGGCTTATTTGCACAAATGATTGCTACCATAAGCGTTGAGTGGCAGAAGCTCAGAAGAAGTTGTTTACGTTTTAAATGTGCAAAGTGGTTCTAATAATCTCGTCAGCTTCCTTTGCATTTATCCGGAGGTTCTTATGATCGTCTTTCATTCTCTAAGTGCACCTTTCAATTATTGTATGTATTTAGTTTTCTAAAAGTAAATATTTCTTGTTTACAATTTTTATTTTAAATTTATATAGGAATTTTTTTTTGTGATTATATTCAGTTTTATTTACATTATTATTGCAGACTCTCTCCAGAGTGCTAAACGTATTTTCATAAATTAAGTCTGATTAGAAAATTTTTTTTTCTCGCAATATAATACACAATTAAAAAAAGCTAGAATTAGTCTAAGATCAATTCTTATGATACCCGAGATAAATGACCGTATGTAATTTCCCATCTGTGAAAGTTTGATTTTTGAAGTGGTTTTTCGCATATATTTCTAGAACGGTTCGTCAGACAGAAAAAATGATTATAACCATTTTCATAGGATTTCATATTCTGACGAACCTTTCAGTACAATAAAAACGTGTAGGAGGGATGGTTTTCATAGTATATGTAAAAGAGCAAAATTTTTATATGGCAACACCAGGAAGGGGTTGCCCAATTTAGCCCAAGCTATATTTACTAAAACTATTAAAACACAGTATATAAGCTTTCAGCTCTCTTCTTCGACGCGCTCTCAGGCAGTGTTTAAATATATAGTGAAAAGCGAGGTTTTTGCATGGCAACCCTAGCTCTATGCGTTAACGCGTTCCTAGGCAGTGTTCAAGTTTATACTGAAAAATAAAATTTTTGTATGGCAGCAACAAGAAAGGGTTGCCCGACTTAGTCTATTTATGAACTAGTATTTTCCATTGCTACAAAGACATTTTGTACTAAATTTCAGCTCTCTACGTCTACTTGTTCTTTGCCAGTGCCATAATATATAGTGAAAAACGAAATTTTTGTATGGCAACCATACGAACCGTTTGTCCGATTGGTTTCATTTTCAAAATTAAATTTACCTTTTTCTAAAAAAGTCCGTGTGCAAAATTTCAGCGTTCTAGGGGAAAGCGTCTTTGAGTTATCGTGGTATGACGTAAGTTATACACATTTTCAGCGTCTTTGTTGCCGTCTGCCACCACTTTCCCACCAACTAACGTGCCTGCCATTTTTACCATTAATCATGAGATATAATTCTCTGCTGCGTCACCATAAAAAATATATGGTGCATAATTATGGCGTAGCACGTATGGACGAAAAAGTTCATCAATTTTTAGTAAATCCAGCCGTTGGCACAGAAATTGTGCATTATTCGTATAAACCTAAAAATGGCCTCATAAAATCAGCTAAAGATCATTTTGTACCCTGGAATAGAAATAAAAATTCAGTAGAATCAACTTTTACTCGTCCCAGATCAATGATGCTACAATTTTTTTCTGATAGTACGGGTAAACCTGTAATTGGGGATGTTGGCTTGGGTAATGATAGCGAAGCATACACACTAATTAATCAATGTGTAGAACAATATATTCGAAAAATTGAAAATTATGGCGCATTTCATCCAGCACGTGGAGCAACAAGTTTTGAAGCACAACCACAATTACACATCGGATTAGTTGCTACACCGCAATTAAATCCAGCAACTGCACAAGTTTCTTATCTAAATAGTGCATGTTATTGGAAAATAGAATGTCAGTGTCGAGTTCAATTTGATGTTAATTCAGTATTCTCTAAAAACAACGCAATTAGCTGGCCATTAGAAGTGACCTTCATAGAAAATGCAACGCAGTCATATACAGACGGTCAGACCTTGTTTGGTAACACAGATACAAAAAGTGGAAATATTACCGCAACAATGTCAGATGATAATGAAGACAGTGATAATGAATTTCAAATATTGCAACAAAGTACAACTAAGTTGAGATTGTAATAAATTTATATTTTATATTGAAATAAAAAATATTGCTTGGCATTACAAATATTTATTCAATTATTTTATACAATTTTAATAATTGGTAATAACCTAAAGGATGGGGCTTTTTATTTAATTTTTTTAAATGTATGCAATTTTTCCATGTATACTAATACATTCTAGTTCGAAAAGCTTCATCCTTGGGGAAAATATCATTATTTGATAGAATTATTACAGGTGTTCTGGTAATGATGGCATCATTCTGATACTTCACTTTCGCATTGACCGTATCTCCCCCAAGAATCATTTTTAAAGTCTCTGTGGCTGCTGGCTCCATCATTGGTTCATTCCAAAGTATAATTCTTCTATCGACGCATTCCATCATAGGAAAATTACAATAACGATTGAAATTTCCCATTTGTCCGAAATTGATGTAAAAATGAATAACAGCATCAAAAAAAATTTTTTTTCCTGCATTTGGAGGAGAAAGTATAAAAATAGAATTTTTTTTATAAAGATTCTATTAAGGAATTCAGAATCCACTCCGAATCGTCTTGCTGGATCGAGTGCTTCGTACATTCGTGTAATATACGGTTTCTCGGAGGATGTCTACGAAATCCTCTATTGAACAAGTTGATAACTCTATGTTGCGAATTTGAAGGTTCTCTGTTATACACGATATTGCGGATAACATTTGTTCCAATGTCCGCTTGCATGAAATTTTCCTCTTCTTCAATGATGTAATCGTCAATTTCTTCAACATTTTCGGTAGAATTAGTAAGATTCCCTGGAACCAGACAAGCATCAGCGTCCCCAAAATTGTACATACGTTGTCCGCATTCGGTTCCTGCGATTTCAGAATTTCTTCTACAGTTATCAGTTTCATTTTTCTGGAATTTGCTATTGTTAGATTGGTGTCCTCTGGTCTCTTCCTCTTTATCGGTATTTTCTTCTTTATCAATTTTGTTGACGTCTGGGGAGTAGTTGTAGCTGCAATCGCTTCCAATTGAATCTCGTCTTGTTTCAAAGCCTCCTGATTCGGTGGAATTTCCTGAGATTCGTCTTCGTTTTCCTCGCCAAACATTGTCAACTTCGGCACAGGAGTCAATTCCAACGCTCCGTCGTCGGACAGCAAAATTTCCTCTTCGCTGTTTTTCCGGAACTTTAGCAAACTTGTCATTTTCTTCACTTTCGGTAGTGGCATCTTGAATTTCACTTTCAGAATAGATATAGGAACAACACTCTGAATTTACACTACTCAATCTACTTCTGCACTGCATTTAAATTTCATTTAACAAACACATTGCTTTTATAGCAAAAATTATCTCTAACAACTTTCATATTTTTCTGTAAAAATAATTGACGACGACAATCAATAAACACACAGGGTAATAAAACTAACACAGTGACGACGACGACGGCGACTACAGTCGTCGCAGCATTACCGTAGCGATCGGGCGAAGCCCATGATCATGCATACATGGACTTTGGACTTTTTACCGGGTTAAACTTAATTTTGTTCAAGAAAGAAAGTACGAAAAAATGGAAAATTTTATTTATGAAATGACGTAAGTATGTGGGATCTGGCAACGTCATACCATACAACCTTCGTTCTAAAAGTGTCAGAACAGGGATGTGTGCTAGCTCACCTAGAAGTAGTGATTAAGTAAGTAAGAAGAAGAATAAGCTTTAAGTTGAAAAGGAATAATAAGAAAGTTGTTGTGAAGAGAAGGTAGAAAAGTTGTCTAGAGATAGAATAAAGCTAAAGTGGTTAAAGAAATATAGTTTAAATAAAAGCTGTGTAATAAAGTTAAAGCTGTTAATAGAGATAAAAGTTGTAAAAAGAGTCATTAAACTCTAATCTCTATAAAGTTATTATAAAGTTGTGCGACGTCAAACAGATTTCCAATATTGATCATATTGGAAATCCATAGAAGAAACCATTAATAAAAGTAAAATAAGAATTCACTAATACTCGTGTTTTCTTTGTATATTGCTGAACTGGGATAATCCTACATTTTGAAGTGCGATAAGCAGATTAAATTTGTGGGAACGAAACCCACAAGTATATGCATCCTAAAGCCTTTTGTAGTGACTGCCTTAATCGCAGAGAGAATGTGTCGCCGTCTACTTCAAACAAAACGTTCAATTCAGATTTTTACTAGCTAGCATTGATGCAAATGTGGAGAAATACGTATTTTGAAAAATCTTTTCAACTATATCGGTATGAGGTTTAGTTGGCTGAGTGTCCAAGCCATCAATTTGCCGGACAATTCAATTATTGCAAAACGAACTTGTTGGTCTTGTGCCAAAGTATCAGCATATGATTATCGGTGGAGAGTTCAATATCAGTTTTCTCAGTCAGTGTTACGTGACCAACTCCTTTTAGCCTACACATTTTTCTAACGGTTCTTCGTCTCTATTAGATATATATTTTTTAACGGTTGATATTTTGAACCCTTTAATTTTTATTGAAATCTCATTATCATTCGTCTCTGCTCATGATTTAATTATGATTATTTAAAATTTTAACATATTTTCGGAACATCAACACAACACAGTCTCCAACTACATGTGGCTACAATCTGATAAATACTAACGCTCTTGACTTAAGTGGAGTACGTAGAGATTGTGGTTGCATACAAAATGGAGCAGAGAGATAAAACTATGTACTAGTTTCAAAGAAGAGTATAGGATGCCTAGAAACCGTACTACTCATGAATTCGCGAGATATATGAAAAAGACGGGGTTGGTTGCTAATGCTAATTCCGGATATAGAGTGCATCCTGATGAGCTAAATCGCCTTATTTGGTTTTGGCATTTGCTAACATCTTCAACATTAGTTTCATCCTTTCAACACTCTCGTAATGCTGCAAAACATTTTATATTTTTTGTTGTCCATCGAATAACGAAATCCTTGAGATTATTGTATAACACTTTGTAAAATTGAAATCAGAGGTAGAAAAGTAAGAAACTTCTACTACTTTACCTCTACTATAGGTAAGACGAATAGACAAATATTTGATATTAATATGGGAATCTAGAGAGAATGTTAGTATTTTTTCTCTAAAACGTCTTTTATTTGACGAAAGAAGATTCATTTACTTCAATCTGAAAGATATGGAAGACGTTTTCAAAATACCATATTAAAATTTTAATTGGTCTATACCTCGGTAAAAATTATATGATTGAAAAGAAAAATATTGATGAAAGAGTGTCATACTAACACTCATGAAATGAGTTTCTTAGAATTGCCACATCACTAATTGGTATAAATTATTTACTTCACTGAATTTCGTTTTAAAGCTGTATTAACGACCACTGTGAGTTAAAAACGTAAAATTCCATTAGAAAGCTGAACGTCTGATTTCTGTAGTACTCATGGAACACCCACTGTAAATACACATATTTAGAATTCAGAGAATATAACATTTTTTTTATTTCATTTGCTCTAAGTCTTGGGTCCAAGTGCATCCCTTCGTCAGGAGCTCTTTTTTGTCTGCGCGTATAAATGTTTTTTCCTTTCCTTTTTTTTTAATAATACTAAATAACGAATAAATAAAATGAAAACAGATTACAATAAAATTAAAATACATTATTAATGAAATAAAATAGAGATTTAGACAAAGGACAATTAATTTGCTATGAGGACAGTGTGTATGTATTTACGAAAAATTTTAAACTGCCTCTAGAAAAACATATAAAATCAGAAAAATTAATTTATGAATTTTTATTATTTACTAGGGGAGACCGCTGTCGTTGCCCGTTGATAATAGAGATGTCTAACTAGATGCGGGTGGGGGATGAAAGGGGTGGTATGATTAGAGATGCATAATCTAAGCTATCATCTGACTAGATCGCGCGCTTCCGTACTCCAAGGTTTCATTCTATGTATATATGTGTTTGTGTGTGTTCGTGTGTGTTGGTGTGTGTGCATGTTTGTGGATGCGTGCATACGTTCATATGTGTAGGAGAGTGTAGCTCTCTACGTCGACGCCTTCGCAGGCAGTGGCCAAATATACGAAATTTTTGTATGGCAACCCTGCGAAGGAGTTGCCCGATTGGTCCCATTTTTGAACTTGAATTTACATTTTTTTTATAAACGTCTCGTGTACAAAATTTCAGCTCTCTACGTCGACGCTTGAGGATGCGTCCAAATAAATAGTGAGAAATTTAAGTTTTGTATGGCAACACAAAAAAGGGGTTGCCTGATTTGGTCCAAGTTTGAACTTGTATTGGAAATTTATATAAAGATACAGTGTACAAGATTTGAGCTCTCTACGTCGACGTGTTTTCAGGAAGTGCCAAATATATAGTGAAAACAAAATTTTTACATGGCAACAGCAAGAACAGTTTGCCACATTTAGTCCATTTTTGAACTACTATTACTATTACTTACTATTGCCATGAAAACACTATGCACCAACAAAAGTTTAGCTCTCTATGTCGACGTGTTCTCAGACAGTGCCCAAATATATAGTTAAGAACGAAATTTTCGTATGGCAACCCTTCGAAAGAGTTGCCCGACTATTCCCATTTTTGAACTTGAATTTATGTTTTTTTTTTTCAAAATGCCGTGCATAAAAGTTGAGCTATCCACTTCGACGTATAGTGAAAAATCAAAGTTTTGTATGGCAACAGTAAGAAGGGGTTGCCGATTCCAATTTTTCTTTCCCTAAAAGTGTTGTCCTGACAATTACAAACACAAAAAAAATTAACTAAATGATGATGTAAGATAGATGTGGCAATGGGTTGTTGTTATTTATATAGATTTGGAAGTTTCTGTGCTCATACGGTTTACTATCAATTGATATCTAAATTATTGCTGGTGTATGATAAAAAGTTAAATATTAATGGAAAAAATATCCAAAAACTGTAAAACCTTCTACTGCCCAAAAGACGAATATGATCCCCACTTCAATATGTAATTTTTTTCCGTAACTCGACCCCAAATATGAAGTACTTAAATATGATGTAGGTAGGACTTTCCGAACACTTCATATGTATTTGGAAAAATCTCGATTTATTACAGGAAAGCTTTCGAAAATGAAAATTCCATACCTAATTCGGCATATCCAATGAAACAAATAATGAACGACTTTGCAAACATTCCAGTCTCTGACTGACGAAAAGACTTTGGTAAAACTTTTACAAGTAAAGTCATAAAAGTTCATTGAAATCCCGAACGAAAATTGTTTTTTAAAATATTTGATATCCACACTGTTCTCCCATAATGTAAAAAAATTAGCTTTTAACCTTTGTTTGGACATTTAGACCTATATAGACCTTTCCGTTCTTGAATAAAAAAAAAAAAGCGCAGTGGGAATCCATCGTGACCTGAAATTTCATGAAGTCGAATCGTTTTGAAATTGAAATTATGGAAGCGGGCATTCGTGGTCTCAAGCGTCTAAGGGTATGTGCACAACAAAGCGAGGCGAATCGAGGCTATATAAAGAGTTGAAGAAATAAAATGATTGTACGATGTACTATGAGAGTGTTCATAACAACGCTGTGGCAACGTGAGATGTGGCGAGACACCTCGAGGTATTTTTTTTTCATTTTTTCGCGAGGTTCAACGTGCCAATTTTGATAGCTGGCATATTCTTATAGGTTTTTTGTTTGATATAATAGAAGGGTTCTTTACTCATACTCATATACTGGAAGGATCTATCAGGATCAGTATGTAAATGTTCACATAGATGATGAAATTCCAAACGTTTCAAATTTATTGAGTGGCGCGTAAGATAGCGGAAAGTACACTATTCTGAAAATTGCATTACTTGACAAACACAAAATTTCTTCTTCATAGTCTGATGACACAATTTATGCTCTCACTTCGCTATATACCAAGAAACTGAACGCCTTGTCTTGAACACGAGGCGAGGTGAGGCCTCGCTCAACTGCCTAGCCTAGCCTCGTTGTTCACGTACCCTAACACCGGAAACAGACTTGCAGTTTCAATGTAGATATATTGATATTGCAATTATGTCAATTGCAATATAAAATTTTAGAGACACACTGACGGTTTGCGATACCGAGAAATTAATTAGAGAATTTACAATTGATTTATCACTTGATTTGTCAATTAATTTGGCTTAAGAAAGTTCCGCTCACGTAGAAAATACGAGCAAATCTATACGAAATAGACACTCTAACTTGACAAATGTCAAATATTAAATGTCAGAAAAAGTTGCAGTCAACATTGCAGTATAAAACTCGGTTCTAAAGTTTCGTGTATTATATGATTATGGTTTATAAGTAGGGTCGTATTGCAATAAACTCGTATATCGCGTACATTTTTCGCACTTTCACTATTTAGTTGAATTTTCGAACTCAGGGTCCCCTAACTAATGATTATCCATTTTATTTACTCAAACATTGATTTTCTTACATTTACAGTTATCAGCTACTCTATGAATAAAGCTATGTTGTACATGTACCCTTAGGTTTCATAACTTCTTCCAATATTGTTCATCACAGCAGCAATCACTGTGTATGCACGAGTCAATTCTTTTTTAATAATGCTAATTTCGAGTGCATTGTTTTTAAAATAGGTACCTCAAGACAAACGTTAAAAAAATAATTGTTAAGAATTATTTTAGTTCTTTGTAATAGTATTAATAGTAGAGAAGAATAAATAAATCCTTGACTTGACGAGCGATTTTAGAATTTTTCTCTTTTTTCCATCAAAATCGATTATTTCCTGATATTTTATCTTTATTCAAAAATCCTTTTCAAAATTATATTTTCTGAAAATTCCCTTTTAAAACAAAAATTCTTATAATAAATAAGATAAATAAAATTCACCATAATTGTGAAAAGCTCTTCTGGATGGAAGAAGTAGGTAGGTATACATCTCCTCAACTACGATTCATTGCCAATTCCTTATCACCATTTCCTATGTCGAATTCTTGTCGCTTTCATTGAGAAAATTTATCAAACGCCAAAAAAGCTGTTTGGTGTGATGAAAATCACTTTTTAATGCAAATTACTGACTTCAAGGAGAAGAAGTGAATAATGACTTCCGTTGAATTCTTAATGAAGACATCTCCCCGAGAGAAGGAAAAAAAAAACGAAAAAAAAAGAAAAAGAAAATTCAAAGCAATTCCTTCGGAGTTTCGCTTTAAGCAAAATTCTGTTTCAAGGAAAATTGCTTATTTAAGCTAAAGAATATGAAGATTTTTTTGTGTGAGCAGAGCTATTTAAGTTTTTTTTTTCTTTCTTTTTTTCCGAATATGGCCACTTATAAGAGTATCTTTTTTAATGATCGTTAAATTTGGGTCTTATTAAAAATTCCTTCTATATTAAGTATAGTAACATATACATATGTATGTAGGTTAGGTAGGTATATTTATGAAGAATTAAAAGGAGAGTCTTTTCCTTCCTCTAATTATTTCTGAGAATATGAGAAATGACTAAATCTAAATTTTGGACTAAAATTAAATTCGCTGTTACCAAGGCTACTCGACAGGGTATGGGTTTTCAATTCGAATGATGGTGCAGTACAAAGGGACTTACACATAAAAAACAAGAACCGAAAAAAGTCAGAATTTTACTAAGAAAATAGTATATTTTTCCCGTAATTTTAGGAAGAGCACAACTCTTAAGGTGAGAGACATTTGGCCTCCAGTCTCCGATTTACTGAAACTATAATCTTCGAAATGTTTATACGACAATAATAAAAATAAAATAATAAAAAAAATCTCTTGAGACCCGTCTCCGAAGTGTATACATGAAATTCAAGAGATTTTTGTTATTTGTCAAGCAACATTTTGTTAGAAAGAATCATCGCAAAAGTTATGAACAATTTGATGTTTTGGGAAAAGTTAAAATGCGTAAAAAAAATATATCTTTGGTATAAAAATTTTGCGGGATAAACACAACAAATTTGTGTGATTTGTTTTTTTTAAATAGCCAGACCAAAACGAAATTTCAGCACTAAACCCATTATATCAATTATTAATTCTTTTGTCAATATCTTTGTAGCAATTTGTCAAACTCACTCCCCTTTATTTCTTTTCCTTTCCAAGTACACCTACACTTTACTGACCAGACATTCAAATAGTCTCCTTAGACCGAACCTGGAGACCTGTTTATTTCAAAATACACGACAGGAGGCTGGAGACTGAAAAAGTCTCTAGAGACTATGTCTCTTTAGTCCGGTAATACATGATGATACACACGCGATACACCGTACTAAAAACTGGTTTTTTTTAGCACTATTTTAGAACATTTTCGTGTATACCTCAATTTAGAGCAGAGGGTTAGACTCCGATGATACACGAGTGTACTCGGTTTGTGTGCGTATAGAACATATGGAAATGATGAATTTTCTTTGCTGCCTAAAGAATGTGTATCAACCGTGTTTAAACTACGTTTACCATGGCCTGATACACATTCGATACAAAAACCGGTTTTACGTCGTGTCTAGTCTCCACTGTGTATCATCGTGTGTCACGGGACTTAGGAATTTTTTGGCATCTCCGAGGTATAAACGTGGGTCTCTGGAGGCTAAAGTCTTTCGTGGTGTAGCTTCACCTTTATATTTTATCCGCTGAAAAACGAAATTTCGGTTGCATCTGTCAATTTCTTTTCGGTTTCGACACCGTGGAACGCTTCGGAGTCAAAAGTTTTTTCGGGTTTACTTACTTTGGACTGTTTACAAAAACATTTTTAAATTTTCTGGGAAAGTCTATTATTTTTATAATAATAGGGGTAGGAAACACCAATTAATGGATAACATTAAAATATACCTTTTCTTATGACCCGTCATCATACAATTTTTATGAAAATTAAACGCCACTTCTATTTATTCGGAAAAAAGTTTTCGGCTTTTGATGTGTTAAGGCCGAAAAATAATGTGGAGTGGTAGCTCGTAGCTGGCGCAGTAGCCAGATATGTCTAAAATTAAATGCATTGAAAATCAATGGTGGCGTGTAATGTGTAGCCGTAGCTGGCTCATTTTTGCTAACTTTTGGCTAGAACCCAAATTTGAAATTTAGTTCAGTTTACGATAATGTCAAATGTGGAAAATTTTATTGAGAGTGTCCCCAATATCAGAACAAAAAAACAAAAAAAAAACTGAAATCTGGAAGGAGATAGCGGAGGAATTAAATTGTAAGTAAGAACATAATACAAATTACCAATTAGTGTTATAGGTATAATAACCAGGTATAATCCTCTTGTTATTTGAAGCCTGCAAAAATAAATGGAAACGATTACGTGATTCGTACAACCGTGACACACTAAAAAACAACAAGTAAAAAAGCTAATATTGGTCTAAGACCAATTCTTATGATACCCTAGATGAATGTCCGTATGAAATTTCGTATGGGTACCCATTTGTGCAATTTTGATTTTTGCAGTGGTTTTTCGCATATATTTCTAGAACGGTTCGTCGGACAGAAAAAATGATTATAACCAATTTTATAGGATTTCATATTCTGAACAAGTTTTTGGTTTAATAAAAATGTCTTGGACTGATCGTTTCACAGTATACATAAAAAACCAAAATTTTTATATGGTAACAGCAAGAATGGGTTGCCCGATTTAGTCCATTTTTGAAATTTTATTTGCCAGTACAAAGAGAACACCACGTAACTCTCTACGACGACGCGTTCTCGGAAAACGAAATTTTTGTATGGCAACCCCACGAAGGAGTTGCCCGATTTGTCTCATTTTCGAACTTAATTTTACCTTTTTTTTTAAAAGTCCGTGTACAAAATTTTAGCTCTCTAAGTATAAGCGTTCTCGAGTTATCGTGCGCACAGTCGGACGGACGGACGAACGGCGTGGGTGTCAATTCCATTTTGCTCTACCATCAATACTTCGAGGTGTTACAAACGGAATGACAAACTTAGTGTACCCTATAGATTTCATCTAGGGTATAAAATGGTGTCGGGACAAGAAGGAGAGTAGGTAGGAAACTGATGGAAGTACACTAAGCAATGGAGTTTTTAGCAGAGCAGGTAAAACTCAGAACGTAATTGCAAACATTTGTTCATTTTTAATCTTATTACTTAATTTTCCGAACAAAATCGAATTATTCTGCTGAAAACGAGGAATATAGGCTTAATGGCACCACCAGTGACCCGTCTTTATTGGCAGCCTTCGAACTTGGCTCCTTATTTGATGAAGCTGTGCTTAGCCCCCCGAGTGGACACGAAGTGAAAGTTTGTCCTCGCTTTCTTGCCCTGAGAGCAGTACCAGCGCTGACAATCGACAAAAAAAAGAAATATTTTCTTCGATGCCTATCGCTTGATGTAGTGGAGTAAGGAGGACGAAGTGAAGAAATGTTGACCAATGACTAGAGGAAATCTTATTGGGTACAATATCGTCCATACAGAGTTTCATGAAAAACGAGAGGAAGCTACTGCCGTTCCTCCTACAGCAAATCATGATGGCGAAGATGACCTCTTTTGCAAATGCTTAGCAAAAATACTTAACAAGTTTCTTCTAAGGATAAAAAATGAGGCAAATGCTCAATTGCTGTTTTATTTGAATGAATTAGAGTTAAGTTTGGACAAGGATAGCAGCAATAATATTTAGCTGTATTTTCTATATTGTGTAAAATTGCTTTCCTAAATAAAACTAAATTCAGAAGTAAATCATCCTGGATTTTATTCATTCGGGTTGCCTTAAAGAAAAGTTCTTGGAACTTTATTACTATTAGTTGAGCAACTGTAAAGTATAAAATAAATAGAATTGCATATAAAAAAAATTATTTATACATCTAAACGGAGTATAGTACTTAATTATATATATATAGTTAATATGTGGACTTTTATGTATTTTTGATGAAGATGAAGATTTTTGGACTAATTAGATTGGAAATGTACTTTATCTTCACTAATGAAGTTTTCAGTCAGTGTTTTGAGCGAAAGCTTCTCGTGTGCAATTATTGCTTCCAAGTCTACGAACTGACTGTAATTTTTGATTTTTCTGTCGCCGGGTGACTTCTAAATTTCGCAACAGTTAGGAGGACAATACGTTGCACGGCTATAAGGATTGTCGGTTATTTTTAAAAAGTTTTGCAGAATAAAACATGCAAGGATTACTTTGTCTGCGCTTTCAGGATTTATATATTTATTTATTAAGAATTTCATCAATTACTGAGTTTACAAAGTATACATAACAATGTAATGACAGAACGTTACATAAAAAAATAATAAAAAGAAAAGTAACTCTAACTAAGCTGATCCTTTATTTGACGTTTTGAAAGATGAAAGTCAATGTAATCAAAGTGACGGTTAAAGTGACGAGACATTGATGAAATCGGCTCGTGCATGCCATAGTTTGTACTATGCTGGGGAACATCGAAGAAGTCGTAGTGCCTCAAGGAGCGCACAGGAACAGATATATTGGGAGTATTTAAAAGCTTAGGGGAATTTATCAGTCCCTGTATACACTGAAACGCAAAATCTATTCTCGAGAGAATCCAAAGGAAAGAGTTTAAGCTTGTCGACATATGGAGGTAGAATAATAGGGTTATCCCAGTGAAGCCCACACAGGGCAAAACGAACGAATCTCCGCTGCACAGCCTCGATGCGATTTATGTACCTATATAGCATAGAAGGGAGACCAAATCGGACTGGCATACTCCAAAATAGGTCTAACGAATGTGCAGTAAAGGATCTTCGTTATGAATGGATCATTAAACTCCTTTGACCATCTCTTTACAAACCCCAGAGTAGCATTAGCCCTGGCAACGATTGTGTCAATATGATCCTCGAAAGAAAGACAATTATTAAGGAAGACACCCAAATCTTTGGTTTTGTCAAGTCTAGTTAATAAGCATCCATCTAAAGTATAACTAAAGTCGAGAGGCCTCATTTTACGAGAAAAGGATATAGCGGTGCAATTGCTGATATTGAGAGGAAGACAGTTTATCACACCATTTATGAAAGGTGTCTCTAAGTCTAAGTTTAAAATTCCACACTCGTTTTCATTAGAAACAATGCGGAAGATTTTGGCATCGTCAGTATAGCAACGTATTCTTGAATTGGCCAAAATCAGAGAAACATCATTAATGTAAGTTATAAAAAGAAGTGGTCCAAGATGGCTACCTATAAGAATGCCAGAAGTATTATTTATTTCATCAGAAAGAGCTGCGCGAAACATAACTCACTGCGTCCGATCAGATAAATTAGATCGAAGTCAGTTGACAAAGATAGTAGGAAAACCAAGAACAGTCAACTTGTGAATTAAGATTTTGTGATTGATTCGGTCGAAAGCTTTACTAAAAGCCGTGAAAATACAATTGACTTGCTTTCCGCTTTCAATAGCAGAAATGCAGAAATAAGTAAACTCTAATAAATTAGTCGTAGTAGATTTACCTTTCATAATGTCATGCTGAAAGGAGCGCAAGAGAGGCTTGCTGGGGAAATACATAACATCATAGACCAGAGCTTTAAATATCTTACCAATACAATTTAAATTAGCGACAGGTTTGTAGTTAGAAATGTCGCACTTGTATTCTTGTGCAAAGGAGTAATCAAAGAAAGCTTCCACTGTTTTGGAAAAATACCACAAGTTAAAGACAAATTAAATAAATAACACAAAATAGAAACGATGGACGTAGCACAATGTTTTATGAGCGTGGAAGGAACGCCATCCGGACCAATAGAAAAACTATCAGCTATGCTTAATGTACTTGAAGGCAGACA
The DNA here is from genome assembly GCA_963930735.1 of Dioctria linearis. Lineage (NCBI taxonomy): Eukaryota > Metazoa > Arthropoda > Insecta > Diptera > Asilidae > Dioctria > Dioctria linearis. The sequence continues at coordinate 35,091,243 of OZ005741.1, forward strand.
CTTCATCGAAAAACAGGTCTTTAGGTTGAAGAGAAGTCAGCAGAAGCTTCGTCAAATGGGTAACATCATTATTACTAATATCACAGTGGCTATCACAGAAGGCAGTCTTAAAAAAGTCACCAAAGAGATTGGCAGTTGCCAAGGAATCAACACTGTCTATGTTGCCGAGTTTCAACGATGAAGAGTATCCATTGTATTGCGCTTAGAGTTCACAAACTTCCAAAACTGTTTAGGTTTAATACGCAAGGACGACCTCATTCCATATACATAATCGTTGTATGATTCAGTTAAACACGAACTGTACTGAGTACGTAAATTAGAATAAGTTACGTAATCAGCATCACTCCTTGAGTAACAGAACTGTCTCCAAGCCTTTTTTTTAATTTTTAAGAGCCATTGAACCACGGTTGACAATTCGAAATACGACTCGAACTAACAAGTGGCACACAGTGAGTAAAACAAAGTAATAGAATGCCATAAAACGAGTTCACAGCTTTATCAATGTCACGTTCACCCAGAACACTTGTCCAGTTACAAGCGGATAGTCAATCATTCATTTTATTAAAATCAGCTTTTTTTAAAGTTATAACAATACTCGTAGTTACTAGAAGCATTTGAAGATGAAGTAACAGGATCAAAAAAACAAAACTACATGTAGTGCTGGATGATGACGTGTTTCAGGAACCAAAGGAGTTAAACAACGCTTGACGAGAGTTCCATTGGGACCAGAAGAAAATACCAGGTCAAGAGATCTTCCAGAGGCATTAGTCAGGCCGCTAGACTGTATTAGGCTTGAAGAAATAATGATGTCAATAAAAGAATTGGCATGTTGATTAGTTGCCGAGGATACTCATCGTACGAATCGCAACAGTTAGGAGGACAATACGGTGCATGGCTATAAGGATTGTCGGTTATTTTTGAAAAGTTTCGCAGAATAATACATGCAAGGACTACTTTGTCTGTGCTTTCAGGATGATACTCAATACAGTTGGTAAGAACTCTATATTGAGTGATCAAAATTGCCTAATGCATTTCCTACAATGTGTATTGCTCTTGAAATCCTATAATTCAAAATTGTCTTTTCTTTATTAAGCAAAAGACCTGAATATGGCTGCATTAAATTTGTGCTAAGCAAAAAAGCATTATAGCCAACAAAATAGTGGGGTACCATTTTTTCGGAATTACTTAGACGTTTTGGTGGAGGTAAATTTATTCCACCATCTAAAATCTTTTCCCAAAAGTCGAAAAACACAATATCCCACCATCACTCTTACTGCCAAAAGCGTCCATGGTGGTATATCGGTGATCAATTTCAGCGTTTTTTTTTCTAATATTTTTCTAATATATTTTTCAGAGGTATGGCAAAATCTTCGGTATCCGTCATTAGCTCTTTAGGCTCATCATATCATCATAATCCTTCTCCTTCTACTTTATGTGCCAAGCTAATCTCAGGATATTAGTGGAAATAGGTATATAGATTTCTGTAACAGCTGACTTGATTCTCGCACAATCTAGAAGAGAATAGTTTTTCCAAATGTGAATAACGCTAAATTTATTGTCAGAGTCTAGTCCATCTAAAATATTTTTCAAAACATATTTCATGTATAGTAATATGACTTGAAAGTCGAAATAATATCCTTGTCAGTCGTTTGTGGATCAGTGATGTTGTATTTGGTGGTATACGTAAGACTGTCGCATTATCATGTAGAATCAGTTTCGAAATATTGCCACTGTGACCAAGGATATTCTTTCTTTGCATTTCAGAACACAATAATATTGTTTTCTTCATGCTTTACTTTGATCTGAGGTTTAAGGAATGATTAATAATCATAGTTATTATCAGGCAATCACCCGAGGCATTGCTACATAAAATAACAGAAATTTGTTCCTTTGATAAAAGTATGTTCAGAACAGACCCGCTTCGTTTGCGTTAAACATTTGATCCGGGGTATAGGAAGTGTTATGAATCTTTTGCTTTTTGATTTGTTCATGCTATTAAAAATTTTAACTTCCTTGCGCCTTATAGAGTTACCGTCTATAAGTATTTCGTTCTGAATTCCTACTTTCCTCTACCCAAATAAGTACATGGAAGTTCTTCCGCAATCTTCCTCAGTCATGTTAAATCGAAGTCGTGCAATTCGAATGCAGTCTAAATCGAAGGATAAGTGTGTTGTCAAAGATTCTGCTTTGAAAGTTTTTCGAAGCTTTTCTGTTTGCTTCGGTATGCTGTAAAAGCTTTAATCTTTTAATTTTTATACTGTTAATAGTTTTCGGATTGACTTAAATTGGATTGATTTTGTACAGACATAAATTGTTTCAAATAGAAAAATTAAATTTATTTGAATATTTGTTTTCTGCTCTTCCGGTCCAATTTTTCTCTAAAATATTTGAGGCGACCTGATAATAAAAATAATGGAGTCGCTATATAATTCTTATTGAAATATCTGTCTTGTGATAGCGTTAGAAAAATATTAGTGTCTTTATTGTTCTAAAACTCTCTTAAGGTCGATGCACACTTACCGGCACAGTAGGATCCGGGACAGACAGGCATCGACCGGCACCGGCATTTTTCTCGTACATATAACGACATAGAACTGAAAGGAAACTTTCAGTGATGGCAAGTATCGACAGAAATCTATAGAAAAGTGATCCCATCTTAACTTCGTAACTAAAGCAGCAACCGACAAATGCTGGGTCTGGTTTCTAGCCACCGATAGCGAACGGCAATAAAGTTTCCGTTTCGTGCCGGTATCTGCTGATGTCGGTGATGTAAATTAGCTAACTTGGTTTCATATAAAAATATTTTACATGTCTGTGCCGGTTCGTGTTGTGCCGGGAAGTGTGCATCGACCATAAAGGTCGATTGTAATTGTTCCTAATGATGGTCGGATCAAACCTAGGTCCGAAACGTTGCCGCTTATTAACATCGATTAAAAGCATTCATAGGGACATTATTTCTTTCGTTTTTTAATTTATGTTTTATCCCACGAAGGATTATTTTTTCTAATGTTAATGTTGTGCGAGAATTTAAACTCATGCTACAAAATTATAATCTTTTATAAGCAGGCAAAGGAAGTTTCTATAAAGACTCTAGTTTTGTCTAATGTACTACGAATTCAAGCGATTAATATGAATTAATTCAACTAAGCGAGAAATAAATACAAAAACTATATAAATTCAAAATGGAAACCTAGCCAACAAGTACAAGTTTCAACTGAACTATAAAAACGAGCAATACAAGGTGATTTACATGTAACTGCAGCCATAAGAAAAGGAAATGGAAAATAATTATGTTAATATGTACAAAAATGTGTTACTGCAAAATTAATTTATTTAAGAAGATTTACAATTCGGGTTCTAAATATATTTTATTATTTAATATCTTCTACGAAATCACGATATCTAGAATTTATATCCTCTAGTTGAACGAAAATGGTAGATCATTAGTACTTCTTAGGTAATTAGGTTGAGAGGAAATCAATATATTGTAGAAGATAAAGAAGGATCCCCGTTTCAAAAATAAGTCTACAGCGATCATTCGAGTTGTGTGAATTTAAGGTACGGTACATGATCGCATCCAAAACATTCCCAATATAAATCTAACACAATCATTAAAAGCGGCATTTAGATTTGAACTGCAGTAAGATTCAAGTTTTGGGAAGATGAGGTAGCTATATCGTCACCCTAATTAGTAAATATCGTAACAACCACTTTTTGTCAAACTTTAATTTCTTAGACTTTCTAGTATTCTTCTGACTGAAATTTAGCTGACTAGTTTCCCGTACAGCAGCCAAATGGAAATGCTTAATGTATCTCCATTATGTAGCATGCAAACAGTTTTATCCTCATCCTGTAAAATTTATTTTCTGTAATTTAGGGGGTTTGCTAATTAGGCTGACGATATGTAAAATTTTGTAATACTAGACATTTAATTAAGAGGCAGGGAATTTTGCTAGATTCGCGTAAATTACAAACTTTGTTCTCATAACGTAATGAGATTCCATTCAACATTATTGCTGGTAAAGGTGACGAGTAGCCAATGTTGAAAAAAAAGCAAGCATTTTGATTTTCTTAGGAGTTAAGTCTCAGATATGATGACTTAAGATCATAAATGTATAGAATAAAGATCGAAGGTAACAGGATAGATCCTTGTGGAACACCACTTCTGTGTGGAAAAAAGCCTGAATACTTATTAATGTCCAATGCTACGCTCTAGAAATGTCAACACAGAAAATCTCTTAGCAGCGTTTGTCTTATGTCTTAATAGCTGCCGAGGCATTTAATAGAAATGGATCATAATGATTTCAAATAGATCTGTCGAAGTGTTCTGCTAAATGCGTATTTGACTACAGACTTTTACGTACAAGAAATTAACCTAAGATAAAGCAAAATTAGTTACCCTGGATGGTAGTGAGATATTATTTTTGTAAGAGAAAACCAATGTGCAAAATTTGAAGTTACCATAAACTGGTCACAAAGAATATTAATTATTCTAATAATCGGAAATATTTTGTAAATTGGCATCGTTGATTTCTCTGAGTTTATAATCAGTATGATCTCCAGAAGTTGAGAATCACTCGTTATTTTGCATTTTTTATTGACCAATCTGCAGAAAGTGGTAGGCTACTTTTGAATGACGTGGACTTTATTTTTGGTTTAAGCTTCTTTGATGTGTTAGATTTTCGTCTGTTTTCAAATTACAAAATTTGCATTCGCAGTATCATCTACGCCTTCAGTACTAGCAGTTTTCTGCATCGATTATATAGAGCAAAGTCTTGAAACCATCTAGATTTGTGTGTTTCGCTACTTCCAGCTGATTATCATTTTTCTTACTTTTAAGTGTTTCTTTCTAAATTAAAATCGAACACTTTCTATTATATTTTTTTATGGATCTTATGTCGTACTTATGACAGTTATAATAGTCAATTTAATGCACTTTGCCTAACCACTATAACACTATATTTCTTGGAGCCAAGTTTGGTTGCCGTAGGAATAACAGGCCTGCGCTTATTGCATATTTCGCGCATTATGGCATTCCCAATAAAAGCGCGTAAATGTAAATGGACCTCAAGTAGGTACTTGTAAAAACCTTTTTTATGGATACACTGGAGCAAGTCGAAAATGCTTGCTTTTCGCAGAATATATCGAGCTAATTCAGTTAAGTCGAATTTGATTAAAAGATCTTTGCTTTAATTTAGATGTATATAATTTGTAAAAAAGCTCTGTACTCAATTTGGATGGACAGACGAACTTGTAGGTTAGGTTAGATTAGGTAGGAGGAGTACCGCTCTAAGACTAGCCTGCATCACTTAGCCCTCCAGTGGGTCCATTGTGTCCCTTGACCTCATGGGATAACCTGTTAAACCGCCCATCCTGCATCCCTTAGGGATCTCAGGATATATATAAACTCTTTAACTTGCAGCTCCCTTAGACTGGAAAAGAAGTAGCTACCCAATAATCTACCTCTTTTATTCATCAAAGTGGGTCACTCGCAAAATACATATTGGACGGATTCGATTTCCTCCGAGTCCATTCAGCTCCTGCAGAAATCGTTCGTCGCTATACCCAGCCTTCTAGCATGGGCAACTATTGCCTAGTAACCCATGATGACTACTGATGATCTCCTCTTTTAAAGCACCGATTAGGATCAAAATGTCTTTTAATATTGTGCATACAGGTATTTGTGTCCTATCCATTTTGCTGTAGTATTATTATTTCTTTGTGTTAACTTAGTACAATTAGAATAAACAAATTGAAAATGGACCCTTTCAACCAGCAGATAATTTTTTTCCATACTTAGCATAAATGAGAAAATCACAAAAAAAAACAAGGACAAGATCTCATTTATCTTTAAGCTTTGAAAATGTATAATCTTTTCACTACTTCATTCACTAAATCTACATTGAATAAACAAAAAAATCTTTCTGTATAAAAGCAAGCAAAAGTTGTTTTTTAATTTCTAAAAATTCTCCCTTCTCAAGCGAATTCATCCTGAGATGGCATGGAATAGATACTCCCCTGTACCACTTATTACATTTAGTACCTATATATACATAAACACATAAGAAACTATATTTATAATATACAAAGAACCCCTAGAGAAAAGGTTTCCCTTCCAGATGTGGATGGCCATTTCGAAAATATGTTTTTCTGGTAATGCGCTGTGAAAATTAGGTGTCATTCATAAATTCTCTGTCAGTGTGTTTCCAAGCATTTATTAATACTTGCCCTGCATCCCCATACCCGAAAGCGAATCCGATTATACCGTAATACAGGTGGGATGTATGTAGGGTTTACTAGATATGACCTGAAAATGAAATCTTTCGTCTACCTTATAAAAGAAGGAAGTTTTTTTTACTTACTTGGGACACGTAATTTTCATTTTTGTGAGGAATTAGTAAATTACGAGTAAACATCTTTTGCTATTGGAGAGATGGTGGAGGTAATCTAATTGAGTTTAAGTTTTTTCTCTCTAAAATTATTCATTCTTGTTACAGTCGAAGTGAACTTTTGAATTTTTTGTACTAATTTAGTTATTGGTACTAATATTAAATGAAATAATTTTAAATTGTTCAATTTTGCATGTCTTAAATTTTAATTTTGCAAGAAATTGTCTTAATTACTAGAAGCAACCAAACGTCCGAATACACATAATAATATTCTAATAAGTGGCTTTCGAAGGTTTGGATACCTTGGTTGCATGGAAACAAATAGTCACGGTATTGTATTCTCTGTACGAACTCACGTTCCACTAACTTGTAAGTGATGACGTCGCTTTGCCCACAAATGTATATAAAAGTCCTCTATCCTCTCTTTCTCTTTTCCCAAGTAACATTGGAGGTTGAATTTCCTATCATCGGCCGTTTAATCTATTTTGATTAAAATTACGTAAACTAGACTTAGAAATTGAACCTGATAGGCCACTCTCCTATGAGGTAAATTAAGAAGGGAATTTTACTTAATAATTCCTTAAAGTAGGTCTTCAAAGTAATCGTAATTAAATATTAGGGAAAAATAACGTAATAACTTACCTCATAGGAATGAAGAAAACAGGGAAAATTGACTAAATCTAAGGCAAATTACCTTACTTTTTACCGAAATTGTAGTAAACTTCGAAGTCAAATTTAAGAAGTTTTGAAGTAGGATCAATTCCCAAATTCAAAGCAAGATAACGTAAATATTCCCTGAATAATTCCCTATTCGATGGTGTTTGCCTTCAAAGTCCGATTTCTCAAGGAAGTTAACCTCAAGGCAAATTGAACTAAATGGGCACTTTTAGCGAATTCCCTTGTAGTTGAAATTATGTAATTCTTCCATCAAGCTCAACGAAAACAAGGGGTTTATTTGACCATTAGCGAATGTGTTAAAAATGTTTTTAACGTATCCCAATATGTAGGCTTATTGTGAAATAATTAAACAAAACACATATAGGTAATATGGCTTGTAATTTTATTCAAAAAGATGAACCTTACCTACATCTACATATCTGATTATTTTCGAAAATTCAACGTACTTTGAATTATGACAAATTAAGCTTTAGTTTAGACATATCATAACTTGATTTATCTTGAAATTTAATTTTTTTTTAAGCGAAATTCCATAATTTAAGGTCAAATTAAATATTTTAAGTCGAAATATTTTTATAGAGACAATTATCGTTGGATTAAAGTATAAAACTACCACAACATGGATTTTTGCCCTTACAGTCGAACATTTTGTTTATTTAACCTTGACGACTTTCCTGACTAGTTTTCGGAATAATAAAAATTTTAAGTCAATCTAACTTTTACGGCGATAAACATTATATGCGCCATATATATTTAACAAAAGAAGGATGTCATATATTAACAAAATGAATAGAAAAATTTCATTATAATTTAATTTAATGTTTTTCAAAGTTACTGCAAAAACCATTCAATTAAATGCATATTTATTAATTTTAGAACTACTAAAGAATATTTAAATTAATTTCAAGATTTTAAATGGGAAGCCAATAATAATAATTCGAAAACCTATTTTTTTTCAAATATACAATATTTTTAAAGCGCGTTGTTATTTTTCAAAAAATTATTTCCATATTTACCAATAAAATTTTTCTCGTTTCAAAACTGAGGACTAAGAAGCTGAGAGAGAATTATTTTTCGATAAGTCCATATTATTTTATTAAAGCAATACTTTTTATTATAATTCAAATTAGAGTTGTACCTCTTTCATAATATTTACATTACCTACTAGGAAAAATATCAACACAAAATTCTTATAAAATTAGTTTTTTTCTAAATTAACACGTACATATGTTCACATGAATTAAATTAGGTGGAAATGAGATCGACAATAAGGAAACTTTACGTGAACTCGACGTGAAATTTACCCACAATTTACCAAATCAAGGAAATGTGTCCTCTGCCCTATTGCGAAATATTACCCAATTTCTTCTCCTTCTATACCTACCTAAGTGCGACGTAAATATTACTTAATCTCTATTTATTTATTTACAAATATATAACTATTAAAGTTTTAACTCTGACTATAAATATTTCTACTTACGACCTAGTTCTGAACTGAGCTGAGCTCTGAACTGTAGTTACTTTTCTATTGACTACGATTTGTTTATTATTCTTTGATATCTTACGATTTGATCCTACTAAAAAGCTACCTATTCATAAAATTAAACCCTTAAAACTAATTACACCAGGTTAATTCAAACTTATAAGCCATGAGAGACGTATTAGTTTACGACTTAATATCTATCATAATTTTTCATAATTGGCTTAATAACTACTCATTTGTCGAATGCATACTGCATTGATTCGGTGCTATTTCTGCCAAATGGTCTTCTCTGAGCTTGTTTGATGAGAAACTCGTCTATAGGAGAGAATATATTCCAGCTCCTTCCATCGCCTCGGTACTGTTACTGAACCACCTGTAACGAATTTAAAAAAAAATTACGATTTCGAGGGTTATCACTCTACCTCAAATTATCTTATTGAAAGTGCATTAAATGGAGAATGCGTAGTAGATTACCGGTCTGATTAACTGTTTATATATAAGATGAGTTGTACTTTTGCTTAGTGGATAATCCGAAAGTTTTTTCGCATGAAGGGCTTACGAGACGACAGATTTCGTTGCTTTTGCTGATTGTAGCTTCTATAATGATCTTTGAATTTGAAATTGTTTTTGAATCTAACACCAAAATACTTTATCGAGTGCTTTGGTTTTATTTCGAATCTGTTAAGGGTTATTGTTCCGTCGCGGAACAATCTTAAAATAGAAAAAAAAAAAATATATAATAAATACTCACATACTAATACTAAAATCTCCCGCGAAGGTAATTTAATATCCCGCGAAGACATGGCCTCGAACGTTGTGGGCTAAAAGTAAACAAATAAAAAGCATCACTAAAAGATGCAAATAAAAATGAAGTCTCAGATCATTTCTTGGTCTCAGACTTTTTTAATTAAAACAAAAACTTTCCTCTCAAACGAAAGTTACTTCCCACGCTGCGTCAGTCTTCAAACATTTTTCCTAGCAGCTAAAAAATAAAAAAAGGAAATACAAGTCACTAAATCAACATTTTAAATAATTCTAAATAATCTAAATAATCTAAATAATCTAAATAATCTGAGACTTTTTAATAAAACCATACTTACGCTCGTAGAATCCATCCACCATCAGCCACAGGAATTCACCAAATTCTACAAATACAAAATCATTTATTATTTATAAATAAATATTTAAATCATAAATTACCTTCACCTCCAACCAAAATAGCTGCCATGAACCACTTTGACAGAATCAAAATGGCAGCTTTCAGTACATAGTGAAATATTCCGATTAGAACTATGATGACGCCATTTGGGGACCAAATGTATGAAAATTCACACAATGACGCGGGCCTCATTGGCAACGCCACCGGCAGACACAATTTCTATTGTGTATCTGCCTATAAATAGCGAGCTACTGGCAGTAGCAAATCACTCAAGTTCTGCCTGAGCATCAAGACAGATCGGAAGTTGATATTGAAGCCAAAATTAAGTCTTGTTTAACCAATTAAATCAAGGGAAGTATATGAATCCCTTTTACTAACAAATTTAATATATATATTTTCAGCACCCTACATCGGGAGTCTTGATCCCAGCCATTTTAAAGAGCAGTTATGTGACGCTCACTCTGATAAAACTAAAATCCTACCCCCTTTAATTGAATTTATTAATAATAGTGTCTTTTTTTATTACAGATTAAAATTCGCCAGTGGAGGCACGTTATTTTAAGCTAGTAGTAAGTGGCATTGAATTAAAGTAGCTTAAGTGAATTTTGGATTACCATAGATTTAAGTACTGAACTGCCTAGTTGTTAAGAAGCATTTTGTGAATAATAAAACTAGTGAATTATTTTGTCAAATTGAAAATTCTGTCTTATCATTTCAAAAACCGGCACCTGCCCCTTTTTTTCCATGCTAAACCCACATTGGGACTTAAGCATTTTTGTAAACACTTGCAATCCTGGCACACATTGAGTTGTATGTGAGCTTGCGAAAGAGGATGAGTTTGGTTTTGTTGAGATTTATCTTGAAGCTCCGCTTAGTTAATGTAATCAATAGAATCAATGAATTTAGGCAGCCCCAAGTCCTAACGAGTCAGAAAAATAGGGCTCTAAAGGCGCATCCTGCACCCATCTGAGCAATTAAGGACTGCTATTGTATTTCTTTTCCATCCAAAACTCAATCTTATGTTTCCATAAGTGACAGGAAGTGTCAATATACACCGTTTTCAGTCTTCACTCACAATTCAACTTTTTCTACTTACCGACAGATGTCAGCCGAGTAACTAGAAATATTGATAGTGCATTCGCATGCGACCATTACAAAACCTATCCTTATTTCTGAGCTATGTTCGAATGTGAAATATCTGGGTAAAGTTTAAGTGTTGGTTTCCTATACATATAGGAAATAAATATTCGAATTTGAAGTATTATATTTTATGTGGTTAATTATTCGCACGTCTAAATTGTACTATAGATAGGAGGGGAACTTTACAACTTGCTTAATTTATTACGGAAATTTACCTATATACTCTAGGTATTAAAAGGAATGTTAAAAAAAAGAAAACCAGAGCACAACTTTATTGAAATAAAATGAGATGCAATTTCTCTACTTAGCTTACAAAACCGCACTGAAGAATTAATTACGTATAACGAAACTTTTGTGATAATCGGTAATTTTAAAGTTATTACAAAAATACCATCAGAAATATGGGCAAAATTTTATGCAGTTTTATTTCAACTACTAACGTCCTGGGTGCTTGGTTATAAAAAAAAAAAAAAAATGTGAAATATAAAATTGTAAATTTAAAAAGCCTAAACAACTATAAATTTCAGTTGTTGGGTGTTGAATTATTTATGATTTTAATTTAATTCACATTCTGCTTACTAAAAAAAAAAAAAAAAAAGAACTTCCAAGGCATTAATCTTTGTCTACAAATGAAAATTTTCTGGATTGAAATTAATTACCGACAAACATATTGTCTTTCCTCATAATATGTATATATATTCGAGCCATTACTTTGGGTAATAAACTTTCTGCTTGTTAACATAAAATTTCAAGTAAGTACTTAGAAGCTATGTTTTCTCTCGAGGGAGAATTTTTACATCAACAGGAAAGATCTTGGAGAGACACGGAAATGAATGAGATTTGCCTTCTTTAATGAACCGGAAAATTGTTCTTTATGATTATTAATAGATACTAAAAGCTCATAAATGTGAAATTCCTTCTGAGATTTTCGCAGTTCTATTCCCTACGTTTCTATTTGAGATAATCATTTTTACTAGCAGAGCAGTTATATTTTCTATTTTTTTTTTTAGGTAAATATGCATGTAGATTTTACTTATGTACATACATGCATAATACAGCGCAGATATTTTTGTTGGGATTTAAAAGCTAAAATACACAAATTAAATTTTTTCCTACCTTAGATGAAAATAGAGGAAGAAGATAATGTTTTTTCGTAACTTCAGTCATCTCCTCCAATTAAAATAAAAGAGTGTTAATTTCCAGTTGTTTACTTCTGTGATGAGTTGAAGCTATACTTAATACAATTTGATGATGGACAAGAGTCGTCTCCTATTGTAATGTAGTCGAATATTTTTTTGAAATTTTCTTTTAAAATTTCTTTTGTTAACACTTTTATTACTTAATCGATCTCGATCTTAACTATACTACTAACATGAGAAAAATCATTTTTTTTAGTGACAGATTAACCCTCATGTAGCCTATTTCACACGAACTTGCGAAATGGTGATTTAAAAGTGATTTTGAATAAAAATTGTAGAAAAATGCTAAAAAGTGCTACAAAGTTTATTCTATATTGGGAAATTTGTAGGAATTTCAAATTTTTGTATCTTTTCGAATTTTGTTACTCTAAAGAAATTGAGAATTTTTTTGCAAATATACACGAGGATATTTTACAAATGAAAGGTTCTATATAAATTTTCTACAAATTTGTTTCTACTTAAAGTGATAACCTCATATAAATAAGAATATGTCTGTAGCAGTGTATGTCGCCTTCGCTGTCATTAATGATTTTGAAAGGGACTATTTCTAGTACCTAGGCTAAATCAAAATGTAAAAAGACGAGAAGGCACTTAGAAAAACAAATTGCTTTTTGAAGTTTGTAAAAGGAATCAGATATATTAAAAAAGGAAAAATAATTACATTTTGCTGTATAGAATTTTAATGTTATTTTAATTAGTTTAAACGATTTAAATGTTGTATTAGCTAAATTTTTTAATGCTACAGTACAATGGAGAATGTTATTCTATTGATTTTATAGAAGATTATAAATAAATTTTTCTTCCCAAAAGTAGTACTTACTTAAATCAAGTACGGCGTTTACACGAATATTTGAGTACTTGACTTGAATTTTTCTCGAGTTTAATTTTCCAATTATTTAAGTTGGAATTTACGCGTTTTCATGATATTTTGATTACTTCAAGCATACTTCAAGTATTCATGTAAACGTACTGACTACATGTCCTTAATGAGTCAACAGCATTGAAGTAGTGATGATTTATTTTTTATGCTTCGAAGAAAATTATACCAGCCAAGAGTTAAGGTGAAAACCCAATAATTGCGTTGCAATGCCGAATTAATAACCCAATGAACGCGTCGAGAGCTGCATCAACAACGGTTGACAATTATGCTCACATATAAATTTTATATTATATACAGAATTGGGCTTTTATATACTTATTCATATAAGATTACTGAAATAAATTTTTGAAAGCAAAGAAAGTGTATAAAATGAATAATTTTGAATATAGCGTGGATTTGGTCTTAATAATTTTAACATGTTTTGAAGCATACGAGTATAAGTATTTCTGAATGTTGGTTTTTTGTTAGGAACTTAATTTATACAGAAATATTTCTGGATTTTTTCCAATTACATTTCCAAGCTTAACATGTTCACGCCGACGTCGATACTCATGTTTTTCACTGTGAGATGGCGCTCGAATTCATGTTTCGATTCATCTGGCGGCGCGGTACTATCACACCCGACCATCCCCGATTTGGATGAAACTTTCATAGTTTATAGGGAATACCAAAATAGCTCACCCATATCTTTTAGTTTTCCCGTATCACGCCCCACGTTATTTTTTCAATAAATTATATCTCGAGAAGGAAGCAATCGATTTTTCTGACACAAATACCAAATGAAGCTTATTGGTTTATATTTTTTATATAATTATTTTTTCCACTGCGGACCTCTGGCATATTTTTATTGTGTTTTTATTTTGAAGCTAGAAGCCTTATCTATCTATGTATGAAAAATTGCGATTGTGTTCGGCTTCATTGGAGCAAGTTGGTATTTGTATGAAATAAAGGGTGGTGGTTTTTCAGTAGCAACTTAATAAGAAAGTAATTTATCGTATAATGTAGTCTAAATTTGTTAATTATTCATAAACGACTTGGAGTAATGACTTGTGGTTTTTCTTAAATGAGAGATGATAGAATATAGATTATTATGAGAGTATAAAAGTGACATAAACGGTAGCGTTGAATGTAATATAATGGCTGATGAAACGTAGTATGTTCGAATCGGATCGAGGTTTAATGAAAAGATTTATTTTTAGGACAAAAAGGGGCTGTAATTAACTACTCTATTTGGTCATTTCGGAACTAAGAAATTTATTTTCCAAAAAGTTAAAAAAAAAGATTTTTTAAAATATCAGAAAGTTTTGACGTTTTTATTTCCATCCCATTCCGCTCGGTCCACCTCTAAAATTTATACCTGTAGTATTACGGTATATATTAGCTATATTATGAAAAAAAAAATTATTAATATCCATCCAATATTTACTACACACAAATATCGATTTTGGTGGATCAAGATAATTTGAGGTTTATCCGTAAAAAGCATATACAGTAAACATTCTCTTTAACGGGACACTGACGGTACCAGGAAAACTGTCCGTTCAAGAGAGGCGTCCGTTCATCAGAGTGTCAAAGAGGAAAATAAAAAAACTTAAAATGCGAAACTTAATAAGATTTTATTTAAAGAAACAACAAAAGTTCAACTTAAACGCAATAATTAAAAAAACAAATTTCTGCAGAAAATGTGAAAATTCAAAGTTTAATTACTTTTTGTAGAAAAAAAAAATCAGTTATGTTAGTTTGTTTCCTACACGAAAAAGGGCTTTATTTTCAAAATGCATTTGAAGATTTAGAAATTATTTCAACTGCTTCGCCGTCATTTCTATTACTCGCGAATTGTTTTAATGTAAGATTGAGCTTCTTTGAAGGTTTTTACGCACGATATTTCTTCAACTTCTTCTATCTCATCATCTTCAATTTCCTCTTCACTGTTAGTGACTTCATTTGGAGCATCATTTTCTTCGACGGACTCTACAAGCAAATGGTTATCGACAAAACAAAAGTCTCCTGGCGTCACGTTCGAAGTGCCAATTTGATGTAAAGCTGCCGACATCCGTTGAAGTATTGCCAATGAAATTTCGTCCGCCGGATCAAAACCTTCATCTGTCACTGATGTTTTGCCAAATCCTGATTTGTTAAAACAATTTTTAATTATTTGTGGTGTCATCAGATCCCAAGCCTTTTTGATAAAAAAAATTGCATCTAGAACATTAATGCTTTTAGCAAGTCCAGAACTGGACTCGGCATCCTCCATATGTGCCAGAATGTGATTTAAAATTAAAGTTCTATAGTTCACTTTGAAATTTTTAATGACTCCTTGGTCTAAAGGTTGACAAACACTTGTCGTATTGGGTGGTAAAAAAACCACTTTCACATGATTTAATTTAATATCACGAGGGTGGGAACCGGCATTGTCCAAAAATAATAAAACTTCTTTTTTCCTTATGCTCATTTTTCGGTCGAAAGCTTCCAGCCATTCCGTCATAATATCACCAGTCATCCACGATTTTCGGTTGAATATCCAAATTACAGGTAGCTGATTGTTCTGAAAATTTTTAAACATACGTGGCTTCGCAGCTTTTCCTATTACTAATGGTTTTTCTTTTTCTCTAGCCAAATTTGCACAGAGCAGTATTGTTAATCTTTCTTTGGAAAGTTTTCCTCCTACACATTTTTCAGTTTTTAAAGCAAAAGTTTTTGTAGGAAGTGCCCTATAAAAAAGGCCAGTTTCATCGGCATGCAATCGTCCGTATAATTTTTAACAATGTCAGGTAGTCTTTGAATAACATTACTTACATCGACCGCATTTACATCGGCGGATTCTCCAGAGATACTTTTATAGCACACACTGTGTCGTCTTTGAAATTTTTGAAGCCAACCGGCGGATGCTTTAAAACCATTAATTCCTAAGTTTTGTGCAAACTCCTTAGCTTTTGCCTCGATAATTAGGCCAGAAAGAGGTATGCTTTTGTTTCTGGCCTTTACAAACCACTCAAACACCAGTTTGTCCAAATTTTGTCCACTTGAATTTATAAAACTTCTTTTGAATTAATGCGTACATCATTGTAATGCCACTGCTTCAAAATAATGTCTTTTTTCTTTAATATATCCGGGGCTTGTGTTTCACTTATTATAACATCTTTTGCTATTTCACGAACACTCCGCTTTCTTTCAGCGTAACTATTTATAATATCCACCTTTTGTTTTAAAGTTAACACATTTTTTTTCGGCACCATATTTTTTAAATTAAGTAACCAAATACGAATCTTAATTTTCCAAGGTATTAATATTAGCGCGAAACCAACGAAATTTCAGTTTACGCGCAAAGGTTTTAATCACTTCTGTATAAAATAGTTTCTGAAAAGGTGATTTTACGCATAAAACAAAATACGAGCTAGAACAGAATTCCGCCGTACACACTGAAAAACGGAGGACAAACAGAAAATATCGTATATAAATGAACAAGTTAAAGATATTTCTTCGTAAAATCTTTCGGGGAAAAGTAAGCAAATACATTTACGCAATGAACACTAGCCGACATCATAATTCATAATATGTGTTAGATGTAGCTGTTCATATAAAAAATGTTTCCTTTGTTAAAAATCCCCAACCTTAGAATGTAGAACTGAAGAAAACTGCGTCATTTTCTTGATACGTACCTACTGAGCTGTGGAACTGGTTTTGATAATAAATTGGGGGATCGAGTTAGTGAGCAATATAATTTTCCTTGAATTTTGAAAGGATTGCAAAAACTTCTTTCTTCCACCTCATCTTTAAGGTAAAGTGCTTGTCTCCCGCACATCACTTTCACAGTTAAAAAAGAACATTAATGTTAGTTTTTCGACTTTTTTTTTCTAACGTTTTAACATATTTGTCCCGATAAGGGAGAGCAAACTACACAGCGGAAGTAAAATGTATTGTCCGTGTCCGGATAAGGGAGTGTCCGCTTAAGAGAAAAGGAAATACTTGAATTTTCATAATTTTTCTTCCGTCGGGTAACATTTGTCCTTATAAGAGAGGTGTCCGTATAACAGAGGTGTCCGCAATGGGAGAGTCCACGTATTGTGTTTGCGAAGAACCGTTACATCAGTGAAATTCGCCAATCAAACAAAACACGTTCACAACAGACCGGTAATGTATAGGAAAGAAAGAACGGGAAAATATATATATGCAAAATGAAGGAAGGGGTGCATTTGACCAAAGCGCCAAAAACGACTTTTTAATGCTAAAAATCAAAACAAGAACCGCTAACTCGATTACTATCCCTTCCCTCTTTAATTTTCTCCCCCTTACGACCCACTTCAAAGAACCCTTATGTGGGCCGGTAAAACCCTTCAAGCCCCCGATCTGGCAAGCCAAATTTTTTTTCACCAATCATTTTCTACCGAATACCAGAAATACAACTAAAGAAAGGACATTGCTTTACGGCCCTCCCACGCAAACTTATTTTGTTTATGCATTTGTAAAGTCACGGAATACCGTAAATCTACGAAATACTATTATTAACAAAAATTTTGTTCGTTCGGTGTAACTACATATTATTATTGAAAATATATAGAGTATTAGGCCTCATTTGGCATTTGAATTAGGAAAATCAGTTGGTCCGTTCTCGAGATATGATTTCTTGAAAATGACGTTACATCGTAAAATCACGAAATTTCTAAACCTCCTAGCGGGTTGTGGGGCGTGAGAGGGAGGAACAGAGCAAAAAAGACACAATTAGAACCGACAAAAGAACATTTAGTGTATTACGTAATCTTTTGAAATCAAAATTATCGAAAACTGCCATGAGAACACCGATTTTCCCAAAACAAATTCCTTCACAAATAAGACGGAACCAAAACGAGGCTAACTGGATTTCTCGAAGTTTGTTTCCTTTCTAATAGACATTTAAGTTTCGCGTACTCTTTGACAAATCGATCGCATATAGTTTTCCATTTTATTTTGTATACCGTTTCTAAAACCCAAATAACTATATATATATATATATATCTATTCAAAACAATACATATATTCAATTCCTGTTTACATACTATATAGAGTATTATTAAAAAAAAAAAAAAAAAAAAAAACTTAACCGCCGCTAAACTTACCAGCTTTAAAATTTCAAACGAAAATGACATGCTCTGCGTTTGTTGCGAAAAGCTAAGAAATAGCCAACTTTAGCGTTGGCTGTGATGTGATGCGCTCAGTTTCTTTCTCATTGGGTTAAGATCCATATAAAAGCCATATTTTAACGGTTTAACGCACGCATTTCCATCATTGAGTCTTCATTTTCAATTATGATCAATTCGATTTTTTTTATTTCAACGACCACATTGTTCCTGCGGGAACACTGTCCCACTCCACTACCATATTTTTTTAATAAAAATCGAATAAAAAAATTAAATTGACTGATTTCGATAATGGCAAGATTCAGCAAGGTAGAAACGTTCTGTTGTTTCTGGGTAATGCTGCGTGCATTATGATGATTATGTGCGTGCGCGATACGAGGTGTATGTTCCGTAATTATTTTCAAGCAAACAATCAATGCAATTTTTTTATGAATACTCATAGTGAATATATGGCGGACCAACGACCCCGATTTACATGGAAAATTTTCACCATTCAATAAAAAAAAAAAAATATATAGAAGGAGGTCCTTTATAAAAAAATCCTTACGTGGTGCCATCCATATACACTGAATTTTCGAACAGTTTAATACTTGGCGCATGCAAATCCAATGTATAATTTCTTAATATGTTGTCAACCAGGTTGAAAAACGTAGTTTCGAGAAGAACACGTTCAAAGTTTTGCTGAAGGATATAATTTAACATACAAACTAAAATAAACGGTTTGACATAAATTGCTGTATCTGGGTAAATTTTACGAATTTCTTCAAAACTTTTGATGAGAGCATTCTTAAAAAATGCATCTTTCAAAAAATGATAAAAAAAAATGACAAAAACAGACCAAATTTTTTTTAAGCAACGTCAAAATTATATTTTTACCCCTACGTCTTTGATTCTTTATCAAGAAAATATCTACGTCCTCAAGTTAAATTGATTGCGATGAAATTATGCGCAAATAGCTCTTGAGCTTTGAAAATGGGAAATAGAGTTCATAGAAAAATATAATAAAACAATATACCTATGGGAAGGAAGCTACAAACTGTTTTGGAATGGGTGAAACATCGCTTGAGTATAAATTGGGTAATGAAATCGTTGCTATTATTATTTATCGTTTTTTTTTGACAATGGCAAAGAAAGCCTCGGTAAGGTTAGTTGAAAATAACTTTTATTTGTAACTAGGAAAGCCCGCCGGCGTTTTCTAAATGGAAGGGAGAAGGGTTTGAAAAGGGTGGGGTCGTTAGAAATGCATAACATCTAAGCTATCATCTGTTTCGATTGCGCGATTCCGTACTCTAGCGTTTCAATCTGAGCGTGTGTGTGTGTGCGTGCGTGTGCGTTTGCGTGTGAATGTGCCGTATGTGTGGCATGTATTTGGGTGCTTGCATACGTTCATATTTGTGGTAGAGTGCAGCTCTTTACGTCAACGCGATCTCAGGCAGTGCCCCTATATAAGTATATTGTAAAAAATGAGTTTTTGTATGGCAGCCCTACGAAGGAGTTGCCCGATTGGTCCCATTTTCATATTTAAATTTTCCTTTTTTTAAAAAAGACCTGTGCACAAAATATCAGCTCACTACTTCGAAGCTTCACGTGGTGTTCAAATATATAGTGAAAAATTAAAGTTTTGTACGACAACACCAAGAAAAAGTTGCCCGATTTGATCCGGTTTACCTGTTTCTGCAATTTTTATGAAAACTCCCTGTACAAAATATGAGCTCTTCACCTCGACGCCTTCTCAGGCAGCTTCCAAGTAATAGTGAAAAACCAAAAGTTTTGTATGGCAACACCAAGAAGTGGTTGCCCATTTTCCTTCCCTAATAGCCTTGTTGTGACAATTGCGAGCACAATAAAGAAAAAAGAGCCAATTCGGTCGAGCCGTTCTCAAGTGACGGTGTAATAGACGAGTACATGCGGCAATTGATTTTTGAGGCCATTCCCTTTAACTCGTACACGAATTTGACTGTCTATTTATTTATATATTTCTTTTTTACTATTTTCGACACTCTCGTAGACCTAATTTTCGTCATCACAGCGAACTGAAATTTGGCACACAAGTTCATGTCGCGTGAACCGGCAATTTCCATGGGCAACCCGGGAAATCGGCAAAAACCATATGAAAATTTGGTACAAATTTGATTAGTGATAAATCCGTTTCAGGAAAAATGCATAGTTTTCCGATTTTTCCGAAAATTTTTCACGGAATTTTCCGACTTTTCCGGAAAAAAGTTTTGCACGATCAAGTTTCCTATCAACTGGCGTCATTACTTTCTCTCCGACAATGGTGAAAACTTGCAGAAAAAATAGTGGAAAATTCATGTAAAACGCTTTTCCGGAGTTTTACCGACCAAGGAAGCGTTTGAGCGTTTTGCAACCTAAGACAAAGTTGTAGAGCGAAATGAGTTGCATAAAGTTGCTTTTGTGGAAAATTCCATGGAAAACCCGGAAAGACGAAAAAATCATCGGAAAAATTTTCATCGATATGATTAGTGATAAATCTGTTTCAGGAAAAGTGTAGAATTTTCCAATTTTTTTGGAATTTCCGGAATTTTCCAACTATTCCGGAAAATTTTCCGACGAAAAAGTTTTATAAGCTTTGCGGAATCATTTTTTTCCGTCCCACTGGCATCAATACTTTCTCTTCAACAATCATGAAAACTTGCATGAAAAATCGAGGAAAATTCATGTAAATTTTTAAAAAAATTTCATAGTAATAGGAAAAGTCTGTGGAAAAAATGGAAAATCGGGTAAATTCAGTAAATCAGTGTCTTTTCAGCCGTCATAAAATTGTTTTAAAATATCTCCATGCAGCACGTAATAATAATTTAGTTTTAGTATTTTAGTTTTCGGATCGGCACCAAACATGACTCAAAAATTGTTTTAAAATATCTCCATGCAGCACGTAATAATAATTTAGTTAACGTGAAAAAGGCAGAAAATAAAATAAGTAAAAATCGAGTTTTCAAACAAAACTGAGGCCAAGCCACATGAAAAAGTAGAAAATAAACTTTTCTTCACACACAGAGGTGGATTCAGATTTTATTCGCTGACAATCACCGATATATTTCAGTATGATCAATCAGAGGTAATAAGTGATTTGATTCATGAAGAGAAAGAATATTCAAGAGAAATGTCCTAATCAAAAAATCTGAGTCAACCTCTGTGTGTGAAGAAAAGTTTATTTTCTACCTTTTCATGCGGCTTGGTCTCAGTTTTGTTTGAAAACTCGTTTTTTACTTATTTTACATTAATTCTATTTATTTATTTTATTTCTGATGCAGCGAATTTTCTTCCTTACAGTTTTCTGTGTGACCTTATCTACTTGACATCATTTTCACAATATTAAAGCACCTTAAATTTTCTCAAATTAATAATTTCAACTTACTTGCTATGAATCTGAGATTGCTTTTCTAGTCCTTAATCTAAGTTTATTATTTTATAACTGCAGCAGACAATTAAGCTTATCGGGAAGTTTCCAGGAGCAGTCAATTCTAATAAATCGTCCAGGATTATGAAAGGTGACTTAATTGTCATTCATTTATCTTCGAAGGTATTTTAGGTAGTTTCTGGATTAAGGAAGCATTGCTGCGTTTATTGGAGCTCTCATTAGGTACATGATGATTAAATGCATGTTAGTAAAATATTTTATTTGAATTAAAGAAATGTTTCAAAATGAGGACAAGACGCTAGAGAAAGACATACAATGTGCCTAAGAGTAACGTTCGTGACGAATGTGTGAAATTTTGGGAATAGTTTTAGAGTAGTAAACGTGAATGGATCTTTTAATCTAGAATAGGTCAATAGGGCAATTTCCGATGGGTTAAACCAATTTTATGTTTATGGGTTTTTTTCCTTTAAGGAAGACGAGGTGGTAACTAACCCCTTTCGGTTGTTCAATTTGGGCCGTGTGTGATATCAAATTAAAGCTCTTGCTGAATGCTATTAAATGGCATACTTTTTGTGATGAGTTACAGTTAGAAAATTGTGATTGTAGTAATGGATGTCCAAACTTTTATTAATGCATTCGAAAATCTCTAAATTTACACAATTCATTGCAAAGAGTTCAAACATTTAAAGTAAATCGATATAGTGCAAATTTAAAATATTGTTAATACATTCAATTTTAAAACTTAATCTGAGCTCTAGCATTTCTTGTCTCACTGAGAAAGAAAAATAATTTTTTATTTTTTAGTGCATTGTATATACTGACATGTATAATATAGACTGACTATGTTTATAGAAATGCACTGCAAAAAGTGGGCTTAGTTCAATATAGCGTTCTCTTGCTGTCTAAGCACCAAGTACCAATTGAGAAGGAACTGTAAACAACAAATAAATAAGTTGGTCCGTCGAAAAAAAAAATGTTTTTAAATTAATTATTTAGGGTTATTTATTAATAATACAATTATTTTACCAGAGGCAATATATTCATTAGATATGCAGCAGAAATTCTAATCCCATATTGACAGTCTTCTTTTTCAATAAACTTAAAATCTAAGCAACTAATTATACAAATGTATAAGCCTAGATAAACCACAATAAGTTATCTTCAGATCTTAAATCTTTGGAGTTTTCAATTTCATCAAAAGGGACTTAATAAACATCATCCCTCTTCAACGCAACAACTGTAATCATCAAAATTAAAACCGAACCGACAGAACATTGGAATTCAAAGGGAGCTTAAAATATTTCATCTCAACATCATTATCCAGGAAGTTTCTTTCTCCTTATGCAATTGATAAATGGTTTCTGCCAGGAATAGGTTGTTGGCATTATCTGAAGCCCACATCCTTTCTTCCATGTCTTGTTTCTTTTTTCGAAAGATTACTTCGCATTGCAACAACTTAAGACATTAAAATTCTGTTGACGACGTTTCCTTTTTCCATTGTATATGGTTTGTATATATTCTCTAATTTCATTACATCTTCGACTAAATACATATGTATATCTATATATATATATATATATATATATTTGCCTGAATATTTCTCCAAAGGATCAATAAAATTTTATTCGACAAACAAAGGGAAATCGGAAAAAGTATTGAAGGATGGAAAGGAAAATTTGTCTGATGACTTTATTTCAGAATCAATGAGAACAACAGAAGAAGATTGATGAGGAGAAGTAAAGTATTTCTCAATTTCTGATTAATTTCTTTTTTCGTTTTTTTTTTTACTAAGCCTTGTTTTCATGGTTTTCGTTAAATTAAAAGGCATTTTGTAAATCGGAGAAGTACTATTAGGGCAGGAGGCTTTTGAAGATATCCTATTATAATTAGTTCTATTTATTTTCCTGGTTTGAAGGTTTTTATGAATTTCTGCCATTTTTTACCGGTAGGTACTGGCGGTACTAAAAAATTTATGAATTATTCTGTTGCGATTTTGTGATATTTAATAATTATCGAAACCTTCCTCTTGCTTTTATTTATTCAGAAAAATTATAATACACATACATAAGGACATAAAAAACTAAAAGGAAATTCAAAAAAATTGTTAGTACAGCTCACACAATGAAAAAATAATTGACCGATATGGGATAAGAAAAACTAATAAATGAGTTTAAGCCTAAAACCTTAGAAGTCGAATTGTTCAAAAAGCCACCCATAGTGCAACTATACAGTAAAAGACCGTGCAAAAATAGAGTACAAGATTAATCACTATGTAAAGATAGCGAAAATAAACCAGGGTTGTAAACGAGTGGACTCATTTGTCAATATCAACTCATCGCTCAACTCAAGACTTGAGTTCGCTCAACGTTTGACCGGTTGTTGATAGCTCGAAATTTGAGCGGACTCACTGGTTGTGCGGACTCAAGTCTTGAGCGGACTCACTGGTTGAACGGACTCAAGTCTTGAGCGGACTCACTGGTTGAGAGGACTAGATTTGAGCGGACTCATCATTTGAGTTTACCTACTCAAATTAGATTTTAACTAACATAAGGTGAATCTGATTTAGTTAGATTGAAATTTCAATAAAATACGAAAAGCTCACAAAAGAGTCATACTCCTCTCAATATTATGAACAAATTTAACGTTTAAAACCTGCAAGGAAAATATTAAACTTGAACATGCTATTATTGAATTCAAGGAAATTGTCCTTTACATTTTTCAATAGATTCAGCGTCTTACTGTATATTTTTTCCATTGATATGTAACATCACGTGCATTTCAAAGTTTTCGTTATTTAAACAATATCTATTAGGAGTCAATGTCAGTTTTCCTATGCTAAATAATCTTTTCACCGAAGCACAACTAGGCAGTGCTATGTCATATTCGATAAAAAGACTTTTTATCGCGGAAAAACGTTTGTTTTGAAACACGCTTGAGGTTTTGTCTGTGGAAAAAGTTTACTCCAAGAACCATTTCTGACCGTACTTATGTTAGTTAAAACCTGACTTGAGTCCACTCAACTCAAATAATGAGTGCTATCAAACAGTGAGTTCACTCAAGACTTGAGTCTGTTCAAGCAGTGAGTCCGCTCAAGTCCTCTCAACCAGTGAGTCATCTCAAGCAGTGAGTTCGCTCAACTAGGGAGTCCGCACAAATTTGGAGCGATGCGCAACCGCTCAAATGTTGAACGGACTCACTGCTTGAGTTGAGTTAAAATTTGAATCTTTTACGTTCTTGGAATAAAAACGTATTGTGGTCAGGCTTAAGACTCTGAAATTTTCGGTTTTTCAAATAGCAGAGACGTGTCATGGCGAGCTTACGGAATATGAAAAAATATGAAAAGATTAATTAAATTAAATTAATTTGAAATTAAATCTACAAATAAAACTTAGCAATTATATAAATATTAACTATCATATACCATGGTCATGTATTCGGAATAACCCCGAATATAAATTAGATTACTGGCAAATCTCGGATAAAATATTATACCCGTGTATAACAAGTAGGATGGATTAAATCTGGAATATCTTAGTTGGTGTTTGTGCATTGCATGTGAAAAAGGACTATATTGGTTTTTGTTTCCCAGTCCAAGCTTAAACCAAAGCTAAAATTTTTCTTTTATTACACATTCAGGAATTAAGTTACATGACTGGCTTAAGCCAAGCTGAACTTTCCATTTTGGGCGCTTAAGCTTCAGTTATCTAGTTAACGCTTGTTGACATTACACAATTGTCAATTATCTTCCAGGTGCAAGATACAAAAAAATTGTTTTTAACTGCAAGATTTTAGAAAGGAAGTGACGTGAAAGAGAATATTTATCTCTTGCAGAGGACATGAGTGAATAGAAAATGTAATTTAATATCACAAAGTGTTCGATAAGAAAAAATGATAAGATGTCCCCAAAACATTTCTAATTCCAACAGAAGGTCTGTCTCGTCTAAACTAAAATTTACACTTCAAAAGATGTCGTTTTCTTCTTCTTTTTGCTTAATTTTGAATCCAGAATGGTAATTTTCCTTTAAACAATTCGCAATTACTGCAGTGTTGACAACTTAAAAAATTGCATCCGCAGTTTAACTAAGCTTCAACTACAGAGTAGGGTGTAATGGAATAGACTTAAGCTCGCACATCCGTGGGTTAGGTGAGCCCTGGATTTAGGCTGGATTGTGAAATCGGCCATTAGAGTCTGAGCTCCTGAAACTCTTTTCTTAGTAAGTATTAAACATATGAAACCCACCACCATGATTAATTTCAGAGCTTGATGGCTTGTTAGCCTGGAAATAAACTGATAAATACGTTTAGGTTCATTAGGAGTAGAATTTATCAAAAATCTTACCACAGCAAAATTTCAGATTATTGTTCTTGAGATGCAGTGAGTGAGCGGCATTTGGCTTTTATAATTATAGATAAATTTTCATCATCATCAGAATCATGGACTTCAAAAATAGCCCGAACATCAACATCAATTTTCGAACACACACATAGCAAGCTACATCTTTGGATTGTGTTCTCCCAATACGATATTTGAACGCTATACATTAAGCGTCGGAATAGTATTTTTGTTTTTTACTTACTTAATCTTTATTTTATATCTTGTGTACTATACCAAAGTATTTTTGAATAAATTGAAATTGAAAATTGACAGAAAGTTATGGTCAAGAATGTGACACGTAAGTAGTAAACATATTAGACGCATCATTACAGGGCCAGATAGAAATGAATACGAAAGTTCGAATTAATTTATAATGTAATTTCATACAGGAATAATAAGTGAATTGCAATGTAAACCATGCTACTGAAATTACCTAGGTTAGGTTAGGTTCAATTGGAGTAGTGGTTATCGCACTACCTACGATCAGACACATTTAGACCACTGATGGTCCATCCAAAGTGATGCCATCTCAACGGGACCCTATACCTGCAAAATATTGTTTAATTTAAGGGGAGCGTTAAAACTAGCCAGAAGAGTCAATGAACCTCCAGATATCGCCCTCTAACTCCATGTCTGTTATTTCCCGCAATTCACAAAAATAGTAGCTACTAAGCGTTTTCCTTCTACGGTTGGCAATATTCGTGAAATTAGCATAATATTGTGAAATCGCTCATTTGCTTAGTTTTCCACATCTGTGTTTAGCCAGTTCATAGGCCTGTAAATCTTGAATGCACTTCGGTGATTCTATAGACCCATGAACTCTTCCGTTAAACATACATTCAAAGACTCTAACGGTTAAAACAGTTTTAGATTCAACAAAAAAATCTTAGCTGAGAGATTTTTTAGAATTTTATTCGAATATAAATAAATAAATCCATTCCAAAAATGCACTACATGGTTTTATTCACAAAGTATAGAACACAGAATCATCATAGCTAGCTATAACTGAAATAGAATTGGGTTGAATATGCCCTCATTATCAATGTGCGAATCAACTATGAAGACCCTTGTGAAAATGAATGTATAGTTTACAGGATACCTATACAAGAGAAGGATAATGCACGCTTTACTTATTTATAAGTGCTTTCAAAGTTCTTCGGATTATTCAATACAACGAAAGGGGTATAACTTTTAATGGCAACCCCAGGAACTTTCTGAGAGGAATATTATTTTAGCTCTTCAGTGTACTATTAGTCCAATTTATCCTTCTTATCATACTTATAACTGCTAGTCAAGAGGTATCTTCTCTTCATATTCTCGATCCAATTGTACTGGCAACAAAAGGGCAATTTGCATCAGAAGTGCACTTCTTGTAAAAAGATTCACGAGATAAACTCAATAATGAAAGTTTTCAAGTGGCAAAGGAAAGGAGATTGTGAAGGGGGGGGGGGGGGGGCGGTAATTCTTTTACTGCTAATAATGCAGCAAGAAAAATTAAAACCATTTTAATGGATTTTATAAATATTCAAGCACGAAATACTCTGATTCTGGTTGAACTCAATAATAGAGAGCTCAGGGGATATTGTGCTAGTTATGTTAAAAAGATTTAGGAAATTCTGATATTGTAATGTATATACATACACATGCATAAATGCATTCTTATAGATACATTTAAGTACACCTGTAGAAACAAAAATTTGAAACTGTCCCATTCACACCGACAATTAAATTTTCGCCTTATATCTATTTTTGAGACCTGCCTGCACCTTTAACGTACACGAATTTGTCTGTCTGTATATTTCTTTTTTACTAATTTCGACACTCTCGTAGACCCACTTTTCGTCATCACAGCGAGCTGAAATTTGGCACACAGGTTCATGTGGCGTGACAATTGAACCTATCAAAATTTGAACCGGAAATTTCCATGGAAACCCGGAAAATCGGGAAAAATCATTTGAAAAGTTGGTACAAATTTGATTAGTGATAAATCCGTTTCAGGAAAAATGCAGAGTTTCCGATTTTTCCGAAAATTTTTTTCCGGAATTTTCCGACTTTTCCGGTAAAAAAGTTTTCTATATTATGCAGGATCAAGTTCCCTATCAACTGGCATCATTATTTTCTCTCCGACAATGGGTAAAACTTGCAGAAAAAATCGAGAAAAATTCATGTAAAACGCTTTTCCGGAGTTTTTCCGAGCAAGGAAGCGCTTGAACGTTTTGCAACCTAAGACAAAGTTGTAGAGCGAAATGAGTTGCATAAAGTTGCTTTTGTGGAAAATTCTATGGAAAACCCGGAAAAGCCGAAAAATCATCGGAAAAATTTTCATCGATATGATTAGTGATAAATCTGTGTCAGGAAAAGTGTAGAATTTTCCAATTTTTCCGGAATTTCCGGAATTTTTCGACTTTTCCGGAAAATTTTCCGACAAAAAAGTTTTATAAGCTATGCGGAATCATTTTTTTCCGTCCTACTGGCATCAATACTTTCTCTATAACAATCATGAAAACTTGCATGAAAAATCGAGGAAAATTCATGTAAATTTTTAAAAAAATTTCATAGTAATGGGAAAAGTGTGTGAAAACATGGAAAATCGGGAAAATTCAGTAAATCAGTGTCTTTTCAGCCGTCATAAAATTGTTTTAAAATATCGCCATGCAGCACGTAATAACAATTTAGTTAACGTGAAAGAGGCAGAAAATAAAATTAGTAAAAAACGAGTTTTTAAACAAAACTGAGGCCAAGCCGTATGAAAAAGTAAAAAATAAACTTTTCTTCACACACAGAGGTAGACTTAGATTTTATGCGCTGACAATCACCGATTTATTTCACTATGATCAACCAGAGGAAATAAGTGATTTGATTCATGAAGAGAAAGAATATTCAAGAGAAATGTCCTAATCAAAAAATCTGAGGCCACCTCTGTGTGTAAAGAAAAGTTTATTTTCTACTTTTTCATGCGGCTTAGCCTCAGTTTTGTTTTAAAACTCCTTTTTACTTATTTTATATGATTCAAAATGCTAGAGACACACTTCCATATATACAGATTCAAGGCAATCACAGTAACTCAATTCCAAAGGAAGAAATTTATATTATATACAGTAGAGATTCGTAACGAACCAGAAATCGAGTTTTATTAAAACCTTTCAGGTAATCAAGCCAGTTGCAGCCTTCACTTATTGTCACTCGTCATCAGTGATTCAGACTAATCACAAGAAATCCCTTAAGAATATAACGAAATTTTGGGAGATTTATGTGCAGACGACATGTTCTACCTACAAATGTTACTGCCAAAATCGAAATGTTCCTTTCCTGTACAAAAAGGAAATTTATTGATTTTATCATTTCAGTCACGTTTTGTTCCTATATATACTCATTCCTACATTGGTGCCGGAGCTACATTTTAAAGGAGACTTTAGTGGTTCAATATTTTTCGATGCTAAATAGATTCAGTGACAGCTAAATACCTTGAAAATATAGATACAATTCCATTTTTACGTCAACACTATATAACACTAGTAGTTACTGAAATAATATGTAGGCTGGATTGGTGTGCTACTCAGAAAAAAAGGAAAGGAAACTTACAGGTATGGTGTAGAAGTAACCCTCATAAAACTTGTCTATTGGGAATATTATTTCAAGTAAGATAAATTTGGAATGCATAGCCTACATTTGATTATGGGTTCAAAGGGTACCTGTGCATATGAGAATTATGGGAAATGAGAAGGCAGACTTGCTAGCCAGGTCCGGCTCTAGTTCTCCCTTTCTTGGACCGGAAGCTGCTATAGCCGCTGTCACCTCAATGATTTGGGTCTCACATAAAAACGGATGTTCGCAAGACGCATCAGCAGAGATCGGCGAACCTGACGGTGTAGCCACTTGCAGAAAAATGTGGGCACAATATTCTAGGTTCAAATAGTACTAGAAGGTAAAACAATTAATTTTCGATAAATTTCAAGTACAGGGTGTCTCAGAACTACGCGACTATTTCGAGAAAGAACGAGACGCAAATAAAGCTGGGTGGGGAGGTAAGAGTGGCGTCTCTTACAAGATCTGTCTTTACATTTTTAGTTGCCACCATGCCATACACGGAAGAGCAACGCTCGTTTTGCGTGCGCGCGTATTTCGAGAACGATCGTCAGTCATTCGCGTTCGTCGGCTATTTCGACTACATTATGGATTGCGCAATATTAGAGAAACCTCAAGTAACCCCGCTGTTCTCGCTTGCATTCAGGCATACAATGATACTGGAAGTACAATAGGCGAGAACAGCAAGAACCCCTGGAAACATCAAGTTGGTTGCGAATTCTGTAAGTCGACAGCTCCGTGTTAGCAATAGGAAGCGAGAATCACAATTGGGGCTATCTAGAGCGACGATTTATCGCATAATGCGATGCTATTTAAAACTTAAACCCTACAAAATTCAGATTGTGCAGGCTTTGAACGAAAATGACTATGTTTGAAGACTTAATTACGTGAGAGATTCGGCGATTTTGACAACATTTTCTTTAGCGACGAGGCCCATTTTCATTTGAATGGTTATGTGAATCGTCAAAATTGCCGATTTTGTTCAGAGAGCAACCTAACAGCGTTACATCAACGCCCTTTACACAGCCCCAAAAGTTACAATTTGGACCGCAATGTCGGCAAAGTGCGCATTATTGGACCTTATTTTTTTGAAGACCATGGAGGCAGAGCGATTACGGTGAATTCGGCGCGCTATATCGAGATGATACGGATTTATTTTTGGTCCAAAACTTCAAAAATGTGAGCATTACAGTCTCCTCTCATGGTTCCAGCAAGATGGAGCCACGGCACATACCACTAACAACTCGTTGCCAGCACTGCACGAATTGTTCCCCGAAAAGGTGATTTCGCGAAGATGTGACATTGAGTGGCCACCACGGAGCCCTGATTTAACCCCACTTAAGTTTTTCCTGTGGGGTTATCTTAAGAGTACTGTTTACGACAATAATCCAGTCAGTTTGGCAGCTTTAAGAAAAAATCTTGAAGAAAAGATAAAGTTGATTCCTCCACAACTACTTCAAAAAGTATTCGCTAATGTACGCAAAAGGTTTGAAGAGTGTCCCCAAAGAAACGGCCGTCATTTAACCAATATGTAATATTTAAAAAGTAAAATTTTGTTCAATGTGTACATTTTGGTATCTATAAATAAACATTTAAAATAAGTTCCTTTTTTTTATAATCGTTTGAAATAGTTGGATCGTCTGAGACACCCTGTACAACATTGTCGTATCTTAAAAAAAAAAAATATAGAGTACCTATTATAATAATGGAATATATTAATCCTTTTCTATTTTATTCTATATTTAAAGCAAAAATATCATATTGAATAATAATTCATTCAAATAACAAAAAATAATATAAAGTATACAATCAGCTTTTTATCAAACATTTAACTTAAATATGTGAACAGTTACTAACTTAGCTTCTGCTCTTGATGAAAGCAAGCAATAACAAGCAACTGAATTCACTCTGACTTTTTGAGAGCGTTTTATAGGATTAGTCACCACCAATGTCATTTAAAGACGTTGAAAATTTGTTTCAGAATTGACACTGTTCTCTGGTTTTTTTTCTAAAGGAGAGGAATTTTAGGCGTATCTCAGGTTACAATACTCGGTCCTTTCATCTTTCTAATTTATACTACGCAACATTTTTAGACTAATTTAAAATTAAATGATTGTAAATATCTGCAAGAAAGCATGCTATAATCTTTTTCAACCACAAATTTGATAATATTTCGATTTCATGTGTAAATGAAATAAAGGACTTAGGGGTCTTACCTTTAATAATAGACTACTTTTCGCTTCTCATGTGAATCCTATTACTACTAAATCTTATCGCATGCTGAGCTTCATTTTACGGGGTGTGTAGATCCTTCAGTGGCAGTCCTGCTATCGTTTGCATTTTTTACATCACTGGTGAAAAACACTCCTGAATATACATATAGTTGTTAAATTCGGAGTCATTTCTACACGTGCTACAATAATCAAGTTTACCAGAATGCTATTGTTTAAATTAGATATCAGTGTGATGGAGAATACTCAGAGATTGTCTTTTTTTGCCATCTTTAGAACATAGGCGCATATATCCGGACTGCTTATTAATGGTTTCGGGAATTGTCCCGATTTGCTTTTAAAATTTGCATAAAATCCCCTTCTATAGAATAAACCTCCGAGTAGGAGTGCAGAAAATTTTTAATATTACTACATTTAGTAATATTGATGTCTTTAGTGCTGACGTTCTGGCATTTAAAATATCAGTTTTAACGAAGATAAATCAATTTCCATAATAATTAATTTTTATAAAAGATATTAGTGGTGTTTCAAATAATATATGTCGTTTTCATTGGCTTTCTTTGTTTTACTTTTCAAGTTTTTCACTTTTTCAATTTCTTATTTTCATTTCCTTATGAATTTTTGTATTATTTGTACTTTTTGTAGCTATTACAACTTTAGTTTACCCTTTTTCACATATTTTATATTTCTGATTTTTATTTGTAGTTTTAGTTTATTTTCATTTTTTTTTATATATTTTTACTATGATTTAATGTATTAATTATTGGATTTCTGTTTAATATCTTGTTAGCTTCCCAAATAAATAATCCTATTGATTGTGTTTGGGTAACTCAAAAAATTTAAATTTCTTACAAAATATATTATAGCACATATTTCGAACAGTAAAAATACAAAAGTATAAGTTAAATCAGTTCTTTTCTTGTAGGGCCGGTTATTCTTTTTTCACAAACAATGTCTAGAGATAAATTTATAGAAATATTTCGGTTCATACGTTTCGATAAAAAAAAATGGACGGAGTAAAAGATTGAAAACAGACAATTTTGCCTTGACTTCAAAAATATGGAAAATAATCTAGATAAATTTAGCATAAAATTTTAGCTAGCATCCGTTGTTAGAAGCAAGGATCTTATAAATGGTTTTCCATGAAATCCGAAGGATCCAACATTCTCTTGTCTTGCAGAGCCATATTTGGGATGCGGACGAAAAATCACTACAGATTTTTTTTTTTACAAGAAAGTTACGTGAAAAAAAACAAATTATCTTGGTTGGCACTACACGTGC
Source organism: Dioctria linearis (assembly GCA_963930735.1). Lineage (NCBI taxonomy): Eukaryota > Metazoa > Arthropoda > Insecta > Diptera > Asilidae > Dioctria > Dioctria linearis. The sequence goes on from OZ005741.1 coordinate 35,124,139, forward strand.
AAGGCGAAAAGAATTACCAAAAATTGCAAAAATTAAAAAAAGGTGAAATAACACAGTATTCTTTATAAATCTGGGAATTATTTTCTAAAAGCAACCCCAATAAAAAAATTATGATACTAAGTTTAAAGCATAAAAAGGTAAGGATTGAATTAAAAATAAAATAAAAAAAGTCTACCGGAAACAATAACATTTTATAATAACAAGTACAAAATATGTACGTGAGCAAACGGCCCGAAAATATATTAGATAAGAAGATTCTCGCATATGGCATCTTCATATTATCCACAACATCTTAAAAATATAACAGCTTTCAATGCTCCGATTTTACATAAAGAGACCACTCAAGTAAATATTTCAAGAGAGGACTTTATTTTCTAATTGGCAGAAATACTAACCTTGCACTTACATAAATTATCATCAATAAATGTAATGCTATGTCATTCTCTAGGAAATGAAATTCCATCAATTTCTATTATAAAAAAGTAATAATATTACTATTTCTGGTGTGAATGACATAAATGACTTGGGGGTTATGCTTGATTCCAAACTTACATTTGCCTCTCATATTACAGACATAACATCCAAAGCGTTTAGGTTAATCGGGTTTATTTTTCATACATGCAGGTCCTTTACTCCTTTTAACTCTATAATTAGAAGTCAGAATATTCATGTCAAGTATGGAACCCGTTTTACTCTCATCTTATTCTGACCAAATCGAGTCAATTCTGAGAAAATTCTCCAGGGTCTTGTTATTTAAATTCAATAATATTTCGCTTGAATATCCCGAAAGGCTCAGAGGAATTTTAATTTGTTGTCAATTGTAGAGTCTAGGTTGATAATATTTTTCTTTTTAAGACGGTTGACTGTTTTATTTTTCCCGCGGACGGGAATCGAACCTACACTTGTTAGAATCGGTCAATGATGCAGAAAGAAGAATTTTAAGAACTTTTATTTTTAATGATTCTAAACCAAATTTATAAATACAAGAAGAAAAACAACCGCCTCGCCCGGGATTTGAAACTGGGACCTTCCGCTTGCCGGGCGACTGCTCTTACCACTGAGCTAACGAGATTATTGTTAAAGACTCATTCAAAAGCAAATTTTGCTTTTGTTCATCTGATATGTAGTTAAAGTCAACTACTGATATTATGTTTACACTATTTTGCAGTTCTTCCGAGGGCGATTCCAAGAGCTGGTGGTCATTGCTGGTTTGCTATCGTTACCGCCCCTTTTTGTGCTACCAGTTTGACATTCCAACCAATTAGATGTGGAACCTGAATACAGCATCAAGACATCCTGCTGCTGTGTAAGACTATCTTGACGAGGCATCAACACGACATTCTCATTACCATGCAAAATTACTTGCTCAGTTTCACAGTTATTTGTCCTATTTTTCTCACCATGATCAGTATTCTAAAATATTGTTACGAAGTCGCTAAAAAGTTCAAAAGAGGGCGTTAGTTTTAAATTTTAAGAAAACACGGCATCACTCTATTAAGGCGGAAAACTTACTTTTGGGCCGTTAAGGTCAGGAGAATTCCAACTCCAGGGATGTATCCACCATCAGTAGCAACACTGGGGTCGGCTGGAGGCTGTCCCGCTATCAACACAACACTTCTGAAATTTAAATATAGACTAAGTTAACAACGAGCTTTAATTTAAAATTGAAATGCTAATTATTGTAAAATTTACTAATTTTTTAGTTAATCTTGTAATTGTCATTTGTTTATTATGAAAAATTTCTTAAGTAAAAAAAAAAGAAAAGAAAAGAAATGCAAGTCTTGTGGAATAGACCAAATTCGGAGTAAGTCAAATTGAGCTATGTCAAAATAATAACGACCGAACCCACTGGATGACCTGATTTCCGGCATCGACGATGAACGGTCATATAAAAAGGGCCTGTCAGAACCCGTAGCTCTCTTACAAAAGTGATTAGCGAATAAGGTAGTAGGGCACAATCAAAGAATTAATTAATGTGAGTTATAAGTTTAAATTTTGTTTTATTGAAGAATCAAAATCGGTCATTAGCGTTTTTTGGTTATTTTTATGAGAATATAGCACCATCTTTGGGCTCAAATTACACAGGGTTGGGGTGAGTAGTTCGAATGTTTCATTGTACTCGACAGTAAAAAGTGCAGGGATTCAGAGACCTCGCTCCGAATATCAAGCCATCCTGGACGCAGGCTTCGACGAACCAAGAAAAATTGCAAATTTTCTGTTAAATTTGGATTTTTGTCGGCAGGAATAATCTAATTGGCCTCTAAATCAGCTGTGCCCGACACACATAAATTTAGACATATCACATTCAGCGCGAAATCACAGCCACGCAAGAGACAATAAACAATAAGCGAAAACCAAACAAATAAAGGAAATATTTTGGTGACAAGTATAGAAATTCTTTAATTTTATTTATAAATTAGGTAACCCAACAAATTTGAATAAATAAATAAATAGAATCAAACCAAACTGTTTGTCCCAAAGCTTTCGTGGACTCAAGCTTGCCCCCCTTCGAAGCTCGCTCTAACACCTAGATAAATTGTAAAATTTGTTTACTCACCACCAGCGGCCACCATTTTACATCGGCGACTAACTTGTAATTTTTAGCAATTACCTGCAACAATCTAAGGAAGACTATCCAATTACCAGTTGTTTTTTTTTGTTTGGCTTTATCCTACGAAGCCAGGCTATCACTGGAAGACACAGCACAACACCACATATCCAGATACACTTGCGTTGGACCTTGGTCCTGGAGCGCAGACACCATATCACGCGCACTGAATTATCAAATAAGCACCTGCGCGATTATTTGCTGCCACTGCGTGAACGTACACAATACACCAAACTTAAACGATTCTATTTGTGCCTCACACGTCTTATTTCGCAAAGTCACCTAAAAGCAAAATACTACGTCAGTTAGTAAAAGCGTTCCACTCGGCCCATTCATCCATTCCAGAGCAAAGTTCCATTCAGTACCAAGTACCAGGGCTACACTCCTTGTTGGGGTACGGAAGGCTCCAGAACATTTGCAGTTCCCCTACTATAATCAGCTTCGACTGGAACTCAACTTTGGCCCACTGAGTCGCCAGCTGATCACCTTGAACCCAAGTCAGCGATCAAGTTCTACTTTGTTGCTGACCTACTTTCTGCTGCAGAGCTGATCAACATTTTTTTTTGTCGCTACATTGCTCTATTAAAGCTTTGCAATATTGTTGCCTACCAAGTCTCCCTCTCGACATTAAAATTACGCAGGCAAATATTGTAACATTGGTGTCAAGTGTGGGGTGCTCGAACGGATGTCGAAAGAATCCTGCACCAAACACAAGAGGATGGACAACGACCAACGAAATCAAACAAGTGACAGTAGGCCCGAGTGGAGTGCCAATAGCACGCAGTCTCCTTTCACTTTGGACCAGCTGGGAAATTTTCTTTACCAACAAAATCAGCAGATTCAGAACATCAGCTGCTTACTGAATTCAGTAGTAGACAAGGTGCAACATTTAGAGCTAAGCCAAGAAGAGGCAGTCAAACGCCGCGTAGATGAGCTTGCTATTAATAAAACTCTACCATTTAGGCTCCACCCTATCTTGGAGTCAGCAGCAATGTCGTCCAATCCCGATGATCCTATTAGCTTCACCGAGCAAAGACTCAGCAGCGTATCTTCTGAACCCCAAAATAGTCCAAGTAATTCAGACCAACAACCCCATTGCTCAACTCTTATTGACCAGCCATCTATACCACTTCAGCTTGATCTGGCAGGAACAACTGTAAGCCCCAATAATGTTTCAGGCATTACAGAAAGAGGAGCACATGTCGCATCTTCAAATCCTGAAACAAGGAAGGTTACCTTCAACCTACCACCTCCTGCTTCGCCCATTCTTAACCAGGCTTCAGTAAATCACGCCTCACCGTGTGCAGATGCTGTGGGATTGTATCACTTCAATAATTCTCCTCCAGTGTTACCAGATAGCGGCTCCCTACCAACAACAATATACCAGAATCCCACCAGGGCAACACCACATGTCACTCCCGCGCACTTCGCTATGACGCCTATGGACTATGTATGATGGCAAAGAACCTTGGTCTGTGTATAAACGACATTTCGAAGCAATATCAAGGGCAAATGGTTGGGATGCTGAGTTTAAAGCCATGTACCTAGTCCTTTTCTTCCGAGGAACAGCTTCCAATTATTTTGACACCCTTACTGAAAGCATAAAAAACAGCTATGAAGCATTGAGTCAGGCTCTACATGAAAGATTCTCAGATGAATACCAAGCCGCCATAGCGCATATTCAGTTGCGTGGGCGTATACAGAGGCCCAATGAGAGCTTGAGAGAATTTGCCACAGATGTACAACGACTGGCGTACTTGAGCTTCAATGACGCTGATGAACCTATCAGAAACAGGATCGCACTTGGCCAGTTCATGGATGGCATCGCGGATGCCGCGACCCAGCGTCGAGTACGTGACTCTATTCCGGTGACTCTAGAAGCAGCTCTCGCGATAGCTATTCGTGTTGAAGCCAGCCGAGGTGCAACCCGAATTAGTCGTCGACAAATGAGATTCAGCGACCCAGTTATTCCTCACAGACGGGCTACAGGAGCTAGAGGAAACCAACGATATCAGTCGGGAAACTAAAATCGCCTAGTTTGAAGAAGCGCAAGCTGGGCCCTATATCCACTCAACCTCGAGATAAAAATGCTTCAAATTCCCAAACTTATGCCAACGTTTTACGAACCGAAACTATACAGAAGCCTTTGCACAAACCACATAAAGGACAACCACAAGCAAATAAAATACCTCACAATCCAACAACCAAGAAACGAAATAAACAGGGGCCAACAAATCCACTAGTACAGAAAACTAAAAACCCTTCGGAGTATGTACCATCGCCGAGAGAACAAGCTGTCGAAAAAGGTGTGGAGGGTAAGTTAAAGTGGTATAACACTAGGAAAGGGTACGGGTTCGTAATATGCAACAACAACAATGAGGAAGTTTTTGTACACGCCTCGAAAATAGTCGCCAAAAACCCTGAGCATCGTATTCCTTCTTTAAACAATGATGAATTTGTTCTTTTTGACCTTGTACCAGGAGGTGGAAGCCGGTGTGCTATAAATGTTACTGGTCCTGAAGGAAGAACTGTCCAGGGAAGTAAATTTGCTGAGAACAAATACCCAAAGTCATCGACCACCAAAATTATGCCTACAGCCGACAGAAGAGTATGCACTAACTAGACTAGAAACACGATTGATACTCCAGACAACACTAATGAACAACAGTTCTGCAAGGATTTGACCATCATACCACTACCGCCTGCCTTTTGCACTGAGAACCAAAAGCCATTCTCACCATCAGACTACACCACGAACCGAGGCTCCTCCTTAAACTGCTGCCCACTGACCCCGAAGGGCTAGAGTTAGTGGAGGGTGTAGCCCCAACACCTGTAACAATTTATATTGGAACTACAGAATACTTTAAGAACCTAATAGTGACAGGCTATATAAATGGTTTGGAGTGTCCTTTACTCATCGACACGGGTGCCAGTCGAACAGTCCTACACCCTAAAGTATTCCAAGCCACAAATAATCCACCAAAGCTAAAATCATCAAATGCTCTCATTCAAGGAGTGAGTGGCGATACCTTCCCAGTCGATGGAATCACAAATGTAGTAATTACCATTAGCAGCTTCACTACTGGCCATGCAGTTTTTGTTGCTGTAATTTCAGATACTTGCATACTCGGGATAGATTTCTCCTTCAACATGTATGCACGCTGGATCTTAAGCATAGGGTTTTAATAATTGGAGAAGACATAGTTCCATTCGAGCAGCATTTATCTCGTACACTAGAAGCCAAACTACTGCAGGAAGTGCGGATACCACCAAGAGAAGATGTCTTTATTGAGCTAACGGCTAAAATCGCCGATAACGAAGACGTTATCGTAACGCCTATCCACAAAGCTCCAGGAGCCCTCCATTTATTACCTACAATAACATCATATCATCAGGGAACTGTACTAGTACAGGTAAGCAACTTGGATTGCAATAAACTTGTGATTCCGATCATAAGGGCTATTGCGGAGTTAGAAACGAAACCAAACATTATCGCGATGAAACAGGCTAAAGGGTGTAATCCCGTCTCTCTCTTCTCAGCTATACGAATTATTCCAACGGAGCACTTCCACCCTCACAACTGAGCAAACACAAAAGCTTTGGAACCTTCTATTAGCCTATGTCGACGTATTCTCCCATTTAAAAGACGACCTTGGTCATACCACACTAATACGACATAAAATCGCCCTATAAAACAGCCACCAAGGAAACTTCCCATGCCCCGTAGGGCCGAGGCGGATGAAATGTTGCGAGAAATGCTGCACCAAGGAATCGTCCGCCCATCGAAAAGTGCATGGAGCAGTCCTGTAGTTTTAGTTAAGAAGAAGGATGGAACGCTTCGCTTTTGCGTCGTCTACAGGCGATTGAACGAAGTGACGAAAAAGGATTCATATCCCCGGCCACGCATAGATCTAACTCTGGATGCCTTTGGCGAATCTAAGTGGTTTGCCACTTTAGACCAGCAGTCAGGATACTGGCAGGTTGAAATGTACTACTTTGTTGCTGACCTACTTTCTGCTGCAGAGCTGATCAACATTTTTTTTTGTCGCTATATTGCTCTAAAGCTTTGCAATATTGTTGCCTACCAAGTCTCCCTCTCGACATTAAAAGTACGCGGGCAAATATTGTAACAATATATTAAAATTTATTAATTTGAAAATTCAATAACTAATAGGTAATCACTATTTTTACTAACTATGTCAAATTCTAAACCACCGTCTTTCATCACCAAGTTCATTTTATTGCACTTCTTTCCAGTCAAACACAACGGTGGAGATGAGGTGTTAGATAACTGCGTGAAAACAAGTCATATTAGAGTAAAATTAAAATTCATACTTTAATCTATCTGTGATCGATATAAGTGAATTTTAATATACTACTTACTGAAATTTTTCCATCCCATGCAGGACTCGCTGCCAAATTGAAAGTGCTTCCCCGATGGCAGTTTCTTTTGATGATAGAACTTTATCTAACATCTTATGCGGCCGAAGTTTTTTTATTCATAATTGCCTCACAAGAACTTGAACTGAATACTCCACTTTGAAATTGTGATCGATGTATTTTTTCGCCGAAATAACTGAAAAATTCTTTTAACTCAACAACCTAAACTCTACTTTGCCGCACATTTACAAAAGCTTCCAGTAGCGGCATAGAAAGTTATAGCAGCGACAACATACAAGTAGATGTGAAATCTCCCATTCCAAGCCCGGACATACTTTTGAAAGTTTGAGTGGCCAACTTTTATAAATGAATTATCTGACCAGCTGCAAATGTTGCGAAAGTATGAACTTAGAGAATCAGAACTTGAAGATTTTCTGCTCCTAAAGAATCTTTCAACGTTTTTCTATTCGTAATTCATTCATAGTTCATACATACAATCATTGTGCTCCCATTCATGACAGAAGGAAAGGACATATTCAGTGAACTGCAGTGAGCCTCATCTATGCTTTATATAGCACTTTTTATATGAGAAAGTGGGAAAATGCATTACTTTCCCTTATTTCACACTTTTTTCAATTTTTTGATTTTGTTTGCTAAATATTGGAAAATATACTTTTTCAAAAGTAAAATAAAAAACACAAATTTTGACGGAATTCCGTAAATTTTATTTTCTTATTATTATAAAAATGCAGACCCAATTCATTGATGTCTCTTGCGAGAAAGTTTGCAAATTAATTCCACATCATCTTATTGCTAAAGAAAAATCAAAATATTTAAGGCATTTCAAGGTTAACTTAAAGAGAAACGAGTGCAATATGATCTGCGAATTTTCCGAAAATTATTCTTTCGTTGTTCAGGATGCTGTTAAAGGATTTCAAGGATAGCGTTGATGTTAAAGGATATTCGTTTTGTAATGAAAATGAAATTATGAAATTTCTGAAATGATAAAACAGTACTATTATTACAATATTTTTGATATCACACATTTTTGATGTGATATGTATTAATTTTAGAGCATTTCAAAAATAATATCTTTTAGGTAAAAATTCAAAATTAATAAAAATTTAAGTTTTCTTCAATATTTTTTTTTTAATTTTTAAATTTTTTTTGATAGCCCCATTTAAAACCAATAATTTAACATATCGCACGAAATAATCGAGTAACCCTGTCTCAAGTAATCAGCATATTAAAAAACATGACCACAATGAAAACCATAAATTTTGAGTCACCTTGTATCCAAGACCTTAGGTCGTCAGGCTGAACAAAAAATATGAGTTGAGTATTTTTTAATACTTAATTAATTCTGAAAGTTTCATCGAAATCGCAGGGGCTCGGGTCTGAAAATTGATAATTTTGCTCATTTTCGTATGGAATTGTTTCGTACTCGTATGTATATGCCAACATTTTGGGCAAGTTAACTCGTTAAAGTTGATTTTTTCATTTATTTTTTGAAAGGTTCACCGGACAGTAAAAAGGGTTATAACCAATTTAATAGGTTTTGGTATTCTGAAGTACTTTTCAGTGGATTAAAAATATGTGTTTATGGGACTGACAGTTTTCCCGATATATATATATATATTTTTTTAATTATTGTATGACAACTTCACGAAGGAGTTGCCCGATTTAGAACGTTTTTCAAATTATATACAAAATACTTTTAAGAGAATCGCGTATAAAATTTCAGCACTTGCCGTCAACTTATTTTCAATCAGTATCCAAATATAATGAGTGTAAGCAGTCTTACAAATACCTCACTTGATTTATCCTAATTTTGAGCTTAGACCTACACCTGTAAAAGGCCCATGTAGAAAGTTTTAGCAGTTTAAGCAAAATGCGTTCTTGATGACGGATGGATATGTTAAAATCAAAGTAACTTTTAATATTATTCGCGGATATGCAATCCATTTGGCTCTACCAGAAATATTCTATGCGCTACAAATAAATGGTATCTTCATAATACTCAAGGATTTCATCATCTAATGAATGGAAGTTAGCTAAGAAGTACGTTTACTACCATTCAAAATGTTCTCAGTAAATTTCAGGAATATCGTAGTGCCCAAAGTAAATTCCATTCAGGAAGGAAATCAGGTTGGGTAGACCAGGAATTGGCCAAAGAAGTCGTAGACAACTTTCGAAATTCCAACATGTCGCTGAAAGATTTTGCTGATACGGCTGGATCTTCATCTGCTACGGTCCGCGAATTAAAAGAACAGTAGGCCTAAGAAGTTGACGCGTTCAAAAATGCATCGGACAGAACAGCAGAAAAGACCAGTTTAATTAAAATTAACAAACTAAAACAGTTTCTCTTGTTTATTTCATCATTCATAGGTGGTCGGTTGTTTTCTGAATTAGACTTTATGTCAAAAAATGAATCATTCAAATTAAATTAAAATCGCTTTTATAAAAAAACTTCAACTTTGATGTATAAGTCAAATTGGCTCATTTCAGTAAAAACAGGTAGATAATTAACAGCTGTAAGTCTAGTGTTAAGTGTAACAGAGATTTCTACTAAACACTTTTACCTCTGACTAACAAGTCAAACTTCGGGTTCTTTCATCCGATGCTATTCAGGTTTCTATTGTGTATATTTTTTTATTATTAAAATTCATAAATATAGTAGAGATCCAACCTGCAGTTATTTGGCGAAAGTTACAAAAGTCGCAATACAGATTGCCATTGTTTTTGAGATTTCAAACACTTAATTTAGTGGCTCCTCCTTATTCAGCGTGTTCACGATAATCTTGTTTCATACTCTGGTACGCAAGCGGGAAATAATACTCATTTCTTTCGAAAATGGGTAACCAGCTAATGACACTTGATTTGGATTTTTTTTTCGTGAATATTATACCAACATTATTGCAATGTAGTTCATTTAGATCTCTACCAAAGTACAAGGTAGATTGATTCTCCACCTGGTAAAAATATGTTCACCGGCATGATTGCATTTAATACTGCTGAGTTTAATAATCGTTATTTCGCAATGATTTATTTCTCTGGCACCTGTTGTACACATTTCATCACTTGTCCGTAGAGCTTCAACATTATAAAATCCAATTCAATTCCATTATCGAAGAGTTAAGGTCATTAACATTGGGTGGGTCCTGTTTCGGGGCTCCCTTTATCGATTCGTAGCAGTTCAATTTTTATTCAGAAACGGTCTGTAGTCTATAGCCCAACCCTATTTAAGAGGAAGTACCATAAGCAGTCAATATTTAACCAAACATTGCAAGTTGCAAAGCTTGGGTATATCAATGTGGAATTGTATCGGGTCAATGCCTACCTTATTGCTTCCACCATGATCCTACCCACCCGAAGTAACCTTTGGGTTTATTAATAACATACAGATTGCAGATTTAAACAAGATACAATTCCCGAACTGAATTACATATTCCTTTTGATTAATCAGTTTAACTACGAAGTGAGCAAACATGGCAGTTCGGTTGTATTTTGTGTTTTACAATATTAAGGGCATTTTAATGCAACCATTTCGGTCCTAAGTATTTACTCGCACAACGTCCTTTTCAACCGAATAAATTAACGTCCATACACACCGTCCGCAAACTTAATACGTATCTTCCACACAAGGACATCTATGCAGACTCAAGGATCTCTATAGCTGTATATGTATGCAGTTTTGCAGTAGACTTTTCTCTCTCCCACTCTGGGCTTATTCACTTTGCACTGTATAAATGAATTTGAAATGGTCCGGGTATATTGCATACAGGGTAGGATGGTGGGTACTAAGTAGAAGGATACGAATTGTTTCGGATGAACAAGAGCATTCAAAAGTTTTTACCTATCCTTTATTTATGTATAACTCAAATGTGAAAAGAATTCGATTCTAAATTCCATTAGCGATAAATGAGAGGTTAATTTATCACTTTCGAAAAATACATTAGCAACCAGTGATTTATTATTGAGCGGAAAATGAAAGGTGTTTAATTAGTCTTTCTCTGTTACCGAGCTAAAAATTATTTCTGGACTCATCTGTACAGCGAGGTTTATATAAAAGTTCACACCCAAATCGGCCGGTGTGATAAATGAGAGGGTCAAAAATTATTCAAAAGCTTCTGTGATAATATTCAATTTCAATTCAGTATTGAATTAAATTTCTGCAGTGGTTATTGAAATATAATTGATATTGAATTAACAAAAAAAAATATATATATTTTTTTCTACTTCAAATTACCATCACCATCAATCAGAGCGTTTTGGAGACGAAAACTCTATGGTTAATTATGTCAATTATGTTAGATTACATTTTGTTGGTTTAGATTGGTAACTGTTAGTTATAGAACCATTCAGCATCATTTAAAACATTGGATGCTCTGAAAAGATTCTATACACCTGATAAAGTCGTTATGGACCCTTTTGGTATGATGTTGTAGTGGTGATGGGGAACGAGCTCTTCAATTCTTATGTCTGCAGCTTATTCAAAATCAGGACACATTAGTGTGTGCAGTGAGAAGATGGATGCTACGCCAGCTACAATATTTCGTTGTGTCCCTGTATTTTAAAGTATCATCACTGAGACATCTTTTTTCATTCCGTAAATTTGGTTTCGGTTGCCCAAGTATTTCCACTATAGTACTCCGCCTATCCATGGAATCTTGCCTTTACTTTTATGGTATTTAAAAGTGTTGTTTAGCACTTCGACAAATGTTGCTTCCATCCCTCCACAGTGGGCAGGAACTAAGGAGCGTTCAAGTTTCTTACAAGATGTTGAATTGTGAGAATTTTTTCTAACAATTTCTTACATACATACCTACATACCTCCAGTGTTATCGCGGTAGGCCATTCATTAGCAAAAGAAAAACTTTTAATTTCAATGGGATATATGCAGAGCTTATTTAAAAATATTAAAAATAATATCGGACCTAAAACTGATCCGTGTGGAACACTTAAGTTTAACCAACCGAACAATTTAGTCTTCTTTAAAAGAAATACTGTGCCCAAAGTATTGGTAGTGTAAATATTTTTCTTCATGTTTCGGTTTTTATTAATAAATCAACAGTGGTCCAGTATAAGGTCGCTTGTGATAGTGTTTCGAGTTTCCTTTTAAGCATCACTACGAAAAAAAATAAACTATTTTGTAAAAGGATTTGGAAAACTCAGATAAGAGTGCTATGGACTTGTGGTTATTTATATAATCAAAAGTGAATTTTTTTCATCAATTTCTCCTGTATGCTAAAGAATTCAGAGAAAATTTTCACTTCTGAGTTCTCATCAATTTCAGGTCCATTTGTGAAAATTTAAATTTCAGATCTAGTAATTTTCATCAAATTTACTTACAATTCTTCTGCCCGAATAGAAATAAGTTTTTTTTTACACAATTTGAAATCTTGATCCGATCAACCCTTAGATAGAGGTTGAGTCTACCCAATAGTTCAGCTCAATGTACGTAACAGTCAATGCATTTCATTTCAATAATTTATTCTGATAGTACGGATAGATTGATTTCTGTAAAAAATGCACTATATATAGTTGCTGAGTTGTTTTTGCACTGCTATTGAAACTTGACTGATAAGATTGATGCTGACAACCTAAGTTCCGTTTTATTGAATTTCCGATGGAATCACTATCTTTCTATTCAGAACGCATCTGTCAAACATAGAGTTGAATGTGCAATTCCGATTCTAATAACCTAGAATTGGTGTGCGTCAATGTAGCTATCGGCAATATCACAATATTGTAAAACAGAGCTAATGAAATTATTCACCGACATATGTACGTATGTACCTATGTAGATTCTAACCAATTATTCGCTCTATCTATGTCAAAGTCTTCGAAAGCTCCAATTAACTATGAAAGGTTTCTGTGAATTTAAAGTTTTTAAGCTCCGTGATACCGGTTATTTGTACTTTCCTTTTAAATTATAATTAAGAGCAATTTTTGCTTTTACATGCTTTTCTCGGGTGTTCCACAGAGCTCAATACTTGGACCACTATTGGTTAATTTTTGTATTAATGACCTTGTCGTGACTTAGTATATTCATATGTATATCTAACTTCGATGATCTAGGTTATGAGTGCATGTGAAAGACCTAGCTATGATTTATTTTGATATTGTTGTTGTTACTAATATTGCTAGCTTTATGAAGTCAAAAACTTATGTAATGTAATTTTACCTACTTTAACATAATCTCTTATATCCTACTGGCTCCAATTTTTTTCTACAGTTACAATCAATCCAATCAACACCCAAGGAAACTATGGAGGAGTTTACTGAATTTGGGAATATATGGCAGAGATCAGCCCAAGTGCAACCTGGATCCTGATAATTTAAATAGGTTTTTCACTTCAACCCAAAGTCAAGTTGCTGCCCCAATGCAACAGTTACCTGATCTTGTGCCGCTAAGTCAAGTCAATACACATAATTCTGAATTTGCTTTTAGGTGCGTAGATGCAGACGAGGTTATATATGCGATTAATAGCATTAAATCTTCAGCCACAGGGCCAGACAATATCTCTCCACGATTCGTAAAAATATTCTTACCGCATGTCGTCCGCATTCTCGTCCATATATTTAATGCTTGCCTCACTACTTCTCACTTTCCCTTGATGTGGAAAAAAGCGAATGTCTTGCCTATCTTTAAGCCTCGTAAATCCTCCGAACTGGCTGATTATAGACCCATCAGCTTGCTCTGCTTCTTTGGTAAGGTTCTCGAAAAACTGATGCACGTTCAAATGGCATCATATCTAAAACAAAACGACCTCTTATCACGTTGGCAGTCTGGCTTTAGAGCGCGTCATAGTTCCGAAACTGCTTTACTTAAAGTAATATCTGACATAACTGACTCGATTGACAACAATCACATAGCAATATTGGTTCTTCTGGACTTCAGCAAGGCCTTTGACTCAGTGAATAACAGTAGGCTGCTTAGTAAGCTCCAGCAATATTTCGGTTTTTCAAGCACATCAGTTAATTTCATCAAAAGCTTTCTTGGGCTTCGCAGTCAAACAGTAAAAGTGAATAACACCACTTCGTCACCACTTTTCCTTAGCAGCGGGATACCCCAGGGATCAATATTAGGTCCGCTTCTCTTTTGTTGCTACATCAATGATCTCCCAATGAGGTTACAGGATTCAAAAGTCCACCTTTACGCTGATAACGTGCAGATATACTTTGACCAACCAAGAGGGCTTGTCGAGGACTGCGTCTCTCGATTAAGCGATGATTTGCAAAGAATATCTGACTGGGCGAACCGTAACTACCTAACGTTAAATCCGCTCAAGTCAAACTGTATAGCATTTTACAGGAGAAATCTAGATCCTAGTGAATTGCCTCCGATAATGATCAACAGTACTAGTATACCATACTCAAACTCAGTTAAAGGTTTAGGCATAGGAATAAATCAGCGGCTTACATGCTGCAACGATGTCTCCTCTGTTCTAGGAAAAGTGTATGGATGCCTTCGTCAGTTAAGAACGTCGGCTAGTATATTATCGAGTCATATGCGTATGAAGCTCGCTAAATCTTTGATATTACCTCACTTAACTTTTGGCAGTTTAATTTTTTCCAAACTCGATTCTGGTTGCCAAAGAAAGTTAAATGTCGCTTTCAACGATACTATCAGATTTATTCACGGGCTGCGTAGATTTGCTCATATCTCCCCTTATGTTGAGTCCTTTTTGGGATGTTCACTTGAAGCATACTTGTCACGAAGGCGCTTAATATTTCTGTATTCTCTAATCCACGTAAAGGAGCCAAGTTATTTACTTGATCGAATACAATTTTTAGGATCGGCTCGGCATCGAAACATCCTTTTGCCAAGCTTCAGAACCTCATCAGGTGAGCGCTCTTACTTTGTGCAGGTGTTCCGCTGCTGGAATTCTCTAGCGCCCAATATTCAGTGCGCGGGATCTCAGCACGCATTTAAAAGGTTGCTGACAACAGCTCACATAACGTAAATTCGCAAACTAATAGTTTAATCATTTCACTGGCATAATATGTTTTAGATCTTATATATTCAATATCTATGTAGACTTTATAGGTGTATAATTAGTTAATTAAATCTAAATGTATGTTTATATATCTCTCTTCAACAAATAAATTTTCCTTACCGATTAAGTACGTACAAATATAAGATTTGTAATCTTGTGTACTAATTAACCAGTAAATAAATAAATAAATAAAAAAACATAAACAAGACACTTTTAATAATTCTTCCTTTAATGACTGTTGATACAGAATATTCTTTGTTTTTCTTAATTCCTTGTGAGACAGATATGTAGGATCGAGAAATTCATATATGTCATGATAAATGTTGTAACTCGACCAAAATTTTGGGCATTGAATCTAGTCAAAGTTGAAATGTAGAGCATTGCAAGAGTTGGTCAAACATTAACAGACGATGAAAGATGTTGTGGCAAAGTACACCTAAATTGCTCATCAAATATCCTCGTCGAACAATCTTGTTCTTTCTGGTACACTATAAGAAGTAAATGCTTGGATTATCAATTTCTAAACTCAAATTTCAATTCATTTACTCAATTCAACTTTCTTGATTTTACGCCTTCCTTTTAACTCCTTTTATCCGAATTTAATGATTGTCACTATAATTTCATAATTTGTCTGTAAAATTTAAATCTAAAATAAATGATAATATCCGATCCCCTCCCTACATCATCCTTTTCTTTTGAAAGTTGTTGAACTGTGCCAGAGTGATGAATTTATGAAAAGATTGCCATCAAATCAAAAAAGAAAAGGAAAAAAAAATCATTCTGATAATTAAGGAGGCAACTTTTATGAATATTTCATTATGAGCTCAAATTTCTGTATATAACACAAGTACGAAATGCGCTAGCGTACAAAATAAATTATATTCCCCTGTGAAGGCGTTAACCAGCACCCAGGTTGGTTTAATGCCACAGGACCCCCTTTCAATTAATAACTTTTAATTTCGGGTATCTTCTAGCAATTAAACTGAAAGCGGAGTTTTATGCTTTTAATTTAATTAAGGTAAGTAAGTAATTGGGTTTCGGATGAGTTCTAGTAATTTTTCTTTTAAAATAATTTTGTTTTCTACATTTTTTAGAATTTTAGATAGAGTTAAATTTTTTTTTTGAAATCTAAAGTTTTAGGCAAGGATGATTAAAAATTATTTTTCTTGTTGATTTTAAAGGCCCAAGACAATTTTAGTTGGGAGTCTTTCTGAGTTGGTTATAGCCTAGCTAAAGACGCAGCTCTAAAAATTTCTATCATCGCTATAACCGGAAATCTTGGACAAGGTCTTCAAGATATTCGTGCTAGAGACAGTTAGTTGTCAATGAAGTCGTATCAAGTAGAAATCTTTCTTACCATCTGCACTCCTGATATTTTTGACAGCATTTCTATGCTCACTAGCATTCTCAAAAAATATAAATGATTTGTTCTAGAAATTGATGCATTTTTTAAGACCTATAAATGAGATCAAATAAATTGTAGATGAGTATGGAAAGTCTCAGAATCGTCAGAAGTCTGCCAGATTTTTGATTTGGCAATAATAGTAGTCAAAACAACAAAACTGCCAATATAAAATTGTAGCTGTAGTGGAAATCATTTTTTTCGATTACAGTATACTGTGACAATTATGCACAGCAAGTTATCGACATAATCGAATCAATTGAAGAACCAATAATTAAAGCTAAGTCACATCAAGGGATTTTACTTATGACCAGGTGATTAGTTGGACGTTAAGAGTATAGTGCGCAGGTGTAGGATACAACTCAACTTGGTATTAATTTAAAGAAATTTAATATTTGAAACGAAATGAAACTTAGAGTTTGGAGCTCGCATTTTTATTCCTCAGACAGAAAGAAGATTCTTACCGCCCAGATATTCCCTGAATTTTGCACCACCTAGATAGATCACAAAAATCCCGTCGGATAATAGGTTTGTTGGATAGAGTGAGCCTTTTACTTTGAATTGAAAACCACAAATTCGATTTTCTTTTGGGGGTTTTCAAGAAAAACTGTCTCAAGACCGTGGAAATAAAAATCATTAAAAAATTATCTTTCCGAATAAAAAATATAAAAATCATCTCACAATCGTTTTAACTGAGCACCAAAAATAAAACTCAGTTGATAATTTTTTTGGTCTGTGAATAATTCTTATAGAGCGATCTTCAGGGTTGGCCAATTTTTTTACTTTTGCCCATAATTTCCGTGTAAGGAAGAATTTGGTAAATCCAAGCACATCTTTGGAAAGGTCTGTGAAAAAGGAATACTTTTGCAGATTTATTGGGTGAAAATAGAAAAAATATAGGTATTAAAAAAAAAAGTGATATGCTGTCAAGGTCGATCAGTGCAGTGCTGTCTAGATTGGCCAGTCGACGAAAACTGTGCTAAAATGATTGAAAATGACCTGGAAAAATTATTTGAATGAAATAAAAAGCTCAATTTGTTGCATTTTTCAGTTTTTTAGTAAAAATTTGAATGGCACATTAATCGAAATCGTATTCCCGGCAAATGCCGTTATATTGACGCACTTCAAATGCAATTCGTTTTTGCATTGTCCAAAGGGGGCTTTTTTACCATTTTTACGCGGACCTTTTGGAATTGGTCCTGGATGTTTTTTGGGAATCTTCCAAGCACGCAATCAGAATGTGCCAACCCTGACTACACAAAGAGGCCAACCTTCACGACAACTTTTCTTCTGGTTAGCTTTCAAGCATGAACCACACAACATAATCACAATGCTTCCTATGACGATTGCATATTTACACCTCAGTTGCTGGCCGTATTCACTGCTGCTAAAAAAACCTTTTTTTTTTGGTTTCAAACCACTGAGTGCATGTACAACACGTGCCTTGCGTTCCCGCTCGAAATCTGTAGTGTCTCGAAAAGTTTGCTGTTATTGAGAAAAACTTTTCTGTGCTCGAACATTGGTGGCGTTAGTGGTCAAAACTGAAAAAATGATGACGTTTTGAAAATTTATATGGATAATTTTGTTCCTTGTTTTAACTTCAGCTATCACCTGGGAAGTTTGCATTTTAATAAATGAAACACCCTGTGAATCTAATTTTTACGTTGTTTGATGAAAATGTTTCTTTAATTTTTTATAGTTATATAATGTTAAGTCGTAGCAATAAATTTCCTACTTTAAAATTAACTCAAGTACGGAAGTTATATGCTATGTGTTTCATTTTAATTTGAAATTTAGGAGAAAGAAAATTTTTTTGTTGATCAAAAATTGATAGAATTGGGCATTGGTAATTAAAAACAAAAACATGCCTAAGTAAGTATTTTGGGTCAGGCAGATGCCAAAAGGACTGTGTGCAGATTGCGCTCATAGGAATGTTAGGAGGACGCCTGGACTGGCTCTTCCCATTGCTCTTTTGCGTGCGGGCTGGATCTGGAAAGCCCACCGGCCACCATGCCAATTGATGCGATGGTACCAGAGCTTCGTTTTAGGCGTCGCTTCTCAGTGAGTTTTCCTGTACAGGAAATGTGAAGGGAGCCGGGTGGGCGTTTACCTTTCTGACCTGACATTGGGATGGAGTACTCACTTGGAAGATACAAAACTGTCTTCCAGGCTGAGGTCTTCGCCTGATATGGAGATCAAGGGAAAGGACATTGCTCTTCTTTCGGATAGTCTGGCAGCCGTGATGGCTCTGAGTGGCCCTCGGAAAACATTTCTGTTATTAAGCGACTGCAGGTCGTCCATGGATAAGCTGTGTATCTACAATAAGATGTCACTTCAATGGATACCTGGTCACATGGGGAATGAAAGGGCTGACCTACTAGCTAGGCCTGGCTCTGTTTCTCTCTTCCATGGAGCGAGACTCGCCGTAGGCGTTGCTACCTCGGGTATCGGATCTTTCTTCAAATCGCATGTTCGTAGGAAACATTAACAGAAGTGAGAGAACCTGAGTACTTCGAGGTGCACAAAACTTTTTCTTGATAGGCCCAATAGGAATATCTCTGATTATCTTTTGGGTTTCGGAGGGAAACAATGTAGAAGTGTGATTGGCATCATCACCGGCTACAGCTCGCCTCACGATCATCTTACAAGGATGGGAGTTGTTGACAGCCGTGAGTGTCTGTCCTGCCGGGAGGGAGAGCCTGTGACACCGAACACTTTTTGTGTGCTTGTTCGACCTTCGTCCGGAGCAGGCTGCATACTCTAGGTTCTGCCCTCACATTTGTAGAGGCGTTGAAAACTCTTCCTCACTAAGTCTTGATGCGCTTCATTAAGTGTTCAAGAAGGTTTTGGTGATAGGGATTCTATCAGGGCAGTACAATAGGTTATTCAGGCGTCCATTTCTGGGACCTCTCGTATCCCTGCATTTAATTTAAAAAAAAGTATTTGTGTGGAAATAAAAATTTTTCAAAGTACAATTTACAAAATAAGAAGCCTCTCAGATTTCTAACATAAGTTTCTATGGAACCGTTACCATCATATATATAGAGAGCTAATGACATGTGGCGTCATCCTAGTGGAACCACATATCTTAAATTTTTGATAAAAAAAAAATCTTCCAACATCGCACGATATTAAATATTAAATTTGGTTCCCGGTTACAGTCATGGTATTCCAATGACTCCACCAGCTCAAATGGCACTCATTCCATTGAGGGTTTTGTTTGAGTTAAATTTTGTATGGAAATAAATCCAAAACTTAGCGTAGAATGTTTCATATAGAAATCGTAGAAATACCAACTTCTTGGACAAGATGTCTAACATAGGTACCTGCATTTTTACGTGCACTTTACCTTACAGCATCAATATTTTCTCGTTTAAAAGTTATCCAAGATCTTATCAGGCATCTTGTAGTGTGTACTGCTCCTTGATAGTTTTGCTTCATAATTACTTTAGAAAAGTCTTTTAGAAGTCGTAAAATTGAAAAATATGTCGATGACAAGCGAGCAAAGGACCTAACTCCGTTTTGCTTTTATTTCTCGGGGAACAAAAAAAAACTGCTTGGGATAAAAGAGTCTCAGTAGTTTTTTTTCAAATAAAGTAGCTCAATAGTTAAAAAATAATATCATTAAGTTATTTTTATATATACTAATTGATAATTATGATACATATTAAAAAATTGATTTAGGAAGTTGTGCACGTATTTCGTCGATATACTGCATAGTTCCGACCCTTGGAATTATTTCAGCTTGGTTGTTTTGTTAAGTTATTTAGAGAGCCAGTTTATGGAATTACTAATCAGTAATAACACAACTTCCAAGGAATCGAAGTAAAGTTGACTTAGGAGCAGATATTCCAAAACTATTTCTATGTCTATCTTACGTCATTGAACTTCTTTTTGTGGATATCTCGTTTACAAGAGTAATAATCACTAAGTGACCAATCATTGGTTTAAGAGTAAACCCGCAAAACCGATGAACCGGTGGCTCTCCTACAATTTTGAATACTTGATTTGAAATTTTGAAAATTCTGCTCTGTTATTTCAGGCATGATGTGCATTGTACTGTTTTATATTTTTTATTTTATGTTCAAGATTTCGCTTATTTGTAATATTTTCCCATTTTGTTAAAATTTTTTTTACAAATAAAGCTCCTGCTTCAGGAGACACCAAAAGATCTGGTTTTAATTGGCGCGTTAACACTATTTGCGATGTTCTCTTTGGGTTTGTTTTTTGTGTTCGTTTTGCGACTCTATGAATACCAAAAACTGTCCCACTAAAATTTTACAAACATTTTTGAAGCACACAGAACAAACAGCGGCTGGAATCTATTACAATTATAGGAAAATTTTTCTTTTATATTGTTCTATGGAGCGTAATAGTGGTGATTGATAGCGTTGTTCATTGCACTATCTATAGGTATCTTGCAATTATGTTTAAAATATTATTCGGATGACAAAATACAAAAAGCTATTTAAAACTGACATCTATTTAAACAACAAAAGCGAACATATGTCATATTTTATTAGATTTACTGAAAATATGTTTCAAGCTGATTAGCATTCTCTTCAATCCAAGATCTTAAATATGCAACATTAGCATAAACTCCAGGTCTCAATTGACGCCCGCAACCTATACCGTAGGAAGTTACTCCAATTTGTTGAGCATTGACAACAAGTGGACCACCGGAATCACCTGCACATGCATCATCACCTCCAATTCTATGTGCTGCACAAATTTTACTCTTATGATAATATCTTGTATACTTTGAACAATCCATTTCATTCCAGATAGGTATTCTTACAGCTCTTAGCCTCTCCGAAAATTTTCCACTTTCACTACGTTTACCCCATCCACTAACCAAAGCTAGTGGACCTGGTTCTGGTGTACTTTTAGATAGCTTTATAGTTGCTATAGAACCCTCATTAACATTAAAAGGTGTACTTAGTTGGATAACGGCAACATCATAGTTATGTGTAATTAAATGATAATCCGGATGGATTCTATAAGTTCTAACTGATCTTGTTACACCATCCTTGTGCCTATATAATGAGCCAGCCCTGACTTGTAAGCTTCCAATAGTTTCTCCATCCATACAATGGGCTGCGGTTAAAACGATACCCGGTCGTATTAATGAGCCTCCACAAAATTGATTTCCGTGTCCTTCTATTGATACTATGTAGGGAACTAAAAACGTCTGCATGTCGTTTTCCACGAAGTTAGTGATAGGTACCGGTTCTGAATGGTAACAACATTTGACCAAAATGAAATATATTATAAATGTGCGAAACATTTTAAAAATGCGTATTTGAAGTTGAAGTTCGACACTGAATGGTGAAGACTAAAGTTTTTGAGCTCCTCTTATACACTTCTTAAATGGTAATGATTTTTTTTTTAAATCTTTTGTTTCCATGGTATAAAAAGAAATGTGTTTTTAGATAAATATTTAAGAAAGGTGCTGTGCAGAACTTTTGCTCTTTAGTTTAGAAGCTTATTGTCAATGAAATGCAACAGAGAAAACACAATCTGTCTTAACAAAAGATTAGTACTTCATATACATTCAGCACGTGTCGTTATATTTGCCTTATTTCATTGATCGTTGTTATAAATGTTACCAATGTTTTGGTACCTATTTACTTTGTTCTAAAGGAAAGCTCATTTGAGGAATCAAAAGTGTGGATAAAAATGAAATAAATCTTAGTCAAGAGTTTAATTATTTTCCATTAACGAATATCAGAAAATGACTCACTTTACTTTGCACAAATCGCGTCTATACATTCTTGATTGTTTCCATAATATTAATATGAAAATTTCGCATGTAAATCTACATACTATAAAATTAGTAAAAACTGATAATTAAACAAATAATAGATAAAAATAAAAATTTATTGATAATATGTTTCAAGCTGATCAGCAGTCTCTTCAATCCAATTTTTTAAATGAACAACACTAGCATAAGCTCCGGGTCTCAATCCAAGTCCGTAACCTATGCCTTGTTGAGGATTTACAACATTTAGACCATCGGGATCACCTAAATATGAATCATCGCTTCCAATTATATTTCTCGCACAAAGATTGCTCTTGTGATAATGCTTAGGAATCTTTAAACAATGAATTAGTCCAGATAGGAATCTTCACAGCTTTTAACCTTTCCGTGGATTTTTGATTTTCAGCGCGTTTACTCTACCTGTTTGTGTTTCTGGTTTTGTCGAGTTTTTTTTAACAAGCTTTATAATTGAAATAAGCCCCTTCTTTACATCAAAAAGTTCAGTGAGTAGAATTATAGCAACATCTTAGCAGCTTTTTCTAGGTCATAATTCGGATGCATTGTATAAGTCTTAACTTATCTTATTATACCATCCTGGTGTCTGTATGATGAGCCAGCCCTGATTAGTAGGACTTTATACCTTTATTGATATACATATTGGGCAGCGGTTAGAAGGATCCCTAGGTGTAATAATGAGCTTCCGCAAAATTGATATGCTTTATGTTCTATTGATACTATGTAGGAAACTAAAAATGACTGCATAAAGGTAGGTACTAATAGGTACCGGTTCTGAATAATAACAATAATTGACCAAAATGAAATATATTTGCTAGAAATTAGCAAAACATTTCAAAAGCGCGTATTTGATTTTGTTGTTCGACACTGAATGGTGAAGACTAAATAAAGTTGCGGAGAAAATATTTTGATTACTAGCTTCTGTTGCTAATCAAAGCTAGGGTTTATTGAATCAGTAAAATTTGTTTTTTTATGTAAATATTGTTAAGAAAAGAAAGGACTTAATTGTTTTTCTTTAAATGAGGCAAGCTTTAAAAGCTCCGACATTACTTTATAAAAGCTAGCTCTGAAGTAAACTTGAATAGGTTTTTCACTAGAAATGAATTCCGTCACACTAGCCCACATCTTTAGGTAAACAAAGAAATTAAAATGTACTCAGAATATTACGTAATTAGAATCGAAATTTCTTATTTTGCATGTGCTTTTATCCACTGACATACCATATGTATAATAAGAATGAATCTAGTTCCTATATACAAAAATGGCACACATTTTGGGTAAAATCTGTTTGCCTCCTTCAAGCTGAAAATGTATGTTGAACTGTAACCGAATTTTGGAAGCAGTACCTACGGCTGTATTAAATATGAATGTTAGGTAAAAATGATAAAATTTAATAAAAAAAAACATTAAAAAAAAATAGTATTATTCACTAGAGAGGACTTCTAGGATTTTGTTTTATTTTTATTTTAAAGCTAGAAGTACTATCTGTCTGTGTACAAAATTGTGATGGTATTCAGCTTCAGATTTGAAATAACAAATTTTTACTATCACCTCCTGCTCTATTGACCTGCTACAGGGCAACACCCTGTATATGTAATTTTGAAAATTATACTGCAAAGGGTACACGACTAATATTATTATTATTATTATTATTTATTTAATGTAAACTCTACACAGTTAAGCCTTAACTTCTAATTATGTGTAGGTAGATGTGCACGGAAAAGACAATAATTGTACGAAAATGCTAATTTATAATTTAGTTTATAATGGTGGAAAATTCATAAATTCATTATATATATATCTGCACCTGTATTTAAAAATTGATTTAACGATTTTAAAGTAGATGTAGTTTAGTTAAAGCTATAAATTCGAAAATTATAAGAAAACATTTCGCCGGAAACTGTCCTCACCTGCCACGCCTTAATTCAAATGGGAGATGATTCCACAGCCTGACGGTCCCGACAAAAATTTGCCGGCCTGTAGCAGCACTGCCCACATGAAGCAACAGCAAGGTTAGCGTACGGTTAGAGCGAGCAAAGCTTATTTTTTCATACAAGTACTCAGGTTTACGAGAACAAATCTAATTAAGCCATTAACAAACCTTATCATATTTACAGACGGCTCCAAATTGGAAGAAAACACCGGAGCCGGCGATTTCTGCGAGGAGCCTCACGTGGAAATTGCCATACACCTGGAAAGCCATGTCCCATGAAGGTCCTGGTTTCAAACCCTGGACGAGGCGGTTGTTTTTTTTTTCTTGTATTTATAAATTTGATATAGAAACGTTAAAAATAAAAGTTCTTAAAATTCTTCTCTCTCCACCATGTCAGGGTTTTCCAGGCGGAAGTCAAAGCCATACTTGAAGCAGGATGGCATCTCCTTAACTCAGATATTGAGGACAAGGAGATTGCAATCTGCTCGGACAGCCAGGCAGCTGTCAAAGTCTTGTCAAACCCATTTACAATCTCCAAACTTTATTGCAATGCAAATCCATCCTGAACCTCCTTTCTGGGAACAACATTCTCATCTCAGAGGTCACACAGGATAGGGCTTGTTGCTGACCCTGTATATAGGGGATGCGGAGGGGAATTCGAGACACTTCGTTTTTTACTGTCCGGCCCTCTCGGGAAAGCGTTATAGATTCCTTGACTCACACCTCCTGGACGAGCTGCATGAAGCTGGCAAGGAGGGCTGGGAGCCAATACTCAAATTCGTAAGAGCGTCCGGTTGGGACCTATGAGTTATTACTTATAAGTCTGGAGGGTGAAAAATGGGCCTTTTAAACCTACGTTCCATATCTCAAAGCAGAGTTCAATGCAATAGTCAAATTCCTGATTGATACAAATTCAAGGAGGTAAAAGATCTCACAGCCGTAGGTTAGAATCGGGCATACTAAACTTTTAACTATTTGTAATCTTGCAAACAAAGCTAAAA
The DNA here is from genome assembly GCA_963930735.1 of Dioctria linearis. NCBI lineage: Eukaryota > Metazoa > Arthropoda > Insecta > Diptera > Asilidae > Dioctria > Dioctria linearis. The sequence goes on from OZ005741.1 coordinate 35,149,242, forward strand.
AATTAGCAGAGGCAGAAAGTTTGCGAAGAGCACCATAGACTTTAGACACAAGGCTGCTTATGTGCTCGCACCATGTAAGTGTACTATTTAAGATTATATCCAAGTTGTTGACAGAATTTTTAAATTTTATAACACCATTATCGAGGAGGATCTGCGGGAAGTTAAATGTTTACAGTTCGTTCTTATAGATGATAATTACGTTAGTCTGAGTTGCATTGAGCAATAGTTAATTATTCGCGGCTCAGCGATAAATGCAAGAGAGATCACCATTAATTTTGAATGCACTATCTTCAATTAGACCGTGGGGTGAGGATGATATTTGCTATAGTTAATAGTAGTCGGAAAACCATTTATGAAGAGTGTGCATAATAATGGTCCTAAGATTGAACCCTGCGGAGTGCTGCAAGTAATGCCGATGCTGCTGGAGGATTAATGCTACAGAAAGCTCTCTGACATCTATTACTAAGGAGGCAATGAGCTAGTTTGTAGGTTTATGGTAATAAAGTTAAAGTCTGTCGATTTTTTTTCTTTAGTTGTATACAAAGCCCTAGCTGTTGGCTAAATTATAATTTCATATCCGCAATGAAGCTTATGTGTTTTGAAGATTGAGTGGAATAAAAAGAAATTGGATTTACGTGGGGTTTGAATCTTCTGAGCGCTTTGAATCAAAATCTTGAAATTCTTTCTGAGTTTTAATGGGGCTTGATCTAGTGGTTAGCTATAGGTTCATTCCATGCAAAATCGTTCAAAATACTTAGAATTTTCGGCGGGACTAGCACGGATTTTTTCACAGGTAACATGTATGCAATATTATAATTTTCAGACTCTTCCCCTGCGCAATTCGCGACATATACGAATTCAAAGTTTTGTGAAATGTCGTTGTGAAGTTACCTTTAAAAGTCTATAGCTCCAGAAATAGCTAACATAAAACTGAAGACAGAACATGTGCACCCAATTTTTTTCATCAGGAATAACAGTTTTTTTTTATATCCTGGAAGAGGTATATTTAATTTTGTTCCGAGTTTCAGTTTTCAATCCAAGTCATTTTGTTAGAAAAAACTCCTACGACAAATTTAGCCTTGCGCAAAACTCGTTAAGTAAAACCAAAGAAAATCTAACAGATAAATAAATATATCTACGGACGTAATATGGATCCTCTATTTAGCACTTTCCAACCCTACTATTCAGATTAACTAGAACGTACAACACCATCATTGATACACCTGACCATACCAGACCATACTCCAAAATCTTCAATTTGACTCCTTAATTAAATCGAAAAAGTAGAAATATTACCACAAATAACTATGTATACATGACTATCATATATATGTTCTCACATAACATAACATGGAAGCTATCCTCCCAATTCCTCAGCACAACAGCTGAAAATTGCCCATATCACAACGAAGTTTTATCCTAGTATCAAACACGATGATATACACGGTATTCCGGTGGAAATGATTCATATTTGGTCTATAGATAGGACGTTGCTTTCTGTAGTAGAAAGTTCTTTTAGACCTTATAAAAATATTCACTCTTTTAACAGATATTCGAGTTGAAGTTGTTGTAACTTTTGAAGTGTTTATTCGATTGGATTTTTTTTTTAATTTTCAATAGGCATTTATTTAACCTTCAAAATCAGAAATTTTGAATTGGAATCACAAAATTTCAAGGGTTCAGAAAGTAATGCCTTATCGATGGACCGGATCGGAGGACCCTGTTTATGATTTTGGAAAATATTTTTTAATAAAATTCATTTGCTTCAATTTATTATTTATGGGACCCAGTCAAGTACATTTCACAGTATGGGATATCCCTACTATATTGATTGATAATAACACGCAAAGTTTGAATGCGGATCCACAAAAAATTAATGGTAAGAAAAGTTTTTGGAAATAGAAAAAGTTTTAGGCTCACGGTGATTAATAAAAAAGGAAACTTTTTTTTTTGTAACGAAACGTTTGTGGTTAACCATTGTAGAAAACGGAAGCGGCGCTCGGTTGCTGTCGGTTGCGGTCAAATAAGATAAACCAGAATTGGTGTTTAGACCTTAAACTGTATAATTTAACCAGTGTAAATAGTAAAATAAAATAATAAGGAAATGTAAATAAAAATGGAAAAAGGGGAGGAGTAAGAATAAACTGAGTATTTAACAATTGTAAAAATTGTAATATTAGCAATTCATTTTCAAAATATCTTATCTCCAGAATGCAACAATCGATTTTTTGGATTCAAATTACAAACTCAGCTAATAATCAGCAATACCAACAGTTTTGTTGGTGTTAATAATAGTATTTTATAAAAAAAATAATTATCTACTATTGAAATTGAATCTCTAGAACTATTTTTTTGTATTTTAATTTTGAATCCGTAAGGCTTATCAATCCATTGTTAAAAAAAATTAAGGTTGTACCCGGCTTCGTTTTGGATATAAAAATTTCTAAAATGACCGTAGTTATACCCAAAGTAAAACACTATGTTACCTAGGGTATTCGGTCACTTTAAAAATTCTATCATATATATATATGTGGTGAATTTATGTTGATTAATGCTGATACCACGGTAGCTATGTGTAATGAAGGGGTAGCCACAGTCTGAAGTCTTCTGGATGTGGCTATTAATTCTGCCATACAGCTGTGATTCCCTAGAATCAGCCACAAGGCATTAACTCCTACGGATCGGCTTTTCAGCGCTAAATCCAAGCTAAGCAGAGGATCATGAAGGGAGCAGCTAAACAGCTTTAACTACTCAAATGAATAACGCCTCTCTGAATTACTCTCAAGAACTGTATTTTATTGTAAATTCGTATCTTATTTATACTAACATTGGTCGCTTAATTCATAATTGGTTCCCATGCCTACAAATCGATGATCTTATAATATTTTGCATGAGAACCAATTTGTATCGGTTAATTAATTTAGGTCCTATTGAGAAACAAAGTTTCGCGTTTCACTCTGGATTTTTATTTCGTTAGTTACTTATTGTAACTTGACCTTTGGCGCACCACCAAGAGTCAATCATTCAGTCCCGCCTTCTGTTTATTTAGGTTTCAGTGTGATTGCTGGGGAGGTAAAAATGACAAATCGAGTAGGTCAGTAAATTTACATATTATTTCTTTGCGATGATGCATAAGCAAATCGTTGTCCTCACTTAAAGTGGGTTTATAGAAATGATGTATATGTAAATTATGTATAGGGTTCTGCATTATCTTTTTATTACAGGAGATAAGGCTTATAGCTCAAAAATAAAAATACAAAAAAAAAGAAGGTTTGCAGATCCTCAATTTTAATATTTGTTCCAGAAGGAATTTATTTGGATTCTCCGGTATATAGCAAATGCTAAAAAATGTTTTTAATTTGTTATTTCATCACACAACTCATTATATTTTAGGTGACAAGTTTCAAGTCTTGGTTTGACTCATCAACAGGTCTAAAATAGCGAAATTGAGTGACTTGAAAAACAAATGAAAAAATAGAACAAAGAAAACAAATGAAAAATAGAACAAAGAAAACAAATGAAAAAATGAAAAAAATTGAGAAAAATTGAAACAAAAATGTTTTATTAAAAAATTTAATTTTTTTTTGAAAAACCAGATTCATTCGAAACGAATCGAATCTGTGCGTTTTTTACCTTTTTTTTATTTTTTTCGATCTTTCTAGTCAACTTGTAAATTTGTGTTCAATTTTCTTAAGAAATTGCTTAAAAGGTTTAAGGTTTTAAGTTTTTAAGGTTTAAATTTTAAATATTTTTGACATGAGGCTATAAACAGCCCACAAATAAATGTTCTTCCTGAAACACCAAGTTCTCAAGCCTTGATAATGGTCTACACCAAAGACCGAAATAATGGATTTCTAGAAATGCATGATGGCTTAACAAGTTAAATGAGTTTTCTATGAAATAAAGTAGAATACTGGGTCATATAACCCCACATACATCACATCTTTATATGAAATACAGCATCACATATGAAATGAATACTTGAAATATTTTGGAGTAGGAATTTGCCCTCTGAGTATATTATTCCCCCAAAAAGCATTTCTGCCTGCAGATTTCCTCCTTCGCTCTGAATCCTATAGGCACCAATATCAACTATTATCAAGCAATGATTAGGGCTAGTTTAGATGGCATAGTTTTTACACGCCGCGCGCCAAAACTATGCTATCTAAACTAGCCTTTAGCATTACATCCAACACAATTAGGAAGTTACCAACGATTTAAATAATTTTCAGAATTGTTTGACAAATCTCTTTCATTAGGAGGTGGTAAGTAAAGTAGTTTTATAAGAGGAAAATTTTTCATCTCCAAGACTGAAATTTATTGCAAATAAGTTCAATAAATTTACAAAATGTAATAAAATAGTAATTTAAGGCAATTTATAATGCAAATGTACACATTCTTACATTCTTAGCGTTAAGGCCAAGCGACATTCCTGTGAAGTTGGTGTTCGGATTGAACGCTTTTCAAAACGATTGTTTGGCAAAGTTAAAAGAACATAAAATTGAGAAGCAGTTATTCCCGTAGATTGATAAAACATCTACAGATTGCGTTCTTTCATAACTTTAAAAGAGGTTTCATAAAAACCCAACTTCGGCCATTTTTTATATACATCCCTGGTTCACCATCATCTTCTATGCTGGCTATGTTTTTTAAATTATTCTCGTATGTCAGAAACGCCGCACAAGTAACTTCAACTATTTTTTTAAATTTATTTGTTGAAAGTTTAATTGAAAAAAATGACAGAATAAATTTAATTACGGGCTGACAGTTCTTGTCGCGCTTGTGTCGTTCCCAATATATTTTCACGGACGTATTTGTCTTGTCGGCCGCATTGTCTTTTAGCCTATATGGGTTGGTCCGTTCTCCGTATTTAATCGAGTTGTCACAATATATAATTTCAACTGAACCTTTCGCTACACATCAATAGATAAAATTAATAAAAGACAAAAAATTTCAGGCACTGATGTTTATTTAAAAGAAATAAGTCCTTTTTTAGTACATTTAACTAAAATAGGACTCAAGATAATTAGCTATTTCTTCAATCCAAAATCTTGAATAAGTAACATCAGCATAAACTCCGGGTCTCATTTCACGTCCGCAACCTATGCCATAGGAAGTTATTCCAACTAGTCGAGCATTTACAACAAGTGGACCACCCGAATCACCTGTACATGTATCATCACCTCCCATTTTATTTCCCGCACAAAGTTTCCCGTAATGAAAATCTGTGGTATACAATAAACATTTATCGTGACTCCAGATAGGTATTCTTACAGCTCTCAGCTCCTCCGAATTTCTTCCATTTTCACTACGTTTACCCCATCCACTAACTAAAGCTAGTGTACCAGCTTCTGGCGTATTTTCAGCGAGCTTTATAATTGCAATAGAACTCTCTCTAGTATCAAGAGGTGCACTAAGTTGAATGAGAGCAACATCGTAGTTCCTATTTTGTGGGCAATAGTTTGGATGTATTTTATAAGTTCTAACTGATCTTGTTACACCATCCTTGTGCCTATATAATGAGCCAGCCCTGACTTGTAAGCTTCCAATAGTTTCTCCTCTCATACAATGGGCTGCAGTTAAAACGATACCCGGTCGTATTAACGAGCCTCCACAAAATTGATTTCCGTATCGTTCTATTGATACTATGTAGGGAACTAAAAATGTCTGCATGTCGTTTTCCACAAGTGTACTAATAGGTACCGGTTCTGAATAACAGCAGTAATTAATCGAAATTAAAAATACTAAAAATGTGAAAGAAATTATCTTAAAAGCACACATTTGAATAGATGTTCGGTCCTAAATGATAAAACTTTTCTGTTCTTGTTATGTTACCTCTTAAAATGGTAAAGAAATAATTTTTGTCCAAGTACATACATTGCATTGGTTGCTATTGGTATTTATTTGAAGTTTAAGTTTACATAAAAAAATGTGTTTTTAGATAAATATTTAATTATGGTGTGATCCAAAACAATTGGTGTTCAGTTAAGTAAACGCGAAAGAGCAAGCACAATCTTTTATGTCAAGAAATAGATCAGTATAGGTAATCCACTTTCACGCACGCGCATTTATATTGGTGTGATCATAATGTTGAATCAAGGCATATTAATTGCAAAAAGCACTATAGTATTGCATATATTACATTAGCAATGGCATAGATATATTTTTGTTAGAAGCGGAATATTGCGTTCATTTTATCAGTATGTACACAGTCGGCAGCGGTTAGAACTATACCTGGTAAAACATATTAAAAATAGATATGTATTATGTTCTATTGATACTATGTAGGGAACTAAAATCGTTTGCATATCGTTTTCCATAAAAGTACTGATAGGTACCAGTTTCGAATAATAACAACATTTTACCAAAATGAAATATACTACATATTTGTAAAGCATTTCAAAATCTTGTATTTGAGTTTGAAGAGCGGCACTAAACGGTGAAGATTAAATGAAGTTTCTGAATTTTTGTTATCAGCAAAATACATAGTTTATATTGCTAATCAAAGCAAGGGTTTCCTGAATAAAATATGGTTTTCATTGTATGTAAAAATTGTTAAGAATAGCATACATGGAAGCACTTAATTTGTTCTTCTACATGAGGCGAGGCTTAAAGCAAGTCTCGATGTAGTTTTATAAAAGCTCGCTATGAAGTTCGCGTGAATAAAAGCCGAAATACGATGATGCCGACACGGCAATTACGACGACACTGTCGTCGTAAATGTCGCTGAATTAACCCAATGACACCGACATTCTTATGTTCGTTGACATATCAAAATATGTAGGTGGTAAAAATATTTGTTGAAATTTATTAAATATATGACAAAGATATGAAAAAAGAGTTGTAAAAGTGTAATAAACTATGATTAACACTGAGTTTATTTGGATTACAAAATATCATCTACTATTTATTTTCAACTTTTCCCCAATTTCTTTCTATCTTTGTTTTTCTTTTAAATATGTATTTCGATATTGAGGATTTCTTTTGACACAAAAATACTTCATTTCCCTCACTAAATTAATTAATTGCTCCTCGAAAGAAATTTTTTGCATATTACTCTGAGCTGTCAAAATTCAAATTACGACGACAACGACGACAAAAGTCGAATTATTCCCAACTCTGGTTACGGCGACAACATCGGTCGGCGGCATTGGGTACAGCAACATGGTATTGCCATTATAGGGCGTTTTCGTTATATCGAATTCACGTAGTTTTGATGAAGTGATTTCGAAAGCACTGTATGTGTTTTCACTACCGCTGAGATGATTTCGTTTGACAGGTGCTACACTTAAATACAAAATTCACATGTAAAATAATTTATTGAATAAACGAAACTTGTGTAATTAAAAGCATTTATTGTCACATAAATGTCAGCAACTTTTAATATAATATTTAAATTTAATTTGAACTTTCTTCCTTAAAAATTTATTGACAAATGTACATATACAGCAAATGTCAAATGATACCGTTACCGTTTGAGAATAAGTGGAAACCGTAAATGGGCGCGTTCGGGCAAATTTTCTTGATTTTCGACGTAATTTCATTGAAATTATGTAAAAATGAGATGATTTCGCTTTAGTTTTTTGTACTGGAAATTATGTGGTTTCGAGGGTGATTTCGTCGAAATCATGCTGAAACAGCGAAATTATGTGATTTCGATGTAGTGAGCACGCCCTATTAGGTCAACATTTAATTTCTCGTCGTAAATGTCATGTCGGCATCATTGTATTTCGGCCTTAAGTCTTCTACTTAGGAGGAATTCCGTCACACTAGCTACAGCTTTCGATTAATAAATAAACTAAGATTTGCTTGAAATATTACGTAATTAGAGTCGAAATTTCTTACTCTTATACATAGATGAAAACCCAAACCGGGCCGATTTAACTTCATAGCGATAAACATTTCCCTGCCTTACAGAAAAGTTCCCTTTCACCACCAATTTTGTTTTTCAATTTTATTTAAACAAGATCTAACATAAAAACATTAAAATATTGAATAATTTACATTTCTTTTTCAAAAGGATATATATCTGGATCTGAATAAAAAAACTAAAAATTTTATACTTTTTATATGTACATAAGAAATGCTAATAAAAATTATCTGGAAGAGCTCTTTTCCCAATTTAAAATAATAACTTGAATGTCAATTATTGTTTAAAATTTTTAAATCATACATATTCTGGTTAAATCTTTTCAAATGTTTTGAATTTATATTAGTTGTGTTCATGGGCGTAGCCAGGGTTTTGTTGTGGGGTGGGCCTTGTAAGGGCCAGTTTGACACAAAAATTTAAAAAGAATATTCTTCAATCAAGTATTGTTTTTCAATAATGTGTAAAAGTTTCTAAAACGTTAATCAGTGTTAACACCAAGTTTCCTTATATCAAGCAAACTATTTTATTGATTACCGTTGTTTTTTAGATTGAATACAAAATTCATATGATTTTTCTTTTCAAATCTACTAGTTTTACGATTTCTACTGGTGTGAGAAAACTTTCATAGAAAGAAGAAAACTCCTTTAAACGGCAATTAAACCGTAAATCTAATAGAAACCAAACTTAATTCATACGCATTGAAACACGAGAAAAATTTTTCTTATTATAAGAAATCAAGTAAAAAAGCTACAAATGGTTTAGGTCCAATTCTGATGATACCCGTATAAAATTTCGTATGGTCACCGATCTATGCAGGTTTGATTTTTGAAGTGGTTTTCCGCATATATTTCTAGAACGGTTTGCCGCACAGAAAAAATGATTATAACTAATTTTATAGGATTTCGTATTCTGAAGAAGTTTTAGTGCAATAAAAATGTCTTGGACTGATCGTTTTCAAAGTATACGTAAATCCCCTAAATTTTTATATGAAAACACCAAAAAGGAGTTGCCCGATTTAGTCTATTTTTGAAATTTTATTTGCTAGTACAATAAAAACACCATGTACCAAATTTGAGCTCTCTACGTCGACGCATTCTCAGGCAGTGTTCAAATATATAGTGGAAAACGAAATTTTTGTATAGCAACCCCACGAAGGAGTTGCCCGATTTAACTCATTTTCGAACTTAATTTTACTTGTTTTTTTAAAGTCTGTGTACAAAATGTCAGCCCTCTAAGTATACGCGTTCTTGAGTTATCGTGCGCACAGACGGACGGACATGCAAAAATCAAAATAAATTTGAATATAATGCGTGGGTGTCCAATCCATTTTGGTCCACGATCATTATTTCGAGGTGTTACAAACGGAATGACAAACTTAGTATACCCTATAGATTTCATGTAGTGTATAATTATCGCTTATACAACGAAACTGACTTGCTACAACAAACAAAAAATTTACATGAAGTCAACATAGCAGGGGTGTAAAAGACTCACATTTTGACTCAACTCATCGCTCAACTCAAGCAGTGAGTTCGCTCAATCACTGAGTCCGCTCAATAGTTGAGCGGTGGTTCATCGCTCGAAATTTGAGCGGACTCACTGGTTGAGCGGACTCAATCGTGAGCGGACTCAGTCTTGAGCGGACTCATTGCTTGAATGGACTTGAGTGGACTCAAGTCTTGAGCGGATTCACTGAGTTGAGCGGACTCATCATTTGAATCGAGCGGACTCAAATCATATTTTAAATAACATAAAGAGAATCTGATTCAATTAAAATTGAAACTGAAATTTTAATAAAATAAGAAAAGCTTATAAAAAAGTCATTCATTATATTATAGTGTATAATTTTGGGTACGTCTTCCGATTTATATATTGATTGAATATTGGAAATAGTCTAATTCGCTTATACAACCGAAATGGAATATTTTCCCCCACGCATATGAAAATTAAACGCAGGCTATTGGCTAGCATGGCCAATAACCAAAAAGATCAAGTGGTGCCAGTATGTGGGTCAAGAATCGTACATATTGCGCATTGTATTTTCTATATATGAGCAAACCGAGCGAAAATAGGAAAGAACGTAGAATGCAGACCCCAATTTGTAGGTCAAACATTAGGCACATTAGGCATATTTCTTCACATATGATTAAAAAAGAAGCATATGGCTATATGGTAAGTCAGGGACAGCCCAGTGCCACTACATGGCCAGAATCGGTGTGTTGAGGGATTTGTTTCTACGTAAAAGTGTAGTGCGTTGTCGCATTAGTCTAAAGCCTTGGTTTTCAAGAGAATGCGGCACAATTGCATTTGCGCCGCCGCATTCTGTTGGAAACGAAGGCTTTAGAATGGAGAAATGTTGAGTTGACAATAATTCTGATGGATTTATTATCAGGTGAGTTTGCACTTAGATACAAGTATCTGGATTTGTATCGACACTTGTATAGCCACGTTTTCGAATTGTATATACAAGTAGTCACAAAAGTATCCGACCATCTGAGCTTCCCAACAAACTGCATGTAATTTATAAGATTGTTCATTTGCTAATAATTAAAAAATATACATTTATAAACTCCAACATGTGTACAATGTCTTCTCACATTCAAAAACAATATATAATAATATCAACTCACACAAAAGTATCCGCCCATGAAGTGATCATTTACGAAATAGGGTAAATTTCCAAGAAATTTAAATAAAATATGTGCATGCAGAGTATCGTCCCAGCATAATGATTAGTTTACCGTATTTTTCGTTTAAGTAAGTTTTCTTTTAAACATTTAAATTTCCGAAATACCAAAAAAGTGTGAAACGAGTTTACCAGAGAGAAAATTGGTTATTTCTTATTCTGAAAAGGGGTATTCGCAACGAAAAATTTCAAAGGAGATTGAAATACCGCGAAGTACAGTAAAAGACATTATCAATAAGTATAAAAGTGACGGTATATAAACCGCGTACGGGGCGACCAAGGATACTAAATGACAGAGAAGAAAGAAAAATGTTGAAGCGAGCGAAAGTGAATCCTCATACTAGTGCTAAAGAGATATGCACAGAAGTTCGCGAAAGTACTGGGAAAAATATACGTGTGTTGAAATAGTGAGCCAAACGATAAGAAAAAGCGGATACCGTAGACGAATTGCTAGAAAAAACCGTGGATATAAAACAAATAGGAAAAAGAGAATCGGGTTCGCTAAAAAATTGTTCATGAGGCTCAAAGATTTTGGGACTCTGTCATTTTTAGCGATGAATGTAAATTTGAAATATTCAACTCATTTCGGAAACAATTTGTCTGGAGAACGCCAGGAAAACATGCAACCAACCATTAAACATGGAGGTGGTGCTTTTATGGAATGTTGTTGTATGTCGGTGGCTGGGGTTGGAAGTCTTCATTTTATTGATGGAATGATGGATCAATATGCTTATATCAATATTTTAAAGCATAATTTAAAATCCACTGCAGCAAAGTTGGGATTAAGAAATAATTTTGTCTTCCAACAAGACAACGATCCTAAACATTGTGCCAGAAAAACTAAAACAGCTGGGAGCACCTCCTCAGTCGCCGGGCGTAAATCCCATAGAACATTTATGAGCAGAATTAAAATGGTCCTTAACTCAACATAACATTCCCAGCAAAAGTATGCTAAAACAATATCTTCAAGAAGAGTGGAACAAAATAACTCCTAACTAACAAATTTATAGTGCTGTACAACTCCGGATATTTTTGTGTGCTTTATTTTATGTATGTAATTGGAAATGCCTTATTTTTTTTAAAATTTTTAAATTGCTCTGCTTTTTTATACCATATTAAACAGTACAAATAAATCTAATAAATATGATTTCTTAAAATCTTTTCTAAGCTGTAAATTTGTTATTCTGCCTAAAGTTTCTGGGAGGGGGGGTGCCCACCTGTACCCCTACCTGGCTACGCGCATGGCTGTGTTCTTTTGGTGCCGAACAGTGTTCTGTAGAACACAGGACATTGAGAATTGAATTTATTGTTTGTTCATTTTTTGAAAGTGTAGAGAAAATAATCAAGGTGCCATGACTTAAATTCTTACAAAACGCTAAGCCTGTAAAATTTGTTCCGAATTTATAAAGTTCTATTTTGACAGTTTGCAAGCAATTTGATTATATTCTCTATTCTTTCAAACATTTTGTACTTCTATGCATCCTACGAATCAATGCCATCTCGCAATCTCCTATGTTGTGTAGAACACTGTACGGAAGCAACATAACACAGCTATTATAATTAATAATAAGATTTTTAAAAACTGCGTTTAGCGTGCAATATGCCTTCTAATCTTGATGTATCCATTTTATTTTTTATTTTACTTATATTTGAACTTACGATAGAAAATATTCTTTTTACAGCCGTAGGTAAAGAGACAGACTAAGGTATGTCCTAAATCGGTGTCATAGTCTGGCAATCAATGTATCTTACCGAAAAATGTGCGCAGAAATGCCAGTCTCAAGTATACCGCCACAACGAAGTAATAAAATATAAGTTAGGGAAATGGTATGATACAGCCCTCAGGATAAACACAGCGGAGTAAATAGTCTATATTGACCTGAGTATAAGAGAGCAGTTAAACATCTGATTTTCATTCTAGTTTTGGGCGAACAAGTATGGTTTTCTGTTCAGTGCTATACGTTATGTGGAAAGGCAAAATCCCAGTTTATCTTGTGAGTCCCAGAGGGGCAATTGCTTAAAGTGATTAGATGAAAGCGATGATGAAAGTATTGAAGACTTATTGTTATCTGATAGCTCAGAAGAAGAAGACATTTTGTTAGCTGATGATGATGAAAGCGAAGATGAGGTGAGAATCTTTCATATGTGTATTTTACTTCAATATAATAGTTTACAAAATATCCTTAACTTTTAACAACGGATGAAACCGATAGCGGAGAAGAAGATGAATTATCAGAAGATCCGCTATTTGTTTCAAAGAATAGAATAATATGGAAAGTAGTGCCTCCACGAATAACTCGCCGACAGACTGCAAATATAATAACCATCAAACCTTCGGGTTACTTCTGAATCAGCAAATGTATCACAAATTTCTGAGTGTTTTAAAAAGTTTATAGATGTTAAAATAGCGGACATTATTGTGAAATTTACCAATCAAAAAGCCCAAAAATGGCACGAAGAATTCAACAGAAACAACCTAAATACAACAGAAATGTATGCTGTGTTTGACCTTTTAATTACAATGGGTGCAACTCGAGAATCAGTAGAATTTTTATGGTGGAAAGATAAACTGTACTCTAGATCGATTTTTTGTACCACTATGCCTCAGGAGAGGTTTGTTCAGCTTCTATCATTTATGAGATTTGAAGATCTTACGATTAGAGTAGATCGTAGAAATACTGACAAAATGGCACCAATCACGGAATTATTTGAGATATTTGCTGCAAACTGTGTTAGTAACTATAACCCTGAGTCACACCTTAAAATCGAAGAACAACTTGTACCTTTCAGAGGGAGCTGTCCATTTAGAGTGTACATGAAATCTAAGCCAGCCAGATATGACACAAAAATATGGGCACATTGTGGATGTAGATACTACGTATGCAAAGAAACTCCAGGTATATACTGGTAAAACGGGAGATAGACCTTATAAGGAGCAAGGTAAGTGAGAAATACTGGCTTTAGTTAAGTGCCTTGGCCGCGGTTATGGTATTACAATGGACAACAATTTTACATGTATACCTTTGGTGGGAAGTTTGTATGATCTTGGACTAACACTTTATGGCACTCCTCGAAAAAATAAACAAGATATCCCAGGAGCACCAACAAAAGACTGGAAGGATCTTCAGTTTTTGCATTCCATGTAAACATAACGATGTTTCATATGTACTAAAAGCCAAGAAATATGTGATTGTAATAAGTACCGAACATTCTGATAATGCTCTCAGCGATGTAACGAACAATTTCAAACCCGACATGATTCTGCATTATAATCACACTATGGGATCTGTTGATACTATGGAATGAATGGATACAGTAAAAAGGATCAGCAATAGATGGCCATTTGCGTTATTCCAAAACTGTTTGGATATTGCTTCGTTGAACGGCTTCCTTCTATGGACTAGAAAAAATCTACTGCAAAAAAACAAATGGCGTTATCGAAGGAAGTTCCTGTTGATTCTTGGAAAAGAGCTTATAAAACCTGCCATTGTGGAAAGACTTCACAATCGACCGATAGATTTACCTAAAGGTATTTGTGAAGCCATGTCAGAACTAGTTCCACAAGTAGAACGAAAAACTTCAAATCAGGAAGAGCGGCGGAAGCTATGTGGAAGGTGTACTATTTGCCCCCGAACGAAGGACAGAAAATGCCGGAAAACATGCCAACGTTGTTCAAAATTGATTTGTCCTGATCACAGCATTACAAAAATTTAACAGTTTGCACTTTATGTGAGAATGAAGCATAAGAAATTTCTTTTATATACTTTTATAACTTTAAGTTAAAATATAAGTATACTTTGTTAAGTGCATCCTAAATTATATAAAAAATAAATTTTTAAAAATTTTTTACTGTGTTATTATTTAAAAAAGCGTTAATGTGCAATATGTAAGTGATAAAACCAAAATAATATGTTTATAGAGGTCCATTCAAGATAATAACTGTGGGGTACACTTTATACCCCTAACGGTGGAGGTGGAAGTTTCAAATATATCGTGCCAGAAAGGTTAATAGCTTTTGAATGAAATGATTTGAGGAAAATTTAAAACTAATGTAATTATACTGGAGCGTTTACCGAAGTACTCAGGATATAAGAATTTGAAAGTTTTTTTTTTTTATTAATCTCTTTAACACTTTCTACAAGATACATCGAGAGCAACGAGCTGCATATTTCTGTACTTCACTGTACAGTGCCAGATCAAATAGCAATTCATATATAAAAAACAAGAGACATTCCTGGGTTTGATTTTATTTCCTGAATAATTGTATTGTTTCCCTGTTTCCCTCAATAGTGGTAAAACTCCCGGAAAAAGGGAAATTTCCCTTTAGTTTTCATCAGTGCTCTTATCATAATGTATAGTTTCATTGGAATAGTAGCAATATTGCTGTTGGGGAAGAGAGAAGTTTTCCCGGAACTGCATCATGATAGTGCATTATTCCCATGACTTCTTAGAGTAAATAACAGTGCCATTCAAGCACCAGATGTGTTGAGGTAACTATAGCAGATATATGCTTCGAGAACAGAAGGAATTATTTATTTCCTATTTTTTCGTAGCGCTTGAGAATTCGCTATGTAAGGTAATTAGTTCAGAAACGATGGGGAAGGAGGCGAATGTAAAAAGTATAAAATGTGTATTTGAAAGCAATTTGAATACCTGTTTATTTTAATTAAAAGTGAGTGAACATACCTATTCACATACAAATACCTGACGATGACTAGTTTATGAAAGTTCTTATACTACAAGTTAGCATCATCGTAATTGAAATCATCTTCCATAGGTACCTTGAGACTATTCGTACCGAGTTATATTTTAAAATAATAAAAACTAATTTAAAAGCAGTAAATAAAATCAAAAAATACAAAAAATTAAACATATATTAATTAAATATTCTATTGCTATTAAATCAACAAATTTGTTCGTTTGTTCACATTTTTACTTGACCTTGAAATTACATCTTTTTACATTATTGAAATTAATTATTTGTAAAAATTTTATAAAAAAAACTTCTAATATATTCGCACTCTTTTTCAAATTAATACATTAGAGATATTTTTACTTTTCTTTACATTAGAGGTCTAAGTAATGTCACAAGGGCAAGACGATGGTGGTTTGATATTAGATTATATTTTCAGGCCATCGTCCGGCGAAGCTTATTCTGACGTGCTTAAACGTGTCCACCGATAAGATTTTCTCAGGTTCGAAAAATCAAATTAAGCATTTTTCGACCCTGATCCAAGGTACTTAATAACTTAAGAAGGTGAATCAAGTAGAGTACGTTTTCAAACTTCGGCGAAGATTGTACACGTTCGTGGTAGTGGTTAAGTTAAAGAAAAAAAAATCTCCAAATTGGAAAATTAAAAAACTGAATTGTTACAATTAAGAAAAACAGAGGAAAGTGTCATGCAATAAGAGAAACTTAATTAGAAAACAAAAGAACGTATCTTGTGGATGTAAAATACAAAAAAAAAAGCTTTACAGATCATCAATTTTAATAGGAAGTAGAACAATTTTTTTGAAAATGAAAAAAGGTATACTATTATTAACAAAAAAAGAATTTCGTTGAAAAACATATACATAGCATTTAGCTTCATTCGTTATTTTAATCAGAAATATCGGTTGCTCCGTTCTCCGTATTTCTTTTAATTTTCAAAATATATAATTACATTCAACTGGACCTTTGACATTGACATGATAATAAATATTTTGCATCAATAGGTGAAATTAAGAAAAGACAAATACTTTTAAGAACTAAAGTTTATTCGAAGAAAGGGAGCATAACTCCTTTTTTAATACATTTAACTAAAATAGGACTCAAGATAATTAGCTATTTCTTCAATCCAAAATGTTGAAAAAGTAACATCAGCATAAACTCCAGCTCTCATATTACCTCCGCAACCTATGCCGTAGGAAGTTATTCCAACTAGTCGAGCATTTACAACAAGTGGACCACCCGAATCACCTGTACATGTATCATCACCTCCCATTGCATTTCCTGCACATAGTTTTCCGTAACTGAAATCTGTGGTATGCAATAAACATTTATCGCGACTCCAGATAGGTATTCTCGCAGATCTTAGCTTCTCCGAACTTTTTCCATTTTCACTACGTTTACCCCATCCACTAACTAAAGCTAGTGTACCAGGTTTTGGCGTATTTTCAGCGAGCTTTATAATTGCAATGGAACTCTCTCTAATATCAAAAGGTGCACTAAGTTGAATGAGAGCAATATCGTAGATCTTATATTTACGGCAATACTTTGGATGTATTTTATATTGCCAGACTGATCTTGTTACACCATCCTTGTATCTATAGAATGAGCCAGCTCTGACTTGTAAACCTCCAATCCTTTCCACATACACACACTGGGCCGCAGTTAGAACAATTCCTGGACGTATTAATGAGCCTCCACAAAATTCATATCCATCTCGTTCTATTGATACTATATAGGGAACTAAAAATGTCTGCATGTCGTTTCCCACAAAGGTACTGATAGGTACCGGCTCTGAATAGCAACACCATTTAATCGTAATTAAAAATACTAAAAATGTTTGAAACATTATTTTAAAAGCACACA
Organism: Dioctria linearis; assembly: GCA_963930735.1. Classification (NCBI taxonomy): domain Eukaryota; kingdom Metazoa; phylum Arthropoda; class Insecta; order Diptera; family Asilidae; genus Dioctria; species Dioctria linearis. The sequence continues at coordinate 35,166,372 of OZ005741.1, forward strand.
TTTGAATAGAAGTTGGATCCTATATGATAAAACTTTTCTGTTCTTGTTAGGTTACTTATTAAAATTGCGCAGAAATTATTATTTTTTCGAGTACATTGGTTGTTGCTGGTATTTGTTTAAAGCTTTCTTTACATAAAGAAAATGTGTTTTTAGATAAATATTTAATTATGGTGTGATCCAAAACAATTTTTGTTCAGTGAAGTAAACGCGAAAGAGTAAGCACAATGTCAAGAAATAGATCAGTATAGGTAATCGATATACTTTCACTTATGCGCCTCTGGATTAGTAGGATCAGTATTCCAAATCGGAGTCATTTCTATTTTCAATCTACACGTATCAATTGCGAAAAGTAATATAGCATTCCACATCTTATAACAGCAGGAACATAGATAGATTTTTGTTATAGAAGCGGAAATATTGCGTTCATTTTATCTGTCAAGCTAAGTAAGTGGAAGCATTCTGTTGAAAACACATATTTTGTAAATCCATAACTAATAATTACGTCAATTAAGTAGGGACCGGAATTTCATGTTACAAAATTTTTTACTACTGCAAAACTTAGAGTACAATTGGGGCTGATTTTATGCCGCTTCCCCGAATTTAATGTTCTGATATATACAAAAAAAAATTCTATGGATCATCCAGTTTAATCATAAGCTAGGATTACCACTAGTGTAAAGTAAATTTAATGTAAAATCTTTTATAATTTCACAACTACCAAATAGCCTATTTGAATTAAATTATAATCCTCGTTTTTTTTTGTTTTTCAAGTGCACACTATAGTTACAGTACTATTTTACCTACATATCTAACGTTAGTGGTGGTCCTAGCTTATGATCTAGTTGGATTATACATAGACTTTTTAACAAATACAAAAACAATAAATTCTGGGAAAAGGCATTTAATTAACTCCAATTAGCTCTAAATTTTAACGTATTCAAAACTTTTCTTCCATAAAACGGCGGTCGCAGCTTAGTTGATGCTTACAACTTCATATCGCGAAATTTTTTTTGATGATTCAGTCGCGGATACAGAACTTAAAATGACTGATGGGCAAAATAACAAAAAACCAACATCTAGTACGAAGAAAAAAAATAAATATAGGCTTACATAATCGGACAAAAGCCTACAGTCTAAAAAGCATGAAAATTAATTTATTAATTCAATGACATTATCAATATGGTGATAACGTCATCTACATCGATCACGTTATCCCGATGGATGTTTAGCAAAGCAAGACCGGTGAGGCGCTCCTCTCCCATATTTACACGAAGCCACATCTTAAGGCGCCTGAGAGCAAAAAAAGGCTGCTCCTTTGTTAGGTCATTCCATAGCAAATCGGCCAAATATCACAGAAAGTGTGACATGATCTTCGCCAATTTTGTTGAAATTTTACATACTTGAAGAATTTGTGAAAACAAAAATACAAACTAAAAAATTTCCTTCTACATTGCGTATTTCGCGAGTTATGGCATTTTCAAAATTTCACAAAAATTCTGTCCTAGTCTTCTTTAAAAATTCATAAATATTTTTTTATTCACGCTAGAACAATGAAATATGGCTCATTTGAAAGATAGGACTCCAAGTTATCTAAGAAAAATAGCATCAATAATAAGGATTTTATCCTTGAAGCAAGCGCTTACAATACCTATCTCCAAAAACTCTTCTGCTTCTACTCCAAGTGATTATCGCCCAATTAGTCTTCTTTGCTTCTTTGCTAAGGTATTGGAGAAGATTATGTATATGCAAACCATCGACTACATAAATAAAAACGGCTATTTGACTACATGGCAGTCTGGATTTCGTCCAAATCATAGCTGTGAAACTGCTATGCTTAAAATTTCGTCGGATGTTCACGAAGCTCTAGATAATGACCATCTTTCAATTCTCGTGTTGCTCGATTTCAGCAAAACATTTGACTCTATTAATCATGATAAGCTGCTGTAAACGCTATCTGAAGGATTCTTTTTCTCTTCAACTGCTGTTCAGCTCTTCAAGAGCTTCATAAGCGGACGTAGCAAACTTGTAAAAGTACAGAGCTCCCTCTGTGACATGACGAATTTATATAGTGGTGTCCCCTAGGGATCAATACTTGGCCCACTCTTGTGCAGTCTTTATATAAATGACCTGACCGACGTAATTCATGACGCTGCAATACATCTGAATGCTGACGACCGACGTGCAGATGTATCTCAGCAGGCCAATTGGCTTAACAGAGGATTGCGTATGCCGACTGAATGAAGATCTCCAGCGTGTGTATGATTGGTCTGTACAAAATAGCTTAGAACTAAGTCCTGTTAAATCAAATTATCTGGCAATCTATAGAAAATACATTGATACTGATAATTTACCACCAGTAGTTATAAATAACACCAGACTTTTCTCTGTGGATTCTGCAAAGAGCCTGGGTTTTGAGCTTAATTCGCAGTTCTCCTGTTGCAACCATATTAGTGTTACAATTGCAAAAATATATAGGTGCCTACGGCAGCTGTGGCTGACTTCTAACTAACTTTCGCTTCATATGCGAAAAAAAAACTGGTCAAAGCCCTGGTAATACCTCATTTTACCTATGGTTGCGTAATATTCTCATCTCTGGACTCAGTGTGTCGTAGAAGACTCCTGGTTGCATACAATGACGCATTACGCTACGTATTTCAGTCACATGTCTCCTTATATATCGACCTTGCTTGGTTGCCCTCTAGACGGTTACTTACCCCAACGCAGATTAAAAGTTGTACATAAACTGATATACAATCGGAAGCCATCGTATCTTTTCGAGAAACTAAATTTCTTGCAATCGACTACACATAGGAATCTCTTGATCCCTCGTTGCAGGTGGCGGTATGGACAGCGTTCTTACTTTTTCCAAAGCAGCAGATATTTGTTAAAACTCATTGGCAGTTTGAGTGTCTCTCAGCTTTTAGTCTATATCTTTTTATCTATCTTCTGTCTAATCTCTGTACAATATTACTCTCTCTTCTTTTTCATATTGTATTAGTTTAGTGTAATCTAGTGTATTTTATTTTGTTCTTCCTTTTCTTTCTTTTCTTTCTTTTCTTTTTCTTTTAAATAATTAACTTTTTGCTTTTGCTTTTTATGTTATTTTTAACTTTAGTTTTATTTTTCATTTTATACTTTTTCTTTTTATAATTTTTTTTCCTAATTCACCTTGTAAAATAAGATTTTGTAATCTTTGTACGGAAATAAATTATTATTGTTATTGTTATTATTAAATATCTTGGAACATTTGATTGTATTTATTTTTTTATTTTTTCCTTAAATTATCCACTAAAAAATATTAAAATTTTAGCTTGGGATACCAATGGGATCAAGAAGTAAAAAATAAAGAAATTTTCACCAAAATACATCTACAACTTAAAAAAAATATTTGTTTTTATACAGTGGTAGGGGAACATCCTAATGGTTTCCGAGATAGTGAGACTTTAAGATATTTGGGTATGTGTTTGTAGATCACCCTGTAATTTCTGAACGCCACAACCTATGATGAGAAATAAGTAAAATTAAATTAGGAGATATTTCTGGTATAATCTCCCATCAAAATATAAATGGAAATCTTATTAAAAAGTATAATTTCTGCATGAATTCTCTTTACAAGCGTTTTATTCGCTTTCATTTCATTTCGTTATGATTCGTACTTCCTTCAGCATTTCTTTTAATGTGAAATATATACACGGTTGCGTGGGTGTTAATACTTTGTTAATACTACTGCGTTAAATTTTTTCGCATTACTTACATTTTTATCATAATAGAATTTTTGTAGTGCTCTAGTTGCTTTTCTGGTACAAGATTTTGAAATTCCAATTACATTATGTAAATACAAATATTTATGTCACCGTTATATGAGATGCAAGTTATACACACGTGTGCATGGTGCATGAGATAGTTTCCAAAGCAACTTGGAGGAGGCGGGGAAGCGTCTGGCTTTTAAATATTTTCCAATGGCGTATCTTTCTCTAATTATTTAGACGTCCCGTGTATTTTATCTTTCCTGATGATTGTTCGCATTCATATTGAATCCTACTCGTATACAGCCTAGTAGTCTTGTCTTGGAAATAGTATTTTGTTATGTTATAAGATTACTAGGTGTAATATCAAGCCTTTCTCAACTTGAAGGGCGGATCATAACCTTCTCGTGGTCCACTGTCATCACTTTATGTGCTAATATGATTAAGCCCGAACGGAGTAACCAGTGTCATGAAGATCCACTGGGAGTATCCATGATCTTATGGTCATAGATAATGAAGCCATATCAACTGGGTAGTCGATATTGTTCTACTTTAATAGAGCTATTCACCTCAATATATAGAAGGCCCCTTGAGGGGAGCATCGTGTTGGTTGTGGTAGCACATATGCGGGCACAGACAGAATGCGTGAGGCTGCATGACTTAGGTGGACATACTTCTATGACCAGAAGAGTATGTCCTTTCTATAATTGCATACTCCGTCCGAGGATCTGAAGGATGGTCGATTATTAATGTATGCTTAGATGTATGGCTTTCATGGCATGGAGTTGGACTAAATTAACCGGGTGCCATGACCCAGAGATCGACAGAGATTTTAGATGGGTCTCACTTCGACCAGCAAATGCAATGCAATGCACTGGAATAAACAAGTACTCATTGAGACAGGACATACTCTGTATAATGAGGACACTAATTGTTGCATTGATACTAATCCGTGCGTTAACACTGCCGTGGAATTAAATCCTGAGCTAGTTGTCCATGTCAGATATTGATATAAAACTCTGTGCTTCATCTGCATCTGCTTGCCTTCGCGGGAGAGCCAGATCACATAAATGGCTTCATTCTAAGGCTGGCCAGGTGGGGGTCTATTCATGTTATTTGTTGACAAATAGCTGTAGTTGACGTCATTTGGAAAAAAGAAGAAGAAGATCACTATCATCATAAATTTAATATACCTACATATAATCAATAGCAATTAACTTACACGTTTTACATATATACAAACATATACATATTACCAATACCTAACGGAGGGGAGAACAAGCGAAGTAAGTAAAAATTAATTAGTTTCTAATTAGACATAATAAGTTTTACCTTGGAAAAATCAATATTCAGAAATTTTTGCAATTTACAAGACAGACTTGCTTACAGGAATTGTTATGCTTTCCATTTTATTAAGAAATTGGTTTCAGTGCTGACTACAACTGGTTCGAATTCCTTCTAAGCCATGGAGAATCTTGACCGCTTCTATTATATTCTGGAGGTTATAAGTAAATTGGCAAGCATAGCAGGGGCCGCCGTACTCAGGCCTAACTATAAGCCTAATTTTCTAACAGGCTTGACTTACGTTGTTGTAGTATTTTATTATATGGTATTATTATATGCACTTTACTGGTACAGGAGTGATGAGTTTATGCTGATTCGAGTAATCAGTGTGTTTCCCTTTGGTATTCAAGTGAGTATGAAATAAATATCATTCCAACTATAACATCTCGTTTTATTTTGTTAATCATTATAGGGCGCAATAAAACTTCAAACAGTTATAGAATATAGATGGCAGTTCAGAGCTGTTATAGAATTTCTGAGAAGCATTTATATCGCAAATCTTCATGCATCATCGAAGAGAAAGCAAATTTTTAGTGAACACATTAGCAAATGCTTGTTTTTCTTGAAAGTTGGCCGAATTCTTGTAGCTATTTCGCTTCTTGGATTAATACTCTCCACAGCCTTAAATTTGCTTTTCATGAAGAAAATGGAATCAATATTGGATGTCGTCCTACCTGGCACAGATCCAGCCACACTCACTGGTTTACTAATCAATTGGATATTTCAATTTATTATGGTAACTTACTTTTTTTGCGGAAGTGTATCATTTGATTTGGGTTTCGTATTTATCGTACTTCACGTACCGTTACTGACACGTCTTTTAAGAGATTCTCTAGATGATATAGAGCAAATGATAAGGATTGATAGAAAATATGATCATGATTTACTAAGAATAAGATTACGCAATTGTTTCCGAATGCATCAGAATATAATTAATTATATTTCTTTTGTGGATTCCGCGTTTGTTTATAATATTTGGGGACAAATTGTACTTCCTACAGTACCGTTGGCTTTAATATTGTTTAGTATCTCTACGGTAAGTTCATTGAAAAAATAATATATACAGAAAATCTTAAGAATTTTATTAATTGAACATTGTTTTTGTATATTTTGTTTGTTTTTCAGACGTCATGGATATCTGGATATTTTTTAGCGCTTTTTTTCTTTTTCCAAATTTTTATTTATTGTATAATTGGAACAGTTTTAGAAACTGTGGTAAGTATAGTTTATTTAAAAATAATATGCATTTCTGGATAACATCTAGTTTACTGTTTATAAGTAGAAAACTAGAAGCATGCAGGTTATTTACAATACAATAAAAAGTGAAAATATAAAAAAAAATCATAAAAGAAAACTTAATTGAGCTGTGATTTAAGCTGATTTCTCATTCTGATTTAAATAAGTTAAAATTTATAAAGGGGCGATCCTAGAACTGATATTCATGACATTTTTTTCCAATGAACAAGATTTTACAATCGGGCCGATGTTTTTTCCTTTATTCAAACTTTTTATAAATTTTTTAAAACTGTTTTTGAGACGGATATCTTGGAAACGTTTCTTTTGAAAACTTCCTTATTTTTGGAAAACCAGATTTCGAGAAAAACGCGTTTCAAGACTCGAGTAGGAGATTTTGAAATGAATGAATTGTGAGTGAAATTGTGGTTATGCCAGGACTTTACAATAGTCCTTCGGCATTCTTCGAATTGTTGCTCATTGTCAGCAGATATTTCATTTTCATAGGATTCTCTAAGTAATTTTATTTACTTGATTCATTTTAATTGAATCGAACTTACCCCCTGGTTCACATAGCTAGTGGAATCCCTATTTCTAAAAAAAGGCTCTAGCGACCGGAATATTTTGAATTTTGCAACCAAAAATTTGACACGATATTAATGGGAGTTCATACTTTTGTATAATGGTAACAAATAAAAATAAATTTTGAAGAATTTTTCAATAACTGTTCATAAACCATAACCTGTAATTTTGAATTCACGGTTCTATCAGGATTTTTTTTTATTTCATATAAATTTAACTTTTCATACTTAGAACGACACTTCATGCGTCGATGTCATGATTTTACATTATTCTGTGTGTGTGCATTTTTTTCTACTGTTTAATATTTCTTGTTTTTTTTTCATATTTTCTTATCAAAATGAAAATATACACGGTAACCTATTTATAGTATTTAAGGAATCCGTTGAATGTTTTAAACAATCTCAGTAGATTTTGAATTTCTTTCGACGGTAAATTAATAGCTGTTATTTGAGAAATATTTTTCTGGTAGAATTTAATCAAGTAATTACGTGATTCGAATTGTTATATGTAGTTACTTTATTAAGGACTAAGAATATGTGGGGTTTTTTTCTTTGAGAATTTTATTTTTAAAGATTTTCAATCTTAGGATTATATCCTTGGGGATTTTGTTCAATTATGGATATTGTTTTTTTCTGTTTTTATTTTTTTAATTTTGTCCTTCCTGACGACGAAGAAAACCGATACACAGCATACCTCAGACGAGTATTCATATTCCCTGGGAAATTCTCAATAAATGTTGGAATAGATTCCATAACAATTGCACACCCGCCAAAGGTTTTCAAATCCAAAACCCTCAAAAACCCTTTATTGAGTAACTTGTAGTAGGTCAACATTAAGTAGATTCGACTACGTATGGAGATATAATACATTTGAAGAAATTAACGAACTTATATCAGTATTCATCCTGACAGTAATTTCACACTACGTCGTACCATAAGGCGTTAAATGTCATTTTATAAATTTGATATTTAAGAAAGAAAATGGTATTAAATGAACACGATCAGACTTCCCAAACACCTGTCCCATTATATTTTATACTATTTTATTATTTTATATTTGCAGAATGAGGACATCACAGATATATTCTATAGCTTCAAATGGTATCTTTGTCCTATAGACTGTCAGAAATCAATTCTTATAGCACTTACGAAGTCACAAAATGCTAAAACATTGAATATCGCTAAAATTGCACCTCTCAATGTGGAAACAGGAGCCCAAGTAATTTAAAAAATAATTATGTTTTAATTAATACTGTAATATAAAAATATTTAAATTAATTTTAGGTTACAAAAATGATTTACTCTTATCTCATGATGCTTTTAACTTTGTAGAATAAACACAGCAAATCAATCGAAATGTTTGCGAATTTATCTTTCTTATGCTGAAGATCATCAATACAAGGAATTTATGTTGTTCTTAATATGTGCAATTTATTTATAAAATGTTTGTGTTCACAATTTCTTTCAAAATATACTTAGTGCACTGAAAATTTGTTTTGAATTTCATTAAATGACTGCCTCCCAAGTCTCTAATTAGTATTCATTATTTTGTCATGACATATTTATTTCTTTAAAACTGTTAATGATATTTTAATAAATTTACTAAATTATGAATGTGCTCGGAAAGTGAAAAAATTGAAAATGTTTACTAATTTGGGTCGGGCTTATCTGTTTTAGAAAAACTGAACTGAAATGTACATATTTTCTGTTTTAGATTGTTTTACAAATTCATCAATATTTGTTACTCCCCCACAAGATTTGTTCACAAAATTCACGTGGACTAGAACAGGTCCAAAATAATAATGTTACTTCAATTTATAAGAATCTGAATGAGGAGTCTTAAGCTATACAAATTCATTAGATGTTTTCTTTTCTGTTTGGTTGCTCTGTTAAAAGAAATAATTAGTTTTTCTGCTCTGGTGTACCATAGGATAGCCAGTATGGGCTGTTCTCTTCATATTTTCATAAATAAGTTTTTCTTTACCTGATTTGCTAATTTACGTGCTGGTTGAGTGGTGTATAAACAAAAAGTTGCCTTTATTCTTAAATGTTGATAAAAGATTCTTTTTTCTGTTCTTATGAAATTGACTAAGTTTTGAGCGGGTTTCTGCTTTCCAGAGTTAATAAAATACTCGACTTATGTATTTTTAACTTCCTTATAAATCGTGTAGTTAATAAAGCGTAAAACGATGCGAAGTTTTGTAAAGCGTAAAATTGGCAGACGACACGTAGGTACCTGAATAATTATTAGACACATTTTGGAATATGCCATGGTATCTTTGTTACAGAAATCACTCCCATCCCACTAAATCGTAAGATAATATCTGATATAAGTTTGTTATGAATACAGATTCACTAGAGACCGTCATCTGAGCGTACACCTCCCACCTGAACGTTCGATCCAAAATTTTAGAAGTTGAACTGGTTTGTTCGGGTTACCTAATAAACTATGTCCAACTATCCAATCGCCACTGCGTGAAAATTGGAACACTAGTAGTAGTACGTAAACAACGGCTAGCTCTACTGCTCTCGTTAGAAAATGAAAAACGGACAACTAGTGGTAGTACTTGAACAGCGGAAGCCACTAGTCAGTACGTGCGCAACAGAAAGCTATCCTATCGCGCCTCCCAACTGGATTTAGTCATTCAAAAACCAACATTAAATATTTTACACTTACATATATGAGGGATGTAAGCAATAAAGCAAAAGATTGAACTCAACCAACTATTGTCATTTGGACTACTTACTCCACTGAAGATACTCATGCGACAAATCTGACGTTTTAATACCGAAAGTAGTATTGGACGTCACAATTTTTGTTTTTCAAATCGTGAAGTGTGACATCGACTTTGGTCCTTGACAAAATAAGTTTTAATTCCCGGACTTGACCCTTGAGACCAAATATTTTATTTATATATCAGGTTCCTTGCAGCAATGAAGTTTTTTCCCCTGCCTACTTATTTTAATATTTCTTCCATTTCTTGTGATACCCCTTGTTTTTTTTCTATCGATGCTGGTATCCTTTGACATTTTCACACCAATCCAGAATATTTATCTTAATAATATCCTTCGGGAATTTATTAAAATATGCATAGTTTTGAGATGTATAATTGATTCATTGTTTATTTACAAATTAGTGTGCACCTCCAGTTAGCAGTGACTTCTAATTGGTTAACAAATAAATAGATGTCAGCATTGTCGTACTGCAGATTGGTCTTTTATACAGGGAACTTTAAATATGTTTATATTGAGTCTATTGTTATAAGAATAATAGTTTTTAATAAATATGGGTTAGAAACTCAAATTGTGTCCAAATCAAATTTTACTGAGAAAATAGACGTCCTTATTTTCTAACTTTGCTCACATGAAAGTACTCAGGTACGCATATGTTTAGTTAAGAATATCCTTTGGGAAAAACTAAATAATTTAAATATGAAAGTCCTCATAAAAAAGCAAATAAGCAGGAAACTGTTAGGGAAAGTTAAATAAGATGCTTTAAATGGCAGTTTTGGCGGTGGGCGACATCTACAAAGGTGTGTACGTCTACAGTATAAGCAAAGATTTTCATATTAACAAAGGAATGATGATGTGCGAGAAACCTTTGAATTTCAATTACTTTAAAAGTAAAATGAGCGCAACTTGTATGCGAGGGTTTCTATCTACATCTACACGTATAAAACGCAATATTTGCTGAAGAAATTTTAACCTATGAGAAATCATACAAAATCAGGGAAGTATTGATATTCATGGGATAATATACCTACATCTACGTAAATCTGTGATAAAATTTGCTGTATAGTTCCATTTGCTGGATTTGTTGGCTTTACACATGTTATCAGATAAATGCCAATCTGATTAACACAAATAGTAATTGTGTTGTTATTAACAAATTAAATTATGGTTGGCATTAAAAATTATACTGAAAATTATTCAATAAAAAATTCAAACTACTTGATATATGTCTGTATATACATCCGTATCACGAAGCGTAGCTCTAAACTTTGCGCCATCTCTAATATTTTTAAATGAGTCCTTGTGATAGTATACTAATGTTGCCTTTGAACCGTAATAACTGTGACACACAGCTAGTACAGATATCATAGTAACACGCATAAACAATGTTTGTGTAGTTGCATACTAGCACTAAGGTCTTCACAGACTACCGCAGAATCGTAGGAGCGGGAACGGGAGCAAAATTTTTGCGGGACTCGAAACTATCGTGGGATATGGAGCGACTCGCACTGACGTGACGTGTCATATCTATGTAGCGAACGTGAGTGTTTTATTTTCGGTTCGCAGCATCCACTGTTTTTCTCGCCATTGACGTAGTTTCAACAAGAAGGAGAGATGTATATTGGAAAACTTATTAAAATTAGTAAAAATGAACCCAATTTTGTATGATTTTTCCTACCCTGGATATAAAAATTTTCGCAAGAAAGATAAAGTTTGGGATGAAATTGGCGTGAAATTGAAAGCAAATGGTAAGTAAATCATCTCCTATTAGACGTGCGGACATCGTTGACATTTCTCGGGAAGATTTTTTTTTTCACTGGGTACATTTCTAGTACAATGAGAATACGCTATCCGAGTAAACAGCTAGCAATAACTCTGTTTGTCAACAAATTGAGAATCTCCATCGAGTACAGCGACTCGGCGATGTAATTATTCGGGGCATTCCATGTAGTTCGAAAGAGAATGTAACCAGCATCATCAAAAATATTGCTGCAGTTGTGAAGCATCCAATTTCACCTTTCATCGATGATTTTCGCATAAAATCGAAGTCTTCGGCACAGCATGGTCCAATTGTTGTGCGCTTTTCTGGACACACAGAGCAGCGTGCTTTCCTATCCGCCTTCCACAGCTGTAAGAGCGTGCTTCTTTCTTAGCTTGAGGGCCTTTGTACTGCGAGCACTATCTATGCTAATGAAAGTTTGACGGCAACAAATAATAATGTTTTTGAGATAATTGATTTTTTCTATTTGCGTTATTCTGAAATTGTTTTTTTTTCTGTTTCTTCTCTTTTCTTTTATTTTCTTTAATTTTACAATTAAAAATGTTTTCAATTTTATTTGATTTCTTTCGCGGCGTAGCTTGTTATGAATTATTTAGTTGTTCTTTTTCTTTTGTAATTAACAGAAATTATATGAATTCCATGTTTGTGGATAAATGCATTGACAGCTACCGAAGTACAAACAAGTATGAGTACACATAGCTTTTCGGGTCTGGACAGGGTGAGAGCTATGCTTAAAATTTTTTGTAGTCGTACAAGTGGATTAAACATCTGTGCGCTAAATGCTAGAAGCATTAAAAACAAAATCGATGAATTTCGCGAGATTTTTTCCGGCTCTGATATTCACGCGATTTTTGTATCTGAGACGTGGTTAAATAAAAATATACCCTCTTCGTTACTTAAAATTCCCGGCTACAATTTATATCGTAATGACCGTACATCTAGTATTGGAGGAGGTGTAGCGATCTTTGTTAGGGATTGTTTGAAGGCTAAATCAATTTCTTTTTCGGTGGATGATGAAATAGAATTTATATGTGTTGAAGTTTCCACTGGAATAGAAAAATGTGTGTTGTCTACTGTTTACTGTCCTCCCAACCAGTTTAACACTGATAATGCTAGGCAATTGGAAAACTGTTTATTTAACATAACACAACGCTATACAAATGTGATTGTAGGTGGAGATTTTAATGTAAATCTTCTACGACGTGACCTGTTAGCTAACCAGTTTCTTCATCTTTTTCAGTCACTACATCTTAATACAGTGAACTCTCAACCAACCTACTTCAAGACAACCAATCCATTATTATTAGATTTATTTTGTGTTCCAGATTTAAGTAAAATATTGATGTTTAGCCAGATTAGTCCACCCAGCACTTTGGATCATGACTTACTCTTTCTCAGCTATGACTTTTCTATGAATCTAGGGTCTCCTCAAAGCTTTTCATACAGGGATTACAATAATATTAATCTGGATGCTTTATTTGAAGAATGCCGACTGCTGCCCTGGTACGAGACACTCAATCTTGCTTTGGCTGATGATCAATCAGGTGGAGGTTTTCTCCACTCTTATCGCGTACTTATTCGAAAAATATGTCCCTTTGAGAGTGAGACCAATCCACAGAGTGGGGTGCCCGTGGTTTTCACCCGAAGTCTGTTCACTTATTGCGGAGCGAGAATTCCTGTTCAAGCGATATAAGCGCCTCAAAAAGAATGCTGCTCGACTAAACTATCTAGTTGCTCGTAATAGGGCCACGACAGCTATTCGGAATGCCAAACGCCAATTCTAAGCCAGCTCTAAGTTTAATACCGATCTTGAACCGAAAATTGTTTGGCGCAATCTACGGAACGCTGGAGTTTTTGGTAAGGATAGCGTAGCTTGTGGACTTGAAGCGGATGATTTAAATTCCTTTTTTTACATCCTCTAACAATTCATCCCCTAGAACTCAAGTGAGCGAATTAAATCCGCTTAGTTTTCCGCGCTCATCACTCTCACAAGCGAGCATCAATAACTCTTTCTCCTTTCGTGGCATATGTCTTGATGATCTGATTTCCGCAATTTTTGCTATCAGGTCGGAAGCAATGGGCCCTGACAGGTTACCACAACGCTTTATTAAGCTGCTGCTGCCACTAATCGGGAAAGTTATTGTAAACACGTGTTTGATGTCATCCGCTTTTCCTAAGGCGTGGAAAACAGTAACAGTTTTACCAGTACCAAAAAAAGCTTGTGCTTTAGAATTACCATCCGATTTCCGACCTATAAGTATTTTGTGCTTTTTATCGAAGGTTCTGGAGAAACTATTTTATAAACAAATTCTCGAGTACGTGGAAAGCAATAATTTACTCACGCTCTGGCAATCAGGTTTTCGCTCTCCTTTCAGCTGTGAAACAGCTATATTAAAAGTGTCCACAGATATAAGGTCTGCGTTAACCAAGAATGAGTTTAGCGCCTTAGTTCTTCTCGATTTCTCAAAAGCCTTCGACAGCGTTGATCATGGTTTACTTCTAGAGAAGCTCTCCATCAGGTTTGGGTTCAGTTCTTCTGCCATTACGTTGGTTAGAGAGTTGTTATCTGATCGTCAGCAGCTTGTTAAGGTAGGACAAGCAATCTCTGGTTCGTTACCCATTCTCTGTTGTGTTCCTCAAGGATCAGTACTAGGCCCTTTATTGTTTAGCCTATTTATAAATGACCTCCCACAAGTGTTAGAAGATGCAAAAGGGCATCTGTATGCCGACGATGTGCAATTATATCTTACTAGGCCTATGGGACTTCTTCAGGACTGCATTGCGCGACTGAATTCTGAGCTAGATAGAATAAGCGATTGGTCGTTAGTAAATGGGCTAGTGCTCAACCCTGCTAAATCGAAGTGCATTGCCTTTTATGCCTCATCTCCAGATAACATTGATGTTCCGCCAATTATTTTAAATAGTGTTATACTGCCGCTACATGATAGGGTTAATAATCTTGGGATTGTTTTAAATAGTGTGATGAAGTGTTGCGATAACGTTAATCTGGTGATCAGAAAGGTATATGCTTGACTGCGTAGGTTATGGCTTTCAGCGAGTATTTTGCCAAGAAAAATTCGTATGAAGCTTGTGAAAACATTAATCATTCCGTACTTTACCTTTGGCAGCCCAGTTTTCCCAAAATTAAATATGTATGTGCCCGTAAGATTCAGGTTGCCTTCAATGATTGTATCCGCTTCATTTTTGGTCTCCGTAGATTTGACCATGTCTCACCATATAGAACCCATCTGCTTGGATGTTCCCTGGATTCTTACCTTAATCAAAGAGCATTAACTCTTCTTTTTAATATATTGAATCGAGATGCACCTGAATATCTTAGGGAATTTTTCCAATTATCAAATTCACCACGCAATCGTAACATAATAATTCCGCGATTCAGCAAATTGGTCATGGAGAGTTCTTTCCCTGTTCAGGCTGCCAGACTTTGGAATAGTCTTCCATTAAATGTTCAGAGTGCTCGTACTGTCAATGCATTTAAGAAGCTTATAAAGATGCATTCGTGAGTTAAGGAAGTTCATCTGTTTTCTGTTTATCACTAATTTTATAATTTTATATTCTTATTCATTTTATTCTTTTATTTCTTTAGTTATTAGTTTTATCTTATTTTAGTTATTATTAGCATCATTATAATTTTTCTATATTGTCTACTTATGAATTATCTTTAATTATTGAATTCTTTGATATATATTTTTGAGTGTTACATTTCTAGCTCCGATTAAACTTATAGTACAAAAAAAGATTGAAAATCTTGTGTACGTATCCCATGAATAAATTATTATTATTATTTTCAAATCTTCTTCCCATCGAAAACTTCGCCATCACTCTTTTTTCTATAACCGCCAATATCCGCACATATAAATTGATATTCGGGTCCAACAATAGCCATCAAAATAACTGTTTTTTTTTTTAAATAGCAAAAGTGATTCGACTTACTATTTTTTGGGTATTTGATGGTCACATATTTTCCATCTATACTGCCTACGCAATTAGGAAATTGCCACAAGTTCTTAAATCAGTAGATTTTTCTCAAACTGCTTCTCTCGGCGCAGGCATTGGTACAGCGGTTGCATTCTCTTCCAAATTGCTTTGCTAACTTCTTTGACATTACAACTAACTGTTGAAAACCCAACTCCAAAATTATGACCTATTGTAGAATAGGAATCGCCAGTCGCAAGAAATCTATAATAAAAAATATTTTTTTAGAGACTGAAGTAAAAAACAAATTGAAAAATTATCAACATACCTACGTACGCAAAATATTTAAGAAGCACTAAAACTAGAACGATCCAAGCCAAAAAGAACTACGCGAATTGGCAATGGGCACAATTAATGGAGCTCTTTAGGTATTTTATGAAATTTTCCGAAAGCGATTCAAATATAAAAGCAACGGTCGGATGTGAAAATCAAAATCTTACCGATAGAGTACAATCAGAAATAACATTGAAATCAGTAGCTTTGTCAGGGAAAGAAATTAATGAAAATCCATCTCTTATGAGGAGACCGTTGCGAGAACAGGGCAATCGAAGTACTCGTAACTCTTGTAGTAATGAGAACAAAAGAAATATATCTTCAGTTGACATGGAAAAGGAAATCAGTTGAAATGGATGACATTGACTTAGTTTGTCTGAGCTGAGCAAAACCTATTAAATCGTTCCCGAAAAAACGGCATGCAGTCACCAAGATGGAAATTCACACCAGGAACTAGAGGCATTTAGAAGAAATAACCAGCGAGAAACCATCTACAAGTGCGACCTCGACATCAAGTTTACAGGAGTTGAGACCTCCTTTAAGTTTTGAATTGCTTCACGAGAGTCGCAGATTTCTGTCTGCAAAACAGCAGTCAGTCTTCCATGTTACAAGAAACCTAGCCAGGCTTAGTATTTTCCTAGTTAAATTCTTACAACTCGTAAGAATTTGATGAAACTAATATTTTATAAATTCCTCCTGAGGTAATTTTTGAAATAATTTCCTTTCTTTTTATAAAAAAAAAGAAAAAAATTGATAAAAAGAAGGAAGCTTGTTGTCCATTATTTTTGTTTACCTCAACGCAATTGCAAGATGTTCCTCACAGCAAATGGCTTCAGGATAATTTTTATATTCTTTGTGAATATCATCTTTTATAAGATCTAGAATTTCGTCGAAACAATCGTTCATAATCCTAAAGTAAATATAAAACCTGTTGTCATCTTCCCTCAGTTCCGGCATTAGTGTGTATAGTTCGTCGTGTATTTTGGGTTTTAAATTAATTTGGTGAACCTATATTCTTTTCTGTCTAGTTATCAATTTCAGTTTACCTGTTATTTGCTTCATCTTCTGCTAATGCTAATAGCAAAAGAGCTTCTTCTTCGTCATCCGAGTAAAACATTTTTAAATCTTCTTTTTATATATTTAATTTGCTTAATTTCAAAAGAACACCCGTTCACTTGCATTTATAAGAACGACGGGATGAATTCACTTCCGCTCCCGTTCCCGCGGGGTTCGCGTTGGTCTGTGAAGGCCATTATACTATCTGTACAAATGGGTATAAAGTTAGTATCAATACAAGGGTTTTATCCATGGTATACGGAACTTTTAATGATTTCAGCGTTACTTTCTTGTAGTGGTAAAAGTATCTAGTTTATTATACATGTCAACCTGACACTTTTTTATAAATACGGGCATCATTCGAAGCGAGATTTTTAGCAGTGTAAAATTAAATTAACATAATGCAAAGTGTAAAAGAGGAAAGTCTTAGGCTAATCACAAATAGAAAAGTTGATAGATTTGTGGAACAATAAAACCCAAAATACAATGAGACCAACATGGGATCGTCACAAAATCGCCGAATTAACCCAATGTTGGATGCCTTTCGCTCCTTTATCGCTATATGCATGGTCAATGTTCTGATGAAATATCTAGTCTAATCCCTTGTAGAATGATTCCTGCACGAAATACTCGCGCTGCAAACCACGCACATTCTTTAACCCTTCAAATTACTTTCGGCCGTACAGTAAAATTCCGTGATGCTTTTTTATCCCGAACAATGCGAATGTGGAACAGCTTACCATCTTCTGTTTTTCCTCTGGCATACAATCTGCGGAAGTTTAAGGGCGACATACATCGGCAACCCCGCCACTCTCTTCATATCCCCTAATCCTTTCCCTATCTCCTTCCTGCCATGCTGTGCTTTGCATCATAGGGTATCCCCAGAGCTTGGCTTAATAATATATAAAAAAAAAATGGCTGCCATTCTTTTGTTTGTTGACATGAATATATGTAGGTGATAAAATTGTATGTTTTTGGAAAAAATGTGAAAAGTAAACAAAGTAATTTGCTTGGGTCAGTAAGCGTATAAAAAATTAAATTAGAAAAACATGACGTTCTGGGTATGCTACAAAGATTAACAAGCCTTGGTTGAAAGACAGTGTGAAGCATGCAGTTTTAAGCTGTGAAAGCAACACCCGGTTAAATATTTAATAGGAACATTATTCTTTATGTAAACCAATTCGGAGAAAGTAATTAAGTGCTGTTGCGAAAGCAAAGCATTTCCAATTAAAACCCCCAAATCCAAATTACGACGACAAAATTTAAATTATTCTCAACTCTGGTTATGGCGAAAAATTCGGTCGACATCATTAAATTTCGGCCTTAACTCATTACCCGTTATAGAGCTCCACTCAAAGATTAATAATTTAACTAAAAAAATATAGGTAAGCATAAAATACATATGTGGTTGGCCCTCAGAATGTAAATACTTTGCACCCATTAATTTGAGTTTATGGGAATGTATAAAAGCAGCAATAATATGAAAGGAAATTATATTAGGCAGCTTCTTGTTATGCAAAAGCAAAAGGTGCATTCCGGAATGGAACACCGAAATATGTTACGCAAATGGGGCTCCGGAAATAACTCTCAATGAAATAACGCCCAAAGGCGATAAAACCCAAAAGTTCTATATAAATTTCAACGTGTCAAATGTGAAATAATGTCCAACATTTTTGGGTTTTATTTCACGCTTTTTGGTTTTATTTCAATTCACTTATCGGTTTTGGGCGTTATTTATATTTATTGTATGATATAAAGACAAAAAAACAAAACTGATCCTGATGAAATAGTGCCCAAAAATCCTTTCAGAAAATGAAGGAAATATTTCCCAACTATACGTGTAAAGTAGGAACGCGTCGCGCGTGTAGGGGAGGAGGGTTGGAGTGACACTGCACATCTTGCCCCCCCCCCCCCCCCCTGGGACAATTGTCACCAAATATAATTAAAATGTCCTTCACCTACTAATTGCATTTGAGCTTGCAAATATCTTGATTGGAAGATTTAAACTTGCCAACTATAGAAAATACAAGAGAGTGATCTATGGAGAAGGACCCCTGTATATAATGCCTGAAGCTCCATAATAAAGGGTTTTCCAATAAGAGGTGTTATTTTGATTTTCAAAGAAAAATGCCACTTTTTGAGATAAATGAACGGATCTTTATTCCATTATAAAGAGGAAAGTATGCCGTTAATAATGAAAAATAACATCAGCCAAATAACTACCACGACCACGCCTACAGAACCATATCCTTTTCATGAAATTTTCCATAATCAACTCGCAAAGTGGCTGCCCTATGTCCTCGATAGCCTTACGAATTCCATCTTTGAGGTCTTGAATCGACGCTGGGCTGTTGGCGTAGACCATCTCTTTCACGTGGCCCCAAAGGAAGAAGTCGCAAGGTGTTAAGTCACAAGATCTCGGTGGCCAATTGTGATCACCTCTTCGAGAGATAACACGGTCCGGAAACTTTTCCCGTAAAAGATCAATGGTTTCGTTGCTTGTATGGCACGTAGCGCCGTCTTGTTGAAAGTAAACGTTGTCCAGATCAATACCATCCAATTCCGGCCATAAAAAATCAATAATCATCTGTCGATAGCGCAATCCATTCACCGTAACTGTTGCTCCAGCCTCATTTTCGAAAAAGTAAGGTCCAATGACCCCGCAGGACCATAAACCGCACCAAACAGACACACTTTGAGGATAGAGAGGCTTTTCAACAATAACTCTTGGGTTTTCCGAGCCCCAGATGCGACAATTTTGCTTGTTGACGAAGCCATCGAGGTGAAAATGGGCCTCATCACTCAAGATGAGTTTTCGATCGAATTCCGGATCATTTTCATGCATTTCAAGGACCCAATCAGCAAAGATTCGACGCAAAGACTCGACGTTGTTGATGATCGGCCGGCTTGAGTTCTTGTGTTAACTGAACTCTATAAGCCTTAAGACCCAAATCTTTATGCAAAATACGGTGTAATGACGTTTGTGGAATGCCTAATTCAAAAGAACGACAAGGAATGGACAAACCTGGGTTATCTTCAACACTTTCGCTGTATTGCGGTCCGACAAGGTGCTTCACGACGACCCAAAAATGTTCGAGTTTTACGAACCGTCTCTGCCACATTTTCACCATTTTTATAGTGAATTTTAATAATTTCAACGCATTGTTGAATCGTGTATCGTTCGATTTTTTTAATAGCATAGTTTCTAATTAAAATAACACCTCTTATTGGAAAACCCTTTAGTTTCTTGATTGCTGATTTAACTTTTTAGTAATGTCAGAGACGAGTAGCAAAAGATAGATCCAGTCGATGACGCTTAGAATTGGACCACTTTGCACCCATTAATTTAAGTTTATGGGAAAATATTATAAAAGCAATGATATAAAAGGAAATTATAGTAGGCAGATTTTGTTTTGGTAAAGATTAAATTTTTTTAAAAATTATTTGTAAAATGTAAAACAAATTCCTTATAGTAAGAAACGGAAGAGACTGATATGCAATCACAATCGCCGCTGTTACTGCCTTACGGATCTTCATCATAGTTGCCAGAAATATTTCTGGACGCGTCGTCAATGCCAGAATCAAGTCCATCGACGTCAATAACTGTGGCACCTAAAAAATAGAAAAAGACCAAAAAATTAATGAAAGTTTTCTGGAGTTTGCCAAGAAAGAGGAATAAACCTTTAGAAAATATTTAAATAAGATCATCGAAATTTATGATAAATATGAACGTTGGTCTTGAGGTGTTGCTTGACATAAAACGAAATGTCGTAAAGTGAGGACTGCCTGTAACTCGACTAAACAATACAAGCAACCTGTATGGACTATCGCTAAGACCTCAAAACTTTCACGTATAAAAGTTCAATAACCAAATATAGGGAATGATTTGAGAAAGCGAGGCTGTGGAGAGGAGGAAGGACTGTCTTCTGAAAAAGATCGACAAGCCAGCATACTAAAAAAGGAGAGGAGTTTTTTTTTTTTTTGTTTAAAACAATTTGGCTAAAGTCAAATCGCCAGGTAAGTTTTTATCTATTTTTTGGTTGAATCTTCGAGAAAAGAAGCAGATGAAATATTTTTGTGAGCCTTAGTCCTCCTATGCAGAAAAGAACATAAAAGAAGGACGAAAAAATAAATGAATGATATCATAATACGTCTTCCAGGATATTCAAGAAGACAGGATAAAATGCTAATCCTTGATGTCCTTTTTCACGTATATTTTTATGACTCTAATTTTCCCAGCGTAAATACAAAAATATATATGAATTTTTAAAGAAGACCAGGACAGAATTTTGCGAAATTTTGAAAATGCCATAACTTTATAAATTTTTATTTCGTTATTTGGTTTTTTACAAACCCTCCACGCATGTAAAATTTTGACAAATTGGTGAGGGTCATGTCACATATATTGCCTATTTGATATGGAATCACCCAGTTGTAAGAAAAGTAAATAATTCTTAGGATATATTCTTTTTTGTGAAAGGAATCTTGATTTTTTTTAAATAATAACTTTTTCTCAAATATAAATAAATCTTGTTCTTTTTTTAAAACATGAGTGTCCAAGGATAGAATTTTTCAGCTAGTTGGGCCAAGGAGAACCCAAGACTACATGGCTTACATGATACACTGGATATTTTGCTCCATTTCATTAAATTATGGAGATAGATAAAATTGATAAAAACCTTACATCCATCAATGATATAAGACGAGTCCATTTTGCATCACCATATGCTTATTTGAGAAGAAAAATGACACAATTATCCCAGCTGTGAATAATTTCCACACCTCCATTCCATGTGGTATAACCCTTTTACATTTGATTTTCTGAAGAACAAGAAAAGTGAAATTCTCTGAACTAACCATAGTAGATAGGTGTAGGTGGTATGGTAAAAGCTTTTGTGCCTGGGTACTGAATTTTAATTTTCTTTTAAATTAGGAGTTTCGTTTTGTACGTACATAGTTAGTTATCCTACCAGGATTTTACTTTTTTTTTTCTTACTTAAATCTCTCACTGACCCTGGCAAAATATGAAATGAATAACAAAAATACACACAAAGGAAAACTTCAACGCTGGGGTGGCTGGTGTATACATCGCGCAGATATTAAGCATCGACGAAACTATGAGATTTTCCAACAACTTGATAAATGCATATTTATGTATGTTAATTGCGTTCAACATGAACCTCTATGCAAATTTCTTCTTTTCACCATACAACTAGAAATTACATCTGCAAGTCATGCTCTCCTGACGTGAATTCTTTCACCGCTTTAATGACGTGGGCGTACCACACGTTCCATCCAATTTCCTATTGTTATACGATTTAGTGACGCTTTTGGTACCTTTTGACGAATGGGAAACAATTTTACTCATTTGCACACAAGTCGAGTGAGTTGATAAACCGAATAATAAAAGGGAATTTATTTAAAATTTCAAGGAATATTCTGTTTTGTATTAACGGTTATGTAGTTTTATACGAATTTAGTATAGCGAAAGTTAATGATATAAGGCAAGCTAATATGGCCCATGTAGACATACAATATTTTCGACTAAAAGTTTCCTCCCTGATAATAATTTCATAATTGGTTAGTCAACATTTTTTACATTTAAAAATAATTCTGATTTCTTATCATTTTTAAATGTAAAAAATGTTGACGACAAGAAATCAGCATTTAAGTAATTTTGAACATAGATACTAGAAATTTATACTCCACGATTTACTACAAATAAATAAAGTTAATAAAAAAAAGGTGAACAGTTAGAATTGGTCTAAATGTAAGACCAATATAATATTATACCTTAGATGCAAATAAAAGTTAAATAAAATGAAAAACCAAAGTTTAGTATCATAATACGAAGAAGGGGATGCCCGATTTAGTTCATTTTGTATTTACTATTATTGCTATGCAAATATCGTGTAGAAAATTTCAGCTCTCTACGACGACGCGTTCTCAGGTAATCCGTAAATATACAGTGAAAAACGAAATTTTTGTATGAAAACGCTACGAGGGAACCAGAGTCCCATTTTCGATCTAAAATAATTTTTTTTTCTGTTTTGTTTTCAAAACTCGTCTGCAAAGTTTCAGCTTTCTTGAGTTATCAAGAGACAGACTGACACACAAAAATCAACACAATATTATAATTATACGCCGATGGGGCTTGGTAGCTAGAGGATTTTAAATCAAGTTTCGGCCATCTAGACGTTTCGAGTCAAGTAAGAATAGTTAAAAGTCAGGTCAAATTAGTTAGGTACCTGTAGTAGGTTAGTTTAGTTTTTGTTTGTTATAAAATTCCAAAAAATATTTTGATCTTTATGCAATCTTATAGCGGATCCAGTAAAAAACTAGTCATTGGAGTAGATTAGCGGTAACACTAGAAATAAGGAAACATTGTCCTACAGAGATAAGGCGATCATGGAATAATATATTGTTACGAGAGTGGCCCTAGTTCGTTATTTAAAACACAATATTTCAGATATCATTACCAAGTTCTTCTTTTATTAAACTTCACTGTTTACTTTTACAAATTCACAAATAATTATTAAATCAAGTCTTTAGTTATCACTAGTTACTGTACGTCTAATTATCGCAATCTAAATAGTTTACTTCATTCACTTCACTGTCTGAATTAAGACTCGCCTGCTGGATGTGTGTAGCGCCGTATTTATACTCGACAAATTATTCTAGAACCTTCCTGAATATTCCGTTCTCCAAACCCAAAGTTTACTAGAATGTCACTAACCTAAAGTTGTTTCAATTTCCAATAGATGTCGCTTGTATCACTTTGTGGCGCGTAACAATATTATATTTTTGTCTTTATTATCTTTTCAAACATTCTTGTTTTATTACTCTTTGAACATTGCTTATTGTTTTTGTTGTTATTGGTAATTTTGCTTTGTTTGCTCGATTTTTTTTATTTTTTTTTTTCTGAATTGATAAAGTGAGAGGCCAAAGGCAGGGTGATCCAGGATCGATTGATGTTGTCGAATTCATTTGGCATAATCCACGATACGTAGATATCCGCAATACTTATTTCAGTTGTCCGATTTTCTTTTTCTTTTTGCTTAATTTTTGTTTTGTTTTGTTGCGTCGTGAATACCCAAACCAACAGCAAGTGGTTTGGAAGTCTAAAGTTCTAGTTTTTCCTTCTAGTCCATGATATTCTAGGTGCAGATACGATGGGACAGATGATGGGACTGGCCCAGCACAGTATTCCTGCAGATATCGACTCCTTAGCCTTGATGTACAGATAAGTCAATTGTGATGGAGGGGTCGCATCACCCTTAGAACATAACCTAGCACGCATTCTCGCACACCTAAAAGAGCGCGTAAGCAAAGATGTGATGACGCTTTTGCAGGCTTAGCGAGGGTGGTAGGGGAAACTGGGCCTACACTCTCCAAATGCGTTGCATTCACACAGCTCCTTCCTGTCCAGCTTTTGGGAAACAATAGATACAGTTTCTTTTTCAGGTTTCCACGTTTCCCAAGGAAGCGGCCACTTGCAGTAAGATTTTCTCAGATTTATTTTTGATTTATGTCCGTCCGTCGCAGTTACTAGTCCCCTACCAGTCAACATTTTATCTGTTCGTCTGTCTAGTAAACGATTTGTTTATTTTCATGCCCAGTTATCAAGCATCGAAGGATGTGGGAGGCAAGAACCTCCCAAAGCCAACTGAGTGCTAGCGGTATATGTTGTCCCGCCTCCCACGTGAGCTCAACGAAGATTTTCCTCAGTTTAGATAGGGTAAACTGAGAGCCTCTTGATGTGCCACATAGATCGGTAGACCAACGGCCACCCTTGTTTGCTACAAATGGCAGCCATCTCACAGGTTTAGTATGTGGATCATTATGTCACATCAGAAGGGACCAAGTATTTCGCAGAATTGTCAACATTCCAAAATGTAACACAATTTGATGTTTATTTGGATATGGAGAATTTTATGCGTAGTAGTAAACGGAAATGACAATTTTAAGCATTTTGAGTAAGGATTCAAGTGCATTGACCAAGATGAAATCTTCAATCGTGTAAATTTTGGAATCGTAATTAAATCACAAAGTATAACAAATTTTGTTCTGGAAAATATTCTACTTGAAGTAACCATGTTTTTAGAAAAAATTACCATTTTTTTCCATAATCATACGAAATGAAATTCTCTTTCGGGATTTCCTCGAATTACGAGGATATGATTTAATTGCACAACTATTAACTCGGGATTGCTTCAATATGATATTCTCGAACTTTGAATTTCATCTGAACATGGGTAACAAATTCAGTGAAGATCGTCAATTATTTCATTATTTGAATATCATATTAAAAAAAAAAAAGTAAGCACTTCAATTCAAATTGATTATTTTGTTCATGAGATATTGGTTTCCAATTGTAGATTACGTAGTACTTAACAATTTATAAAGTTGTTTTATATTGGGTCTTTCGTGGATATCATGCATTGGATTTTTGGGATTATATGACCCGGGTTGTGTGACTTAAACACTTGATAGTTTTAGGTATCCGATATATTTCGGTCATTGGTTGTGACCATTCTCAAGGAGCTACAATGTGAATATAACAATAACAATAATTATGCAGCCATTCTATTATAATAAAAGTTATTTACCTTAGGATTATCGTATCATAGTGCTTTTAGTGTGTCAAGGCTATGCTTAGCCTTAGTCACTTAAAAGTGACTGTCCACTTTTTCTCTTTTTATTTTTAACTTTTTTAGTATTTTAATTTAAATTAACGACGAAAGGCTAAGGATAGCCTTGACACACTAAAAGCACTATGATACGATAATCCTAAGGTAAATAACTTTTATTATAATAGAATGGCTGCATAATTATTGTTATTGTTATATTCACATTGTAGCTCCTTGAGAATGGTCACAACCAATGACCGAAATATTTCGGATACCTAAAATTATCAAGTGTTTAAATCACACAACCCGGGTCATATAATCCCAAAAATCCAATGCATGATAACAAATTTATAAAATCGAAACCAATGTGAATAGACTAAAAAATTTAGGGTTGATGCTTGGATTCATTCAAAGCAATTGCAAGCATTATTTTGAGTTCTACATCTCAGAAGTTACGATTTATAAATATTTAGGACCAGTTAAACTTCGACAATTTTATATCGAAGCTTGAGCCATTCAAAATGCTACTTATTTTATGAAGCAAGCAGGAGACTTAAAAATTGCCCTTCAAAACATGGTAAAACAATTATATTGAACATATTAAAAATTTCAAAAAAATTAACATAAAAAGGGCATCAAGGGCATCTGACAGACTATGTGACTGCACGATTTAATAAACATAAAGAAAAACTTGATATAACTTCAGTTCACAGTTACGCAAGCCTACACCATAAAAAATTAATTCTTCACGAATATTGTTCATTGCATGCAATTCAAATTATGACTTAAGTTTCATTACTTAATTACTCCGCTTGATTCCTCTACGAAAACCTTTAGTAAACTGAAACTTACAATTAATTCAATCAGACACAAAGGGACCTTGCCGCCCATACCGAATCCATCCACTCTCCCGAATTTAGTATATTTTCATGGTAAAATGCGGTCCGCTCTTGCTAAAAACTTTTTATTATCCTGAAATTGGCTCATGTTTAGCTACGAAAAAAGTGGTTCCATACATGCACATCATCGAGGCAAAAAATAAACACAAACGAGAAAGTTGTAAAGCTTCATTTGGGTAGCATAAAAGGCCTCCGAAGCTATTAACCACCGCAGAGTTTTCGAAATAAATTACGAAAACAATGTGAGTAGACCACTCACTACCGCTTTGTATCATTTGTGTTGTAGTCAGGCTGATTTATGTTCGAATAAGTTGCCTTTAACCGCTCTTAAAGAGCATTATGGGAAGAAAAAGTGACACCACGAACGTATCGCTTGAATCACAGAGGCTTTGGAAAATGTGGAAAGTTTGCCCTGGCAGGGATTTTGGAAGGACTCGAGTAGGGAATTCATAGCACGCAAGGATATAATTGTATGCAATAAGTAATAGTTAATTACTTCCTCCTTACTTTGTTGTTTTGATTGAGTACTTTCTTGATAGGAAAGGGATTTTATAGCACTAACATTTCATTTGTGTCTTAGCCATAAGTACTTAGACCTGACTTACACAATTACATGTATGAAAAAAAGGTGTACTCATTTTATGTGTCCATTTTTGGAGATAGTTAGCGGGCTTGAAGATCTTACTACTGAGCAGTGATATTAATATTGAAATCCTTCCTGTAGCTGTTTTGGACGCATCAAAGCGATGCTTCATCATCAAGGTGCCAGTGTGCATTCGCGAAAAATTTTGGTTAGTTTTACACAGTCAAATGATTATCTGACATTCGTGTAGCAATGGGCGAATTTGAAGAGGAAGCAGAACACTTTTTGACAGAGACTTGATGCAAATGTTTTCTATTCGTCTACTGAGCATTCGCGAACCTAAAAGATTTTCGAAACGTTAAACGTAATAAATTGCATCAAACAGCAGTGAGAGTTTCACTCAAATTTTAATTATCGGGCGGAAATATTGAAAGTCTGCAGTGCGAACAGCGAGAAAATCGCCTGCGGAAAATAGTGAATGCGATTCGCCTAATTTTTACCGGTATAAATGTATCCGGTGGTGTTATTAAAAGGAAACTGATTGAAATTTCTCAATGAAGAATAAAAGTTTTGCTTCCTAGTACCAAGGATTGCAGCACAGAATTCGGGCATCCGTCCCGCCTTCAGTTCAGACATTAGTGAGCCCATGTTGTAGTATATATGCACCTCACTATGTATACCTGAGCTGTTGCTAAGTTGTTTCGATCTTCTGTTATCGAAAAAAGAAAAAGACATTGTAAATGTAGAACGGTAAGAAAGTCGTAAGTAAGATGGCCTGTACTTAAAAAGAAAACCATTTGTATCCATTTTTATCTGTTTTGCAACAAAGGCAGTCCATTTAGAAATAGCAAGTGACCTATCAAGTTCAGCCTTTATAGTAGCTCTAAAACGATTTATTGGTCGAAGAGGATTTTGTGGAAATTTATACTGTGATAATGCCACGAATTTTGTTGGAGCTAATGCAGAATTAAAATGGCTTCGAGACATATTCACTTCAGAGCATTACAAAACGGAGATCATTGATATGTATGCAAAAGACAATATCACCTTCAATTTCATTCCACCTCGATCACCACACTTTGGTGGGCTTTGAGAGGCTGCTGTAAAGTCTGCCAAACATCACCTGCGAAGAACAATTTGTGGTCACTCGTTAACATGTGAGGACCTGAACACAGCGGTAATTCAAATTGAGGCGATCCTAAATTCTAGGCCAATCACGGAGATGTCATCAGACCCTAACGACCTTAAGGCCTTGACTCCTGGTAATTTTTTAATTGGGGAACCCCTTACGGCTATAGTGGAACCTGGTATTTCTGAACAACCTCAAAATAGACTTCAGCATTGGCAAAAATTACAACACATCCAACAAATCTTGTGGAAACGGTGGTCCAAAGATTACCTCAGTCAGCTTCAAATTCGTACAAAATGGAAAAGCGCTTCACGGGACGTAACACCTGGTGATCTAACCCTTATTAAAGACGATGATTTTCCACCGATGAAATGGATGCTTGGACGTGTCATTCAAATTTACCCAGGCGCAGATGGGCGAGCAATGGCTAATGGAGACGTAAAAAGAGCAATCTCAAAACTTTGTCCTCTCCCAATTTATTCCAAATAATCCTTCTCATTGAAAGTCCCCACATCCTTTCAAGGGGGGCGGCATGTTAAGCCTTACCCTTAACAAATTAAGAAACACTAGCGCCATCGTGGCATAGTACTACAGCTACTTAACCCACTGAACACTCTCCAGAATCGGAAGATATAGATCATCAACCATTATTCTTGCTGTCACTATCATTTGTCTTTTAACATCTCTGAGTAAGACGAGTTCAGCCTTTTTCAACGTCCACGGTGCACGCAATATTTCCAGCATAAAATATACAGTCCATTTTATATTAAGAAAGCTTTTGAATTATTAACAACAACAAGTTTGTAAAATTAAGTAAAATAAAATCTTAAGTGAAATGAAAAACGCTTAATTCACAATAAAATATGCAGCTTCACATTTGTGGATGTCAAGTCGTCAGAAGATGATTTGGTGCATACAAAGACAACTATTTCAGATCTGATTTCCAAATTTTATCGCTCAACGAACAAGTAATTTATTAGCTGCCATTCAAGTCAACACAGATTCCTGCTTCAAGACAGCACAGTTTTCTCCTTCGAGCAAGACGGATATCTACTCAGAGCAGTTACCTACCTTAGAAGATGCAGCAATTGTGGACCCCTTGCCACAACAGAAATTGGCATTATTCCTCCAAAGACTTTTTAATCATGATTCTTATGCGATTGTGGCGGTCGAACGTATGTACAGCTTATGCTGGAAGTCGGTTTTTAGCTTAACTCTAATCAACATTGTTCAGTAAGTGTAAATGGTTTTGAACGAAATACTTAGAACATTTGTATCTCCCTCCGGGGATATGTAGAGCAGAGGAATGTTGATCACATAAAATATCCCAAGGATATGTAAAGCAATCAAAGACAATGTATTCTTTTTGGGTGCCGTAGCTACCTTCGTTAAAGTTAAAAGTTTCGCTGTCATGTACAAAGCTAAAAAAAAAAAAGTCAAATAGGCCCCAGTCTATTGCTAATAATTGCGCAGATTATAGCAAAGCATTTGTAATTAGTGTAAATATCTAGTGCTGGACCTAACTAATAAGATTTAACTTAAAAAAAAAATATTACAAAATATTTAAAAAAAACAATTGTACCTATATGTACCTACATTTATTAAGGGTGTAGCACATGTCAACGTAAAAGAAAAATTAATTGTGCTTATTTTTTAAGGCTGACTCGACCAAGAAAATTTCGCAACAGTTTATTGTGGCCCAATTTTCAATATAAAAATACGCATGAATCATAACATACGGGACAAGATAAAAACGAGCCAGATTTCGCATTTTCCATGTGGTTTTATAGAAATAGTAGAAAGTGCAGTTTTGGTGAATTTGTATAAAATATATTACAAAAATTAATAAAATCTCACGACTTTTTGCAATCACTCGATTCAAACTGTTATTAAGCGAATATCTAGCCGGATTCTTGAAAGTTGAGCTCATTGTTAAAAAAAAACGTTTTTCTACTTTTTCCAAAACGATACCCTATACATAACTAATGATTAGCACGTAATTTCATACATTTTATTAAGCCAGCAATTTTAATTTAATTATATTAATTTTTCCGGTAAAAAAGTTTTCTAAATTATGCAGGATCAAGTTCTCTATCAACTGGCATCATTACTTTCTCTCCGACAATGGTGAAAACTTGCAGAAAAAATCGAGGAAAATTCATGTAAAACGCTTTTCCGGAGTTTTTCAGACCAAGGAAGCGTTTGAGCGTTTCGCAACCTAAGACAAAGTTGTAGAGCGAAATGAGTTGCATAAAGTTGCTTTTGTGTAAAACTCCTTGGAAAACCCGGAAAAGCGATATTATTAGTGATAAATCTGTTTCCGGAAAAATGGAGAATTTTCCAAATTTTCTGGAAAATTTTCCGAAAATTTCCGGAATTTTCCGACTTTTTCGGAAAATTTTCCGACAAAAAAGTTTTATAAGCTATGCGGAATCATTTTTTTTCCGTCCTACTGGCATCAATACTTTGTCTTCAACAATCGTGAAAACTTGCATGAAAAATCGAGGAAAATTCATGTAAATTTAAAAAAAAAATTCATAGTAATAGGAAAAGTCTGTGGAAAACACCGAAAGCAGCACGTAATAACAATATAGAGAACGGGAAAAAGGCAGAAAATAAAATAAGTAAAAAACGAGTTTTCAAACAAAACTGAGGCCAAGCCGCATGAAAAAGTAGAAAATAAACTTTTCTTCACACACAGAGGCGGACTCAGATTTTATTCGCTAACAATCACCGATATATTTCAGTATGATCAATCAGAGGTAATAAATGATTTGATTCATGAAGAGAAAGAATATTCAAGAGAAATTTTCCAATCAAAAAATCTGAGTCCACCACTGTGTGTGAAGAAAAGTTTATTTTCTACTTTTTTATGCGGCTTGGCCTCAGTTTTGTTTGAAAACTCGTTTTTTACTTATTTTATTCTTATTCTCTTCAATGCTCAAAAAACTTATAATATTGTGTTTTTTTTTTTTAGAATTCTCTTCAAACAAAAGCAAAAGCTTTATATTTGCCAGAAGCTATTGTAGCAACTAGCAACCCATAACCAAAATTGAATTATATAATTATTATATAAATTAATAAAAAAATTAAGTGTGTGTAATATGTATATAAATACCAAATTAGCGTCCTTGTTCAGTGAACTTAAAATCATCACCAGCTCCACTTTTGTAATAATAAAGGCTGGTTGTTTACTCCATCTATGTTGGAATTTTCTGCGGCGAACATAACATTTTGAACAGTTTTTGTTAAAAGAATGAACAGAATTTTGTCATAAGAAATAACAAACAGCCTACGATTAAGAAATTAAAGACTAAAGGAGAGGCCATTGCGTACACAAATACAGGGTGTTCCGAATTAAGATGGCCATATGAAAGGAGGTGATAGATCTCGGTAGGAAGCGTAAAAAAAATATAATGGAGGGGTTTCTCTTCACCCCCCCCCCCCCCCCTCCTGGTGGCAGCTACGGGGGTTTGAAATTTTTTTCCAGTGTCGAGTAAGAGCTTCAACATATTTCCCAATATCTCCTAGGATTTTTAAGATATCGGAATGAGTCTTTCTCTAGTCGATCACTACTCAAATGCCCATTAAATAGATGTGAAATGCGTTTCCTGTTGTTAATGTCTTCGGAGTTATAGGCCTTCAAATTATAAATTTTGAGTCATCAAATTATTTTTTTCGAATTTAAACGTGTATAAACGCCATTTTTGCGAGACGAACATGACGACTTTTCTCACTTTATAACATATGTTTACATCTACATGTATCCTATGTGTCACTTTTGTTTATTTTGGTTAAGAAAATGTACCTTAGCACAAAAGCCGTAGGTAGATTAGATTAGATGTGTGAACGGGTGTGTAGGCGTTAGCCTCGCTATCACTGCGACCTGAAAGATCTATTGTGAGTCATAGTTGCATTTACACCATTTCTAGGTTCAGACTGTTAATAAAGTCTAAAACATTCTGGGATTGAGGTTCCACACGTAGGTTGGTGGAGGAAAAGCATCTTCGAGGTGGAGTAGTCTCCGCCTTGCCAATGCTTGGCAGTTGCAGAGCAAGCGCTCTGATGTTTCGTGAGCATCCTGACAGAAACGGCAAGATGAAGTCTCAGTCAAGCCGAGATTGTTATGGTGATACTTTAAGGGGCAATGGCCTAAGAAGAGCTCAGTAATCATTTTGAGCTCTGTTATTCTAAGGAGTAGGAGTTCTTTTGTTTTTTCGCCAGAGGTGTCGATAAACGTTTTTGCCTGACGAAGTCGTTGTAGCCTTTCCCAGTACAGGGATTTTTGTTTATTCTCCCAGTCGGTTAAGGAAGCTCTGAGGTAACATCTAGAAGTATCACAAAATGGCTCTGGTCGGACAAACCTAGTTTCTTCTCCTCTTTTGGCTAGGCCATTAGCAATTTCATTGCCTCTGTGGCCCTCATGTCCAGGTACCCACATAGGGATAACTTTGTTTCTCCTTGATAGGTTTTTGAGGCTTTTTAGACATCCCTGACTTGACAATATAGAACTTTAAGGCCTTGAGGGTAGCTTGACTGTCCGAGAGGATATTAATGGTTGAGCCATTTATGGCTCTTTTAATGCAGATCATGGCACATTCTATTGTGGCCAATACCTCGGCTGGGAATACGGTGGAAGTAGAGCCCAGAGCCTTTCATATATGGCATTTGGGGCCGTATACGTCCAGTCCGACTCCATTGTTCGTTTTTGAACCGTCTGTATACCAAACCATCGATCCTTGTTGGAAAGCCGGTTTAGTAGAACCCCATTGCTGTCGGTCTCCCAGAAATACTTGGAATGGTCTTACAAAATCCACCCTGGGTGTGATTATATCAGATATTGTCGTCACTTGTTCAAAACATATCTGTTTTAAGATACTTAAATTACCAACCAGATCACCTGGATTTAATTGCACTCTAATAGCACTGGATATCGCTTCCTTTTTCATCTGTAAATATAGGGGAGGAAGGTTTAGTAAGGCTTCCATGGCTGCTGTAGGAGAGGTTTTCATGACACCAGTTACTTTTAGACAGTCAAGCCGCTGGGTTTTATTAATCAGATCCTCAGCCACCTTAGGGTAACCCATAAGTGACCATGGGTCCAACAACCGTAGTGTACATCCAGAACATCATTTTTGGCTTCAGACCCTAGATTCTGCCAATGAAGTGACAACACGTGTAGAGATATCGCACCGCTCTATCCGTCATTTTGGACAGATGCGAATTCCAGGTAAGTTTCTTATCTAGAGTTTCCCTCAGATATTTAGCTTCGTCTGAGAATAACAATTCCGTATTGTCAAGAAGAGGTGCCGCTACTGAAAGCTTCCATCTTCTAGTAAACGGAACGATAATCGACATATTGGGGTTTATGCTAAGGCTTTTGTTTAAATACCATGTGCGGATTTTGGAGAGGGCATTTTGCATGAGGTCGGATTTGATTTGATCATGCTTGCCTTGTATTGTGAAAGCCGTAGATAAGGTTAAATTTGGAAGGGGATTAAATAGCAGAATGTTTCCCTTCTTTTATGGGGAAATTTATTTTTTAATAATAAACTGGGAATTAGAATATTGGCAAATGCTTGTAATTTCGATAAAAGTAAGTACTTAATTTTTAATATATTTTTCTGATATAGATTTAATAAAAATGAAACTTTGAGGCAAGTTATTGGGCAAGCGAAGATGGAAATAGTCTTACTGGGAATCCGGGAACCTCGAAAGATTGCTTTATTTTACTAGCGCGCACTACGCTGCTAATGGTATACAATTTTACCTCATACTTTCAAAAATCGCGTCATAATCCCTTGCATAAACTTTTTTTTCCATACGCCTTCAATACAAATTTTTTATAGTGTGCATATATGTTTGCGTGGATCTAGCATTAAGTTTAAGGGCAGGAGGGGGGTGGGGAGGCGGGTGTCATCCTGCAATTAAATTTAGAAAAGCACCGTAAGTCGTGCAGTACTGTCTTGAGGTTCTAAGAACGTTTCCGAATTAAGCGGTGTGGATGATGTGTAATTTTTTAAAATAATTGTTTTACAAATACTAATATTTTAATACAATAATAGTTTACCGTGCAAACTACAGGAGTGAATCAAACCAAACTTTTCTCAGTTTTACACAGCATTGGACTGCTCGATAGGCTATTTCTTGCGGGTACAATTTTTATGCCAAAAATAGTTCTTACGTCTCGGTGCCAACATCGAAAAAGCCATTAGCGGGAAATTGAAAAGTGATTGTTGAGTATCTATGAATATATTGCCTTTTGGTAAAACACTTTTCTTCACTAATTAACCCAATTAATTAATTTACAAACATTTATTTCGACGAACACACTTATTTATTTGTTGTTTACAGTTCTCTCTCAGCTGGTACTTAGTGTTTAGACCGAAAGCTACTTTCTGCAGTGTATTTCTATGGACGTAGTCAGTCCGTATTATAAATGTCAGTGGTTTTACATTAGAACACTGCAAATATTTTCGAATGTTAGCAGTTAGGACTAAGTTAGGGCTCTGAAGTCGTTATGATGGAATCTGTTTCGTGGCTTGGGAAGTGTTTCTGGAGGGTTTTGGATCACCCAAAGTTGGTGTTCCAAACTCAAATTCTCAGAAAAACCTATACACATAAATCACATGCATGCAATAATATTCATTGAAATAAATTTTTATTTTTTGAAGTTTCGGAATAAAAATATTTTGTATAATTTTTTGAAGTTGAATAATATAAATAAAAAGAATATAAAATAAAAATATTTTTTTTTCAAATAACTCAATTAATTTTATATTTTTACTTTAATTTTTTTAGGGGGGGGGGGGTGACACATGTTAAAGCATCACGTCAAACTAATATTGATGCCCCCTGGGAGTAAAAACATTGAGCACTATTCCCACAAAATGATTTTTCTGGTTTCTTGATGTAGGCAAATCCAAAAAGAATTTTTTTTTTTTGAGAAATCAAAATCCTTTTATTTACATATTGGAATAATTTATTGTAATTAGAGTAAGAGTAAAAATTCTACAATTTTAGTTTCTTCGTCTTCTTCTTTTTCCTTTCATTGTTTGATTTGGTGGCAGTATAAGGCAAGTTAATTTGGGAGATTTACCGAATTTGACTTCGTGTCTCGCTTGATAGTTCGTGTCTCGCTTGATATGACCTTGACATTGATATGACCTTGGCATTGATATGACCTTGGCATTGATATGACCTTGGCATTGATATGACCTTGGCATTGATATGACCTTGGCATTGATATGACCTTGGCATTGATATGACCTTGGCATTGATATGACCTTGGCATTGATATGACCTTGGCATTGATTCTACGAAACGGATTTTTCTTCATGAATGTCTAACAACAAAAAATTATCATATATATCGTATTGTCTTGCGTTTGCAAAAATCAAAATATTTAAGTGCTGTATTTACTCGCAATGGCGTTGTTTACGCCCGCGTCTCAGTCAATGACTCTGCTTCACCGGTATCAAGCATCAGCTTGCAGCGATGGATAATCATCAATAATTTATGACGTCTCTCGTTTATATTAGCGCATACCCTTTTCATCCTTTATTCTGCTTGTTTTTAATTGTCGCTACTATTATGAAATTTTTATTTTTATTGTATTGTTTGTATGTGCATTTGAATTTTGCCTTTGAATTTCTGTTTTTTCTCAACCATATTATATTTACTGTAGATACTGTAGATCAATCTTTATATACAGGGTGGGCCAAAAGTCACCATGGGGGCCAAAAGTCACCATGGGGTTTAAAAATTTAATAACTTTTTCGTTTATATATTTTTTTTATTTTTTTTTTTTTAGATTATATAAATAATATCTGGAGAATAAATAATGGAGGGATTCACAACTGAACAAAGAACCAGAATAATACAGGGTGGGCCAAAATTCACCATGGGGTTTAAAAATGCTCTTCGCGTTAATATAATTGATCGCTGATTTAAGTAATAAAATTCTATTATTCTGGTTCTTTGTTCAGTTGTGAATCTCTCCATTATTTATTCTCCAGATGTTATTTATATAATCTAAAAAAAAAAATAAAAAAAATATATAAACGAAAAATTTATTAAATTTTTAAACCCCATGGTGACTTTTGGCCCCCATGGTGACTTTTGGCCCACCCTGTATCATAACTAATTTTGTTAACATTACAGATCTTTACTTTGCGATTGTGGTTAAATGTACATAATATTATTTCTTCCTCTTTGTTTGTTTTCCTAAATGAATGATTCCACCTCTCAGATGTCTAGTGGGCTGAACAATTCCAGAATTTTATTGAATATTATGTGTAAGCAAGCGCAGGGATTAAAGTTTTGCCACATAAATGCTCAGAGTATTTATCCCAAAATCGATGAATTTCGTGATATCTTCAACGGTTCGCTTCTCGATCTAATATGCATTTCAGAAACATGGTTAAAGCCTAACATTGGCTCTGAGTTTGTAAGCTTTCATAAATATGTATAGTATTTTTCGTAATGATCGTATTGGACGTATTGGCGGGGGTGTCGCGATCTTTGTTAAATCTTCATTATAGGCGCGTGTTGTTGCAAAATCTTTAGATGCTTCAGTAGAATACATTTTTATTGAAGTTGTCGTTAATTCCGAGAAGTGTCTCATGGGTAATGTTTATAAACCGCCTAATGTCACTGATATCAGTTCTTAAGACACCATATTGTCCGATTTGAGCCACAATTATGCACATATTCATTACTGGTGACTTTAACATTGATCTGTTGCAACTTAACTTAACTTTATGATTTACGCCCTCAATCTGATGCTGAACAAATGTTCATGTATCGCGACTTCAATAACGTCAGCTCTCAGAGTTTGCTCGATGAAGCGAAGGGCTTGAACTGGAATTTAGTTTTCTCATTGGGATCTGTTGATGATCAACTCCTGCATCTAACGAGCTTAATATCGTATCTTCATGATAAATATGTACCATTAAAAAGACGACGTATTCTTAACCCCCAATGCCCTTGGTTTACTTATAGAATTAGAGAACTCATTTTACGGTGTGATATCGCGTATCGTAGATGGAACCGTTTCCGTACTCCTCAATGTTGGGAGAATTTTCGAATCCTACGTAATACGGTAAATATTGAAATAACTCGGTCAAAGCTTCAATATCATAATTCTAAATTTAACACTTCTTTGCCTAAAAAACAATTGTGGCGGAATCTTTCGGAAATTGGGGTTGGCAAATGCAATGCGAATGACTTAAATCCTGCTTTTACGTCCGATAGTGGGATTCTCAATGAAGGTTCGAATTTTAATAAGTGACCATACCATTTTTGATGGGTTTCCTTTACTTCGGCTACTGAAATTGAAGTGTTTTCTACAGTAATGTCCATCGGATCTAATGCTGTTGGTCTTGGTGGTTTACATCTCAAAATAATAAAACTGCTACTGCCAATATTACTTCCCTGTCTTACACATGTCTTTAATACTATCATTATGAGATCAATTTTTCCAGTGTCATGGAAGTTTTCGAAAGTTTTACCCGTTCATAAAAAACTCTCGGTGTGGCAGAATATCGCCCAATATCTATTCTTCCATTTTGTGCTAAAGCTTTTGAAAAAATTTTGCATAAGCAAATTACTATAATTACTTAGAGAATAATAACCTGTTATCAAATTTACAGTCAGGTTTCAGATCTAAGTGTAGCTGCATTACTGCACTATTGAAAATAACAGACGACATTAGAATCTCTATAGATAATGATAATTTAATGGTATTAACCCTTTTGGACTTTTCAAAGGCTTTCGATCGAGTCAACCACGCCTTATTAATCCAAAAACTTCGTTAATTTTTTTCATTTTCTAGTTCTGCATGTAGATTGATCTGGTCGTACTTGAATGATCGCCTTCAGAGGGTTGTTTGTAATCAAACTACATCTGATTTCCTTCCTGTACACAGTGGAGTTTCACAAGGATCCATTCTTGGCCCATTACTTTTTGCCATATTCATAAATGATCTTCCATTAGTTCTGCGAAATTGTAACTATCATCTATATGCAGACGATGTCCAACTTTTTATTTCTATACTCCTCGGACTTATTGAAGATGCTGTCTGCCGTATGAATGAAGATTTTCGTCTCTAATCTAAATGGGCTCAAGTTAATGGCCTCCTTTTTCAACGCATCCAAGAGTAATGCTATTATTATCTATAGAACTGAATTAGATACGTCCTCTTTTCCTTTTAAAGATTCTATGAAAAACCTGGGCTTGATATTTAATACGACTTTAAATTGGTCTCATCATGTTAATAATCTAATTAATAATCTTGTTGACAAAGTGTATGGTACTATACGTAAAGTGTCTTTATCCGCACCCTTCACACCCCTGCAAACTCGCGTCATGCTTGTAAAAACACTTATTATTCCTTTGTTATTGTACGGGTGCGAAGTATTTTGTAAATTAGACTCTATTTCATCACGTAAACTCAATGTTGCTTTCAATTCTGCAGTATGTTATGTGTTTTCTTTGCGAAGATATGATCATATTACAGTGTATCGATTTTGGGATGTACTTTTGAAAATTATATTAAATTTCGTATATTAATTTTTTTAAGGAACCTTATGATAAGTAAGGAACCATTCTACTTGTACTGTAAACTCATATTCTCCCAATCTAGCAGAACATGTTCATTAACCGTGCCACGATTTATTTTTCTCTCGAGTGAGCGCCAATTTTTCGTCCAGTCCATTAGACTCTGGAATTCTCTTCCATCTGAGCTCAGAAGGATTAGCAGCAATCGCAACTTTCGTATAAATTTGTTAGTGAATTTTTCATAGTTAATGTACTATATTTAATTAATTTTGTACCCTATTTTTCTCTTTTTTTTTTATTTTTCACTTTTGCGTAATTTATAATAGTATTGGACTTATTTGCTTTATTTTATTAATCAATTTTCTTAATTTCTTAATTATAATTTTTGTTACTATTATTTTAGTTTTATAATTTTTTTTTTGTTTATTTATTTATCTCTAATTTTTCCTCTTTTTTTCTATACTTTGTTCACCTACACCTTAATATAAGATTTATCTTACAAGTGTAGAGTTTATAAATAAATGCAATTTGAATTTGAATATTTCATTTTGGGGCATAACCAAGTGGAATTTTTATAACACAAGTAGAACTGGGAAATTTTCATACCACACAATTCCGAGTTAAAATGTGAACTGAATCAGCATTGAACCTTTTGGGATTCTTTCACGGTAGCAATGTTAGTTTAAATTTAGAGTCCAGACTAGGATAGATACGGGCGCAACAGGGATCAGCTACACCAGCTGTTCATTGTATTACAGTATTGAATCAGGAAGGGTTTGGATGAGTATAAGAAATTCTATTGATGATTTAATAACAAAAAAAAAAATTGAATTGCTATTGGTTGATAAAATGTTTCTCACCAATTATACTTTTCTCTTTCATTGCAGATAAGTAGCAATAAGTAGAATTTAGGTAATCCAAGTATAATTCAGTTGTTATCTTGTAAACTTTTTCTTTTGACTTTATTATTTGCTTGAAATATCTTTTCAGTTTTTTTATTTTATATTAATATTGACGATTAAATTTAAGCGAATTAATTTAAAAATATATGGTTAATTATTTCATCAATAAACGCATTAAATGCAGGTTGATTTATCAATTGAACCGAGAGTTTCATTTATTTTTTATATACAGGCAAAGCTGTTACAGCTATTTTGCCATTTCCAAAAATAATTGCCTACTTTGAGGCACTTACTGAATTTTTTCGCAGGATATGTTCAATAAAAAGTGCAAATAACGCGGAAAAGATTACATTTTGGGATTTTTAAACCGTTATGAAAACTTAGTGTTTATGACGTATTTTTTGATACAAATAGTAGTTAAAAAATAAAGACTGAGCTAAAACTCCGAAATTCTAATTTTGTTGAGCCATAACTTCAAAACGGAGAGGAGGTGGCGAAAAATTTATAGGCCGTTGGATTGTTTCAACGATTATCAATTACCTAATTCATCATCATAGGATGTAACGTTCAATTGTTACAGGGCGATCAATTAAAACACACCCAAACATCTTTATCCTTTAAAAAAGGTTTTAAGGAGGGCGTTGACAGAAAAATTGCCTATCGTGCAAGCTGATCACAACATTGTAAGGAATCGATTGACACATGTTGGAACACTTCTTTACGAATCAGCCTGTATATACACTTACTTATAGTTATGTAGCATCAGATACTCAACTCGGAGCTATTATTTCTATGTAACCCAGCCTTAACTTGTAAATTTAATTTATGTTTTTTTTTTAAAGAATTTTTATTGATAAAAATCTGTATTTGAAAAACTGAAATTACTTTGTTATCCCCCAGATTCGTTAATCCTGTTTACATATACTGTTTTATTTCTATTTTTTCTATGCGCTGAATGTGACATATAATTAAATTGTAATTTTACCCAAGTCAATCAAAATAAGGCTTTAGTCTAACCCTTGTGAAACATTTCAATTAGCAATGACACCAGGGAGTATACTAACAACAACAACAATTCCATTTGCTTAAAATAAAAACGAATCCAAGTAGTACATGCTTGAAAACAAAATTTATTTATTTTTATTTTTTTTCAAAGGAAATAGAAATAAATCTCTCGAGGATTACTTTATTTCAATCATACCCGCTGACAATATCTGTCGCCAACAGTTTGCTACTTTGGATAAGTCTAAAACACGAAATCCTTGGTAATCTTTATTTTCATTCATAATGACGGGATAAGGCGAAGGACTGGAGTTGTTATATATTTACTATAGCGAGAAAAGAGGGTTGCTTTAGAGTGTGAATTAGATGAGGATTAGTTGTATTCTTGAAGTAGAAAAAAAAATATTTAAAATGATTCTAGGAATCATGGGACTAGGCTTAGTGTTAATGAGATTTTGAATTTTTGTTATGTTTTTGTTTTGCTTTTTACATTTTATCGTTGGAATGTGTTTGTTTCATATGCTCGTAACTACTTAGAAAGGAAATTTCTTGTTAGATGTTAGCGAGAAATTCAAATAAACAATTAGGTACATATCGAAAGTTACGTCTCAGTTGAGTTACTCAAGGGAAAAGGAACGTTCAACTATTATTGATTTACAAAACAAACTTGCGACTATATTTAGTGATGGCTTCATTTGCGCCTTTACTCCAGATTTTCGTATGTGTTCAAAGAGAATAGGATAAATTGTGAACATAAATAATAAGAACAGAGAAAAATAATAGAAATTAAGAAAAATCTTCTCAGTATGTAAAATTGGTCTAATAAAGGTTTTTGAATGAAAGTCTGGCCATCTAGCTTCTGGTATGTGTGATATGGTTTGGCTCTGGTAATAAAGATAGGTAATCCAAATTTTTAATTTTTTCTTTATAGAATTCAAAGAAAAAATCTATAGGTTCATATGATTACGATAACTACATTTAAACTGTGGTAAATACTAATAAAATGTCTCCTTAAAATTAATGAATTACTTAAAAGTTTGTCACTAGTTTCTGTAAAAAAAATGGAGTAATTCTTCCCATTGCTTGTTGACGTGGGAACTGGTATAGGTCTGCATGCCCGAAGATAATTCTCTGTGACATTTTCTGATAGAGTTACGTGGACTAAGAAAAAGCCCTATCAGACTTTCACCGCCTCCTTCACAAATGAGAGGGTTCGGTATCGGTGTTTTCTTCTACGAGCCTGACATTGAGTTGAAGTACTCACTGAAGGTTTCACTACCATTTTTCAGATTAGGTATTCGTTTTTACAATAACTTCAACGGTCCTTGCTATAGAAATCATGGGAACCTGCATTATTATCCTTAAGGACAGTCAGTCCACCTTTATGACTTAGTGTGGCCCTGGGAAAACATCTAAGTTACTCATGGACTGTAAAGTGTCGTTGGGTAAGCTGTGTATTTATAGTACAATATCTATACAATCAGGAGCTGAACACATGGGAATTATAAAAAATTAGTGGACAGAGTCTCGTTAGCTAGGTGTGGACCGGATCCTGTTGTTGGTAATGATCCGGTTGCTCATAAAACGAATATTTATGTGAACCCTAAGCAGCGATAAACGTGCCTGAACAATTGCAAGTGTACGAAAATGTTTTTTAATGGGCTAAATAGGAAGTTCACGGACTTTCTCTTGGAAGTTTCAATAATGCAAATTTCTACGATTTACTCTGGTCTAATAAAATCGAGTATTCTTAACAGCTCCGAGTGCCTGTCCTGGCTGGAGGGAGTGCTTGAGACAACTGAATACATTTTCCGCGTTTGTTCGGCGCAGAATGGAGACTCTTGGGTTTGAAGCTGAAAAGTTAACCACATATGGATTTGATGCGTTTCATTAAGAGAACAGGTGACGAGTCCTTTTTCTTTAGTAGGCCAGCACTCAAAAAGCAAGAAAATATGTCCGAATAAACAATAAACTATTAAATCTTAACTAAGTGCGAAAAAAAATTCTACCACTTCCATTGATAAAGTTAATTAACAAACTCTGTGAGCAACAAACATAGCAAACAAACTAAAAATTAAATTACTTAAAACAATGATTCTCAGAAATATTGGTCAGCAGTCACTAAATCAACTCACTAATGAAACTAAAATGTCTTTGCAAAATATGAAACTACAACAGAAGTGTAAATATACGCGTGGCGAGCTAATTAGCTCGCCTAACGGTATGATTTATTTATAAGGATAAAATGCAATGAAACATTATAATTTCTGAAATTCTAATTCAGTATGTGATTTATTTCGATAAATATCTATTTCATATATCTTAAAATATAAATTTGTTAAAAAAAAAAAAAAAATAGAACAAAGAATTTGGTCCAAAAATAAGTCAAATCATATAGTAGCAAAATTGTTACCAAATTGATATTCATTATCTCTGAAAAATATGATAATTTTATTAATAAAATGGAAATAACATGTGATTCAAATGATAGAAACTTACCTACTATTTCGTTGTGTACCTTTTCTGAGTGATTATGGCAGCACATTGAGTATACGAAGTCAGCATAGACTTCAGGACTTATTTTGTACCACTCTTGACGAATGGTGTTCCTTGTTGTTTCGGTTTTATTTTTGAAACATGGCTTTTGATGATAGCCCACAAACTTTCGATCGGGTTTATATCGAGGCTCTTTCAGGGCCATTCCATTTGGCGCTCCTCACCACTCCCCAACAATGCCAGCCGTATTAAATTGGGCATTGTCCTACTGAAACATCTATTGGCGTATGCAGACAGTGGTAGATCCTCTGACAATTCTTCCATATGGTTGGCGAATATGCTTTTATATATTAGATCGTCTATCCTGTCCTATATTTCAATAGTTGGTCCACAGTACTAAAGCAGCCCCAAGCCATGACACTGCCCCTCGAAACTGAAATGTCTTCCTGATGTACTTAGGGTCCAGCTCTTTGTTTGGTGGACGTCGCAAGTTAGTTCGTCCGTCAGGTCCACTCAGATTAAAATTGGGTTCATCACTCCAGATGACTGAATTAAAAAATGATTTACATTTGGACCGATACCTTCTAGCGAAATCTATATGTTTTCTTCGATTACCTTGTGTACCTAACCTTTCTTGAGACTGACAACCTTGACGAGATTGTAACGCGATAATTTTCCTCCATTCGGGCTCTAATTTCCATTGATGTGTCGAAAGGCTCTCTAAGAGCATGCCTGACTATCAGACTGTGTCGTCTCGATTAGAAATTTTTCTTGGCCCAGATCGTCTTTGATTCTCAAAAGTTCCATGATTTTGATAGTGTTTGAGTGCATTTTGCACTTTTTTCCTCGAACAGCTCATGGTCCTGGCGATTTTGCTAATGTTTTGCTTCTTTTGCAACAAATTCCAAATTAGCCTCCTTTCTTCCTTAGTAAAACTATTTTTTTTGCCCATAACTTTTCTGAATTTAAAAATAAAGTAGCTACAAAAAAAGATTTATATTCCAAGGAAGATGCTAAAATGCTAAAGCAACACGGATATTTTTACTGTTACATTAGTATATGGCACGACACTACTGCTTAATTGCTTACTTAAGACGTAATTAAGCAATACGATTGACACATCTTTTACAGTTAAAAACTGACGA
The DNA here is from genome assembly GCA_963930735.1 of Dioctria linearis. Lineage (NCBI taxonomy): Eukaryota > Metazoa > Arthropoda > Insecta > Diptera > Asilidae > Dioctria > Dioctria linearis. The sequence goes on from OZ005741.1 coordinate 35,210,460, forward strand.
GTGAATCATTTTAAGGCAGTGCCGTAATTCAGCAGATCATTCACAAATCGCATTGGGACTGCAATGAAATCTGGAATGTATAACTAGCAAAGATTCTTGTGTCAAGGAACAAAAGAAATCTCATCTCTTTAACGAAAAACAAGCAAATTAAAGTGCCTAAGTCTATGAGAGAAAGAGTAAAATACCCAGATCAGATGTCAGCATGTCCTTCAAATAGCCATTAAGGCCATCTAGGGAGCAAACAACAAGCCTATACTCCACCGAATGAAGAGAGTATAACGACCATAATTCAGCCATCAGCACATCACAGCAATAATCAAGCCAGCGTTTTCTAAGTATTAATTTTTATACAAATTTCAAGCAAATAATAATTTACAACCGCAAACTCATTCCTTAATTGCTTGCTAAAGTTCATCTAAAAGTCTTCATCACTGTCAACCGAAAATCCGGGAAGTCTTAAAATTAAACACAAATAGACGCGCGCTTATAAAGGGAAATTACAAAAGACATCGACTTTTTGTGGAATGTCACGCAAACACCCCACTCTTCTACATACACATATCTAAGAAATTACTTAGGTGAAACTGTGTAATAAAACCCCAAAAGTACTTGGCTTTAGAGTCCTTTACCCTTAACTCCACCAAACTGCCCTTAACATCTTTAGCTTAGGTTATTTAACCCGCCGAGATAATGGTATGCGTTTATGAATTTAGATATAGTACGCTATAAATGCCATCGGCACCATCAGGGATTACTATATAACTGTGGTGCGTGCACTAGAAAGGTTCATTGAGGATAGTCAGTCCTTAATATTCAAATGAAAATATACATATATATACAGTTACATACATATTATATGTTTTCCGACAGTTGTTTATTGAGGAAAATGCGCACCAGAGTTTTGCGAATGTAGGAATTGGATAACCTTTTTCCCTATGTGGTTACATTAAGAGTTAAGGTGCATATTGTATCAACACAGCTGTAATTAATCCTACAAAGGCCATTTGCGCTATTCTCTAACAATTTTTATATGATCTTTTGGGAAATTATATTCCGTTGTACATATTTACTTAAACACGAACAACACCATGCAGAATTGAGGCTTTCAATTTACTTTTATCTTTTTATTAGGGGTTGAGAAGGAGTATTTTTTTATGTTTATTATTGTGTCTAATGGACTAATCATGTTAAGGCAAAAAAAAATTACTTAGGGTTAACAAGAGTGGTATAAGAGGTATATAGGTACTCTACCCTTTCAGCATGAAATATTTGATTTATTAATTAAAAACAATTTCACCAAAAAATATATTTTGCGTGTGTTTATTTTTACTTAAAACTAAGAGATAAATTTTTAGGTTAACTATTTGCAAAAAAATTTCTTATTTTCGTTCTTCTGAATTCATTGCCAATAGATATAAGAATGGTCAAAAGAGGTTGAGTCCCCCCGGGGGTCCTTGGAACGTAGGCCATACTAAGGCTCATTATTCAGCCACCAAACTTATGAGCAATTGCTCATAGGTCCCAGTCGGCCGATCTAACAAAATTCCGGATTGGCGCCAACCACCCCTGCCTACTTCATGCAGTTCTTCCAGGAGCAGTGAGCCAAGATATCTGTAACGCCTTCCGAAGAGAGCCGAATAGTGACACAAGAAGTGAGTCATCGTTTCGGGTTCCTCTCCGCATCCGCTACATATGGGAATATTAACGAGTCTCATCTTGTATAGGTGCCCCTGAGAAAAGAGTGCCCAGTGAGAATTGACAGAAGTACTCTCGGAATTAGCTTTACCCCAAAGTTCCTTAGTAGTTCTGCTCGAAGGATGATCCAGCTAAAGGCGACTGTGTTGGCAGTCAGCCCAGGCCGAAATTTTAGACACAAGAATTTTTGGTGCAATCTTGATTATAGAGGATGATTCCTCTGAGGCTGCACTAAGACAAGCGAGCTTGTCCGTCCTTTCGTTCCGGATGATATCGCTGTGACCTGCCACCCACTAAGCGAGTGGGAATTGAAGGTGGTTGTGCACTCCAGTACCAGCTATGAGGTTACGAAGGGTTTTGACAAGGCATTTACAGGTGTTTGACTGTCCGAACAGATGCCAATCTCTTTGAGGAGATATCTTATCTCTTCGAGAATGGCCTTGATTTCCGCCTGGAAAACCGTGACATGACTTTCAAGGTGAAGGGCAATTTCCATGCCCTAATCTTGTTGTTTATCACCACGGGGTGTATGTTGAGGATAACCTCGAGAGCACGAGTGCTGGTTGACTTGAGAGCGCCGCTTGCGCTAAGCAGGCACGGTCTCTAAATGTTTTCCAATATCTTACGATCATTGGTGAGATCCATTGCACAGATATAAGTAAGATAAATTGTGGTATACGGGCCACTTTAGTGCATATTTTAGTCAAAGCCTTAGATTATATAGCAAAACGGATAGGCCATGCTGTGTAAAATTGGTGCACGTTTGATAAGAATTTTTTTATGGTCATGTAGGGAACGGGGGGAGGGGTAAATTACAAGAGGGCTGGCTGTTTTTCTTTGTTGTCATTCGACATTTCTGTTCATTTCTGACATTTACAAAAAGAAGTTCATTGTTCTGTGATTTTGTCATAAATAAATGTTATTAAAAGTGATTTAGACTTTAATGGTGATTAGAAGTTTTTTAATAATAGTAGAGCTCTGTGGTTTCTCTACGCATCTTTGGCTTTGGACTTCCCACAGTCATAACTCCCTGAAAGTACCTCATCATATACAAAAAATGCACAATCGCTAATGCCATATTGTTTCGGCAACTAATGCCGGACACCAAGACTCGAATTAATTATGTTTTCCATATTTCACTAATCACTTTGTATGTGGAAATTAGTAAAATCATAGCAGATATGGATAAATGGTTCTACTTTGCATGTGGAATCTTCTAAAATCCTAGCATCCGTGTATTTGTAAAAAAAAAATAGTACTGTGAAAAGGCGATACAAATTTCTCTGCAAGAATCAATACCGAGAATATATAGACCAGGAGCCACCCGCAATTGATATTTTAAGGGTAGATTCACCTAATTATTATAGGGGATTCCTTCAGCGAATCCTTTTATTGATGTTAGGTCATGAATTACTTAGAAAATCTGTACTTATAGAAATGTGGAAATATTGATACTATTCTAATACTAGCACCTACACAAACAGCTTCAATGTTTTTTTTGCACATATACTGCATTAAAAAAATATCTAAATAAACTGATAGTCGTCACATAACTTGCTGTGTAAATATTTCATAACGAAAGCATTATTTTCAGCAAGAGATAAATCAAAATTTGATATAACTTGTAACCCATCTATCAGACATCTGTCATGTGTTGGTATTCCTGAATTATGTGGGCAATATCGAATTATTCACCAAGTATTACAGTTTTTTTGTGATTGAGATAAGAAATATTTTTAATTAAAAAATGTACAAAATTGCGCAAACTTTTAGTGATATCAAATTTTATTTAAAGTAAAGGATAATTTCAAAATCTTTTTTCCTTTTATAAACTCAACATTCCATAGCTAAAATCATTGATTTAGGACAAAATAAGCTCTTTTTTGCCATAGTTCCTATTTATTAAACGAAACAGTGTGCATATTTTGTCGATTTTTAAGATTAATCAAAGCCATACCCTCCAGATTCTAAAAAAAAATAAAAAATAAAAAAATAAAACAGATGCGGATTATATTGCTGGATTTTGTGAATAACAACACAAACAGGAATTATGTGAAACTTTCAGTTCATTATTTATGTTAGGATGACAAGATTAGTTTGAACTTAAATTAACCATTTTTTTTTGTTTTTTTTTAATAAAACAGGGGGAGCAAGAGAAAACCAATCTCAAGCATGGGGGCCATAGCGGCCCATTGTACTATCCTGAATCGCATTCACCAAAACCTTCCTATCCTCTTAATGAAGCGCATCAGGTCTTGGTGAGGAAGGTTTTTCAGCTCATCCACAGATAGAAGGGTAGACCCTAGAGTATCCAGTCTGCTCCGGGCGAAGGCCGGGCACTCACACAAAAAGTGTTCGGTTATCTCAGGCTCTCCCTCCAGGCAGGACAGATACTCAGGGCTGTCAACAACTCCCATCCTTGTTATAGATGAGCGTGAAGTGAGCTGTAGCCGGTGATGATGCCAACCACAGTTCTACATTGTTTCCTTCCGAGCCCCATGAGAAAATCGGAGATATTGTCATTGGGCCCATCAAGAAACAGTTTTGTACACCTACAAGAACTCAGGTTCTCCCACCTCTGCTGATGTTTCCTAAGGAATAAATTAACCATACTAACTAATTCAATATTCTAGAACAGCAGATTAATGTAAGAAAAATGATAATAAAAATTTAACAAACTAATTGAAAAGTAAAGAACTTGGGAAAATATCGGACACTTATATATACGTTAATAGATAATGGAACAGTTAAAGAAAAATTAATATTAAAAAAAAAAAAGAATAATGAAATAATATCAAATGAAAATGCAAAAAGGTATCAACAAAAAAAAAAATCGCCGAAAATCTGAAAAACAAAATTGAATTATTTGTACACGTCACTGTAGACTTTGTGTAGAAACAGCACTTAATTGCCGGAAAAAATTGGAAAACTTTTGGGAGTTGTTAGTGATGAGCGATTTCACCAAGCTATCAAAATAACTGAACAATACTTTAAGGGAAAATGTATGAGGAGCATTTTGGGTAGATTACTTCTGGAACATATTTTGAGACGAACCGGAGCAGAATACCGTCGTACTGCTAAGAGGCAACGATAATGGAAAGGCAATAATATTTAAGAACAACTAGCGAAAATGTCATAATTGGTCTAAGACCAATAATATTATACCCTAGACGTAAATAAAATTTAAATAAAGTGAAAACCAAAAGTTTTGTATGGCAACACCAAGAGGGGTTTCTCCGATTTAGTTCATTTTTGGATTCTTTTGTTACTAGTTTTATGAAAACGCTATGTACGAATTTTCAGCTCTTTACGCGTTTTTTAGGCAGTGTATAATATTAAAAAAAAGGCGGTGCAAAATTTTGGCTTTCTATGTAAACGTGGTTTCGAACAACAAGAAGTCCAAAATCTCTATATTCATATGACATAAACAAAAAATTGTGACGTCTAGAGAAAAATCTACAATCAGAATCGGCCCCAGCAACTCCGAATTAAGGAATCTGGGCAGGTGAGTTTCTCCCATTTTTGGGTTTGTCGAACCCTGTAATCAACAAGTGTTGTGTGTTAGGAACTAGTCTTTTTGCCAGTTATAGAATAGTACGGGCTATGCAATAGTTACAAAACTTGCTGTAATTTTCATCTAGATGAGCTGAATGAATATTTTACTTCTATCGTAGTTCCTGCAAGGCCACAACCATTGGTAGGGGTCACAGTTTAAATATCGATGCACTCATTATTTAACTCTATGCCACCAGAGTCACCAAAATCGTTTTCATTCAGATGCGTTGATTATGATTCTGTTCTATAAAGTCAGCTGTTGTTGTATCCGATAACTTATTTCCACGCTTTCTTAATGGTTTTTTTCCTAGCATTCGAACTTCAATCTTCTTCTCCTATTCAATGCGTGCCTTGTAATTTCTACCTTATTCTCATCGAGAGTGGACACTGTCATCCCAATTGGAAAGCTCATGTACGCGCAATTTAGTACATTTTTAGAGGAAAATCGTGTGATATCGTCCTGAAAAACGGGCTTTTATTTCCACCACAGTCGCGAAAAATTGCCCCAAAAACTTAGACAACGATTGCTCTGTGCACGCCCTTTGATAGCCCTTAGTAGGGGAAATTTTGAAAACTGCTGCTAATTTCTACACACAGGGTGACTGACAGAAATATAAAATTCATAACCATAATTCGATTTTTTTTTAAATTTACTTAATCTTTCATCCTTGTAAACGTAGTTTGTCAGCTTGATTTAACTATATTATGATTTTATGGTTCATTTCTTTCATTCCGAAGATTAGTTCATTCCATATTAAGTGGAGAATTTGTTTTTAAATTTTCTGCTATAAATTGCAATTTTATGCATGTGTGGCAGTACTAATTTCGTATGGACTCTAAATTTGGCATCCAACTCTCTCTTTCCCACTTCCATATTTTGAAAGAATTATTTAATTATTGAATTAATTGGCATGCGATTAATTTCATCGAATGCACCGTGTTAAATTCTATGAATTGAGTGGCTTGTGTCACGGATAACCAAAGTTCCAGTTGATTTTCATGAATTTAATCGAAGACGCATAACAGGTGATATTTACCTGAGTTTCAAGTGTTTTTAAGTGTTTTCTTTTCAGGTTTTTCTTAAATAATCATCGTAGGACATTTTTTGGAAGCGATCGATTGCCATGGATCGTAGTTGCCAGTGAATTTGAATTTTTGAGTTTCTTATGTATTGTGGTGATCACTTTGTCTGATTCATTTTTGATAAGTGTGTACGTGTTATTGTTGGTTTGTTTATGTTATGTTCTAGTATAATTTTCGTGTAAAAGGCCTTTATTACGTTATTACTTTAACATATTTTAATTGATAATTTTATCTTCTTTTCTGTTTATTTTAGGTTATTTGCTGTGATTTCAGTCAGTGCCTGCATCAAGTGAGATATCAGCTGTCAAGGATCTCACCAGGCTGGTATGTAAGTCCTTTTATCTGTACATTCTTATTGATTGCTACATATTTGGATACACAATGGCTGACTGAACAAAATTAATGATGCGTATGTTTTTCACTACCCGCAGAGTCGTTACGATAGTCCTCTTTTACAATTCCATCCACCGCCCTCGCGAATTCATCATATTTTGTGTGATATTATTCCGATCCGGCCAAACAAAAAATGAATAAAGAAAAACAGCCCTGATGGTATCTCGATTACTATTGTTCTCCTTTGTAGGAGGATACGTTTTTTTTTCATAGTGCTATTTACATTTCAGTTGAGTTTTTCCAGAATGTTCTTTTTTTTATTCTCTGTTCCTATTTTTTTTTGCGGAATTTTTTTTTTTCAAAGGGATGCATCTAGTAAACTGCGAGGGTGGTCGAGTATATGGTCATTGAACATCAGCACTCGCTTTGCTTATTCATATGAATACACAGGACAACAATTAAATTCAGATATTGAAGGGATTTCCTTTTTCCTTTCTGTTATGACGGCGTGTGAAATAATACTTGTAAATGGGGAGTTTTTTTTGTTTTGTTTTTTTGCTTACCTAAACTTTTAGTTGTCTACATAGAGAGCTTGTTGTGACATTTGATTTCTAATCTTATAAAAGGACATGCTTTAATTTAAATTTAATTGGGAAATAAATTAGCGAACTCAATCGATGTAAATTTCGTGCAAATATTTTTGAATTTGAGAGCTACATTCATTTTTGGAATACACCACATAAATTTTGTGTCCGAGTTTATCAACGACGGATTAGTAGAAAATTACATGTGCCAACGTATAAGGCCAGACAGTGTGTCGCAAAAATAACCGAACTTTTAATTTAGATCATACAACACGTAGCCCAACTCTTGATCGTTAGCGTCATTACAAAGATACGTCTTTCATCTTTCAAACGCCGTCAAGTTCATACAAATCGCATGACAATTTGCTAAGCTATACCCATTTTAATGGCAGTATGTTTGGTGCTCATGTCGTAAAAACAGACTGGATTAAAGATCAAATACCAAATTTTGTGCTACATTGCAAAAAAGATTTAGCTGTGAAGACGTACGTGTTGTTACAAAAAGCTAATGTAAGTGATTGCATGAGCCGTAGTTAAAGATGGTCGTGAAGATTTAAAGGATGATCCAAGACATGGATGTCCAGAAGCTGCAAATCGTCCTGAATTAGTTGAAAAAGTCCGTGAAATTCTTGCTATGGATGGGTACTTTACTGTTAGAATATTGGCAGAAGAATTAAATACAAGTAACGACACTATTTGGAGAATTTTAACTGAATATTTGAGAAAAACCAAAGGTCTTTGCACGAATATCCAGCCGGACAACAGTTGTTTGTATTGCATGATAATGCACCACCACACTGAAAATTTCGTGAATTTTTAAATGGAAAACTAGTTTGTGCTTTCGACCACCCACCATATTTGCCTGAACTATCACCGTGTGACTATTTTCTATTCCGCAAACTGAAAAGTGCAATGAAATGAGCATTTTATGAAGATGTTCCATGCCTGCAAGTACAGGTATTGAAGAACATTCCGGAAAATGACATAAAAAATCTATGTATGCATTGCTTGATCATTGTAAATGCTGTATTGAGTCAAATGCAATCTATTTTGAATAAATATCAACTTTCAAATAGAATATAATGTGTGTTTTGTTTTATACATAAAAAGTTCGTTTATTTTTGCAACAGACCGTGTATGTATCAATGATATGTTGGAAAACAGGACTGGAATCATGTAATGTGAGAGGTTATTTAAATCATTAGTGTTATTATATAAATAGAGAGCAGGGTCCGACCTCAAAGTACTGTGACCTAAAAGATCTATCTATGCTATACGAGTACTCCTGCCGTGAGAGGTGCAGACCATATTCTCCCTTTTTAGGAATGCTTAAATCTCACTATAGCTTGCTCTCTTTCTTAGATTCGTCTATTTACCGGACGACTTATTCGCAAGGGAAGCGGCACGCAATTGTTAGAGTCATACGAATTTGATCTGTGAACTTGAACAGAACTGAGTCATCGTGAAATTCTTCAAGAAATTTTTGGTAACCGAGCCTCAGGGTTTCTGGATAGATTCCCTCCCTGTGGGCAACCTTAATGTTTGCACTAAGTGTGACAGAGTTTCACTCCTTACGGAAGCCGTTGTCTTACGATTTTTGAGGATGGCGCTTATTCATGCAATTGTGGATAGTTCGTAGGTGTTCCTCAATGATGCTTAATTAGGCAAGAATTATGTTGTCAACTGGTTCTTCTATATTAAGGAATGCGTAGAATGGTATTTCTCTGTACGAAGTCACCTTTTCGATCTTGGCGACAAGATTTTGTAAGGCTTGAGTACGTTATTTTTCTGATTGATAGGTATTTTTCGTTTGTTTTAATTTCGTATCACCAAAACCTTCTTGTCCTCTTAATGAAGCACATCAAGTCTTGGTGATGAAGGGGTTTCAACTGCTCTACAGATAATAGGGCAGAACCTAGGGTATCCAGCCTGATACAGGCGAAGGCCGGACAAACACACAAGGAGTGTTCGGTTGTCTCAGGCTCTCCTTCGGGGCTGTCAATAACTCCTATCCTTGTTGGATGATCGTGAAACGAGCTGTGCCCGATGATGATACCAACCACAGCTCTAAATTGTTTCCTTCCGAATCCGAAGAGAAAATCAGAGATATTCCTGTTGGGACTATCAAGAAAAAATCTTATGTACCTGCAAATATTCAGGTTCGCCCCACTCTGCTGCTGACACTTCATATCAATATCCGCTTTGATGAGAGACACGATAATCGCGGTGGCAATGCCCACGGCGGGTTCCGGTCCGAGGAACGGAAAGTCACAATCAGAATCAGCCCTAGCTGAATAGTCAGCCAATTCATTTCAAATGATCTCCATTTGGCCAGGAACCCACTGATTTGACACATTGTTGTGCATACATAATTTATCCACAGACGACATCTAGTCCTGCAGTAACTTAGATTTTATTCCAGGGCTACTCGAAGCCATTATTTTTGGACCGGACCGGGGAAGGCTCGATAAGGCACTTTTTTTCAGTCGACCATTCCCTTACAGGAATACTCGCAGAAAACCAACACCCAAAACGAAGCTCTGATATCATCAAATAACGTGGCATGCTAGCCAGAGAGTTTCCAGATCTAGTCCACATGCCATATGACTGTATGCTGCTGATTTAGTATATCTTCTACAGTTTTCAGGAAAAATGATGTCAGAGTGATAGGGTGGTATCATTTTGGTTTTGCTCTGTTACACTTACCGACTATACTATATTTTGGTAGAAGGACGTGATCACGTAGGTGCAATATAATTTTGTAAATAAAATAATGTGAGGTGGTCAGGCCACACTGAGTTTTCCTGATGATCTCTCCATGCTTTTCGTCCCCAATAGACGTTCCTTAAAAATATAAAAAGATGAACCACAAAGTATCAAGTTAGGTTAATACAAACATCATATACTTATCTAATTATACCAGATGCTCCACCTCAAATACTGCCTATAGCCGCCCTGAGTACTCCTTACTCTGAAAATACATAAAATTTCGTTAATAAATGGTGTCCTATATGGTGGTCGAAATGGTGTCCTATAAACGCGGATTGGGTAGTCGAGTTGGCAGCTAACAGTTGGGATTTATTTTGATTGATCTTTACTCGAAAGTTTTGTTAGTTTGTGTATTTTGTTTATCTAAACAAAATTTATAACTTTTATAGCTTCATCACAAAAATACCATAAATAAGATGTTATGTTTAACTGTCACTTCAACTATATTTGTAGCCCATTCCAACTCAATATCTCAAACCTGCGTGCTGAAAAACACGAGTTGAAAACTCAACTCAATTTCGACTCAATCTTTCAACATTTTTCTAATTACAGCAAGTGACATTACGTCACATCATATGGTCTCGTCTTCGCCGCAGTCAGAGCTCAATGGAATGCAACTTTGAGATTGAGTGTTTCCAGGGCAACCCATCATAAAGCACAGACTTTACGGTTCAACGCGGCTATAAAAAGGCGACGACCCGCAGCAGAATCACCTATTCCCATTGCAGAAATTAATCTGACAACATCAGAATTTACTCTGAGCTCCCATAACTATCCAAACCGACATTTTGCTTCCATCTAAGTAGGAACTTACTCCTACTGCAGAAATTTACTTCTGCTCTACTTCCATCCTTCACCAAAGTAGCAATTTACTCCTGCAGCAGAAATTTACTACTGCTTAATTTTCGTCCACATCTGAGCAGAAATATAATCCTGTTACTGCTCTCGCCGTGCTCACTGGGGCAGAACAAACAAAAACTCCATTTTATTGCGCCTACACGGCACAGTATACTTCAACTTTGTTAGAAGTTCAACTCTACTCTCACACTACAGCTTAACACACTGCAGCGCACTCAATGCAGCTACTTGCTGCAGCGCTTCCATTTAGTTGTGTACTCCAAAAAATGCAATTTTGTAATTCACGAATTTAATAGTGAATTCTTCTTTTTGACAGAAATAAATGGAGCAAATCACAGTGGCGGCACATAAAAACTTATTGAATTGGAATTGTTAGTTTAGGATACTTTAGACTAGTTTAAGAATTAATTGAATTTTTGTGATATAGCTTTACGCATTATTTACTGAAATTAAAATTTTATATTTGAATTTACAAAAGTTGAGTTATCCTTATAAACCGGAACCCATTTCGCCTGAGCACAGATCTCACATAAGTTAAGCTGAGAGTCCCTAGACATTTTGCATAGGATACTGCGGAAGTAAAAATTCGACGCAACTAACTGCCAAATTTGCATAAGATTTTTATTGTTGAATTTTCACTACATATACTGTTTAATTATAACCTTCAAGGATTAGTTTCTAGCTGAGTATTGAAGAAAAAAATTGATTTAAAAAATCACCGAAAACAGCAATAATTTATTCCAGATTGAAATCATAAAAGTGACCCATTCCTGAATGTATGCGCTCAACATAGGACAGGAAATAAAATAATTAAGACATTCTCAGATTGTGGTATAATTATCGAGCTATTTTCCTAGCTATATTTAGATGTTCATACGTTTTCTAAGAATAACACAGAAAATTTGTCTAACATTCTTCCCCACCAATGTAAGCTACAATTTATTTCTCCAACTCAACTAAATCTTCATCATACAAAATAATGACCATGTTCACATCCATGAATGACACTTATTTGTACAACAAATGAGCATTTTCGTGTAACTCCTTTTCTTATACCCAAGCTCTTCTGTTGAGAATAACAAGAAAATATACAGACGGGGAAGAGTAATGGTGGCGTATCATCATGTAGAACACTACTTCACTGCAGCCTCTTTCTGTCCTCATCAGAAATCTTGTTGTTAATGAAAATAAATTGTGGAGAGGAGGTGAAGTAAAAATGAACATGATAAAGCTGGAGAGGACATACTCACACACATACACAATTAGGAGAATTTTGCGAAAAATGGAGTATAGTTGAATTTTTGTGATTTTCGAAGAAAAGTTATAAAAATCTTCTTTGGGAAATGAGTCGGAAAATTTTTGTGTGAAAACAATGTTTCGTTTTAAAATATTTAAATATAATTTATTAAAGCATAAACATACCAGATTCGGTCTCCATTTCAATTAAAAATTTTTCTTACAATTTCTAGTTAGGGGAAATGCTTAACTCTCATTAGACATCGTTGATGACATTCTTCGCAGCTAAATTACGTCATTTGAACTTTTAAAATACTTACAGAAAATCTCTCCATTCTTTCCTCTTTTTTTCTTTGTCACGTACCGACCCAACAACAAGGGTTCTAATTTCTTATTTTCTGATTATGAACAGGGTACAAAACTATCAAACTTTTTAATTTCTTATTTACAGGATGCCGTCCGTAGTTGTTTTAAATTTAATTAATTCCCAAATCTTTTCTATACTGAAACGATACGTTTAAATACTACAGACCGTGGGAACTATTGACACAGAAATTTTGAATTAAGGGAAGTTTTGAATTGCTGGGTAGATATAATTGTAACTAAACCATGGGTATTTGGTAGAATTGATTTTTAGAACAAGGATAGATAAGGCTTATATAACTAAAAAATAAAAATAGAAGGAAAAAATGTCGACAAATCCTCAGTTTCAATAGTAAATTTTTTTTTATTTATTAGTTACAAAAAAAAAAAAAATGCGTTCGATGTTGCTGTATTATTTTATGCAAAACAGAAGGCATTTAACTTCTTCGTATTTCTTAAAAACTCTGAAAGTTTGATCCAAATCGGAAATGATATGGTCTAAAACTAGTCTAAAGGATTCTTTTCGTTTGGAATGGGTATGTATTTATATTTATACATAATATGTAACATACAAAAAGATTACAAGTTTTCCTCTTATTTAATCATCATATTAATCACGACACTACTTTTGCACTTTAGCAATGATAAGTACATAATTAAAGCAAAAAATATTATATATGTATATTTTACGAACTTGGGTCAGATATACCCCAGCAGCATGAGAGGAATTCAATAAATTAGAATAAAACATGGCAAATCAATAAGTTATGGCACAATTTACCAAACTTATCATTATTATTCAAATTTAAAAGAGATTTCTATGGAAATATGTCAAAAAATGCAGTTCCTAAATTTTAGATATATTTTTTTCGTTATTTCTTTCACGTCCATTAGTACTTGATTATGAAGATTTTATCATCTGAATGATAAGTTTAAAATATATCCATTTTTGTATCAAAACACAGCCCTTTTTCAACCTGAAAAAGAACTAATTCACTTCTTTTAATTAGAGGACAAAATGTAGAAGCAATTTCATCCTTCAAACAATCTTCAACGTGCATAATTGAAATTTTTATAGCATATTTTCTCGATTTGACCTTGACAAAAAAATTCATATATCTATGTATATAAGTATTGCATGGATCTTGATAGTTTTTTTTTTTTTAAATAGCCACGACAGGTGCTGAATCCATAATTTAATTTGAAAATTTATAGGTACGTAGATACCTTCCAAAACACAAGAAAAACACACAATACTGTTGAGACTCTTTTTCCTACTTACCCACAACTAAAACAGCCGAGAGTTTTGTCGAATGAAATAGAGAGTTTGGTAATTCTCAATATAAATTCCTCGAGCTACAGAATTTCCAGTGGACATTGAAATATCAGAAGAACTCTCATTTCCCTGACTGCAAAATTCTCCATGTTACAGAATTCGGTCCCAGGTGGAGAGGTTACCTTCCATCAGTAACCCAGGATTTGGCTTTGGGGGGGGGGGGGGGGGGACCATAGGTGTCCCAAGTTCTAACGAGTCGGAAAAATAGGGCTCTAAAGTCGCGTCCTGCACTCATCTGAGCACTTAAGGACTGCTATTGTATATTAAAAGGTTTTATTTTATTTTATCGGATATACAGGCCACATTTTATACATAATTTTTAAATTATGTTCAGAAAACTGACATTTTGGAGGGGGACCGGTCTCGTTTGTCCCCCTCTCGGTGCGCCGCTGCTTTTCATGCAGTTAGTATTTACCCATTATTAGAAATAACACTATCTGCTTGGTGAGTAATTAGTTATCAAATATTCATAGAATACCCTGTGTAGAGAAATGGTTGCTATGTTTCACATTTATCAATATAAAACCTGACAAGGTTACACCAATCTTGGCCTTGCCATGATTGCTAATTTTAAAAATTCAATCATATTATGGAAACGAAAATGAACTTACACAATTTGTAAGAAATCAATAATAAAATTCACTACTGAGTCAATTATAAAACAGTTTAAACAGTTTTTTTTTAATTTGTAGCTAATTAATTTATAAAGATGGTATGGATTTTCCCTTCCTCAGAGGCACTTGAATTTCCGAGAAACCCTTATAAAATATAAGAACTACTTTTTCCCTGTTGATAATTTATGTAATCGTTAGAAGCATTTATGTAGTAGGTGTTTCTATTAAGTACAACTACTCATACTACCTGAAAAATCGATGTAGTGACGATATTAAGTAGACTAATTTATAATTATACTAATGATTTTTACCTTGTGGTTACGTATTTATACATTTACGTAGGTATGCTTACAATAGAACAGCAGTTTACTTGTTTGACAAACCTACGGTAAGGTATATCTTAATTTATTCACGAGTGTCTTTAAGAAACCATAGCGAGAAAATCTTATGGGAACTATATGTGTGGAGATATTTTGTGAAACGTTTAGTTTCAGACGCTTTAAGAAGTACACAAATTGCTAATTTTTCTACTTAAATAATGTCCACATTAATCTGTATGTATTTATGTATCGAGAGTACACCGATTCTCCTAGTTTAGCGGCCAAGCCCAGCCCTACTGCCCAACTACTCTAAACACACGAGCAAAAAGGTACTTGGAATACGCTGGGTGTTTAACCGCAACCATAAGCTCACATTGAAGGATACTACATCACAAGACAACACATAAAAAAAAAATAAAATAAAAATAAAATAACTTTATTGGAATAACTGAGAGGAAAGATATGAATGCCTGAAAAAACAGACCAATACACTTTTTGCAACACTTCAATTTTCCCTATGTTGAGAACCTTTGGGTGTCCTCGCTAAGCCTTAGTTGCGGTCTGCTTTCTTCTTATACTCCATATCTATATGTAATCTCTACCTAAACTTATTGATAGCACTTTTCGTAGTTGGCTATCAAACGTCAAGCTCACAAACTCACCTCATCTTTTCCGGCATCTTATCTCACATTTTGTTGAATATATTTCCACATTAATCTGAAATAAACTTAATTTAACTCTCTCTGCAAAATCAAATAGGCAGTCACGAAACCCTTTCGCTGGATGTAAAAATTCTTGTCGCTGATTTGATAAATTGTCTTGGACAATTATATAGAAAAACAAAAACACTGTCATATCCTGTACGTCCGCATTACTTGACTTGCAAATATTAATATTGCCCATATTATTTTACAATTCAAATCTACGTTTCGCCATAAAACCTATCTTATTTATTCACAATTCACAATTTTTAAGGGGTTTTGAAACCAAGACCTTCCGCCTCTCCGGGCGACTGCTCTTACCGCTGACAAAACGATAAAAGCGCACAAATAAATTGTAAATTTTTCAATTTTAATTATTATTCCCATGTTGGAATCAAATTCGTGAGTTTGCTCGAAGAACTGTTTCTCACTCTATTTGTCGTAAATGGATTTACTTAACTGGTTGTGATTTAGCTAAGTATTACCTTAATAATACAAAACTTAAACAAAACTAATAGAAAATTTTTCAAATTTTATAGTGTCCCCTCCACACCAGCCTCAGTTGTAATCATTTATTAAAGAGAGAAAAAAATTCATAGGGTTGGCCATGTGTCTCATCTTAGCTTTGCTCTGCTTGGATGCCCGCCGGAAGTGTATCTGACGCGAAGAGTTTTATTTTTTATGTACATGGTTGTTACTCTACAGTCAAACGTCTATATCTAGCTAACGTGGTCCTGCCGAGGGTGTAAGTTTCTAATGCCTAGATTCCAAACATAAGTCTTTTAGGGTTCTTCCACTCTTCAGGCAATTCATTCTTGGAACGACGTTCCTAGTAAAATTCATTCAGACGGCTACTTGTTGGGTTTCTACATTTGTTATCCTTTATTATTTTTATTTTCTCTATTCCCTTCTTTTAATTTTGATTTAAATTTAAATTTGATTTTTTAGATTTTGTTTTTAATTTTAATTCTGATTTTGTTTTTGAGGTCATTGCCTTTAACTCGTACACGAATTTGTCTGCCTATTTATTTAGATATTTCTTTTTTACTATTTTCGACACTCTCGTAGACCCACTTTTCGTCATCACAGCGAGCTGAAATTTGGCACACAGGTTCATGTCGCGTGACAATTGAATCTATCACAAATTGAACCGGAAATTTTTATGGAAAACCCAAAAAATCGGGAAAAATCATTTGAAAATTTTGTACAAATTTGATTAGTGATAAGTCCTTTTAAGGAAAAATGCAGAGTTTTCCGATTTTATTATACAGGATCAAGTTCCCTATCAACTGGCATCATTACTTTCTCTCCGGCAATGGTGAAAACTTGAATATTCATGTAAAACGCTTTTCCGGAGTTTTTCAGACTAAGGAAGCGTTTGAGAGTTTTGAAACCTAAGACAAAGTTGTAGAGCAAAATGAGTTGCATAAAGATGCTTTTGTGGAAAACTCCTTGGAAAAGCGGGAAAATCATCGGACAAATTTTCATCGATATGATTAGTGATAAATCTGTTTCAGGAAAAATGCAGAATTTTACAATTTTTCTGAAAAATTTTCCGAAAATTTCCGGAATTATCCGACTTTTGCAGAAAATTTTCCGACAGAAAAGTTTTATAAACTATGCGGAATCATTTTTTTCCCATCCTACTGGCATCAATACTTTCTATTCAACAATCATGAAAACTTGCATGAAAAATCGAGGAAAATTCATGTAAATTTTTAAAAAATTTCATAGTAATAGGAAAAGTCTGTGGAAAACATGGAAAATCGGGAAAATTCATGTTATATGGGATCAAGTTGGAATAAGCTAAAAACCGCTGTTTAAAACATAATTTGAATTTCAGAAAACCGTTGCAGTATTTCAACGATTTGATACTCGAAAAATTTTTGTTTTCGGATGGGCACCAAACATGGCTTAAAAATTGTTTTAAAATATCTTCATGCAGCACGTAATAACAATTTAGTTAACGTGGAAAAGGCAGAAAATAAAATATGTAAAAAACGAGTTTTCAAACAAAACTGAGGCCAAGCCGCATGAAAAAGTAGAAAATAAACTTTTCTTCACACACAGAGGTGGACTCAGATTTTATTCGCTGACAATCACCGATATATTTCAGTATGATCAATCAGAGGTAATAAGTGATTTGATTCATGAAAAGAAAGAATATTCAAGAGAAATGTCCCAATCAAAAAATCTGAGTCAACCTCTGTGTGTGAGGAAAAGTTTATTTTCTACCTTTTCATGCGGCTTGGTCTCAGTTTTGTTTGAAATCTCGTTTTTTACTTATTTTGTTGATTTTGATTTTAGTCTAGATTTTTGATGTTAGTCTTGATTTTGGCTATTCTATTCAAAATAGATACTAATGTAAAATATTTTCAAACTTGTAGTGTCGTTCACCAGGAAATATATATATTGTTACGATCGTGGCCTTAGTTCGTTATTTAAAACACAATACTTCAGATATCATTAACAAGTTCTTTCTTTTATTTAACTTCACTATTTACTTTTATAACATTTACAAACAATTATCGAATCAACTCTTTATAATTATCGCAAAACAAATAGTTTACTTCGTTCACTTCACTGTCTGAAATATGACTCGCCACCTGGATGTGAGAAGCGCCGTATTTATACTCTACGAATTATCGTAGAACCTTGCTGAATATTCCGTTCTCCGAACCCAAAGTTTACTAAGATGTCACTAACCTAAAGTTGTTTTCATAGCCAATAGATGTCGCTTTTATCACTTTGTGGCGCGTAACAATATTATTATTAGATGGTTGGCAGCATTCGGGTTTCTCAGCGTTCTGTTTTAGACAGCTCACGCGTGATTCCTGACACGTGTTAATGTAAAAGTTGTTCAGTTTGCATTGCCATTTCATCATGGAAAGACTTTCACCCGAACAACGTTTACAAATTATTGAATTTTATTATCAAAATTCGTGCTCTGTGTGTTTCGGTGACTTCAACCATTTTATGCTCCTCATAATCGCCCGACTGAGTAGGCTATTCAAGCCATCATCGTGACGAAATTTCGCACCAATTACACGTTATTGGACATCAAGCCACCCACCAGTGTGCGTAGAGTGCGTGCAGAAGAAAATATTGCTGCTGTAGCCGCCAGTGTTGGTGAAGCTCGTGAAGTGTCTATTCGTCGCCGTTCGCAGTAACTGGGATTGTGTCATTCCACTACGTGAACGGTTTTACGCAAACATCTTAGTTTAAAGGCGTATAAACTACAGTTCAAGAACTGAAGCCGGGCGATCTGCCACCGCGTCGTGTTTTCGGTGAATACGCCTCGGAAAAGCTTTTTTACCAAAAAATTGACTTCAGCGATAAAGCACATTTCTGGTTGAACGGACACGTAAAATAAAAAAAAATTCCGTATTTGGTCCGATGAGCAGCCACAAGTAATCCAAACGCTGCATATGCATCCTGAAAAATATACTGTTTGATGTGGTTTATGGGCTGGTGGAATAATTTATTTTAATTTATTATTTTATACCTTTCTTCAATTTTTCTGTTTTTTTTTAATTAATAACCAAACGCTTAAAAATCATCCGTTATTAGATATTAGGAATAAATCAGAGAACAGAAAAGGTGAGAAAAACGTGTTTGGATTTCATAGCATCAAGGGCATTCTCTCATTTTCCAAAAATTTCTATTGAAATTTTCCATTAATAGTTCCAATAGTTCAAGTGGAAACTTCGAAATGCACGTAGCTTGAGCATTTTCTTATATTATGAAATTTGAATTTTCCTGAGACGGTAGTGCATTAGATGGCAGGATGATTGCTTGAACTTTAAAAGATATCTAGCTTTTCGTTAAACGCTAATGAAATAAATAATTTTGTAAATGGCGCAAAATTAAAAACTTACATTACAGGTAAATCAGATTAAAGTAAGAAATGAGACCATTCTTATAATTTTGAAGTATATTTATAGATGTACTTAGAGTCAGACACAGGTAGATAGATATATGCATTAAAAAAAGGATGAAATGACTTGTATACTTTAGTCAATATATACCTATGTAAGTGCCCTGTGAAAACTCCCAAACGAAGTTCAAGCGAAAATTCCACAGCCAGAGAAAATAATAAGTGCAAGTGCATTTTACGAGATTTACTTTTATCCATGGGAAATATTTAATGGTCATGAAGAGAAGTTTTATTTTTCGCCTTTGCTGCGCTTTTCCTATCCATTTTCCGTATATTTTTCCTTTACTTTAAGATAGTTTTTCTCCTTTTCTCTTATTTTTTTTTCATTTTATTTGCTTAGAAAGCAAGAAGTTCTCATCCTATGACATGACGGACGATTTTAGCCTTTACCACTTTATCTTTTTTTTTTTTTTTAGAAAATGAAAGATTTTGGAATTTTTTTCTTCTCGTCCTTTCAACGTTTTATCAGTGAAGAGTTTGAGTTGATTCTACCAAGGGTTCTTTAAAAGTAAACCATTTGTATGAAATAGCGTGAAAACCAAGAGTCTTTGAAAATTTGAAATTTTTTACAAACGAATAAATACAGAATAAAGATATTACGCAAAGGATTGGATAAACAAATTTTAAGAAAATTTTAAGGTAAACTAGACAACATTAGACGCTCTCTGTAAGAGAAAAAATAAACCAATATAAGTATATATGTAATGGGCAAATTAAGTTTATAATTACTGAAAAAATATTTCTATTAGAAATATAGAGAAATTATACTCAAGACATACAGTTATGTAAAACGGAATTAAAAAATCAACAATATAGTTAATTATAATTATTATTAATTCACTTAAATACCAAATTTTTTCAAAGTATGTTTTTTGATGTGTTTCGAAAAGCACTATTAAAATTCTGATTAATTCATTTGCACACATTTGCCGGTTTGTCCGCAAGGCATTACAGTTTAAAGTTTTTTTTTTGAAATTTTGAAAAAAATTAGAAAACCAGTGGTTTTCAAAAATGGAGCCGGTCAGAATTCCGAAAAAGAAAAACCCGAAGAAAAATCTCTCGAAAATCAAATATCACGAATTTTACAGAATGTATTCATATAATGTCAAAATTGTGGCTTATATTTTCTCAGTGAAAGGCTTGGAAGGACAAGATAAGGCGCATAAGGAGAACTGGTCAAAATCAATCCCAAGTCAAACAGTAGGTACCGAAAATTTTAATATTTCGAAAGATCTGGATGTTAAAAGGTTCTTAGTATAAACACAGTTATAAATGCACACAATAGAGAAGCGGTTGAATTTTATTGCTGACAATTGTATTCGAACTTTTAAACGCGGTTTTCTCAAAACTGTATTTTTCAAACTAGTGACTACGATATCTTGAAATCTATCTCAAGAATTCCTTTGAAATTTGACTCACTTATTCCGTACTCATGTGGGTACCTTGCCAACTAGGATAATTCTGATTCATTAAGCTTTTTGTTTTTCACATTGAAGAAGCCGTGAAAAATCAAAAAATTTAAGAAAAAATATTTAACAAGATGCCAACAATTTACCTTTCAATATTTTTTAATAAATCTAGTTAACAAGATCCATAATCCATAATTCACAGCTTAAAATGCCGTTTTTATACCCTAGATGAAATCTAAAGGGGTATACTAAGTTTGTCATTCCGTTTGTAACACCTCGAAATAATGATGGTAGAGCAAAATGGATTGGACACCCACGCATAATATTAAAAGTTATTTTGATTTTTGCATGTCCGTCCGTCCGTCCGTCTGTCCGTCTGTGCGCACGATAACTCGAGAACGCGTACACTTAGAGAGCTGAAATTTTGTACACGGACTTTAAAAAAAAAAGTAAAATTAAGTTCGAAAATGAGACAAATCGGGCAACTCCTTAGTGGGGTTTCCATACAAAAATTTCGTTTTCCGATATATATTTGAACACTGCCTGAGAACGAGTAGCCGTAGAGAGCTGAAATTTGGTACATGGTGTTTTCATTGTACTAGCAAATAAAATTTCAAAAATAGACTAAATCGGGCAACCCATTCTTGGTGTTGCCATATAAAAAATTAGGTTTTTTATGTATACTGTGAAAACGACCAGTCCAAGACATTTTTATTGTACTAAAAACTTCTTCAGAATATGAAATCCTATAAAATTGGTTATAATCATTTTTTCTGTCCGACGAACCGTTCTAGAAATATATGCGAAAAACCACTGCAAAAATCAAAATTGCTCAAATGGGTACCCATACGAAATTTCATACGGGCATTCATCTAGGGTATCATAAGAATTGGTCTTAGACCAATTCTAGCTTTTTAACTTGTTTTTATTTTATTTCCGATTAACAGAACGCCTGCAATTATGGTTACCCCAACATTTTTTTTTAATATAAGTGGCTAATTTGCCGACTATTTTGGGCTGAACAAATTTTAGAGTGTGCTCAAAATATGAACAAATATGTGGTGAAAATTTCGGTGTTACAATACAAACATACATGTTTATTAAGTTCGCAAAAAAAATTAAAAAAAAAACCGAGAAAGAAGACTTCACGCGGGATGACTCCCTTAAAAAAATAAAACTTATTCGCGCAGTCTCAGAATTGAAAATAATATTATAATTATTTCAGATTCTAAAAAAATAAAAAATAAAATAAGTAGTTCGGAAAATGCAAGTTTTTTAAGTTAGTTCGAGCCAAACAAAAGGTGGTTCTGAATTAGCATGATCGTTGGAAGTCCAAAGTCTGCAAGCCTAGCAAGAATTATTTATTCGAAATTTGTCTCATATTTTGCAGAAAAAGGAAGGGAAGGGTTTATTTAATGTCAGGCTTTAAACAAGTTAAGTGTCAGCGGGAAGTTTCGAATATAGACAGTAAGCCCTATTATAGCCTTCTTTATGAGCTGTCTTCTATTAGTTAGAAAAAAAATTTACACAGACGCAAAACAGTGTTGAGGGGTGGCATTGAAGGCTACAAATAACTGTCGAAAAGCCGCTTTTGGTTTATTGCTGTTCTTGAATAAGAGTAAATAAAAATAAAAACCTTTTCAGATTTTAGTTTGAGTGAGACGGAGAGTCATTACATGAATTGTGAGTGAGCACGATAGTGATGCTCGCTCGGCAAATCATTGAGTTTTTACAAATGTGCATCATCTACTCTCCACAGAGGGCCGACTTCCAAACCATGGACATGGTGAAGGAAGAGTTGCTTACCTTACGAGGACGTAGTACTTCAAGCAGTTGAAGAGAAACAAGTACTTTGGTACGTGCAATCCAGGAAAGCACAGGGGTGCCTAAAAGTGTAGCTCACCGAATTTTACAAAAACATGAGCTCCAGAATTACGGAAGCAGCTGAATTTATCATCAATGGAAGATTTGCCCGTCTGATAACCCTATCCATTTTAAGGAGATGTCGAACTTGTATTGCAGCTGAAGGAAGGCAGTTTGAACATCATTTGTAAATAATAAATCTTAGCATCCAAATAATTGGTGTTTAATTTTAAACTTAAGGAAAATTTGATCTAAATTCAACAAAAAGTTAGGATCTCTAACTTGAAAGCGTCACTATCTGTCTCACTCACACTTTATGTAATGACTCTCCGTCTCAGTGTAACTAGAAGCTTAAAGTTACGATCTTACGGCAAGCTTTGGGTACACTAGAATCATTTTTAGTAGGTGAAAAGAAATTTTTCGAAACTGGGTTTCTTGAAGAAAAATATTTCTTTTCCGTAATCTAAGAAATATTGTAGCAAGTGTTATACCAATTGAGAATCCTTATTAAATGCGTAAACTTTTAAAGTTACTTGCCAAACTGGCGTAGTACATTTTTTTCATTACAGTCAGTTAAAATTGGGTGAAATATTAATTTTCCATTCTTGATTCGGAAAAATGTGACATTTTCTTCCAAGCTGGAACAGTAGGCTTAGAATTTAAAGCAGCAAGTTACATAAGCCCTACTCGGGATTACATAAGAAAAATCAAATTGAAAAAAAGTAAAGATTTGTAGCAACAGGAGCTAAAAAACCATCATGGGGTGTACATTTTCTCGAAAACAAAAGAAATGTCTATAACTTAAAAAATACATGACTTAGATTTTTTTTTATATTTTTCTGGTAACTGTTATGATCACTCGATTTCGGCTTAACGTCGACTTAAGGGACACCCTGTATAAGGCGTTTCATATCAGCAGGAGCCAATACTCGTCAGTACGGTTGGTCCCGCCTGCCGCAGACGCCACAAAATAATGATAAGCAGACCCCATACATAATCTCACTATAAATTCTGAGTATGAATGTTTAAAAATTTTTAACGTTTCTGTAAAAGTCTTCATTAGTTTTCTTTCCATGCATACATACATATATACGTTTATATATTTTTTAATTATTATAAAAAAATTATAAACACAGGCAGAAAGGTTGTGGCTTTTCGAATTGTGCTCCAAATATTTCTTCAGACATTTTTCATTGGATTTTTTTAATTTTTATTTTTTTTTATTTTAATGTTCGAGATTTAATTTTTTGGTGATTTTGATTTTGAATTCTATTTTTGGGGACTATCCATCACAACTTTACAAAAAGTAAAATTTTGGACATCTATTTAACTAGTTCCCATTTTTAGAAAGCATTTCCGAACAAAAATATTTAAATATAGACAAAACGGGTAACTTCGTCGTGGGGCTGCCATACAAGAAATTCGGTTTTCACTACATACTTGAACACTATCTGAGAACGCGTTAACGTAGAGAGTAATAGTAAATATAATTTTAAAAATGGACTAAATCGGGCAACCTTTTCGTGGTGTTGCATATAAAATTTTAGTAGTTTTACGTATACTATGAAAATGATCAGCCCCAGACATTTTTATTGTACCGAAAAGTTCTTCAGAATACGAAATTCTATGAAATTAGGTGTAATCATTTTTTGCAGCCGACGAACCGTTATAGAAATATAAGCGGAAAATCACTTCAGGGATCAAACTTCCAGAGATGGTTGACCGTACGAAATTACATACGAGTCTTAGACCAATTCTAGATTTTTTACTTCTTTTTCAGAGTTCTGTAAAAAGTAACAACCGCAGAGGTCTCTAGTTATTATCAGCCATGGAATTAGAATTAGCTTAAGTTATGTAGGTTAGGTTAGGTTAGGATAGGTTAGAAAATCGGTTATCGAAATACCTACGATCATCCACACATAGAATATCAATCTGAGCTCATCGGGACCTTGTCTGGAAATGATTGTTTAATTTGGAAGATGTGTTAACTCTAGCCACGAAACTTAATAAATTTCTAAAAGTTCCCCTACTATTTGTCTACTCCTTGTCTAGGTGCTAATAAGTGTTATTATGGTTCAGGTTTTGCCTTTCTACGACATATCTTCTGCCATAGCTGTACTGAAATCGCTAATGCCGTCAGTATTGTTCATCTGATATTTGCCACCAAAGAAACAATTTTTCCAATTTTTGGTGACTGAAGATGGTGGGTTTATTTATAAGAGTAGATAATGGTTACTCGGTTATGTAAGGGGATTGATAGCAAGTTTGTTTGGAAAGTTCTTTACAGATGGAATATTCTTGGAAAATAATTGAGTTCATTATGGAGTTTATATTAGCATTTACCGCTTTTCTACCTTTCTTTAATAAATCACTTCCTCGTCAGCGGTGATGACAACAACATCGGTGGAGTACATATTATTACGCTGATAATTGCTGCCTCCTGGATTTTGAATATCGGAACATTAGTACCAAAATTCAGAATATTGTAGTCTAGTGGATCTAAGTTAGAGTTTATCAGGCAAAGTTAGCGAAATACCCGATCTCCCTGGCTGTGGGAGGTTTTAAGAATTTTATTATTTTTATAGCATTATTTCTTAAACTGATTGTACAGAAAGGGATATCGGTGCTGAATATAGAAATGTAGAGGGATTCTAGTCAAAACAAAACTATGGCAGTATTATTTGCTGTGTATGTACAGGGTTCACCAAAACTAGTTAATCACAATTTGGTTAGGACTACAGAGAATTTAACAACTTAATCTTAGTGAAAATTTCACAATTTCTGAAATGTTTGGATTTTTTTTTTTAATTCATGAGATTTCTACTTTATGTCAGTGTTTTCAATTCTATTGATGGTAAATATCTTTATTTGTAATTTTGTTTTACTAAGCTACTTTTTAAATTTATATTCCAATTTATATAGGAGTATAACAGAAAAAAATGTTTTTTTTTAAATATTTGCCTCCCAATACATGATGTGATAACTCAACTTTAAAACAATATATGTACATACAACAGATAGTCACGCGTGCGAGGGCGTTTTTATTTTTTTTCACTCATCTTTTTTTGGTCCTGAGAAGCTGTATTTTTCGATAATACTCTTAGGAATACCCAACACAAACCTACAAAATTGCAGCCTCAAACAAATTAATGCCATTTTTAGCTAATAAATTTAGAAAAATTTAACTTCACTGTTTTTATTTGTTTTATGCAAGAACTTTATCTTTACCGAAATCTTAAAAAACACGAAAAGTTTGTACAACCTTGCGTCAAATCTGTGCATATTATCGTGCGCAAAATTACACATACTTACAGAAAAAGCACAAACTTAGGTAATAACGTGTCAAAAATAATGATATCTGGGTTTTGAATGTAAGTATGGTTTAGAAAACTATATAATTTATGGGTTTTCCAGATTTTGGTACATAACAGCGCAATAGTGGTACTTGAAGTAGATAAACTTGTGCTTGAGTATGGAAGATCTTGAGTTGGAAGAGGAAATGACGGAAACAAAACAAGTCGAAAAATTTTGATTACTAATGTATTTTCGTTTGAAATTTGCTATTTTCATAGCAAAATTATGATCTTCTTTCAAAAAAGTTCAATTTGTAACAAAGATCAAACTTTTCTGTTTATCGGAAACATACTATTTTATTTTAATACACTTTGCATACAATCTGGTGTTTTTAATTCATTTAGAGCTTTTAGGAGCTCTGCGGGTTACAATTCTTGCAATGAGCTCTTGACAGTGACCGTACACCTTTTAAAGGTACATGGTGTTTTGTGAAAAACTTGCTAATTTTCATAATCAGCCTGAAACTCCGAAACATACATTATTTTGCTTGTTTAGGTGTAAATATTATTGTAAAATTATATTATCGGTATTATATGCAGTAACTGCGGTACATGTAAATAAAAATGTATTTTTCGGCGGTAAAAACGTCTCGTTATATAGTTTTCTGAATCTTATATGCATTGTAGCTGGTAATTATCTTAGGGGAATAGCGGAAGTGGTTTTCAGATCGGATATAATACTACTGAGTTAGAGCCAATCTAAGGTGGGAATAATCTAGTAGTGAGTATGGAATTCGAAAGATCTCCGAAAGTAAAAAACGCTTTTACTTTTTTAAAAAATTAGAAAATATACTGCGTCTATCGCGTGAGTCAAAATTTGATCTGGTATATTTTAAAAACCTAGTCCAGTATCGCATAGCTTAGATCCTGAGAAGAAGGTTGAGTACCCACATTCCTATGTTTCGTGATCAAATGTCTGAGTTACAATTGAAAAACCCCTGATCCCTCTAATTCTCCTCACTACGGCCATTGAAATGAAAACTAGCCAATGACGCGCGAATTTTAATTATAAATGAATATTTCAAATATGAATCCAATTGAATGGCTGGTTTCGGAGGTTTTGCAATGTATTAAAAATTTAAACCCTTAGTTTTGAGACTTTGCTCTATTCTAACTTTATTATTAAAACTACTGTTGGGTACTGTTGGGTGCAAAGGGTTAAAGATCATTCCTGTTTATTTCTTAGTTTCCCTATTCTTTTATACAGTCGAGGTATGCATAACGTCTCGGCTTCCATAATTAGGCTGCTAAATAGACCTATCCCGATATGCAAGTATATCTTGATATCAACACAAACGTCTTCTGTTTTCAATGTTAAAACCCAGTAAAAGAGATGTTTGAGGCTATCATTGAATTTTAGTTTGCTGCGACAAATTTTTCTTTTTCAAATTGTACTTGTTTTCACAGCAAATGTACTTATGTACCTCGGTGTAGACTCTAGGGTTAAATATATACAAAACTGTGGTACAACCATTTCTCACCTATGCATCGGCGGTAGGGTCTGATTGTGTGATAAGATTAATTCATATATTTTTAAAATAAAATACTAGAAATGATGATTAATTTTCCATAGCACTTCTCCATTAATCTATTATATGTAGTTACAAAGACAAATCGAGTATAAGCCATTTGAAAATGGGAATTGAACCAATTCAATAAATCCTGCAGAAGGTCTTAAAATAATCCTATTATAGTAAGGTTGGTCTATGTATCTCATGAACATAAGTAGGCATATGTGAGTAGATTAAGTATTATAGGTAAGATCTTTTGAGCCTTTTATAGTTGTAATAATTTCGACATAAACTTTGCACTTTTGAATATTTCATGTGGGTAATATCCATGCTGAGAATGCAATTTAAAATAATTTCGAATCAGCACAAATTTTCTATTATATATATATAATAAAATGTATGGTAAGCATGCAACAAAACAGGGCTGCCAATCAGATAAGTTAATAAATTTGCTTTTTCTTTTTAACTTACAGAAGTACACCAACTTGCGCACTATTCACAGAATTATTGATCGTTTAACGAGAAATTACACATAGATTACTTTTTCCCACTCTTCATTTTTCTTTTTTTCTCTCTCTTGGAAACATCAGATGAAATAATAACGGAACGTTATGAAAAAAATCCACTGCTATTTAGTGTGACATTATACGAGGAACAGTATGAACGAATACTGCAGTTATAATGTTATGAGAAACGTCCGCAACTTCTTGGCAAACATTAATGGCATCTGATGCCAGTCGTTTGAATTCAAGAAAACTGGTTTGTAAGGAAACCTCCTTAAATGTATATGAGGAAAATTCACATATTGACTTAAATCGTTGCCATTTCTTATTATCAATAACGTGCAAAAAGAATGAGACAGAAATATAATTTTGGATTTTATCTTTTTTGCTTTGACATTTTTTCATTGTATTCGCACGTACTCATCATTATTTGCGGTCTATGATTTGCCATTTGAATCGAATTTTAGAATAACTTTCAAAATTTCTACCATTTATCTTATGCGACTAAGAATCTGTTGAGCTTTAATAGCAGTTAAGTGATAACAAACAATGCATGGACAAAAGACTGAATAAAATTTAGCTCAAAACATAGCCATTGGGATAGAGTCAAAATGAAATAAATAAAACGAACATGGTCCTTCACAAGATTTGCATGAATTTTATTAGAGGTATACAGCAGAAAGGACCATATACAAGTGCTTGTCTCGTAAATTTCCACAAATGTATGTCTATCCTTGTGTAATGGCAAACGATGTCCAAAAATTAGGTTCAGAGGTTTATATTCCGCCGTTTGAAATTGCAAGGATGCCCATTGCACATGTTTTACTATGTATAGAATGGGCGACTGGGAAGGTACGCAACGCGTGTTCATCTAATTCACTACTGCAAATAGGTGCTGTGTTAGACACGCTATGTGCCTATATTTAGCTACTACTTCATCTAGTTAGAATTCAGGAATTGCGCTTCCATGAAATGGAAATTTACTCGAATGATGCATTTCATTTACAAAATTTCATATATAGCATGAACCTGCGGGATGTAGATTATGATGCGGAACTTTTATCTATATACGTACATATGTATGTATAGATGGGGTATATTCGGTGGATAATACATTGTTTTGAACTAGTTACTATAGTTTGTACAGTTGAAGCAGTTTTATAAAAATCGTGGTGAAAAAATTACCAGTCAGAAATAAATATGAAATGAATGTAAACAAAATTCCCTTAAAGAGAATTTATACAGGCTTTATACTTCTTGTAAGACTTACGTTTCTGTTTTAATCAAGCCTGCAAGATAAGACCGACTGTTTGTCAGACATTTGTTGCACAATTTGACGGAGAATTAATGTTCCGAAATCGTAAGCCGCAATCATCAGTTTATTCATTGGCGTAACTAGGAATGGAACAGGGTGCCCCCCCCCCCCAATGCTTACTGACTACCCAAGGAAATTATAAAAATTCCCAAAAAGCATGTAGCTAACTTTAAATACGACCTTGTTAGTTTTGCTCGATGGTGTTGCCTAAATCATTTATCTTTGAAGCTATGAAAGTGAAAGCATGTTACCTTCAATAGAAGGTCCTCACCGGTACCTACTACTTGATTTATCCATTAATGGATCCCCAGTTGCCAAATGTAATCTTTCATCTGGTCTTGGGGTCTGGTTTGATTCTGAGATGTAATTTTCCCAGCATATACATTTCATTGTGAGCAAGGTTAACCCTCGTCTTGGCGTCGTCAGGCATCGGGCTGCAGAGCTTTCAGATCCTTATACACTCAAAAGTCTATACATTTCCTAGCTGGGACCAATCCTTGAGTATTGTTCTGTTCTGTGGGATCCTTATTATGCTGTTCATAGCAATAGAGTCAAAGGCGTTCAACGGAGATTCACCAGGTTCGCCCAGAGGAAACTGAACTGGAGTGCTGATCTACCTCCGTATCATGCAAGATGCCAATTAGTTGACTTACAAAAAAAATTATCTACAAAACGGAAGACTATCGGAGATTCTTTCCCAATCTGTATGAATCACTTCACAGAACAAATTACTGCCTTAATGGTCTAATTAGTCACTGCATTCGACAATTTAATCTTTGTAGTGGGATAATTTACTTTGTTTACAATAGGTGTTCTATGATGATCTCATCGGTTAAAGCTTGTTGATCATTTTCAAATTTTACTAATTATTCTATTCTATATACATATGTGCCTATTTTAAATACTTCGTCCTATTCTTTGATGTATTGTAATTGTCCTTTTTGGTCTTTTTATCATTGACATATATAGTATTCATCTGTAATTCTTTTTAGTATTTTATTTCATTTTTGCTTCAGATCACCTTAAAATTTATGCTAATCTTATATACTTAAGTTTTATTTTTTTCTTTTATATTCACTTTTCACGTGCTTTTTATTTCTGTATATATATATATATATTTCTTTTTTGCACGAAATATACATAAGGATCATTTCTCCTTCTTAGTCTGTAAGATTGTATATCGGTAGACGGAATAAATAAATAATCTTTAAGAATAGGTTTGAGACTAGCTTTGAGAATAGGTTGTGAGCTAATCCCTCTTTTAACAGATAAAGTTATAATAGGTCAAATTAAAGAGGAGAGTGAACAGATTACAATTTGTATAAAAAAAAACTTATGTTAACCATTTTTTGTAAAAACGAAGAGGTCAAACTAAAAAAAAAAAAGAAAATCCAAAATTGTTAGTTTAGACCCGATAACTCCTGTGAAGAGATGGGTACGGGGCTGATTAAGCAGTTGTTAGAAAGATTGAAGTTATCTATACAATGAGCTCTTAACTGTGACCGTACGCCCTGTACTTTTTAAGATACAGGGTGTTTTTTTGAAAAACTAGATTGTTTTCTTAATCACCCTGTAACCCCCAAAACGGTTGAAATGCCCCCCCCCCTTCTGCTATACATATTTGTTTTTGGTCTAGGGTCTCCTGGGGTGGATTCCGCAACTATGAGTTTACGCGCATACACAAAATTTTGTGTACTCTACCTTGTTCAGATTCCGCAAAACTAGAAATGAGTTTTTTTTGTCAACATTTTGTACACGGTAACCGATATTTTCTCACGGGAATTTTGTTCGTGAATTTTGTAGAATTAAAGAATACAGAATTAAAAAAATAGAATAAGATACAAAAATTAAGAAAATATAATTAGAAAAAATTAATTTTCAATTTGCTAACTACAAGTTATTTTTTTTCTCTTTTTCTTTTTGCAATAGATATTAACAAAAATATTTCAATAGCATTATGATGATTCATTTTTGTTTTTATGTTTTTTTTAATTACAAATTTTTTATTCCATTTTCGAAGCGATTACCCGAGCTTATACAGCAAGGACTAAAAAATGGTCAGAGGTAGCAGACCAATTAAAAGTTTTAAATGCACAAAAATTCTCTCCGTTGTACAAAATATCGATTTAATTTTGTGCAAAATTTCTGTGTGTACAATTTTTGGAATATTGGAAAACGATACAATTCAACAAATCGTTCCTCACTTATAGTTTCAAAAGGATTGTGGGCATCTCACTTATTACAATCAAATGATGGGTAGAATATTCAAATATTTTCAAATATAATAAATTTTGGAATTTACCTTTACTTTACTTCTTTAACTTTCTCTAAGTCGTAGTCGCCTTAATACTGGCGAATTCATGTTATTCATTTCTTGCAACTAAACTTTACTTTTTCAAAGAGACTGCGATAGTTTTTAAAGAACATTCAGCACAGAAAAAATTTCATTCAGCACTTAAGTGTACACAGCTACTTACGGCATCGCTAAGTGTACACTTGCGCTCACGGTGAGATTTTCAATTCGTGTGCACTGGGAAATTGTTCACAGTTGCGGAATTCATTCCTTGCTCTATTGACCACCATGGCGGAAACACCTTATATATATATGACTAATTGCTATTGGGTGTCGAATATTTCAATAAAAACGAAGTTATTATAAAATCAAAAATACATTCATAGTATTTAGAAGAGACTAGAAAAGTAGTAAGTAATTATGAAAAAAATAAAAAATAAGAAGGAAATACAAATTGATAAAAAATATTTTTCCTACTAAAGTAGCATTGTGACAACCCTGCTCGGTTCGGTAAAAAAATAAAGCATATCGCAACATTTTTGTCGGTAAGATCTTTGATATATATATTTTTAGCACCTGATTATTGTCTATCACCGATCATTAGCCAAGGCCTTAACCGGTATTAAGCCAATCCTGGGTTGTTGAAACCAACATTAAAAGGCCACCTGCAAGTAAAATCGTTCAAAAGATTCTAATGCCAAGTATTTCTATTTATCGAAACTAGGTTAGGAACAAACCAATGCCGATAAAGTAGTTGTTCGGTCCACCACCGAACCATACTTCCCTCGACGTATTCAATTGATGAGTTCCTAAAAATAAAACAAAAACACACAAAGAATCAAGTTTTAAATTGAACAAAATTTAATACTTATCTCATGATAAAACTAAAACTACACTCCAATCAACCCCTACAATCAGCTTCTATACTCCCTTGATGCACTCCAATCCAAATCTGCATGTTAAATTCCTAAAAAGATAAAAGGGAAACACAAAGTATCATGTTCCTAGAAAATCACTAACAACAAAAATACTTATCTAATGAAGTATACCAGATCTTGCGGCGTCCCACGATTATCCTAAAAGTTTGCCCTGGATATGGTTCTTCTGTAAATGGAAGCAAAAAACTAATAAATATTTATTTAAAATAATAAATAACTCAAAACTTACATTCAACACACAATTCTCCGGGTATATACAATTAACATGTCAGTCAACTGACATTACGTCAACCATATGTTCTCGTAGCAGCAACTGGTATAAACGTCGCTATGGCAACGCCATGAGGAGTGCATCACATGACCATTATCAGCAGCTATAAAAAGGCGGCGAACGACAGCAAAAGCACCCCATTTCCAGATCAGAGTTGATCTGATCAAGTCCTAAGCCTTGGAGTCTGTTCTGAGCAAAATCCTTATCCAAACCAGAAGATAATTCTGAAATCCCATAGAAGTTAATTCTACACTAACAAATTGAGGTTGACTTAATCCTAAAAACAGAAGTTAATTCTGGCCGTCACAAAGATTTGAGGTTAGCTCAATCTTAAACAGAAGTTAATTCTGGCCAAACAAATATTTGAGGTTAACTCCATTATCATATAATAGTTGATCCTAAAACAAATACATTACTTGAGGTTGACTCAAAGTACGTTGGTTAGGAGTTAATACTAAAGATTTCAAAAGTGAGGTTAACTCAAGCAATCTTACACAGGAGTTAATCCGAAGATCTATACAATATACAAAGGTTAGTCCAGATCTATTTCCAGAGGTTAACTCTGTAATAAACACATTCAGAAGTTAATTCTGATCAAAGTGGAAGGAAGTTCTATCCCACACGTAGCAGTACTCAATTCGCTGCACTAATTAAAGCGCGCAAGACTAAACGTCACAAGTGTCATCATTACTGTCTCATACGCAACAACATTCCGGTTTGCTGCAGCTAAAAAGGTACGCATACGATAAACGTCATCAGTGCTGCCTTCTCACCCTCACGTACCAGCACGCTAAAAACTGCTCTCACGCAGCAGTTCGAGCAAAACTTCCTAACTTCACTCACCAAACTCTTCTTCTTCTTCATATTAGGAGTAAAGGGGAAGGAACAACATTAAATATACGGGCCAAAGAATGAATTTTATTTTGAATTTTTATTGAATTGTTAGGTATTAAGTTTTATTGAAGTTACGTTCTTTTTACTGATTTTTTAAGTAGTATTAAGTTTTAATTAAATGAATTGTGATATAGATTTGTAAGAAAACTGAAATAGCACTGAATAAAAATTAAAATTTTGTACTTTGAACAAAAAACTGAGTTATCTATCAAAACCGGCACCCCGTCACAAACACATTATAATACAGTCCACTAAAGAGAGTTTTCAGTAGTTTTTACTGGAGGCAACAATTGACACATTATTGCTATATTCCACACAAACAAAATCGTGACACAATCCAATTAGAAGAAAGTAATTAAACTTTCCGCAAATCAAATGTAATTAGATTAAGTCATCTTTCAGTTAAATGTATCTTTTAAAAGGTAGTAATATTACAATAGGCATCCAATCGTATATTGTGTAGTCATAATAACGGCCACGCACAAATTCAGAATTGCAGTTTCAACGCGTAGCCGCTGCGGTCTATCCACTATGGTTGCTATGCGCAGTGTAGAATAATTTGTTGGTGCCGTGCGTAATTCAGATTCCATATAAGTCGCAGGCTAACTTGAATATTTCTCTTTTTGCATCCAGCACTTATAGTGATAATACATCGGAATCGACTTGGCTAGTGGTAATAACATAAAATTATTAACAAATTTACCAGTTCTTGGGTCTCGACTAAAATAAAGATAGTTATTCTGGGTAGTAACTAGAATAACACTAACTAACATCAAACTTTATCTTGGGTTTATACTGAGGTAAAGATAGTTGTTCTGGGTAGCGACTGGAGTAAAACTAACTACCATAAAACTTTATCATGGGTACCGACTGAGATAAAGATATATATTCTGGGTACCGACTAGAATAAATATTATTAACACAACTTTGTTTTGGCTCTCGACTGAAGTAAAGTGTCTTGTGGAAAGTGATAATGAGTTTTTACTCTTTCGAGACCCGTACAAAATATGAGTCTACAGGAAATTCTCAACCTACTGCTATGAGCAGAGAAAATTCAAAAACAAGTACCGAGGTACTGTCAGTTTCTGGCCTGAATGAAAGCCGAAGACCAAACATTCCATAAAGAAATTTCGGTAAAAACTCATTATCACTTTCCACTTATTAGTTAGAAATGGGATGCCTAAAAATCATTTTAATTGTGAAGACAAAAAATTTTCTTTAAAATGATTCACATATAGATTTTGAAATAAGTCTATATAAGTCCACCAGCAACTTATTGGCATTTGAGTTCACTGTAGTGTAGACAGCAGGCAGTTTTCAGGGTTCATTGCTGTGCTGATGAGATCGCCCTCTTACTGCTGATCGAAACACCTTACACACAGTACCTATACTCCGAAAAATTTCTTTATGGAATTTTCGGTCTTCGGCTTTGAGGTAAAGTGTCTTGTTCCGTGGAGTGACTAGAACAAGATCAGCACTAACACACAAACTTTGTTTTGGGTCTCAACTTAAACAAAGTATTTTGTACGGGAGCACAAATAGAACATCATAATCAGTAACTATCTATTTACCAACGCCATAAAGTCGATTCCTTATTTTAGACTGGTAAGTACGTTATTGATTAACCATTTATTACAAATTTAGTTTTATATATCACACTTATTAAGTATATTGATACACATATCTGCATATCTTCGTGCCATTCCCTAAATGTGAACTCTCTAAGATATTATCTGAAATTAGCACAAGTTTTTAGTTAATTTGATAGATACGTGAAATTGTATTTTTTAAATGACCTAGTTGAAAGTGTAATTTTAAGTTAGATTAGTGATTGTGAAATTTGGAATAGTGTATTAAAATTAGGTGCATTGTGAAATAAACCACCACCATAAACTTTGATTGTTTATCGGCGTTATAATTAATTGTCCCCAACCTTATATATATTTTTTAATGTTCTCGTTGTGCAGAGCATGGATTGTTATCCAAACCGAACATTCATCGCTTTTTATTTTATCAACATTCTACAAGTTTCTTTCCTGTTTCTGTTGAATCAGACGGATACATAGTCCTTGCTGTTGGAACTTCGGGAATTGCCGCTATACTGCTGCAAGCTGTCGGCACACTCCGTTCTATGTTTAAATTATCGCTGATTATAGCAACAAAGGTGAATCCTGCATGCAAAATATCCAAATAAAGTGCGTTACGTCGAAATTTTCCATCAACAATTTTAGAAATAATAATAAAATAATCGTAGGCGTCAAATTTTTTGTCGCAAGAGATCTTTGACAGACATTTCCGATTATATGTAACGCAAAATTCGTACTAATAACTACAAGAAGTCATACATATGGCCAAAATTGAAAAGTTTTTGAATTTTTTTAACATGCGTTCCCACAGCTATTTATAGGTGAACCACTTTTCTACTATTTTGTTTCAACTTGGAAATGAAACTGTTCCAAAAACAATAGAAAAATATCGATTGAAAATACTAACCTGTGCAGAAATAATAATAATTTTCAGAATTTAGTCGAAAAAATTTATCTGGACATGTCTGCCTTTAATCTGGTTTCAATAGCGTGGTATATCAATTTCGAAAAACAACTTTGGCGAAAACGATCCTGTACGTGTTTGAAGGTGCACTCCACTATCTGGTCGAATTTTTAAACTTCAGTTAATTCTTAAAGATCTGCCTGTACAAGTTCTTGCTTCAATGCTACGGCCAGTAGCGTTCATCAGCTCAGATTTCATTCTATTTTATTACCAGGTATATGAATAAATTGAAATCTAAACAGATTAACGCTTATAACAGTAGCATTAAGTTTCCCTCTTCACTGTAAAAATTGTTGCACCAAATGTTTTGTTTTTTTCTTTTTTTATATAAAATATACATAGAAAAACAAAGCAATAATAATTTAGTCTACACGATTGAAGCGGCAGAAAGTCGCTAGTACAGTATAAGATGATAAAGTAAAGTTCTGAGCCATGTATCCTGCGAATACTCATCAGTAGCGAAATAGACTCACAAATTAAAATCACCTGAAACCGTAGAAAGGTTCGCTTTGATGTGTTATGCGTTTTATTTTTGAATTGAAAAACGAGGAACGATTGTTTTGTCAAAAGTTTTATTTTTCCATCTCATCAGCGTTGTTCTCTTGACTTTAGATTTGGACTATTCAACACATGCCATATCGAATCATAATTAAAATTAATTCTTAATTAGTTATCAACACTGAATCGCAAGGTATCAATACCAAAACTTTTCACTTATTAAAAAAAAAAAAGTCAAAACAAGCGACGCTTAAAATATTTTCCAAAATGGACATTGCTTGGTTCATTTCCCAAAATCTTCAACATGAGTAATTTTGGAGAATAATTATAAAAATCTTAACAAAAACAGTCGTCAACTTCATCAAACAACTGGGAGAGAAAGTTGAACAAGTTTATTCATCCTTGCAGCTTTCTACAGTTAACGCAAATATTTGTAAAGAAGCCTGCAAAGCCGAAAATAAATATTTAATTTACAGCTTGGGTACTGTGAAAATTTGCTTATGAGAAAGCTGTTGTGGGTGCTGTAGACCTTCTGGAATCAAGTTCCTTAATTTATGAAATTCCAACACCAAGAACAGACGCAAAGAGTTGAAAGCAAACAAATTCACTTCACAGCAAAATAATATTGTTAGCTTCGGCGGGCTGGTGTCCTCTGTTAAGTCTTGCTTTATATCAGCAAAATTGGATGACTTCCATCATGGTAGAGTACCTATATACATATACCAACCTACTACCCTATCCTTCCATGAATGATATCAAATGTGGAAATCCAGTTAAAAGGCGATACTTGTTAAACTGTTACCGTTAAAAGGGTGACACCCAGAAAAACTCGTAATTAAATTTTCTTTCAGTTGTGGTATTGGGTAGGCTGGTTAATGAGTTCTCATGAAGACAAGAGCGAAAAAGACTGCGGAGGTGATGTAAAGTTTGTGACCCGATGGGGGTAAGAGATTTTAATTACACCCACTTAGCTTTTATGTTGCCCTGTAATATGATCAGTCCTGTACATCGCTCATTTACCGCTTTTCTGTTCTGTTTGATAACATACACCATTCAAATCTCTTCAAAGGGATAAAAGGGGGATAAGTTTCAAATTTTCATACACTCGAAAAAGAATTAAGAGATGGATATATATATGAGGAGAGCAGGTATATGTGTATCTACATGGGAATTCCTAATTAATTACTTGCTGTATATTTTCACCTATGAGATTAATGAAAATCTCTGTATGTGTAAGTGAGTTTAAGGACACTATTACGTACTGACATTTAAAAGCTTTTTAGTGAGAGTTCGAATGTAATTTTTTGTTTTACCTTTATGTCATTCTATTGAAAATCATACAAGGATAGATTATCTCAGATTTTTCTGTAATTTTTAGATAGTAGTGGATAAAAATTTTATGTTTCGGATAATACAAAGGCGCACTGAGGGGGGGGGGGGGCAGTTTTTTTTAACGAATTCGCAAGTCATGAATAAAATATTATCTGTTATTACGATTAAAAAGTTCGATTAAATATATTATTTTTATTATATTATATATTTATATATACAATAGCAGCTCTTGAGTGCTCAGATGGGCTTAGAACTTGAGATTTTTCCAACTCCTTTTGGACTTGTGGCTCATACGGCCCCCCATAGCCAAATGCTGAGTCCGTTACTGGGATACTATATGTAGAATAGTCAGATATAACTAATTTTACATCACTTAAAGAACAATGGAACATTCAATAAATTCTGCGTTTTCGTTAATATAATTCACACATTGTTTTTGAAAACAATTGTTTTGACTGAAGTCATATATTATTTTTCACTATTTTGTTTGAGCGTGCCCAACGCGCCAGCGCGCCAGCAATAAATTCCCTACTACCTATATGTTTTAATAAACAAAAGACTTATATGGTATTATATAGTTTTTAAAAGGTGTATCCGTAAAAAAACTAATTTTTTATATGGCAACACCAAAACGGGGTTGTCCGATTTAGCCCATTTTGAAATTATATTTATTGTTTCGATGAAAACACAATTTCAGCTCTCGTTGATGCGTTCTCAGGCAGTGTCCAAATATATAGTGAAATTGAAATTTTCTTCAACCCCACGAAGGAGTTACCCGATTTGTCCCATTTCTGAACTTAAATTTTTCTTTTAAAAAAGCCATGTGCAAAATTTCAGCTATCTAAGGAATGCGTTCTGTAGTGCGAACGGACAGTTTGACGGACGGATAGACGGACGGATAGACGGACGGAAAGACGGAAGGATTGACGGAAGGATGGACGGAAACATGGAAGCACGAACAGATAGTAAAAATTGAAATAACTTTTAATATTTTGCGTGGGTGTCCAATCCAGTTGGCTCTACCATCATTATTTCTAGGTGTTACAAACGGAATGACAAACTTAGTATACCCTAAGATTTCTTGTAGGGTAAAAAAATAAATAAAAAACATGATCGAATTATAAAGGTATCACAGTTATTTTTAGATTTTGTACTAAATGCCTTGGCATCGAACTCACATAACCGTGCATGATTCGAGGTAGATTTTCTCCAATTCCTCATTGATTGCCTTCCTGATATCTTTACATGGCTATACTGCCGCCCATATTGAAACACATTCGCTGTTAATATTGAGCACAAATTCTTGATTTGATTGAGATCCGGACTAATTGTGGCTAAATCGAGAATCGGGATACTTCGGGACTTCAAGAAGTCTTAAGTTTTCCTTGAACCATGAATCGCCGCATTATCTTCTTGATATCTGACCTCCGTATCAGCAAACTTCTCTCCATATTCGATTTATACGTCTTCTAATACCTGACTGCAGTATATCGAGTCCATTCGAATTGAAGTGACGTAATCTTTGGCAGAATGTTAAGGCCCCACGGACGCGCATGATTTTTAATTTGAGTAGGTTGATACGCCTTAATTTTACCATTTTCTTCACCGTTTAGCACTTTTCCCCGTTGGTAAGCACATTTTCAACGTTCAAGTTTTATAGCTTCTCTCTCCTCTTCCATATTTACCTATTACAATACGTAACGTAAAATTCGCTCACACATCTTTTTCACCAGCATTACAATATGTACCTACATAAGGCAGTGCAGAAATCTATGCGGGATTTGAAAAATAAAACATGCGAAAGCTTCGCAGTGAGTAGAGGCGATAAGCCAAAATATGTATGTATGTATGTTATGGCTATAATCAAAGGTAACGGCCGAAAGTAGTTTGGAGAGTAAAAGGATTGTTGCGTGCATGACTGAATCAACAAGGGAGCAGACTAAATACATCTTCACAACATTGACTACGCATGAAGCGATAACGGAGCGAAAGGCATAAAATATGACGATGGTTCTGAAACGACTGGATATGATAAACTATGTCTACGTCAATAAATGTGAAACCTCTATTTTGGACAGCTGTAGTGAAACCACGGCTGTGCGACCAGCCGCGGCTCAGATATGGGAGTTCTATTCCGTTCTAGGTCTGATATAGAACCTTTTGATGAGCGGTAGATTTGACGGGCTAAAATATATCTTACACCTTTTCAGAAAGCCAAGATATATCGAACCTTCTTTGACAACAGAGAAGATGTTACCTGCACAGCATAACTTACTGAAAATATTAACCCTTTGCGCTCCATTGTCGTCGCTCCGGCGACAATGTTAGGCAAACATACAGCTCTGTTGTCGCCGCTACGGCGACATAGTAAGACACCGTTGTCGCCGCAGCGGCGAAATCTAAAAGAAACACTGTTTTTCTTATTTGTATGTATTCTTTTGCTTATAACTCCTTATCGAAAACGCGCATAGAGCTCATTAAGGACTTAAACGAAAGCTACCGGCGGGAGCTACAACTGGTCGTTGGGAGGCGGTTAGGGTGGGGTCATGGTAGACGGGCGGGGGGGGGGGAGCCTAAATCTCAATTTTTCGTCCTATACATGTAAAAAAAGTTCGCGGGGGTAATCTTCGAAGACACCCATCTGATTGACTTGATTTCAAAGCGCTTTTTAGATAATCGCCTAGAAGGACAAGTAGGGTACTAGTTTTTTTTTGCAGGGGGAGGGGAAACGGTGGGGGTATTTAGTTTTACGCTTATAACTCAGCCATTTCACCTCGGACCATAGCGTTGTGGGTACTCAAAATCCATATAAAAAACATATTAGAGTTTGTACTAGATTTTCCGAAAACGTACTAGAATAATTGTTCACCCTCTGGAAGGAGCGCAGTATACTTTCTAAACTATTTGTAAAACCGCTATAATTCTTTGTTTTCACTTCTCTTTCAATCGCCGTACCCACTGTTTTAGTACGTTACTTTTTTTTTTAAAATTAGTTACAAGATTTTTGCGCGGTAAATCACCTATAACCTGGAAGGGTTAAGTCCGATTGGAAAATCGATAACACTGTTCATCTCAGCTTCGCGCCAGCTTTTTTACAGGGGGGTACTTTTAAGGATGCGAGGTAAGTACCTCCGGAGGGGGTCCTTTCAATTTGTCATATCGCATATCAAATGAAAGGTCTCACTGAGTACTATCGAGTGGGTTTATTTTTTTTTTTCAATTAAAAAACTGCATCGAGAAGTTTATTCCGCCGAAGAGCCTATTTTTATACAGTTCTGCCCCCCCCCCCCCAGTTCCTACGTTTCGCATATATTTCATCAGTTCTTTCTTTTAACGGCATTAGTGCACTGCTGTGAACATTTTTTTTCATGGGAATTTTTTTCCCCGATGTATCAATTCTTCACAATCACGAATGGAAAAAACACTCAACTTTTTCACTCAAAAGACGGCCATTTTCTCCTTCAAAGGACGCATTTTTTTTCTTTTTCGATTATCTCAAAAACTATTTATCGTACGCAAAAATTAAGTACATACACACGTTGAGCGCAGTAAATTTTCCAGGAAAATCTTCCAGGTCGAGGCATCGTTGATTTTAGATTGGATCGAGGCATTGTTGTCTGCCTCGAATATGTATATAATTTATAAAGACAAAATTTCCAACAAATTTTTCACTCAAAAAATAATCAAAAGGAATTCTGGAAATCTTAGTATATTTAGCTGAATTATGGGGTGGGGATGGATTTATACACTTATACACACTTATTTTGAAAAATGTCTTTGGATGAAGTTTACTGAATTGGTAAAAAGACTACACCACCAAATAGTACTCGACGAGACCTTTTTGATATGCAGCATGCCGTAAACGAAGTACCCTCCCACCGAGGTACCTTCTCCGCACCCTTAAGTACCCCGGAAAAAAACGTTTCTTTAATAGAATATTTCTTATAATGCTCCTCAACTATATGAGATAATAACTACCGGTTTTTTGCAAATGACAGGCAGTAGAGTACAGATACTTTTTTCTAATAGAGATTGGGGTAAAGTGTAGGCAAAATATGGTAATTATGGTGTATGTTATGTATGTTATCTTACCCAAGGTAATGACAATTTGTTTGCGACGGGGCAAAATATGTGTATATACTCGTTAACATTAAGTGAAAAAATCTATACCATCCGATAGTACTCACTGAGAGTTATAATTTGATATGCGACATGGTGCCCCCGAATGGTTTCCGTTGTCCCCATTTTTAAAGAAAAGTACGCCAATGGAAAAAAAATGTTCTTCTGCAAACCGAGTGGACCAGTGAAACCCGTGCCTCAATTGGACTTAATTTACTCGATTTATGATCGATAAACGAAAATAAACTCTTGAACTACAATGGTAAAAAAATAAAAAAAATTTAGTACTAAAAAGGTAAGTATGGCGATCGATACAGGTGTGCGAATAGAGTGTTTTAGGACCTGAAAAAAATTCCACATTTTTACTGTGCTGGAGGCAGGGGGGGACTAAATTTTGTTTTAATGTTATATGACACATTTTTAAATATGCATTTTTTTAATGCAGTTTGACTACCCACATGCCTATGCGGCGAGGTGAAATGGCTTAGTTAAAGTGGCCGTTATTTCCTCCACTATTCCTGATTGAAAAAAGTAGTACATAATCGACGCAGGATATAAGAGTAGGAGAACCGTTTTCAGCAAAAACGAAATCGGTTGGTTTTTGTGGGAGCTTCAGGATTTTCTGTTTTTGCATATGTATGGTGGAAAAAATCGCGATTCCGACACCACCGTAGTTTCTGCCGCTGCGTACCGAGGGACTTGAAATTACCAATGATAGCCCCCGCTGGGAACTTTCATTTAGGACCTGAAACTTCGAGCTAAGCCACTTCCTTCATGAACAATATGCATTTGAAGTTGAAACTTTACTGCCTCGCCCCTCCGAGAGATTACGACTCCTGATAAAATAGATAGGGGGAAAGAAGCGGGTAAACAAGAACTATGTAAATATCAAGTTTGACAAAAAAGTGTCTTTTCGAAATTACCTCCTCCATTTTCTAAATCCGAAGTCGAAAGTACCCTATGGAACAATAAATTAAGTTGTGAATCCATTGACACAAAAATAATAGTTTGTCGGTTAAAGAGCGAAGGAGAAGATAGATTTCTACGAAAAGACGAAGTGAGTTGGAGTGAGAAAATAGGTTTTTTTTAATCTCGTGTTTGCGAAGAACCGTTACGTAGACGAAATTTGCCATCCAAACAAAGAACGTTTGCAACAGACCGCTAATGCATTCACAAGAAAGAACGGACAAAATACATGCAAAATGAAAGAAGAGGGTGCCAAGCCCCAAAAACTCCTTTTTTAACAGTAAAAACGTCCGTATGAAGTTTACAGGATTAAAACAAGAACCTCTCCACTCGATCACACTCTCTTCCCACTTTAATGTGATAAATCACCCGCTCCATTTCGGACAACCCCTCCCCACTCCCCAGAATGCGGGGTGTCGATGTGCCGGAAACTATTGCTCCATCCGAAGATATGAGAATTGAGAAATGATGATCTTATTTTAAAGAGACGAGAGAGCTTGGATTTCAGGCACATTGATTTCGATGCGATTTTCTCCGCCCTAAAGGAGGATATTGTCAAGGTCGTTATGACATATGTGGCCTTCTCTTTAATGTCCACAATAGTATTAAAGGAGTAAGTGAAATCGAGGGTTTTATAATCAACGCAACTATGAATGGCGCTGAAAGTAAGGGAAAGCAGATCAATAATGTAAACTAAGTTGATAGACGGAAAGATAACAGAGCTATTGGGCA
Source organism: Dioctria linearis (assembly GCA_963930735.1). NCBI lineage: Eukaryota > Metazoa > Arthropoda > Insecta > Diptera > Asilidae > Dioctria > Dioctria linearis. The sequence continues at coordinate 35,254,391 of OZ005741.1, forward strand.
CACCAGCATTTATAGGGTGAAGCTTAGATTTAACGCGACCCCATCTAATACAAGCTATATTAGGCAACCGGATATGAATTTTTTTAATTTATAATAGAAGAGAAAGGGAGACACCAAATGTTTAAGTTTGGATAAAAGGGCAGGTTGCCAGACTCTATCAAAGATCTTTGAAATAGCTAGAGCAACGACTTTGGATTCATCAAAACTGTGAAGACTACGGTCAACAAATCACCAGATGAGCGTCCAGATTGAAATTTATTCCGTGAAGTATAAAAAAAAATCTTACAAAATTATTCTGATCGTCCAGCAGTCAGAGAAAAATAACATCGAAACTATCTTCTATAAACTGTGGCAGAACCATCCAAATAAAACTGGAGTTTGCATACAAGATTTCATTAAGTAATTGCATTTGAGAATTTTTGAAAATATATATTATTCTTCTGATCGATGTCGTGGATAATATACCTACAGGGGTATTTCAGATCAGGTGATCTGATAAAAATATTATTTGTAATAAATATTGATAACTTACACGGACGTCAAAGTATCTTCCTTCCATTTTAGTAGGACATCATTAAAAGAGCGTATGGTGTATTATTATTAATTACTTATTAAGTCTTCTTGAAATTCCAGTTCAACTTGCCTTTATAGCCTAGATGATGAAAACATAGGATAAACTACGTTTATTATTCCAAACAAGGCTGGTAGAGAAAAATGTATTGGGCACCCCCGCAAGATCTTAAAAGTTAATTAGATTTTTCCATGTCCGTGTGTATATCTGTCCATTCGTCTGTCTGACCTCACAATAACTATTTCTATGAAAATGCCCGTACAAAATTTTAGTTCTCTACGGCGACACGTACTCAGGCATTGCCCAATTATAGAATAAAAAATTAAATTTTTGTATGGCAACCCTTCGAAAGAATTTGTCACATTTTCGAACTTGAGTCTAAAAATAATTTTAAAAAAGCCGTGTGTAAAATTTCAGCACTCTAAATGAATGCATTATCGAGTTATCGTGAGGACAGACACGGACGTACAGAGAGAACGGATAAACAGACGGACATACAAAAAAAAACCAAGATTACTTTTAATATTATGCGTAGCTGCCAAATTCACTTTACTCTGCCAGTATTGTTTCTATTCGTTACAAATGAAATGACAAAACTGTACTAAATTAGATTCCTTTTACGGTATAAAAAAGGATTATTTTTTCAATGAAAGACTTTCTTCTGACACACTAGTTATAAAGATTCTTGAATCCGTAAAAATGTTTGAATTTTATAGAAAAGGAAAATGCTGTGGTGCAATACATACTCACACATACTACACATATACACGTATTAATACTATGCTCATGTACAGCTTGAAAGCATTTAATATTTTCTTTTTCCTTACGTTGGCAATAAATCACTGAAAATCCTCGACATACCCTATCGTGACCAACAGCAGCAGATTCTTTATGTATCTTTTCTCTAGAAGAATGTGGCTCTTATGTGTGGCCATGGCGTAAAGGTAAGGAAGTTTTAAATGAAAGAAGATGCATTAGCGACTTTTCTTGCACTTAGCTTAGACAGCTCGACACGATATTATCCCTGTCTCAGGAAAATTCTTGTATTTTTTGCACATATGCTAGAATATCCTTACAGCCATACATGTGTGTATGTATGTATGTATGTATTTCTTGTATAGATTTTAAGAATAACTGACAACTGTTAAGGCACTTAGAAAATGTTTCTTTGTCGCTTACTTTGGGAATATATGTAAGATATTGCGCTTCCTTTTCTAATACATTTAGAGATTTTGTAAAATATTCTTTCACTTGACTGTGAATAAGTACAAGTGAGAAAGTATGGGTATAGCTGTGAAGTTAATTAAACTACCAACAACCGTAATCCCCAGAAG